>OY288109.1:28378713-29026877 GCA_958431115.1 Syrphus vitripennis | reverse complement strand
TGGTGTGGTGTGGATTTTGCAGATAAAAACTACATATGTTTAAACTCCCCCACATGGATGGCAAAAAACCATCCCTGCTCCCAATCGCAACGCTAAGGTGAACATGACTGCGTGTGAAATTACAAGGATCACAGATAGATTTTTTTCCATCTGTCTTCCCAGGATTTAGAGTGGAGTTGAGTCGAGGACCAGGACGGGAACGGGGACGAAGAGAGAAACTGTGACATAACTATTAAAGCAGTCCCCGTTTTGTGCCATAAACTTCATGAGCGGCGACGACGATGAAAAAAAGCCCACTCTTCTTATTCGACCCGAAAACCAACCACTGAGACTTTTCCCGAAACGAACACTGAATTAATGTTAATTACTTTCAATTAAAAAGTTCCTCACGAGACGTTATGTTCGTTTTATAAGACACACAAAAAAACATACTCGTCGTCGTCGTACATACGATCTATGACCATTTTGTTTGTGTTTAACTGTAAAGTGTTAAAGTTTAAGTGTTCGTGCTGAGTTCGAACTTTATCCTACTTTTTCCTTTTTTTTTTGATACCAAACTCTATGAAACTGGAAGAAAAAAAATTTAAATCATCGGAATTTTTTCTTGCGAAAAATATTAATGAGTCGTTTTAAGTGAAATTTATGGACCAAAAGTGCAGCACTTTTTTTTTTTGTTGGCCGAAGAGAAGACGTAATTTTTCTAAGATGAATAAATATTCTTCAATTGATTAACGTAGCTCTTTTATCTTGATGTTTTTTTTTTTTTTTTTGAAATGAAGAAGTTTTGAATCGTTTTTTTTTTGTGTAACAAGAGACGGAGAGTGAAAGAGAGGGAGAAAGAAAGATTTTTGTTGGCGAAAAGTTTTAGTTGTACTAAGAAAAATGTTATATCCGTATAAATCCCTTTATTCTATTTTTTTTGGGAAAAAAATGACACTAAGTGAAAAAGTTTTTTTTTTATACTGCGCCAAGTGCAGTATTGTTGTTGAGAGACAGAAAGCCATGTTTGGTCGATTGATCCGGGTAAAAATGAATTTCAAGGTAAGAGAACAAAAAAAATTCAATAAACTTTACTTATTATTTGCTTGATATTTGAAATTAAAAACAAAACCTTTATTCAAATAAAACTAGAAATTAAAATGATAGAAAAATATAAATCTAATTAATGACAGTAATGAATAAATTATTAAAAGTCATGAAGTAAAATAAAATAAGTAACAAAAAATTAACAAAAAAATAATAAAAATAAATTAAATACAAAAATAAACTTAATTTGAAAAATTAAGCGAAATTTTGCGTCTAAAAAACATGAATTAAGTAATGAATTAAAAAATAATATCGTTAAGATTAAATGCACCTACTTCTTTAGTGTTAAAAATAAATTCAGACATTCATAAAAATTTTAAATGTAGTTGATTGCGTTTTTGGGAAATGCCTTGTCAAATTTTCTATATTTGGTTTCCATGTTTAACATTGTTTCCCCCAGGTATATGGTAGTTACAATTAAGATGGGCTACGAGAATTTCAATAAGACTAACTTTGAAAGTCTCTTACTCGTCAAGTTAAAATTCTAGAATTTTAAATATCATCTTCAAACTCCTGTTTCGTGCCTCTTTATAACTTAGTGTGATTTCACTCTAAAGCTAAATAAGTATTAAATTGTACCAAAACAAATCAGTCTCGGGTTTGGTCTGTTATCGGTTTATTTAATAGTTGATAGAAATGTAAGAATTTACACTGAAACTATACCAAGTTACATAAATATAAAGAAAAGGTAAAAACACACATTAAAAAATTGACAAAGTTCTGATTTTAATTAAGATGTTAAGATTGATTTAAATTTACATTGAATATGAAATATTTTAAATAATTATCAACATGTTAACCGATTTTTAACTTTGCAGCCAAAACATACATATATTCAGCTTGAAATTTTGACTTTTTGCTTTTCACTTCTTATTTATTTGTTTACACCAACTGTTTAGCTTTTTTTTGCATTTTTAAACTAATTTTTAGTTTGTTTGACTGATTAAAAAATGCAATGAAATTAAATTGATGAATTTTTCAGTCAGAAACATGATATCAAATGTTCAAAATTTTGAACAGATTATTTTTATTTTTGACAACACAAATTATTTTCAGTTATAAAAACTGAAATAATTTGACCAATTTACAAATAAATTAATAAATTCAAAACATTAAGACAACATTTTTTTGATTCGAATCCAGCATTGATTTCTATTTCTATTCCATCAATTTATTATTATTTCTATTCTTCAACGTTAGATTTAAAAGACCTGAAATCGCAATAAATTTGATTATTGGCCCGTCTTGATTCTTTTTACTGTGCATCAAAATTGTTAATTTGTTTTCTGTAACAAAAAAAAAAGAAAATTTACCTTTTTTTGACCCATTTTATTTTTATAAAGTTAAAGTTTTCAAATTATTTCAAATCAATTGGATAAAAAATATTTGCATACATTTAGGCGATTTTATCATTCAATCCTAAATTGTTTCAAATTATCTTTAATCACTTTTTTGGTATTCAAATATTTTATTGTTATTCTTCAACAATTTAATAATAGGGGCTTTTGTATTACTTAAGTCAGTTAAAACAAAATATCAAGATAATCTGAAAAAAAAATATTTTGGAAAAATGGCTTGATTAATCCTTGTAGAGGAGACGTACATAATTGCAAATATTATTTCTTGAAAACCATTGATCTTATCCTTTTTGGAAAGTTCAAAAACTGTTTTCCAGATGACATAGATAGTATAATAGTTGGTTAGGAATTGAATATTTTACTATATACATAGTAAGAGTCCTATAGATGTTTCAACCTTGTTGGTTACAGGTAGCCTAAACAATATGACACAAAACTGCCTTGGTTTAGGGTTCATAATTATACATTTGTCACATTTAACTTTCATGTAAAAAACAATCTGAATATTATATGATGTTTAATGAATCGGTTATTAACTTTGTCATTACAACTGACACCACTTTATGTGAATAGTTTATTTCAAATACATAAATTACTATCGTTATTTTTGTATTTTTTATTATCAAGTCTAATTTTTATTATGCAAGTCAGATTGATGTCCTTAAATTAGAAACTTCCCTAAAATACAACTATTGTAGCAAAATAATAATCAAAATTAAATAACAATATTATTGAAAACTCTGAAACAACTTTTAAACTCAAACTGTAAATTAGTTCTAACACTAAACAAACAATAAATTATTAAAACGATTGCTATGTGCAGTTGAGTTTGTATACATATGAATTAAAATATGTTTTAATTTTTATTAGGAAAGTTAGAGTAGTTGGTTTATTAATGAATTTGATATTTCTGAATTGACCATGGATCATCATGAAAAGGTGATTCACATTGTCATGCAATGTTGTTTTATGTGACAAAAATGTTTAAACGCTGTAATCGCCAAAAGGCATAATATTAATGGTGATTTAATTAATTTGTTAATTATATTGCTGCTGAAAATTTATTCATTATTATTTTTTTATATGAAATGTTTGTGAAATATTGGCTTTTGGTTTCAGACTTTCCTAATATTTTCGTTTTTTTTTTTATAGAATGATTTTTTTAAATTATAAAAGTTTCCTATCATTTGCATTGGGACTAAATGTTCTTATAGAAAAAAATTATTTCCTTACTAAATTTCTCTAAAATTCTCGAAAACAGAAGAAAATATTTTCTATAGAAATTATATAAAATTTGATGAAACTTAGAAATAAAATAAAATAAAATAAAATAAAATAAAATAAAATAAAATAAAATAAAATAAAATAAAATAAAATAAAATAAAATAAAATAAAATAAAATAAAATAAAATAAAATAAAATAAAATAAAATAAAATAAAATAAAATAGAATAGAAAAAAGTGCGCATACGCCTAAGTGTACAATAATTTCTTTATTGCCGTTTTTTTATGAAAATCAGTCAATGGCATAGCTAAATCATTCGAATTCATATGAATTTAGAGGCGGTGGCTTTTCGCCTTTGCAATTAAATAATTTGGTTTTCAGTTTGTTGACAAATTTTGACTGTAAAATTTTTATTTTGCAATTTTATGGGTTCGCAAAATCAAATAAAATTCATTTCATTATTTCGCATTCCATTTCTTCGCATGTTTAATAATAAAAAATTGTTACTTCGGACGGGTCATTTGGCCATGGATTCACTTCACTGGCAAAAACTCAATTTAAAACCGCCGAGAAGTTATCCTTCCACTCTTTGAGCTGGTCCTTAGCAATGATTCGCCTTGTGTCTTTGACCAGCTGGACCCCATGTGAGCTCTCTCTTTTTTCATTCCGTAGACGGTCCTACTGTCACACCTATTTGCTTTTCTCTTCTGCTTCTGTAGTCAATGCATTAATGTAGTTAAAGTCTTAAACAGAGAAATTCTGGTGCTTTTATGAGAAGACTGCTGACTGCGAAGAAGTCAATTGGATTAAAAGTTGCTTATGTGTTCGTCGAAGCTTTGAGACACGTCTAATAATCAAACATGGTTCCTTCTGTAACAAGGCGGTTAACGTTCCACAACTCAACAGAGCGTTCGCCATTGTCGTCACGAACACCATATTTTACATGGCTGTCGTTGCCAACCCTGGCATTCAAGTCTCCCATTACCATTATGATGTCATGACTTATTGTCAAATGTCAGTTCTTATATATATCCTTCTCCACGTCAGAAGAGACCTCGGTGGGGTGTAACAAAGTAGTATGGTGACGTGACGTACTCTAGTCCGGTACCTGGCTTTCAGGATCCTGTAGCCTAAAGGCTCCCAAGAAATACGCAGTCCAACACTCCTGAAAGCTTCCAACTGCCCATTTAGTAGTACAGTTTTACGACTTGGAGACATAAACCCACCCAAACCCCTAACTTCGCTAACCTCTAAGATGTTCAATTTATATCCTATGAATTTATTCTCTAATCAAAGGATTCTGGAATTCTATAGCAACTACAGATATCACCTACAAAGATTGCTAATGGCCATTTGTTATTGTAATTTAAGTCGCGTAAAGCTATACGCAAATAGTTGCCCTGAAACCACTGCGTGCATTCAAATCATCCTGTTTAACGCAAAAACATACCATAATGTTTGAAACTTACCGTTCCCGATAATATATTTCAGTTGTGTGAATTTGCAAACGTAAAAGAATTTTCAAAACAACGAATCAAAAATGTTTTTATTTTTTTTTTATCTTGTTCAAAACGAAAAGTCATTTAATGAATATTCTCTTACTAAATTCGAACCACCAACTCATCTAACGGTGCCACTTATTTTGAATTCGAATCTATCTAACCAACCCGAACTTTAACTCCCTGATACCGATTCTGATGTTCAAAAGCCTTAAAAACTCCCGCTCAACCACAATCACGTAAAAAGCATTTTTGTTTTATATATACGTATAAAACCCGTTGCAGGCAGTGTGTGTTCTGGATTTTCATGTGTTGATGTGTAAATCATCAACATTTTATATATCATCCCCTCTCGATAATCATGGATGCACCACCACTCAACCTCAAAAACACTGAAATCCAATCGAAATGGAATTCCATTCTATTTAAAAAATTTTCACCCAACAAAATGGTTTTTGTGTTTATGGCCGTTCGTTGTTGTATCGAAATTCGAAAGTAACACAAAACTATACATAATATTGCAATTCCAGAAATGGAATCTGGTATATAAGTGATGCTAGAGGTACGAGAGGTGGTCCTTGATTCAGTATTATGTGGCAAAGTGGACATTTTTTGTTTTTTTTTTTTGTTTTTGAAATTCCAACATGCATTGTTCTGTGGTGAGTTAAATCAGTTTTTGCACTTCAAGGTATATATGTAGGTATAAGACTCCTGCTGCAGGCACCAAAGGGTTCTACATTCCTCTACTCCACTGGCAACAATCAGAGTCCTGTTTGATCCTAAATTTTTTATTTTTGTTTTGTTGGTGGTCCTGCCAAAGAATTTGAAGGTGAAAAACATTGAAAATTTCATTTCATTTTCTCCCTATAGAGTTGATGCAATGTGAAATTGAAATAAACAACCATAGAGTAGTAAGCGCAAAGGAAAACGACACTCAGCTCAAAGATTGTGACCGAAATTGAATTGAGAGTTTGACGACCGATAAAGTGACGTTTCGATATCCTGCAAATGTCGTTTTGTCGTTGATTTATATACAAAAAAACAAAAAAAAAATGTACATACGAGTATATGTGAAGCCACAAGTACAACATGTATAATTTCAATTTTAGTATATTTATTTTCAAAAAACGAAAACACTTTACAGCATAAGATATCATGCATTGTACATAGCAGCAGTGCAGTAGAGGTATTATATCATCTGGATAAGTGTATATTGAAGTTTGTTACTTTGAACAAGGATGTACCGAGTATATCGGAAAGGACGAGAGCGCACGTATAAGTGAGTTGGTTGAAGTTGAAGGATTTTTCGTTTTTTGTTTTTTGATGGACAGTAGCTCCCTGAGGGTATCTCAAAGGGATTTATCTATCTATCCATCCATCTGGTGATACACAAGGACATTTTCCAACGAAAAAGAGAGATTTCTTTTTTGGGTACAGCAAAAATGACAAAAAAAAAAAACAAATTTTACCGAAATAGAAACAAGATACTTTTGAATCCTTAAACACAATAAATAAAAAAAAATGAGAAACTAAATATTTTTTTATCCCTCTCTTGCTTTCTAACGAGGTTGAGTCCTTATACTCATAGATGTAATGAATATTTTTTTTTTGGTTCTTCTGTTCGTTAAATTTATTATTTTAACATTTTCAAAGAAAATTAATTTCCAAAATATTCAATTTAATAAGAAAATATTAGATATTCGTTGAGAAGAAATTGAGATCTTATTAACGAAAGATAGTAGATATCTTACTTAATTTCAGTTATAGGGGGGACGTCTCCTTTTATGTATATGAAAGTGTTCTCTTCATTTCAAAAAAGCATTTTAGTTTTTCGTCTATGATTTGTGTAAATATAAGGGCGATATAGCTATTTTATAATTTTGAAAATTAGAATATTACCTTAGGTATATTTTAACACAGAATTAATAGGGATGAAAAAATGAATTTTATTATTAAGTTAAGAAAAGTAATTGAATTTTGATAATATTTTGAGGGTGATTATTTTATGGAGTTCCGATACTTAAATTAATAAGAAAATTAGATTTTATTTACGAGGAATATGGGAGGATAATTAATTGAAAGATATTTCAATGAAATGGAAAATAATACTATTGGAACACTGAATTTGTAGGAAATTTTTAATTAATTGGGACTTTTGGATTTTCATATGAAATGAAATGTATTCATTGCTTTTAAAGTTCATGTGGGAAATAAAACAATTTTCAATTTAACAACAAAATTAGGTGCGTACTAAAAATATATACAGTCATCTGGGAAAATACATAGTTCTTACTAGAGATTCTAAATATATCACAACCTTATAAAAGGTTTTATATTAACACTTAATTGTATTTATTTTTAATCAAAGTCAATCGTTAGTATTTATGTACAACGACGGCAACGCGAACATTCAAACGTTGAAAAGAATGGGTCCAAGCACAGAACCATGTGGAACACCATTTATTTTTGTAATAAATAAAACCATACGGATCACTCACTGACTTATTGTTTATATCAGCTTGTAGTTCTAAAAATGCACCTTTCTTATTCATTGAAACTTTTTTTATTGACAAATAAATTACTTGGGTTCGACAATGTTGTTTAATTTTTTTTTTTTTCAATAAAAAAGTTTTCAAGGAAAATTTTCTATTTTTTTGTTTTAAAATTTTTTGTAAAACAACGTGATTTAAACAGCAAATTACAGGGTGCATTTCTTATGGATGAATTTGAAAGTTTGCATTGATTTACAGTAAAAACCATTTGCTTGCCCTTGCACAAAAATAATTTTGATAAAGATTTTAAAATTTAAGAATTTTTCTCAGGTTTTCAAAACTGTCCCTAAATTTGCTGTGCCATCAGTATTTTTTGAGATAACGGGTTGATCAAGAACAAGACTATGTTTTTTCATTCAAGATCGAATATCTCCAACAAAAATAAAATTCAGGAAACAACAAAAAAAACATTCCAAACCAAATATGTATGATATGATTTTCGAATTAAATGCTAGACTTTAATTTTCCTTTTTTAAAAAAATATGCTTCCCTAAGTATCTTATTTTTCGATCTTAAGCTCAAAATTTTCAGCGTCAATTATTTTCAAGTACATAATCCTAAAAAGTGTTCTTGTTCCCCACTTGATAAAAAATTATTTCACTTAAAAACAAGGAATTGAAGTGGTTAATTTGAACAATTTTTTTTCAATTTCGTAGATAAAAAAAAAATTTCGTTTTTTTTTGTATCGATCTTATTCTTAGGATTACTCGAAAGTCGCCGAAGATAAATAATTTTGTTCCAAAATTTCCTTTTTGTTTATTTTTTTTTGTTTTTCACCTAAAAATTTGGATTTTTTTTAAATTCCTCTGGGCGTTGAATTTTAACAACTTAGACTAACACCGAATGAATTTTCGTAGGATTTTGTTTCGTAAATTTTACGATTTTGTTCGCCCTGATACTTCCGATTTTGAGGGGACACTCCCCCTAATACGAATATAAAAACGACTTGATTTCAACATAAAGCAAAAATAAAATTAAAGCAATATCCTTAAAACCAGCATGTGTATTGCGTGGTGAGTTACAATTATACACATTAAACCAAAACTCTAGACTCACGTAAAGGTCCTTTTTTTTTGCTGCCTAATTACAACCAGAATACAAAAATATATATATACTCGTATATAAAAAAAATCTAATAACCACTAAGAAAACACACATTCCAAGTTAACATCCTTTGGCACATCTTAATGTTTTCTTATAATAGTTAATAGTTAACTACATAACAAAAGCCTTAGCGACTTAATGGAATTTCTGTAAACACCACTGGGCGTCCCCATTAAGTTGTGCTTGTTCCATCACACAATTCCAACGATCTGTTTTGGCCCCTATTACAACAACTAAGTCAATGTTAGTTTGTTCTGCTCTGTTAATGTTTATTTTTTTTTTTTTCTCAACCAAAAAAAAGGAGCTAATTTTCGCTAGATTACACCCTGTGGAAAAAAAACTACACAACTAGGTTTGTATACTGGGGGGCTATATAAACCTACCAACAAAAGCCTTGTTACTCATAAGAATAAATTATCACCTTTTTCGAGGTGGCAGTGGGAATTGAAGGGAATAAGCACGTAAAGCATTAATTTAAACCATCACAAGACTTGAGAAGTGTATATATACCTACAAATATTTAAAAGGGGCAAACATAAGACTGAGACAGAGAGTGAGAGAGGGAGAGGGGAGAGAGAGAGTAAATTCCCATGTAATCTATTCATTACACCCCCAAAGGGAATCACAACAGCGTTTAAGCGTTTCCCTTCGACAATACCTTAACACCATCCAAATTGCAAATCGCCAAGGACATAACTCTGTTTATAGGTAGCTTGGCATGGAAACCCAAGGACATTTTGTCGTGTCTCTGGACGACTCACACCTTACCTATAACAAATAGCACATAAATCTTTCAAAGACAAATGGTATTAAGAGTAAACACAAATTCCCATTATATATATTGGTCCAAAGGACCTCCTTTATACCACCGAACCAACCGACCGACGACGCGACGTCTCTAAATCCACCACCACTCAAAGGTGTCTGATGTCTGCTTTTCCCTGTGGATACCAAACCAATATGGGATGTCTTCTGCAGGATAAGTGTGTGATTTGTACGATGCCAAATGTTATTGATTGCTAATAAAATTTTCATGATTGTCTCCTCTTTCCAAAAAATAATAAATAAAGGTAAAAATGGTAATGGTAATTTTGTAGAACCATCACCTACAATAAACTTCCATTACAATCCACCTCCTCAATCTATTGTATAGGTACCTTATACTCGTATCTACCCTAGATTGGTATTTTTACCTAAATAGAACTTGATTTATATTTAGAAAATACAAGTTTTCCATTTCCATTGCCATTCTATCCAATTGCCAAAAAGTTAACGAATGTCGCATCACAAGGGAGAAATTGTCGAAATGTTATTTATATCATGTCCATCTTGATCATCATGGTGTCGTCACAGTCGTCGGTCGGTCGTTGTCGCATTTTATGTACGAGCTGATGGGAAAGTAAGAAGGGCGTGTTTTGGTATTTACATTCCTAAACTGTCTTTATAGGCCTAATGGGTGATTTTGTGAATGTTTTTGTTTTTTTTTTTTGTTCTGTCCTCCTTCATTTATATAAAATGATGTAATCCTGATATCTGTCAGTGCAATCAATTAAACGAACATTTTTTTCCAATTTACCACGCTCGTTGTCTGATGGAGCGGAGGGAGTAATGTGGGGAGGAGGGAAAGAGAGATATCATAGCAAAAGAAAAAAACATGACATATCACAGGGACACACTCAACTAATCAATAAATAATAAAAACAAATTACACACACATTTATATGACGTACATTTATATAAAAACAACTTACATATACCCACTCGTACTTACATTCACAAACAGATATTAATTAGTGACTGAAAAACAGTCAAATCCAGGAACGGATTTGTATTTTCGCAAACTACTGTGGGGCTCTGGGCACAAAGATTTTGGGGCGCTACTTTTTCAGGTGGTATCAAATACTAGAAAAAATACTTGTCTTCAATTTAACTTTCAGTAACCTAAAAATTTTATCATTTTTGGATTTTTCTGTGAAAAAAACTTTGATATGATGGAATTGTTGTTCAAATTTTGTTTAAAGTTATATAAATGCAAACATTTCACAGCCTTAAAAATAATATTAATAAACATAAAAAAGAATAAGGGCCCCATACACATTTTGGTCCTCCGGCCTCCCTATATAAAATTTCATCCCTGTTGTCATCATATATGACGGTTGATGGTTGTATTATTTTAACTAAATGAAGTAATTCTTATAAACGCAAACCAGCTCGAATTTTCGCTTACTCTGGATGTCGTATAAATGGATATTTAATGCTGCGAATGAATTGTCACATTTCGAATAAGTTTCATTTATTTTTCTGGAGCGATGGATTTGCATTTGGACATATACTCGTACAACATACAGAATTGCTTGGAAATCATATGTAAACTGTAAACATTTTATGCGTGTACGAAGCGTTGTATGCACTGCATACATATTCTGGCAATAATGGTGCAAACAGAAATTTAAAATGTTAAATTGAATTACTGAATATATGGTTGATTACATTTGGACACTATAAAGAAACAGTATGTTGAACAAGAGAACAAATCAATTTAATTTGCATGTAACTTGGATTTTTTTTTTTTTTTAATTTTAAAAATGAAGTAATGAATATAATTTGGTTGTTTTTCATTTCAAAACTTACAGTAATAAGTCTTTTTTTCACTTCATTAAGATCAGAACAATGATAACACTAGTAAAACCACGTTATAGCAATTCAAAGAAAAAAAAATCAATTTGAATAGTTTAAAAAAAATATAAATTCTCAAGTTCTCTCTCAAGTTCTAAAGAATAATTAATTTGAACAAAAACAATTTAAAGTCCGCTTCAAAAATAAAAAAACGAGTTATTTTTAGAGATTTTCTCGAACATTTGGAATGTATAGCAGTAAACTGCTCAACTAGGATAATGAAATTCAAATTGACTTTGCCAAATATTTCTGGTGTTTTGGCTCATATTATCCACAATTCCTAAACTAAAAAAAGAAACATCCACTTTACAATAAATATTCTTTTTTTTTTTGAAAATTTTGAAATCGAATTTTTATACGAAAAACTGATAACTCACTTTTTACAAAATTTACAAATAAATTCAAAAAAAATAAATTTCACTAGAGATCTGCATAAATCTCAATATAAAGGAAGTATTCAATTTCAATTGAAAAAATTTTTTTTGACCCGTTGGGACTTGAACCTAGACCAAGCTTCTCCAGAGCCATAAGCACAACGCATCGCGCCACCGAGGTCACTTTATCAGGTTCAAGAAGTTATTTGTTTTTTTTTGTAAGGCTGTGATGAACAAAATTTGGTACACTTTGATAGCTTTTTGTAATTTTAGCAATTTAAAAAATAATTAATAGCAGCGAAAAAAATTCTGTTAGCAGAGTTCACATTTACAATTCCAAGGACTTTGTTTATAACCAAGTTTGACTAAAAAAGCCCCCTGAAAAAGAAAATAATTTCCAAAAAATAAAAAAGTTTATAACCGAATTTCATGAAAATAAATCGGCCGAATCTTGGTGAATACTATTATAATATAAGTAAAATCATTTTCGAAATTAAGGTCTAATACCTCATATACATACCTATCTAATCCAAAAATAATTTCCCTTGACTGGTGCTATGTGACATTATGACTCTCTGAAAAAAAAGCTAATAGAACAAGAAGTTTCTCAGTGGAAAGATATAAATGCATTATGTAGGAAAAATTGCTTGTCATGTGTGCACCAATTGAAAGACATTCATTTAACAATTTCAAAATTATTGTACCTTGACTCATACCTTTTCTGAATCTCAATCCATACATAATTTTATTTGAATTTACTATCAAAATCGACAGTACCTACATTTCAATAAAACATCTTGGCTTCTGTTATAAAATTCATCAAAAAACCCTAAAAATAATTCAATTTATCAAAATCAAATTAAACGAATTTAATTGATTAGATATATGTCAATTAATCCAAGAAGAGACACATTCTTTACAATCAACAGACTACAACGAAAAAGAAACTAACTTTTATATTATTTAATGGCAAAGTTTTTCCCAAAGGAACTTTCCATCAAGGAATCTCTTCAAATCGATTTAATTTTGTATATGGTCTCAGAAAAAGCCAACCATCAAAATACCAACTTGAATACAAAACTATACTCTTTTGTGTTGTTGAAAAAGTCCAAATGAACATTCACATATCATCCTTAATGGATTAAAAGGGGTGAAAAGTTACAGTTAATCTGTCAAAAGTGTCATTTTTCACAAAAATAAATGACTGAATGAACATAGGTAGATATATCAACGTATGAAGATTCTACTCAGGATTCAATCAAATAAGGTTTGGAAGGTACCAAAGCAAACCAATATTGAAGAAATATTGTAAGTCCCAATCCGTCCATATTCCTTGTTGTATTCCCATCACATTAAAACCAAACCAAAAACCCTAACAACCATCAAACCCATAGGTGTATGTCAAAATCACTTGTCCTGCAAATATGACTTAATTGAATATGAATGCCAGAGAGAAGAAGTGACAGAGAGAGATAGGGAAAGAGGCAAACATATGGTCCTCCTGAGAAGTTTCTGGCATTGACTAATGGACTGTTTCAAGTTGGTATGTCTAAATCTACTCTGTTTTGTTGTTTATGATGAATCACTTCTTCGTATATATTTTTCCGGTGCCCAACCTACATCTTGAATTCTTCTGCACAGCACCAGCACCAGCACACCGAAATGGATTAAGTTTTTGTCACATTTAAGACAGTTCCTATTCACAGGTGAATTCCAAACATACATCCAGGTTCATTTAGGTAGGAGAGCAGTGCGGATCTAGGTGGGTGGCCCTGGCCATCTCTGTCAGAAGCAGCAGCAGCAGGAGCAGTTAGTCTCGTTACACTCTGGGAGGAGACGTCATAAACTTATATTCGTTGGGAATTTTATGTGATTGCTTCATCAAAATCAGTTTGCCAGTTATACCAGCTGTAGGGAACCTCCTCCCCAAGTTCCATTGCATATCTGCAGCAATGCACTACTTGAAAAACACAACTTCTGGAGTATAATTGTGTTGCAGCAGACTAGTGATATGCTACTGGTGCACCATGTCAGGTTGTTCACATAAATTCAAAGCCCAAACCGACATACTGACTTCATTCAGTCACCCAAATCCAAATGAACTGAACTAAATTGCAGCCTGTGTCGTCTATGAATATGTGCGGCTCCGGCAGCCACGATGATGTTTTCAACGAGTCTACATAGAGAGAGCGAGAGAGAGAGAGAGATAGAGAAATCCTTGCCAATGACAATTTTATTGGAACGAAATTAAATCAAAGTCTTATGACGCACATATGAAGTGTATTGGATGCATTTGAATGGTTTAGATGGAGATTCTTTTCAATAACAGACACAAAAACCATCAGGAGCACTTGTTCGCCCAGTTCCCAAAGCCTACAACCGCCTATTCCTGCAATGGATGATATGGAAACAATAGAGAAAGGCAACGGCAACTACTTCATATGCGGTGCTATTGATATTTTCAAGGATATGATGCCACCAGCAGCAACAGCATCACCTTGCTCCTAAAACAAAGACTCCATGAATATAGTGTGTCTCATAAAAAAAAAACCAAATGGTTTCAGGTAACACACCAAGCTGGTTTTCTAGGCTGGCTCGTAAAAAATCAAACCGGGACGCCATCTGTGGTATCTACTTTATAGACATGCATTTGGTTGTAATTTGATATTATGCTCATGCATAATCATGAAACGTCAAGAGATAGAAAGATATAGGATGATGGGAAAAAGCTTCCTTCCTTTTTTGGTCCAGAGGACGAGATTTTTTTTTTATTTGTTCTTAACCCTCGAAATACCGTCTAAACCGTCAGGTGGTGCGATGGTTAGAGAACTAGATAGGTAAATCGTGTTATTCATCTTGCCAAAATCGATTATAGGCAACCAAGTGGAAGAAGGATATGATGGTATGATGGTACATTCTCATCATCTAAATATAGGAAACTCAAAGACCTAAAGCTGTACGTAACATAACCCAACCACCACAGGCTATCTTATTACATCGATTTTTGGTAAAACGTTGTAGACAGAGGATGAAGAAAATTGAGTCAAACGATTGGGCTTTAACATTGTATGTAGAGAAAAAGAGAGAGGAAGTGATATCTACCACAGTTATAATAATTGCCAAGGGAGTCCGGCTAGGAGGATAACGATGTCGACGCCGCCACCAATATTCTCAGCTTTGGTATTGGTAAGGCTTAAACCTACCTACTGTCGGACATAATATTCACTTTTAATAACTTTTAAAATAAAAAAAAAATATCGCACTAAATCCTTAGGTTGAGAGAAAGAGAAAATCTTTGAATTTTTTTTTCACGTATTTAATATCAAATAATATTCAGTTAAAAACAAAATATTTGACCGTTTTCCAAATATTGATTTTTCAAAAATCTCACAAAAAAATCTTCGATCGTTTGTTTACTAAATTTATGAACCTTTTAGCTGATTTGTAATTTATGTACTTGAAGTGAAATGTTGAGATTAAAATGAGTACAAAAAAATTGCAAAACTGTGTGTTTCAAAAGCAAAAAATTGTCAAATCATTTATGACAAAAAAAAAATTATGTCAACCAAATTGTTTTGCAAGAACATCAAAGTGAAACTTTTTGGAACAAAACCTAATGCTGTGTTCTTTTTTTATTGCTAAAACTCCATGATTGAAATGTTAGACAAAGTTGTCTGAATGAAGTCATTTTAAGTAGGTTCTAATTTTTAAATTAAAAAACTTTGAGGAAAAAAGCGTACATTTAAAAAAAACAACATTGAAGGTTTTTTTTAAATTTTTAAGTTTTAGGTAATTTTTTTTTTAGAAAATTACTCTCCCTTTTAAACGGAGGGAATAGATCCCCAGTTCAATTTTTTTTTTCTGGTCTTGGTTAAAGCTACAGGCTCCAGGTTTTTATCACGTCTTATGCTGAACCACACTATATAATTAACTGACAACACTCACATTACTAACTAATTGAATCGTTGATTAAATATATAATCTTTTGGTAGTTCAAAAAAAATTCAATTTTGTTGTTCTTTGAAAAAAAAAATTGTTCACTTTTTTTCAACAAACAGTTTTAACTTAATTTTATCGTTTTTTTAAACAACTTCTTTTTTTGACTGTAAATTTTTGACTTAATTTTTTTTGTATAAATTTACGGTGATGATTGCTTTTTATAAGTTTTAATTATTGGCATTTTTATTTCAACAATTTTTACTGTCAATTACACATTTTTCAAACTAAACCTTTTTTCAGCTTTACAATCTCGGTTTTGCAGTTTTTTTTTAGTTTTAAGTTATTTTTTTTTAGAAAATTGCCCCTTCCACCTGACCGGAGGAAATAGACCCTCTTCCAAAGGTTTTTTCTGGTCTCAGTTTAACTTAAGCTCTCTTGCATTTTGTCAGTAATAATCAAGTACTAATCAAAAGTTAAGTAACATACATATAGTTAATGAAAAAGAAAAAAAAAGTCTGATTTGTTGAGAAATGAAATTAAAAAAAGAACTTTACGCCATTTCTTGCCTTGTGAACACAGACACTCAAATAAATAAGTAAAGTCTTCATTAATCTTAAGACTTCTCGTAAATATTTATGCTAAGTTAATTTTAAATGTCATTTCATATAGCAAATTTATTTCATATTAGATAAGTTGTCACATTCAAAAAAAAAAAAAAAGACACCGCGCCGCAACGGATCAACAAAAATCATCACCCACAGAAAACAATTCCATAATGAAAGACATATTTTCAATTTACCTACACAACATACATACATAATACTGAAATCTATTTGTGCGTTTGGATCAGAGAAACCAACTTTAAGTCTCCTTTGAACATCTATCTACCTACAACGCACAAGAACGTCATCCTCAGCATCGTTGCCTTACCACCTGAAAAAAACCCTCCATCAACGGTGGGGGAAGTCATATAAATTTATCAACGAATTTACACTTCCTCTTTACTTCTAACATTTATAAGCTCGTAAATTGGCAACTAAATGTCTGCCAAAAATATAAATGTCTACTTGGCTGATGATGTATATTGGGGATCCCCTAAAACGTTTTCAAACTTAAATTCATATACATATAGGTATATCCGCCATGATAGACACCCCTTTTTTTGGGTGTATGTGACAGCTTTGGGGAAAAACGTTTTGACACTTCACTTCTAGAGCTCACGCGTAGCTTATAACGTTATCATCATCATCATCATCATCTTCATCATTTGAACAACCCCTAACCTCAAAAAGTGCAGCCATATTATAGGCGAGAGGGTTTATAAAAATTACTTATATTTATATATTCCACAACGCTCGAGTGATTTTTCATCATCAACATTACCATCTTCATCTCCATCACTATCATCATCATAGTCGTTCCTATTTTGTTTTTTTTTTTTTCTTGAGGAGAGGGTGGGGGGAATAAATATTAAGAAGGAAATGAACGACACGCTGAGGCAAGGCTCTCAAGTGTGGTGTATAAGCTACCCAAGGACTAAACGCAAAATGTAATAATATCTTTGCTGATCTTTTTAAGGCTTTTTTTTTGCAAGGAGTGATATAACCTGGCCCGGCCCTAACACTGAGTTGTAAGGGTTCTAAATTGAAAAAGGAAAAATAAATGAAAAAATATGTGAATATCTATCTCTTCTACCTGTGCCTTGGTTAAGTTAACCAAGGAAGGCACAACACACAACAACATCCGACTTTTGGAGGAAAATTAATTTATGATTTATATTTTGTTCTTGCCTGCGATACCTACCTACACCTTCAGATGCTAGGATGCTTTGAAAGTTTGAACTATGCGTGGCGCCCAACGGCACTGTCTCACTGTCACTTCATTTTGTATACAAAATTATCTACATATCTGTAACTTCTTCCCCCAAAACGAACGTCATGTTTTTCTCACTCTCTGGAATTGTATATTAGTGGCAAATTTTTAAGAGTGTCTCGCATATATAGGCAGTAGTAAAGTAGGACGATGAAGCTTGACTGTGAACTTTTGACCTGCCTGCGGGAGAGAAAAAGATACGAAAATACATTTAACGACAAATAATTTACTTTGCATAAATATCCATCTCAACTTTATTGCCTGTCTTCATTTTATTTTATAAACATTTTATCATAAAAGTGGTCTGCTGATGGAAATAGGCTGGATAACATTTATATTTTATATGGAAGAGACAACATTTTAAAAAGGTGCGACAGTTATTTAGGTTTAAAGTTGGAACAAAAAAGATTTGAGTTGAAAATGGACTGAAAAATTGGAATTAATGATGTTTTTGTCGACATAATATACGATCATGTAGAAATCAGTGTATTCAACACTGAAGACAGCTTAGTAGGAAATAATTTCTCCCAGTCTCATCAGAAATTTAAAAAATAAGAATATGAAGAATTTTTAGCGGTTTGACGGAATTTTTTGACTGTTTTTGGTTCTACTAGTCTCCGTTTTTTAACCCTAAAATTTTTACTAAGAAATCTTTATTTACCAATGAAAAACGCCATAAATCTCACTTCTGACACCTTGTAAAAAAAGCGAGATTTTATTATTCGAGATTTTGGTCTGTTGGTTATCGTACTGCGTGCATAAATATTTTATTTGAAACCCGAAATTTGAGTTTTCATGATTTTAGTTTGTGGATTTTTGTAATTGATCATGAAAAGCGGGATTTCTGGCTGATCGAAACGGAATTTTTGAGATAATGAACTTCAGGATTATTATCTAATGTAAAAGATTTTTTGTTTCGAGATTTAAGAAAAATGCGAGATTTCACGTTTAAAGATTTAAGTTTGTGAGATATCGTAGCATAGAAGTACCAAACTCAAAACTCCCAAACGAAAATTACAAGTCTTAATCGCCAAAATTTGCACAAAAATTAACGCCGCACCGGCATATTCAATTGCATAGAGACATTATACTTTCAAGAAATTTCATCAAGCTCAAATTTATTTATAAGAAAATGTTAAACTTGCCTTTGTAGTCTAAAACCTTTTTTTTTTTGTTATCTCAAGTTAAATTTAAGGTGAACGATAAGAACAAACACAAGCTATACTCCAGCATTTATTCTTTCTTTTGTTTTTATTTTTCCAAAAAACAAAAAAAAAATCCATAGTATCAACTTCAAAGCAAACCTTAACATTTACCAACCTACCCTATATCACACCCTCATAAAAATCAAATTTCTTAAAAGTATACAAGTATACTTTTGTTTCCTTCCTTCCTTCATCCATAAACAACAAAGATAATACCTATTCCACCTAAACCTATTCATCTGGCATTCAATGCAAATGGCTTATAACACTCGCTCGCTCGTCTTTTCTTCTTATTAAACCGACGACTTACCTAACACCCCCCGCCCCCACTGTAGATATGCTACAATAAATTTTCCCAGAGATTTCACTTTGTAAAATTCACATTTATTTGGTGAATGGGGGGAAAAAATAAATAAAAATAAAATCACAAAATGAAAAGGTGCTTTGGATATGGAAATATTTTCAATTTTTTAACAAAATATCATATTCGAGATATGTACAGTGGGGCCTGGCTGTTTTAAACAATTTTAAAGTAACTTTGAGAGCTCCGGAAATATTTTAAAAATATAAAATTTTATGCAGTATTGAGAAATAGTACAGCAATTTGTCAAAATATTGAATTAAGGAGAGATTTATTCATAGCGGGTACAAGAATTAAAACAAATTTCACTAACCTAATATTTTTTTTTTAAATACCACTTTAAGGGAATAATAAATATAAATCAAAAACTAGTAATTAAATACGTACTGAAATATTGGGTTTGTTGGAAAAATCAAATTACGTAATATTATTATAATTCGAATTATTAAAAATTTTGGCAGAAACAGCTAAATAGTGAAAGGTAGAACTGGGTTCGATTCCCAGCCTCATCCAACTAAAAACAAAACACTTGCAAAAATTGTCGAATTCTCCAAAATATCACTTGTCAAGAATACAGTGCTTCTCACTCCATCCGTTCGAATTCGGCAAAAATTGTAGGCGCCCTCCATTTCTGCAATAACACGCACACAGGAATGGTTGAGAATTGTAGACCCTGGTTCTTAATAGACTGTCACGCCACCAAATTTATATATTTTATTCACCAACTACTATTAAATGCTTCCCGAAGTTCGAAAATGAGAGCCACTCTCTTTCTGTTAACTAGTTGCACACCTAGTTGTGAAATCGAATTGTTTTCGAATAAGAATGACAGTTCGGAACTGTTTTCAGTTATTACAAATATTTTATAATTTAAATTTTTAAATTTTTGTTGTACGTACTTTTGGTGCAAACAAAACATATGAACTCGAGTCAAATTTTTAACACCAGAAATTTCATTTTATTAATCAACGACACTTGAATTTAATACATTTTTATTAATCTCCACCCAATGACGAAAAAAAAATATGAGTTTGTTAAATTTTCGAACAAACTTTCGAATAGAGCGCTCGTAGTGTTCAAGAGCTTAAGAGTGTTCAAGATTACTCTTATAACTTTTAAAGACGCTCGTAGATCTATAGTAGTATTGATTGGTGAAAAGGTTTTTGAGCTTCTTAATACCAATTTAAAAATATTTAAAAAAAAATGTTCTTCAAAAAATCAAAATTGTTTTATATATTCAAAATTGCAATAGAAATCAACTCAAAACATTTTGAACATTTAATTAAATTAAATTTTTTTGTTCAAATGGGGCTAAGGTAATATTTTTTTTTATTTATTTTTAATCAAATGAACCTCTGGGAGAATTGAAATGCCAAAAAAAAAATCCAAATAAGGGCCAATTTAATGTTTATAGAGTAGAAAAACATTAAGAAGTGGATTTTTTTTCGTGAATTTTTTGAATAACTGTATCTTAAAAATTGGTCCTATTGAAGTGAAACAAAAACTAATCTTTAGATTTATGTTTCTAGTTTTTAATTAATGTTTTGGCTATAATTTTTTTTTTGTTGACAAAAATGCATGTCAATTTTTTTTTCTGAAAATTATTTGGCTTGTGCTATTTTTTGAGATTCCACAATAACTGTATTAAAAAATTAATGGAAAACTAAAAAATTTAAGTAGGTATGGTTTTTGTTCAATCTCAATGCGACCATTTCTTCAAAAAGATACAGCTCTTCAAAAAACACTAAAACACACTTCAAAACGGCTGCCACCTAGTAAAATATTAACTACCAAAATTTTTCAATTATGCATATATGTATCTTTGTTTTTATTTTAAATTAAAAATTTTAAACTTTTTTATTTTAAAACTAATCAATTTTCTTTCTTTTCAGGTAAGTTGCCAAATTCCTTTAAAAACTTATAAAAGCAGAGTAAGTTAGTAACCAATGTCATTTACCATTTTTTTTTTTTTTGTTAAATATGTCAACATACTGTCCAATGATAAAATTTGTCTTCCCTGAAAGTCAAAATACCACTCCCATTACCTTTTACATCATTAACAAAAAAAAAAAAAAAATCCAACAAAATCACATTAATTTGAAGAGCTTATTATGGATGGTAGAACCGCACAGACAAAACTCTCTAAATTCAACATCAACAGAACGCATTCCTTGTTTATCCTTTTGTCAAAATTTAACACAGTATAGTAACCCAACCAATACCTTATTCAAGTCGCCCTTTCTCTCACCACATTACTCAAGTTCTGATGGCTACCAAAACGTGGCAAAATGATTAACATCCGACAGCAAGACCGACCAAACCCATACCGTCCAGTCCGGTTCGGTTCGTCCACGTCCACTGTGCTATATCTGTTTGGCATGATGGGGAGAGAGCTTACACAATCCATCATTTGCCCCAACCGACTGGACTGACCAAAATGAGAGCAATAGAAGGTACCTACAGGAAATTTCACAAATGGTGATCCAACTAATATGTTAGTCGGACCACCACCGCACCGTACCGACTCGACTCGTTTCGTTTCGTTTCGACTATATGCATGTACTCCATCTTCTTTCTTTAACGTTCGTTGGACGAACATCCTGCACGCGCTTATACGACTGAGGGCTTTTGTTATGAAAATACTTTGCAGTTCATTCGGGGAAAGTTTTTTTTTCCCCTTTCTCCGGAGTCACTGTAGATATAAAGGTGTACCGTTTCAGAGGTAAATTAAATACCAAGCCTTCAGTTGGCTCTCTGGGATCCCGGAGTTGGCCATAAATCACTCGAATTATAGGCTTCGTCGAGGACTTAAACAACTTTGGCCTTCTAAGCGAAGCAAGAGGTTATCGTTATAGGTGTGTACGAAGAGGATGGGTAAGTGGTGTATGGGGTAGGACAGTGACGTTACGTAAATGTCTGTCCATCACTAAATGGCCAGTGTCGCAATATACAGTAACCTGGCTACTTTTTGGTGATTTCTGTACAATATTTGCATGAACCAAAGGATAGAACGAATATGGAAAAGACTGGGATCCAGGTGCTGGAACCCTTCCCTTGTACTGCATGCATAAATAGTTATAGAAGAGCATCCTGAGTCTGGGACCGAATTGAAGGACAACACTTCACCTTACCCAACCATCACCGCACTGACTGCTGTAATACTCTATTGAGGCAAACACTGAGGTGTGCCGAGACTATACGAATTGGACAAGCGTACAAATGTTAAATTGCAAATAGATGAAACGGAAATAAAACCAAATCCAAAGGAGCAAGCTTCAGAAAACAAATTTTACACCCTCCCAATGAACAAAAAAAACCGACGACGTCGGCATCAAGGACCGACGGATATTATTCCTTTTTTCATGTGCGGTTGTGGGTTTCGATATGTATTCATAAAATATATAATGTCTATGTATAATATTGAAAAAGGGCCAGGTGAACCCCAACAGCTGAAGGAATATCATAACTTTCGGAATTTGGCCTATTTCGATTAGTCCTTAATATTTCCACTTCTTTAGATTTGCTTATCATAAATAATATCAACTCAACCACTTCCCTGCCTCTTCCTCTTCCTCCACTCCATAGCCACAACTATTTATGGCTAACCGGACAACCTGCAGCTATTTTGTAAACATACTTCCCCCTTCCTTTCTGATTTTTTTTTTTTTTTTTTTTGAAAAAGGGGATCAAGGGAATATGTTTTCGGCCGTGCCTAAAGCTATGTCACATTGATAGGGATTATAGAAAAGGATGAAAAAGGGTCTATATTTTATATCATCCTTATATAGTATAGCCATCAGGATTCAGGTTATTTATATACATATCGAAAGGATATATTATAAGAAAATATTCTAACTCAGCAAGAATAGTTTTTTTTTTTTTGGCATGGTAAATATTTTTATTGTCGGGTCAACATGTGTTTGAGTGAATTGATCAGGAAAGAAGAAGGAAATTTTCAACAACCGGAAATCCCCCGGGAATTTTGAGAGCGTAGTCGTTTTTTTTCAATTTGTTTCTATCAGTTCAAAAAAAAATATTAATTCGAAGAAAGAGTTAGATTTTAAATTGGAATTGGAGCTATGTGATGGGATGTGTGATATACTTTATCCATTGATGATTGATTCATGTATTTTTTTTTTTACAAATTTTTAAAAATTTCTCAAATGTAAATGTTCAAGTATATTAGGTATCAAGGTAACATTTTTATAAATCAGGCAGATTAAAGAAATCGGATAGTCAAAAAAGTTTTTCGAGTCTCAAGAAGAAATTGCGTCTACTCAAGCATAATAGTTATTGAGTAGGGCTGTCGTGGTCTAGGTTCGATTCCCAGCATCGTCGAACTAAAAACAAATATTTTGTTTTACGGACTGTTGCCTCTTCCGAAATACTCCAGGAGTATCACTTGTGAACTAAAGAGTGCCTCTAAAACTAGCCGTAATACGGTTGAGAATGGTTGAGAGTTGTAAGTCATTTAGGTCTTGGTTCTTCATCGAGTGTCCAATTTTTATTTTTTCAGAAACAAGTTATTCTTTAGATTTCTTCAAACTAGTTAGTCACGATTTCAACTCGTGAATCAAGCTTATTTTACTCTCGAATGAAAAGTTAACCTAGGAATGCAGAATGAATTTAGATTTTGAAAATAAAAATATGCGAAGTCCTAACTGCCACCCACTTAGGTTTATGGCTAACCCCAAATTTATTTTTATAGCTATTTGAGCCTAGTCTAAATATGTTCAGACTAAAAACGGCAAAGGCAGTTTTTGGAAGTAGGTACTTTATTAGGTACGTAAAAATAAAAAGACTCAAAAAAACAACTTCAAAAAAAAAATTGTTCTGAATTTCCATATATTTCTTGGAAAATAAATTTTTTATGTCTGATTTATATTTCCATAACTCAGCACATTTTGTTTTCTTTTTTTACGAATTTATGAAGCTGAAGATCGCTGCATCCGAAGTTGTTTTTTCATTTAGAGTTGCAGCTCTCGAAAAGTATCAATGATATTGGAAAATTTAAAACACCAAAATGTTGGGCACAAAATTTCCCAGGGGCGATGTCCGCTACTTTTCCAAAATTTTATCCCGTTATATTTGTTTTAAATGGGTTTTTAAACTTTTCAGATTATTTTTTTGTTTAGACGTGCAGATAGACGAAACTAACGGTAAAAATAAAAAAACAAAAATTGTATCGTGAAAAGCGTCTTTTACTCTAGAGGCGATGTTCCTTGCTTTTTTTTTATTTTTTTACTAAGCGTTTTTAACCATGAAACATAAAAACAAAACTCACAAAACTTTATACCGTTATAACTTCGGATCACCTAACGGTACCAAAAAAAAAATACATAGAAAAATTAGATTTTTTCAACTCTAGAGGCGATGTTTTTTATTTTTTTTAAATTCATGTTCTAAAGCCATTAATTTGCATAACAACAAATTATAATAAAGAGAAAAAATAACAAAGAAGATACGAACTGCATAGTGCATATACTAAAGGGTGAGCCTTGAATTTATATGACAACAATATTGGTCTTGTTTTTTTTTCTTTTTATTATAATTTGTTGTTATGCAAATTAATGGCTTTAGAACATGAATTTAAAAAAAATAAAAAACATCGCCTCTAGAGTTGAAAAAATCTAATTTTTCTATGTACTTTTTTTTTGGTACCGTTAGGTGATCCGAAGTTATAACGGTATAAAGTTTTGTGAGTTTTGTTTTTATGTTTCATGGTTAAAAACGCTTAGTAAAAAAATAAAAAAAAAGCAAGGAACATCGCCTCTAGAGTAAAAGACGCTTTTCACGATACAATTTTTGTTTTTTTATTTTTACCGTTAGTTTCGTCTATCTGCACGTCTAAACAAAAAAAAAACTCTGAAAAGTTTAAAAACCCATTAAAAACGAATATAACGGGATAAAATTTTTAAAAAGTAGCGGACATCGCCCTTGGGAAATTTTGTGCCCAACATTTTGGTGTTTTAAATTTTCCAATATCATTGATACTTTTCGAGAGCTGCAACTCTAAAAGAAAAAAAAGGAAAAAAAATGCAGCGATCTTCAGCTTCATACGAATTTTACAATAATGATTTACTGAAAAATCATTGTTTAAAATTAAGAAAAAAAATCTAATATCGTTAGCTAAAAGTAAAAACCACAGTATTTTTCTAATTGTCATACCTTTAAAATTATATTTTTAAATAAAATATTTATTTTTCTTGAAATTTAAAAATACAGCTTTTATGTAATTTTTTTGTAATATTTATAGATTTAAATCAATTAATAAAAATACTTAAATTTAAAAAGGTGGTTTATTGGTTTACCAGTGAATAGAAATTAATTTCGTATATATCATTTCTCTGAGTACCAAAATACCAAAAATACAAAATATTAAGAAAAAAACAATTTTTTTAAACAAAATTTTTCTGTATTTGCCTACCAATCATGATTCAGTTAGCCCAATCAGTATAAATACATAATTGGTAAAGCTGCGGGTGGGAACGGCACACTAGAATTAGTGCTTGACTTATTATTAGATGTGTGGGCTCGAGACCCTGCAGCATTCTGTTTTGTATTCCCTCAATTTTAACTAAACTCCAACCGCAGGATTTTACGAGAGATATCAAAAACCTATATATATATTTTATATTTTTGTGTTGTATCGAAAAAAATAAATTAAAAATTTGACACTTTCTGTCATTCTGCTATAAAAAAATGTTACTTCTCATTTTTTTTACTAAATTTTAGCTCATGAATTTTTTTAAATGAAAATTTTGAAATTTAAGCGACACGGGAATTTAGAATTTAAACCAAAGTAGACTTGAAACTTGAAATTTTGCAAGCACTTTAAATTCCAAGAATTTTCAAAATCAGGCCACGTTTTAGGGTCTTAAAACACAAGTTTTCTAGTGAAAATCCAAAAACCCATCCTGACGTGTGTATGTGGATATGGGATACTGTGTTATGTCCAAACCAATTAGCAAATTTATTTCGTATGTACTGTTTCCCACTGATGATGATCTGATCTTTGACGATTGATTTGTTTTAGTTATGCATTGATTCAATTAATCATAAATTTATCTGTGTCTATAAAACAGAAGGATATCATCACTCATAACAAAATACATATCGTACATAATATAGATTTCAATTGTTCTTCGTATAATATATATCTTTTAATACCTAGTATTCCTAAAAGAAACCACAAACTCAACCAATTTATCATCAATTTGACTAATTAATGCTGATGCTAACAACAACTGTGGTTGCAAATTAAAACCAATATCATGATATCTCTATATTGCCGCAATTTATTATAGATATAATATACAAGAAATTGTCTATGTATATATATGTATATCTTCTTCTTCATTCTTCGATTAACACATAAATTGAGTTCAAATGAATATGTCATTCATTCATTCATTCATTTTGAATAAAATATTTCTTCTCTTTAATATAACATTGATGGGATAAAGATGTAACTGTATATACATAGCTATTTGCCAAATTTATTAAGGCAATTGTTATTGAAACAGATAAGTGTTAGTAGAACAAAATAGTTCTTAACCACTTTCGATTAATTAAACAAAAACCTATTGAGATTTTGCTCTTTGTTTTCTTAGTTAATGTATAGTGCTGTGAATATGTGTGTTTTGCACTACTCCTTCAGACACAAAAAAAAAATAAAACACAAAATGACAACATCAGCATCAATATCAACATCAACATCAACATAACCCTTAACAGCTTTTTAACTTCCACTCAAAAGCATCCAAGTAATTAATCATATTCCAATGTGTATCCCACACATAACCATACATTTAACAATCCAGTATATACCGAACGTTTTTCTCTGGCATCAATCAATTTCACAATTTTCATCGTCGTCGACGACGACGACGTCTTCGTCGTCCTTGTTTCACTGTGAATGAAACGCGGGGTAGCTTTAGGGACTGTTAGATTTGGCTTTGTGTATTTTGTATAGGATAGATCCATAGGGAATCTCTATTTCTCTTTATGTGGCGCATTACAATGTTTTATATATTTTTTTTTTTTTTTTAATTATGAGTAGGTATATGCATCCCACATCAGATCCTTCCTTCAAAGTAACTTTGCTTTTAAGTGCTTTTAAGGAGTTACCTCCTATTAATAGAGAGAAACTCCTTCATGCATGTAGTGCTAAGGTTTTTGTGGGGAGCTTCAGATGCAGAACAGCTACTTTGTCAACAAAGTCCTTTTTCTATAACATTTACCCACCTACACAACTTTGTGTATGAGTTGAACAAAAGAAACGAAACGGTGCTTTTTTTTTCTTGTTGTTTTTAATTTTTTGCACATATTTCCGCGCTTTTATGCTAGCAAAATACCCACGTTCTAAGTATAATAAATCCAATATCCTGCGCCTAGAAATCTAGGACTTTTGTTTACACACATTATTGTATACATAAACGGAGACATATACATAACACACCATACTATATGTCACACATGAGATATGGCATTGTGTTGAATGTCAAATGTATATCTATAGCAAATACATTCTACCTTAACGCTATATGGACATACCAACACACACACACAAAAAAATAGATTGTTGTCATGCACTATGTCATATCCTTACACCCATCCACCTTTTGATATGTGATAGAACAAAGTAGGCACTTCGTATTAATTATATGGCCCTGTTCACAAGGACACTTACCTCAAAAGAACCTCTACCTTCACCTCTCTCTTTCACCCCTTACACAAATGAAGGTGTGTGTGTGTGTAGGCTAACCTCATTTAACAACAACTACATGCAACGTGACTTTGGTACAATTCCGTTGGAATTTTTTTTTTCTGTATTTTTGTTCCTTGCTCCTTGAATCTTGGCCAGGAAAGCATTTTTCCACATACCTACCTATACATTAGTTGCACATATTCAGAGTTACTCACATTCAAATACCTACACACATAGTTTGTTCTTCTTCATTTAAAGAAGAGCGAGAGGGGGGGGAGGGAGAGGGTCCTTGCTTCTAGAACAACACCTCCTCCGCCTCCAGAGTCCTTACCTAGAAACAAATCCGCACTGTGTGTAGGAAAGTAGGAAATTTGAAGGGTTTTCTGAGCGACATGTGTATTTACAAGTTTTGAAACACACATCCTTCCTCGAACCTCGACGGTTACGACAACTGACTCCAACGACGAACGAAATTCCTGCACGGCAAACCGCTCAGTGTCCTTTTAGCCTCTCAAAAAACTTTGTAACATTTTGAAGTGAATGCATTCCGACATTTTACTACGTGAAATGTAATAACAACAACAACAACAAAAAATAACGTATGACAACGTCGCCAACGATGATGAGGATGGCGAATATGGCGACGGTGATGGTGATGGTGACGTGACGGTAACGGCGACAGTGACGTTAGCTTGGCACAAGAAGAGTAGCGCCATCTCGCTAATTACGTGTGCATTTTTAATAACTTCACCTGTCAGAGGTGAGAGATATGGTGGCATACATACTTATTCACACACAAATACACATTCACACACACCATCACCCATTATACACAAACTCTAGACAAAGTCACTTGAAACCACTTTTCTTGTAATAGAAGTTAAAAAAGAATTATTAAAAAACCAAAAAAAAAAAAAATGAAAACTTAACGAAACTTTTATAGGTATTTTAAGCCTTCGTGGTATCTAAGTTATTATAGATAGGTTTGTAACTCCTGTTCCGCATTCTTATCAATTCTCTTTTTCATTCCTTTCTTACCAAAAATATTTTAAAAAAAAAAGCCTTAATGGTGTAATATTTCTTTTTAATGCAAGTTAAAGTAATAATGAAGTTTTTTTTTTTTTAATGTTCCTGACACGTCCTTAATGTTGGAAATTTCGTCATCGTCGATATGATGCAAAACTGTCAGCGAAAAAGGAATAATGGTTTTCTTTGCAACATGCAAATCACGCTGTTATTGTGAAAAGAATGCATGGATATAATAAAAAAAAAATTGTTGCACAGTGGGGCACTTTCGTTTTGAATTTGGAAATAAATTAAAACTTTATACACCATTGAATATTTGAACATTTATTAGTAATGGGGCGTATTCATAATCAAACTTTGCATCTGAGTCCAACTGGCCTGGAGTCTTAAGTTAACACGCAGGTTAGAAACAGTTGCTATTCATAAAGAATTTGGCAGCTCTGTTTAGTAAAAAAAAGCAGGTTGAAAGAATGTTCTACTACAATTTTAGTACTATCGCCTGTCAATCCATTGAAAACAAAATTGAGCGCGATTTCACTTTATTGTGGCTGTTTTGTTATTAATTTATGAATAATTTTTGGCGAAACAAAAACCGAGTTAGTATTAGATAACATTTATAAACATATCTTAGAAGTACAAAAAATAAAAAACAATTATTGCAGATAATAAGGAAAACTTAAAAATATCTAGAGAGCAGAACTGTTTCTTGTTTTTGAAGTTTCTTGTTTTTTGACGTTTTTTGTTTTGACGTTTCTTGTTTTGACATATAGAAAATAAAGCAAATAAGTCAAAGAGTCAGTCGTTTTTAAGGTTTGAGCTCCAATTTATCTTGTGGACTTAGGTCTAAATTGTCTATGAATACCAGAAGCTCCAGGTTAGCTTAGTAGAGACAAAATAAGATCTTGTCAGACGACTATGAATATGCTTTAATGATTTTTAGATCTTTAACCAAGTTCCGGTGGTTTTGACTTCCGATTGATTTAGAAAATAGAAATTTAATAAGCTATATATTGTTTGAACAGTGAATGGAAAAATGGAATTAATTTTTTCCAGTTTTTAATTAATAAACAGAATCAGGAGTAATAATTTGTTAAAAATTATTGCTTCGATAAGTCTATAGCCTTCAAAATTCAGCTAGCTGTAATTGCCACAATCTTGGGATGGTGAGGATCCCTCTAAGACAAACTAGTCTTAATCCAAAGAGAACCTATAACCACAGTATTTTTCACCCCCTGTTGCTATCTTTTTGATATATGTAATTATGTTTTAAAACGTTGATGGTTCAAGATCGGAAAAAGATTGGATTAGTCATTCGCCAGTGTACAGGTGCACTTGTACAGGGTTTTCCGATAAGAGGTGTTATTTCGATGTTCAAAGAAAAATGCCATTTTTTGAGATAAAATATCGGATGTTAATTTCAATGCAAAGAGAAAAGTATGGCATTAGTAAAGGAAAACAACATCCGCCAAATGTTTCAATAGCTTCATGAATTCCATCTAGCGGTCTTGAATCGATTCTTAGCATTTCAAAGACCCAATCAGCAAAGACACGACGTTGTTGAAGATCGGCCGGCTTGAGTTCTTGTGCGCTGGACATAGCGGGAAATCGTGATAAGCTCAGCAAGGTCCAACGAACATTCTGCATTTGTATGGGAGGAGCACTTCGCTCTACCCCGTCCGCCTCACTTGATGCTCTATTCCAACTAATAGCTGCAAATACTGCCATACGGCTTCAAACTTCCTCACTGTGGATCAATAATAAGATTGGCCACTCCATTCTGAACTCATTCAAAACAATATTAACAAGCCACGTTATAATCCCTATACTCTGTCTCTACTAATTCTTTAGCAGCCCTAAATTGTCGATCATCTCTTACGGAGATGGTTAAACAATTCAATATTCACCTTTGCTAGGTGCCGGGCCATATAGGAAATTGTATGCATTTGGCCACATGCAAACTTATGCTAAAACAAGATACCATAGAGCGAACAAACTTCAGGTGGAATAACATCACCACGCCAGACGCTCCAAACAACTGATCTTCCTGAGTAGATTGCATATTAGCTACATCATAGGTGTCCTGACTGGACACTGCTAATAGGAGACATGCACTTCGACTTGGAGCCCCTGCAAATAATATTTTTGCAGGGTCGAAGAGGAAGAAGCGACAATCTCAACTATCCCGCTCTGTCACAAAGACGAAAACTCCACCTTGGAGACTTTTTCTTCAATGATCCCAGCGATCTAGTAAACTCCGACATCACCTGTCTCCTACGCTTCATTCGAAGCTCAAACTGAGAGTGAGGTTGATCAACTGATCCATGTGGTATCACAACGAACCAAACTTTGATCCAAGTGTGTTGGATTTTCCAACCAACAGTCAATTTAACTTAACCTAACCTCACTTACGAACCGTCTCTGCCAAATTCTCACCATTTTTTTTTTAGTGAATGTTAATAATTTCAATGCGTGGTTGAAGCGTGTAGCGTTCCTTTTTTATTAATGGCGTAGTTTCTACTTGTCAAATGTGAAAAAATTACAGCAGGAAAAGTGACAACTACGGAAAAAGCGGGCTATTCTAGGTTAGGTTAGGTTAGGTAAGTGGGCTGACAGTTGATCTTATTTCCGTCACACTTAGATTACTGTAGATCCATTTTGATACCCTTATTGAGTAATCTATGACAAATCCTATATGAAAGAGTTCATTTGTGGTGTATTTAAATGAAGTTCTAGCGAGCTATAGCCCGAAAGGTCGAGAAGTGCCTAAAAGTCAGTTCAATTTAGGTTTCTGTCATCGCAATCACCTTGGTTAGGAAAGGTTTACACGTCAAGAATATTCTTGGGTGTGTTCCTCTTCTTTACCCCTTCTAGGTTAGATCTTCCCTCCCCCAGGCCCGTAGAGGCATTGGCCTCATTCAACGTCTGGTAGATGGGTTTAATAGACTGGTGGTTGGTGTGTTCTTGGGCTATTCTAAATAACACCTCTTATTGGAGAACCCTAAACCACTTCAAGATTTTGAGTGTTTTCCAACGTTTTGATTTTTTATCTTAACTTAAACATTCCTTGATTTGATTTTTCAATTTATTTCTAGTGTCTATTTCAGCTTCCCTACTGTTTTCGACTTGAAAATAAAAGCAGTCCAGGTTGCCTAGGCTTGCCGTTCCAAACACACAACAAAAAAAAAATGTATATTGCTAACCAGAAATTTCTCATTTAAAAAGCAATTATTTCCGTTTGCTCAACGTTCCTCTGATTTGGCAGAGGAAGTTCCGTAAAAAGGATGTGCAGCAAGCCGTTTTGCCCGTTTTATAACATCAAGCGATAAAAAAAATGATGACATCGTTTTTTTTTTGTTTTTTTATTTAACCAGAAAAAAGACAATAACAATGACGTTGATAATATTTCCATCAACCACATCACACAGGAAAGATATCGTCATCATTGTGGCGCTCTGTATGTACAGTACAGTATAGAGAGATATGCATGCATAAGGAGTTAAATAAAGGACAATACCAGAAGACCATCAGCATGTCCGCATTTTTATGCGTTTCTCTTACCTAAAGTCATAGTCCTTCGTCGTCGTATAGAGACCGCATCCCTCTCTCTGTTCACCGACTCTATAATATGTAATTTTTTTTTTTTTTTTTATTTATATGAACCACAGAAGGATTTTTCTTCTTCGTGTTATTCGTTATTCCTGAGAGTATGGCTTGGGGTTGGGGAGGAAACTACTACTTAAACGTGGCAAGACATGTCCGGCTGTTATTAAACTCTCAGTATTCTGTGTTCCGGAATTTCCTGTGTTGGCAGTAAACCTATATTCACCGTACGGATGTCGTCGACGTTGTCGTCCTTGTTATGTGGAATATGGAATGTGATAGCGGAATTTCACTAGAGATTGTGTCATTTTTATATTTTATTATTTTTTTTTTTTGTTAAAAAGTGACCACAGGACATAAAATTTAAACGATCTCTCTCTGTTTTTGTGTGTGTGTGTGTGTTTGTAGAAAAAGGAGAGTGCGAATGATAGGCCTCCGGAAGAAAAGAATGTACATCTGGGAATGATTGCGGCCATTGTTGTGATGCTCTCATGAAGTTCTCAAATAACAGTTAAATATGTGTCCTTCTGTAGTTTGTAATCAGGGAGGAATATTTCAAGGATTTATGGTTGAAAGGATTGACTGATTGAGTAATGATTTTTTTATTTGAAAAGAATCTTAAATGGTGATTAAATAAACAATGAATATACAATTTGTACCTGGGTACACTCGTGAGAGCTTATAAAGATTTTGGGTGAAAAAAAAATATTTAAAAAAAGATTTATGCGTTAGGTATAGTATCCTTTTGTACGTCAGAGTTTAGCTTGAAACGGGATAGTCTTCTTATAAGTTACTTTTCATCAAAAATCGATTTAGCCAATGAAAGTGAGTGAATGATTTTCAATTTAACGTTTTTGTTTCTTTCATCTACTTTCTTTGTCTTACTCGAGTCTTTCAAGTGGTCCAACATAAATTCGGAATCACATTGCAATTAATAGGTGAATCGCTTTAGCGAGGGAAATGGGATGAGTCGGTTAGTTAGGTGAGTCAACTGTCATTAGTCATCAGTTTCTGTTTTTGAAAGAGAATCACATTAGTTTTACATAAATTTAATGGAAAATTTTTGTTTTCTTCGAAGTTAAATTTATCGCCCCTACTATGATACATTTTTTCGCGACGTACATATATCATTATGTTCATCTCAAAAGACAAAAGTTTGGAGAACTGAATGTTGCAATATTCAAACGACGAATTCTGATTTTCCTAATATTACGACATCTTGCATTTTCCAAACGTTCGCTTTCAGTCGAACGTTCGATTCGCCATTCATAAGTAGGGCATTATGCTTGATTATTTAAATTTCTTCTTCCCCCAAATCAATAATTAAATTAATATATATAATCTTTTTGACTTTCTCAATCCATCAACAATAAATACAATGCATAAATATATACCGTCAAAACTTTGACTGTCAATTTTGACATTTCAATTAACTCTTCTACCACTTGAATATTATGTAAGTCCTTTCATTTCGTCAGTGAGTGTAGATATATATAAAGAAACCCTTCATCTTGAATTCTCTCTATATTTAATTCCCAATTTGATACTGTGTTTCGTTAATTTACAATCTTAAGAGTCCTTATTGATGTAAAATAACCCCCTCTGCAACAATTAAGTGTTGAATTTAGCCTAAAGGTTTTCTATATTCATTCATTATCATCGAGAGTATATTGTACTATAATGTATATATCCAAAGGAAGACAACAGGCAAAAGCAAAGCAGCGTAAAAGCTATAAATGGCAGCACAGGCATCAGTGACAGAATCACAAACGCAAGTCATTTAAATTTAACTTAAGAATAGAACAAGAAGAAGAAAGACAAAATTAATGTGAATTTCCTGAAGCATTTTGTATTTTGTGCGACAAATTAAATGATTTTCATTTTTGGAATATGTATATTGTATACTCTAAGGAAAGCCAACACCATTTCCATTGCCTGCCTTTATACCGCTGCTGGTGGCTGGGCTGACGACAACGAAAAGCAAGTCTTTTCACTTTTCAATTGTTTCATGTGGCAAAGACACTCGAACTTGGTAAAGAGGACTTATACTGTTTTATACTTCTATAGTATTATAGAAAGACCAAGAAAAACAACAAGAGTCTTCAATGAAAATGAAGGACAAACCGCAAACTATATGATGTATATATTGTATATAAATGCGGATTTACAACACCAACAATATCCGGTGGTACAGTAGATTAAAGAAGAATTCTTCTGTATAAGTCAACCGAAGCCTTGGTAATTTTTTTTTTTTTGTGAGAAAATCACAAGATAATACTTTAGGAAATTCTTATCTCTGATCCACTTGGGAGTCTTAATTTAGACAATAGAATACAAGAACAGAACACTACAACAAAATTTGTATGATAGAATGGAATACAGTGGGGGCTTTGGTGGGGAAAAGTGGGCAACAGCTTCTTTAATGAAGTTTTATTTAAAAAAAAAGTAGGTAAAGCTAAATATAAGTTCATTATAAAAAAAGTCCCGATAACATATTCTGAAAAAAGGTCATTCTCCAACAACAAAAAACTTGAATAAAAACTTACAAAAATATAACGCTCTCAAATTAAGTACCTAGATATGAATTGGATTCCTTAAAATTGAATGAAACTATTCAAAAATCCTTAGACTCGTTTTTAAACAATAACAATATTTTTTAATTTTATTAAGTATTTTTAGATAAAAAAAAAATAATATGCGGGTTATGGCACGAGCAAATAAATTTCAATAAACTAAATTTATTTATTTCAAAATATGTTTTGAAATCTCAAAAAAAAAAGTTGACTGCATTTAATATAAAAACAAGAGTTGTTTTTAAAGGAGGTTTCTTTCCAACTTTAAATAATTGATTTTTCCCTGCAAACCTAAACCTTATCTAATGAAAATTTGGAAATGTTATCTACAAGTCAGGAATCTAATTTTCTAATTTTATTTTATTGAACGAAAAAATGTTAGAAATTATATTTCAAATTTTTAATCTGATTTTTATTTTCAAATTTACAATATAAAAGTTTTTTTTTTCTATATAATGCTTGTATTAATTTGTAGTAAAATATCAAATTTCGAAAACAGTTTTCTTCTGCATTTAACTTTACTTTTTTCAAAGTACACCGAATTTTAGAGCTTCCTAAGCCAAAGAATATTATTTGAAAAAAGTCCGTAATCTTGTCTTTGTAGAAATTTAACCAATTCAATTATTGAATTCCTTTTTTCTTTTTTACAGCTTCGTTAAAGTTTCGTTAAAAATGTGTGAAAAGTCTTAAAGAAATAACAACAACTTTTCAAATGATTACTAAAAAATAATTAGGTATTTGAGAGATAACGTTTTATTCCAATAAACATTTTAAAACCAAATAACAAACTTGCTGTAAGAGAAATTGATTTTAATATTATTTTGTTGAATTCTTTCCTTAAATTAGCATCACTTGCTGTACTCTTTTAATGCACTTCATTTAGTCCTTTAAAAACTTTACTTTCTATTAAAATTTACAAATTAAAGTCTTAGGACTCCACTTTTTATAAAAATCCACCCCACTGTAAAACAATAGGTACTCAAATAGACAAAATGGCTACAAAGTTAAAATAAACAGACAAAACGATATCGAGTGTCGTTTTTAAGAGAGCAACAAAACATTTCTGAATATCCTTGCTTGCTGATTTAGCTTTGGTTGTTTGCTAGTTGCTTAAATTCCCGGGAGAACAATTAAAACTTCCAAAACAGTAAAATGTTCTATTCTTTTTTTTTGTATGTGTGTCGTTGTTGTTTTTTTTCTCTTTCTCTGTCTCACACTTTATTTAAGGACGAGGACAACAACGACACTGCGATGTTGAGAACTCACAGAAAAACAAACTTGAAACAAATTTTTGTGTGTTTTTGAGTGCCAGACGTTTACCACCATCATCATCATCATCATCATCAGGAGACCAACAACAACATCATACAATCCGCTCACCTCACCCAATCAACCCACAAAAAACTAACACCAACCACCATCGCAGAACAACCGGTAAAAGGGTGGAAGCAATTAAAATCCAACATTTAATCATTTAATTGTTAATTATTATTATTATAAACAACTTGCGGTCGTTCTAATGGTTGAGTCATTTTCATTGTCTCTTTTTTCTTTATAGAGTCCTTTTTTTGAACTGAATGAAGATAGAAGGGATGAGTTAGGGTAAGGTTTTTTTTTAGTGCAGGTTGGGGAATGAATGGAAAGGTTAGATAGGATAACCTAAGCGTCTCTATATAGCTAGTCTATTGTCCTGGAATAAAAATGGAATACAATGGAGGAAAGAAGAGTGTGGGGAAGGGATAAAAATTCAATTAACTCTCCGAATGTGATTCTAAATAAAATGCACGCAGTGGATTAAAATATTATTTTTCCTTTTTTTTTTATTATTATTATCATTCTCCCGCACCGTATACTTTTCCGTTGTCGTTAGTCGGTCGCTTGGTCTCGTCTAATGGATTGGGGAAGGTTTAAATCCAGATTGAAATTTTACTGATGCATTTTCATAAAAAAAAACAACTCGCAATTCAGAATTGGATTCAGAGTTGGGTTTGTCTTCAACGTTGTTTTATATGAAAAACAAAAACAAATCAACAATGATGAAGCCCTTAAGTTATTTGCTGCGTGATGGTTGTGGCACTTTTTTGTAGCAAGTTGATTGAATTCAAATCTGCGGGCAGTTTTTGGTGCAACTCGCAGCAATTCGTGATGTAGCGAAAAAGCAACACGGAAGTCAGAACAAGGGCGTAGGTGGTTTGGATGTTTTGATTTTTTTTTTAAGTCACTAGAGAACGAAAAGCTTAGAAGTTTCGCTGCGGAAAAATCATCGATTTTAAGGACGAAATAGTATAAAAATCGACAAAACCTAAAAGCTCGTTCAATCTAAATGTGTTGTGTTATATTTCAGCTAAAATGTTTAAAGAGATGGGCAGTTTTTTTTTTGTTTGATTAATAGAGCTCAACTGAAGAGTAATTTTTTTGAGATCTTTCTGTTGTCACTAGACATGTCAATTCATAACAGTTTTGATTATAAACACAGGTTATATTTGTGGGAACCGGAGTGTTTTATTTTTCTTTTTCCTTTGCTTTAGTCAGAGATTTTCTGATAAAACAACTTGAAGGTTGACTTTTTCGTGTTGTTTTTTCTTTTAATCTTTTCCGTCAATGTTTTGAGTTTCCCACTTTTAGGCAGATATAAATATTTTTAATAATTTTGGAAATTGATGATCGATTTCAATTTTAATTTGGAAAAGTAATTTTTTTTGTAAGTGAAGCCAAATCGATACAAGATGTAATGGAATCTGAAGAAAAAGCAAAAGAAAATAAAGATTACACTTACTAACGTAAAATTTTGAAAAAAAAATCAGTGTGTAAAAAGAATTTTCCCCTCACATCTCAACCTAATTTCACCTCCCCTTTATTTATTTTAGATAGCTTACTAAGTAATGGTGGAAAAGCAAATGTTTTTGAAGTGAGTTGAATAGAACCGTATTTTCTTTGTAAAATCTACCTATAGCCACTTCCCTTTTAATTCACCTAAATTTATTTGAACTTACAATAGATACTCATTTATTAAAGAAATTACAAAAGAGATCAAAACATGACGAAAAAACGTATGAATAGTAAAATGGCGAAAACATAACCACTAGTTTGATGTTTACAAAAATGTATTTTAAATTTTTGAGCTCAAAGTAAAAAAATAATGACACACATTTTCTGAACTTTTTTTTTAATTTAACTTTTCTTTCACAAATTTATTTTTAGACCTTATTCTTATTTCTCGCATTATAAAAAAAAAAACATTTCCTTTTAGTTTTCTTATTTTTAATTTTTAGAAAAAAAAACTTAATTTCATTTTAATTCAGTACATTGCTAACAACAAGTTTACTATACTCAGACTTACTGAATTGAAGCCCCTAAAAGTATGCTATTTTCAGGTTTTGTCGTTTTCACTGAAAAAATATACTTTTTGGCGTTTTACCATAACAGTAGTTTCGAAAAAATGTCTAATTTTCATTTTTTTAAAGTGTTTGTAAGCTTTAACTTATATTTCTCTTACTGCCAATTTCTTAATATAATCCTAACGGTACTAGTTCTAAAGGCAATGCTCAAATCTGCATCAACCCATTTCTCCACTTGTAATGTTTATTAAATTTCACTTGTTTTATTAAAAATAATCTCAAAAGTAAGAGGAATAACATACTCATCTTATAGATAATGAAATAAAACCGTTAAATACCTCATCTGGAAGCCTCATCATAGGTATCCTCTGTGACCATAACCCCATTAAAAGATCCTTTTCCCTTCAAACACCAAAAAATGCCTGCAAACCACTAATAAAATAAAAATTCTTTTTTTTATCATCTTGTTTAAACGACACGAGAATGATATTTTTTCATCATGCGTTTTAGCATCTATACCTCTACTCTTTCCCCAAAAAAAAAAAAAAAAAAAATATTAGCAAGCCCCATGTTTGAGTTCGTACAAAATGTCTGTCTATATGAGTTTTTTTAATGTCCGCCGGAAGTGTATTACCTGAAAACATGTTACGACACCTCCACCTTGTATACTATCTCTGTTCTACAATTTCAACCCACAACACAACACAATCCTCTGCAATCGCTCAAATATGGAGCTACTACATATTCCTGTTTTTTTTTTTTGTTGTTGTTATTTTTTCGTCATCTTTTGCTTCACTTTTCTGGTACTTTCGCCTACTTCCTCCGTTTTTTTTTCTGCCATAACTGAACGTGTTTTCCTGTTTTAAAATGTTCATTCGTTCTGCGGCGGTTATTATTTTTGTTTATTTTTTTAAAGATACTTTTATATGTATATAAATATTATTTTTTACCGCATTATACGTTAAAGCAAAAGTTTGGGAGAGATTGTGGAGACATTAATTTTTTTTTTCTTATTTTCATAGAATAATTTTTATTTTATTTTTCTTGTACCTAGGATGAGAGTAAAGGAAAAGAACACAGGTGACCCAAGGATGACTCTTTGATGATAACGATGTCGTATATTATAGGGTTGTTATGGAATTTTGTGTACCTATACATTTTGTTTTTAGAGTTGTGTTTTATTTTGTATAGGTATATGTATTTTTTGTTCAAAATTTTAAATTCATATTTTAAGCCAAAGAAAGTGAAATTATTTTATGCAAACAAAATAATATAAATTATTCACTCAACGTTGTGTGTTTTGTTTTTCATTCTTTTTGTTGAATTGAATAAGAAAAATAAAATTTTTTTTTTAATGTTAAACAAATTGAAAAGTAGAGATTTGATGGAATTTGCGAATTTGAATATTTTCATTCATTGACGATAGAGGCTGTAGCACGAATAGAATTTGAAAGCCTCTCTTTATTGAATCGATTTTGTTATTTGCTAATTTGATTTTCGTTAATTTTATTTTCTAATCTGTTTTCTCAGAAATACAGAATTTGTGAAAATTAACGAAATAAACACAAAATCTGTTACTTAAAGTTATAGCTCCCACGTAAAGGAATTCATTCTTTCTGGAAAGTAGGTAAAATAAATTACTTTCATTTGTGTTGAATTTAATAGTTTTATTTTTTGTTTCAATTATCATATGATTTTGAAAATTTTAGAGAAACAGAGATTGTAGGAGGGTATTTTTTAAAATATAGTAGAACAACTACTTATGAACAGGAACACATTGTTTTGATCTGCAGTCTGTGTATTTGTTAATTTTTATCTATGATTCTTTGGGAAAAATGTGCAGTGATTTTAATCACCTTTTAAATGAACTCCTGATCATGATTATCGTATGTTGGACTTTTTGTACAAAAGAAAAAATTAATAGGAGTTATTGAATAAAGTTGAAATTATTATTTTTTTTCAAAATAGTGAACTTTCATCATCATCATCATCGGCTCGACAACCGGGGTCCGGTCCTGGCCTCCTTCAACAAGTCTCTCCACCTATCCCGGTCTTGAGCCGACGCCATCCAGTTTCGCACCCCAAGGCTTCGGGCGTCCTGGTCTACGCCATCTCTCCAGCGCAAGCATGGTCTACCACGCTGCCGTCTACCATAGAATGTACCACAAAGGACTTTACGAGCCGGCTCCTCTTCACTCATGCAAGCTAAGTGCCCTGCCCACCGGAGTCTACCGAGCTTAATTTTTGTCACTATGTCTGCTTCAAGGTAGATTGCGTACAATTCATGACCGTCTCCGGAATCGTGAACTTTACCTTCCCCAAACTAATAGTTTTTTTTTATAATACAATTGAAAAAGTAGTTTAAAGCCATTGTGCTTATGTTAGGTTAGGTTTACGGAGCTGTCAGTAGGTATACTGACATAATTAGACCAGCCCATTGTGATACCACATGAAACTAACTCCTTGAAACTCGAATAGCTTCTTATGAAGCGTGAGAGATTGTTTATGTCTTTCTTGACAAGATCGCTGGGATCGTTAAAAAAAAGTATTCTCCCAAGTGGAGCCTACGTCTTCGGGATTGAGCAGGGTATGTAAAGTTTTACAGAGAAGATGAATAATTTTTTCTTCCTACTCTTCGTCCAAGCAGCTTCTACAGAAGTCGTAAGAGAAAACACCCAGCCTTGCTGTGTGCTTCCCAATTAGACAGTGTTCTGTAGTGACACCACTTACGGAGCTAATGTGCGATCTATTTATGGACAACAAGCATCTAGATCGCCTCAGGTTTAGCAGTGGCCAGATCTACTTTGTCGCCACACAAGTGGTGATGTTATTCCACCTAAGGTTTGTCAACCCAATGGCATCTTGCACTAGCATGAGTTTCCATTCATAGTGCAATTGGTAGAATGTATCCATTTCTGGCGAGTTGATCAGCCGAACAATTGCCCTTAATGTTCCCATGGCCCGACACCCAACAAAGGTGAATTTTAAACTGCTTTGTGCTTATGTTATCCTTCTGAAACGAATTAAACTCGTTATTGGAGTAAACGCTGATATAAAACATTCATCTTTTTGTCACACCTTATGCAAATAATCCTGTATAAAAAATATGTTCCCAAACCATTCAATTCATTCCGTCAGGAATATCATTTTACCAGGCTTAATTTAAACATATAATCTCCAGTGAAATAAATATCGGCTTTTTCAATTTTCGAAGAAGATATAAACGTCGGGGAATATTTAATCAAATTCAAAATTTTGTGTTAGTTCAAAATCTAAGATGCCCTTCTTCGCTAACTTTATTCTATTCTTTGCCAAAACTTATTTAGAATATTTTTACCAAAGCCATAAAACTATCCTTAATCTTAATCAACATAAAAACTTAAATAAATCTATACATACATAATATGTAATATAATATATTTTGAAACAAGATTTGTATTGAATTTATTTCTAACTAACGATTATATTTTCTTTCTTTCTAGGTAAGTTTCATCTAAACCAATTTTATTGATAACAAATAACGTAAGTTTTTTTTGTATGAACTTACAATATTTGTATTTAAAAGTGAAACAAAAATAAAGTTACACTTTGGTTTGTTAAATGTTTTTAAAAAATTGAAGCGCAATATTTCTAATGCCTTATTGTTAAGTGCTCAATTTTTTCAAACCCTTTATAAGTAGAATCGGTAAGAGATTAAATATATCGCTTTAACTCACCATTTTTGCATTATGACATAACAGCTTTTAATTTTTATTAAAAATATAAGATTATATTCAGAGATTTTCAAAAGAAAAAAAAATAATGAGCAAATACCTCTATAGGTAGGATTTTAGTTCGACTTTGAGTTTTTAAATATTCAAAAAGACAGAAAAAAGCAGTATTACCAATTATTATCAAATTTACAAAACGAAAACGTTTCTATTTGCCATTTTCTTCTTCGTCTAGCATTTTTCATTTGATTTCAAAAAGGTTTTCGAGAACAATTTCAGTCAATTTGTCCCTTTTTTATACTTTTCGTATAAGTATTGTAATTTTATTTTAATGTATGTCAGTATGTGCTTCAATTACTTAACTCAAATCAATTTTTAAAAAAGTTACGTATACGCCATAGTGCCTTATTTCCACTTGCTTTATAAAAGATTTAATATTATGGTTGTATTAATCTACCATAAGCTGTTCTTAATAAATTTGACAAGATGTTGCAAGATCCTTCATGTCACTATACTATTGTCTTGATTTTCTTTGCAATCCTTTAATTTTGTTTTGTACACAGTACTCGTATATTCAATAAATGTTCAAATCGGCAACATTTCATTTCTTTTTATTTCATTCAATCAATCATAAAATTAAAATCCAATAACCCCCAAATTGAACAATATCGTTTCTCAAAACACAATCCATGATTTAATATTTTAAATAAAAATATAAAAATAATATATTTTTTTTTTCAAGTACCTACTCGTAGATATCAACCAATTTTAATTTTATACTCTTAAAAAAAAATCAACAAATAGATAAAAAATAATTAAAGAAAATATTGAAATGCATATTAAATTCAAAAAAAAAAAAAAATATCTCATATACTTGAAATAACCCAAAAATAATAAAAAAAAACTACCCCAAAACACTAAAAACTTCCCAGAATAATTTAAAATGATATTTTGTAGTTTTTTCTCCATAAAAAAAAATCCACATATAATAAAGATAGATAGATACATAAATAAGCTTTAAAATGTATTTATTTTTATTTCTCATTTGAATTCAAATTCAAACTTACTCAATTGCACATAAATCTCCGCTTCCGTTGTTGCAAAAAATAAAAATAAAAAAGAAATGAAAGAAAAAAAAAAGATTAAATAAAATTTAATTTGTTTATACCTATCAAAACCCTTTGATGGCGAAAAGGATTTTTTATTTTGTTGAATCCTTGAATCTTTTTTTTTTAATTTATTTATGTATCTCTTGAATTTGCTCATTTCACACACGACACATATAATGTATATAAATTCCTCAAAAATTGGGAATATGATTGTCCGTTTTTATCCTTTTCTTTGCCATTAACACCACACCAAAACCACACCAAAAAAATCCAGCAGCATGAACGACGAAAACTGCCGGAAGGATAGCATGAACACAATTTTAAGGATAAAAATCCTGGCTCCATACAAAGTTTGATATAAAACATATAAAATATATATGTAGCAACTGCTGCGCTAGCTAGCAAGCTGATTTAAAGGATAAAACGTTTATTTTTGTGGAACATGACATTTATTGCACTGCCATGACTTTTGGAAATAAAATATATAAGAAAACCGACCAAAAGAGCAGAGCGTTATGATGCTGCTAATGTTACTTTGCTGCTACTTGGATGGCAATGATATCTCTGTGCGAGGGATATAAAAAAAGGAAAATCTCCTTGAATCGACAATGCTCTTAACAGTTAATTGGAAACAATGGCCACTTGAAATTTATATATATAGATACATATTATAAAGAAGAAGAGGTCCTTCCTCCAACCACCAAAGTAGAATATACCCCCATCTTATCCATTTTTATCTCGTCGTCGTAGTCGTCGACGTCCTTTCAATAAAAAAAAACAAAAAAAAACTCATCGTTTCGCATTGCAATCACATACAAAGTGCGGATTAGTAACAGTGATGGTCCATTCCCTCCCCCAAATCCCTCACTCCGCAATGTGGTGTTGGCGTCTCTTCGAGTTTTCGCCTTCTTGTTGTTGGTGGTGGTAGGGGTAGAGACATCAGCAAACAATTTCATCGTACAAAACTATTAAACTGAAGGATATAGAACGGTAAAATGGTTCACAAAATGAAATTTCCTCCAAAAAATTACCGAACTACTGCTTTTTAGCTCAAAAGGAACAAGAAAGAGGTGGAGGAGTAGCTCCAGCACGAGCAGGCATAAGGATAAGTTTTTCAACAATTTCATTTCATTTTTCGTGGAGCAGAGGAGTCGTCCCCGCCCTCAAGCGAATTCCCATCAGAGTTCGCCGCGTTGCGTTAGGAAAAGAAGGTGAAGCTGCAAAATCTTACACTTTCGATAAGGACACTTTTAGAGTTTTACTATTATTACTTCTCTCTGTGGTTCCACTTACTCTCTGCTTAAATGTATGTGTGTTAGAAAAGATATCCTTGAGCTACTGCAGCAATTGCACAAGCATACAAGTACCATAGAGAGCATTGTACTTACTGCTTACAAGTGCCCAGAGAAGGAAAACTTCTTCTTTCTTCAAAAAAAAAAAAAAAAAACCGTGCGATGGCAAGGTACCTAAATTTTTTTTTTTTTTTTAATATTCATTCGTTGGAAGAAGGACAATATCATCGCTGGCAATCTCTTCAAGTCTCGCACCAACCCCAATCTGCTAACCAACAAAACTTGAAGGGCACTTGGAAAGTTTTGCTGAAAAATGCAGTTTTCCAAGCTATACAACCATCAACTAGCTGCTACACAACGAGACCACGGACGTAAGGAAATCCTTATTAAAAAAAAAAAAACGAGAGAATGAGAGTACCAGTAGAAAAATCAATTGAACACGTTCTGGGTTGGCACTTGTGAGCGAGAACAGCAGAGACCCTTGAGTCGCCAAACACTGTTCTATGCTGGGATGTATTATATTGTTGGTTACAAGGTATCGAATTATTATCTCCGACACGTGTACTATATACTTATTGGGAGGCTTTTTCTTAAGGAGATTGGATTGATAATAATACAGCTTCTTTGCTTGTTCTTGCTGTAGGTACCTACTTCTTGATGATTGAGAGTGATTGATCAGTTTCATTTTCCATCATCGTCATTAAAAAAAAGAAGTTTTTTTTAACAATTGTTGGAACTTGCTCTCATCAGAAGAGTAAAGACTTGTCCTTTGTTTTAGGTATCGGTATTGTTTTTGTAAAGTGGTTTTCATTTATTATTTTTTTTTTTAAATAAACTTTGAATGTTCTGCTATGGCCTTAAACATGCTGTTTTATGAAGTTGAATGAATAAATGATTGATGGTTTCAAAAAAGTTACGTATACGCCATAGTGTTCCATTTTTATTTTTACATTTTTTTTAAATTCCTTCAGTTTAAATTGAACTCAATCTTCGATTTCTTTGCTGTTCCTTATCTGTCTTGAAATTTAGAAAATTAAGGACCTTATGTATGTCTTACTGGAGCTTTATTGGAGTATCTACAAGTTTGTGTTTTTTTCTCGGAATTCATACAAGTTTAATTCAGAACACTTAAACCCTAGATTAGATACAAGTGGTATCTGACGAATAATTTGTCCATTATTCATGATTGCAAAACCTCCTTTCACTCTTCCAATTTTTATTATAATCGACGCTGGACTGTTGATGACGTTGTTGATGATTGGCCGACTTGAGTTCTTGTGTTAACTGAACTTTATTAGCCTTAAGACCTACCCGGGGTTTGTTCAATACTTCGGGCTACAGCAGCAATATTCTCAGTTGTTCTTGAGCGACATGTACGGGTTGTATTCTTCACATCTACTTGTCGCGACAGTTCAAATTTTTCCACCAATTTCTGAATCGCGGTCCGACAAGGTGCTTCACGACGACCAAAAAATGTTTCAGTTTTACGAACCATCTCTGCCAAATTCTCACCATTTTTTTTTTTTAGTGAATTTTAATAATTTCAATGCGTTGTTGAAGCGTGTATCGTTCCATTTTTATTAGTCGAGTAGTTTCTACTTGTCAAATGTAAAAAAAATTATAGCTTCAAAAGTGACTACTACCGAAATAGCGGGCTATTCAAGATAACACCTCTTATTGGAAAACCCTTTATAACGGTATAACAAACAAAATTGCTGACAGATTGAAATAATCATATTTTGGCTTTGCTTGCTGGGCCGCACATAACAATGAATATTGCTTTTTAAAATCATTTTGCTATCACATTAGATATCTTTCAAGTACAATCAGTGGCTTAGCACAATACTCTTTCAGAAGTTTTAAAGGAGTACTATAGAAGTCTAAAATTAACAATGAAGGGCCGAGCCCGAGACCAGTTTTCAAAAATATAGGCTCGTTTTGTTGTTTTAAACGAATTTTGAAAATAAATATTTGTTACTTTTGAAAGCGTTGCAAAAATATATATTTGTCATACACGCGATGCAGTGATGATTCATCTTCGTTTAACCTCCAGAACCATGACGATATAATAAATCTAAAAGTAATTAATAAATTCATCACAGATTAAGTCAATCGTTCAATGCTTTAATGATTCAGCAGTATGTTCAATAAATAATAAACTATTTTTATTTTAAATACAAAATCCATTTAAGTTATTAGCGTTATTAGTTTAAATGTGAATATTCATTCAGTAAATAATATAAAATTCAACACAAAAAACTTTTATTGCTATTTTTTTCTCACAAAAAAAAAAAAATATTACACATTAAATTAATTCGACTAAATTTAACTATGATAATACAATCATAATTCTAAACCAAAATTTAAAAAAAAAAAATCACAACTCACTAAAGTATGCAACCAAATTGCAATTGAAATAAATCAAACAATGCCAATTCATTTACGATCTTTCTTTGTTTTGTTCAAAACTATTACGATATTCATTAACTTGTTATGTTTGTGTCATCATAGAAATCTACTTCATGTTCCAATATATATTAATTAATTTTTCTCCATAAAAAATAAACCTGTTAAACAAACTGAATTACCATTGATATTAAGTTAACTTTTAATTTGTTACACACGATACAAAAATAAAATAATAAAAAAATCCAACCAATTAAATTGTTTTCATATATTGTTCGAGTATTATTTCAATATACCACCTAACTATAAGTAATCCTCTTTAAAAAGAAAATAAAATTTAAAAAAAAACAACGATATTGGAAATGCCATGAGCATAATATTCATTTCATAAACATTATTTTATTTTATACAACCCTTTAAAAAAAAAGAATTACCAAAGTGGTAAAACATCAGTCACAAAAAAATTATATCAAAAATACATTAAATTGCCATCAATTTTTCATCCAGTGACAACATTTTTAACCAACCAATTCAAACTTTTCATAAATGTAGATATATATTTCGCAATTCACATAACCAAACAAAAATAAAAACTTATATAAAACTCAGATAAGTTTAAAAGAAAAAAAAAAAAAAAATTAGCCATCACGCACAACACATTTCGAACAAAACTGTCAATTGAAAATGAAAATAAAAATTCATCATTTTCAATTCATTATCAAAACATTCAAATCCTATCTAGTAGTTTTTTTTTTTTTATTTATTCCCTGGTCTGCACTCTCCAACCATCTATGTATAACGGCTTAGAATTGAAAGGGTTTTAATAGAAAAAGTCCTTTTTTTTATATAGGAAATGTGTGCCTGGCATCATCATCATTATGATGATGGTATTTCATCATCGTTTTCAAAAATATAGTCCAGTTGATAAAGGTTTTTACTTTGGAAAAAAAAGCAACGGTTTTGAATCTTGGCACACTGCTACAGTTTTTTGTATTTTTTCCTTGGAAACGGCCATAACGATATGAATGAAATATTCAAGATTTGTTTTAAATAGCAACAACAAATGGAAAAAAACAATTTTGGTAAATCCGCCTACTGCCACACCCACCTTTCTTATATAAATAAATTTCAGTCCCATTGTGACTTGTAGTCAGGGCAAAGATATAAGAAAAGTGGGAGTGGGGTGGATTTGAATAAGTTTTTTTTTGGTTTTTAAAACAAATTCCGAAAATAACATTCAAGTCTTCAAGCCGTTTGCGAGAAACCAAGTTTAAAGAAAAGAAGGCGTATCAGTGGGCGTGAACTTTAGGCCAAACTAATCTTATTGCATTCTATAAAAATGGCCGCCAGCAAAAAAAAACTGTATCAAGTGTTATTTCTTTCGTATTTTTTTGACTCGTAGTACTCTGTTGGGTAATTAAAATTATTGAGTCAAAATATAATTTTACAAAAAATCGTACCTGCCAAAAAACAGACAGCTGTTAGTACTTAAGTGTACCAAGGTTGAAAACTGTTGGATTTTTTTTGTTATGTAAATAGTATTTTCCTCAGTTGACTGGACTAACAAAAAAGAATAATTTAGGTGTTGTTGAACGTAGATGGGATGGTTCTTCTTTAAATTTGGTCTCCCGACTCATCATCAAAATCACGGCCTTGAAAAAAGGTTTTAATGCTTCGTCATCATATTAAATAATCATCATGTTTCATTATCATCATATTTCATCATCATTTTTTTTTTGTCTTTGTCCTTTTTTTTTTTATTCCACATACATTTCAAAAACCATTCAATATTTTCTCGATTAAAATTTCAAATTTGGGACAACTCCACTCACTCGTTTTGTATATGAAATTTAAATTCCAATTGTGTTTTGATTAATTCCGAGTTCCAGGCAGTGAGGACTGAGGAATAGAGTGCCATAGAGTACCATCTCTCAAACACAAAAGGGTTCTCCACTTACCTATGCCATTCGTCTGATGTGTGTATGTGTGTGTGTGTTCCCAGAGTGTCCAAATTGGCTCAACTCAATGCCAGCAACAGAGATATCCAATATTGGTAAAATAGAAAATAGACAGAAAATTCATTTCAATTGAAGTGGTGATGCGAATAGATAGTGATGGGATGAAATGGCACGAAGGTGAATAAATACAAAAAAAAAAATACAAAATACTTGTGTATACCTACAACATATGAGTACAGCGAGAGGAAGAGTTTTATCCCGTGGATATTTTCGTTAGGGATTAAGCTAGCGCGAGCAGTGATGACGGTCACTCACCGGAATTGAGTCGAGCCTTCTTTTTTTTCCATCACTCCTGCTGTCCCAACTGGCCAACTGCGAACCAACCAACAAATATGCAACAACTACTACAGCACATCACAATGGATGGAATAGACTCTGGGAAAATTTTTGATTGCAATCTCAAAACTAAACAAAAGTTTGCGATTATATCCCAAAATTCCTACTGTGTGATACTGTTTTTTTGGGAAAAAGTTTCGGTTTATTTTTTTATGGATTTTTATTATTAAATCATAAAGTTGTGCCCATTTAATTTGTATTTTTTTTTTGCTTGAAATATGCGCATTGCGGAGGAAATTGATATATTTTTTTTTTTTTAATGTATAGAGGGTAGAAAAATAATTTGGATTTCGTCATTTTTCATTTGGGTTGTGTCTTCTTGAGCTCGTCATCATCATCATCGTCCTGGATGATGATGAGGAATTCAATTAAAACTGAATGTGTGCGTATCTTAACTCAGAATTATTCATTTAATGAAGATATCAAATTTATTTGTTAGAAATTAATTATGTACCTATACTCTTAGTACACTCATATAAGAGAATCCAACAAAAAGAAGAAAATCTTAATTATTAATTTAGTTACATTGCTCGTATCAGAAAGATTTTCTTAGAAGAAGGAGCGATTTCTTTTTCTCTTCGTTGTGAAACATTAGCTAGATAGATTTTGGTGAATTATAATTAAGTTTTGATGTTGAGTTTTTTTATATATATGTAATTAGATTTTTATTTTTATTTTTTTCTTAATTGAGAAAGCTAAATATTTTGATATTGATACTTTGAAATTATGTTGCTAGATAACCGCAAAAAGTTATCATTAAGCTTGTAATTTTAGATTATATTCAATTAAACATCAGTTGGTTTATTGGAATTTAGATGAATGAGCTTGATTTTCAAAATTAGTTAGTTATATTTAAATTAAAAGGCCAAAAGCGTGTCTGTATAGAATTACGTTGAAAGGGATTTGGCAATTTCTGGTATTGAATGAACACGAATGAGATTGAGATCAAATGAAAGGTGATATTAGGGTTGTTGTTTCTGAAAAGTATATTTTGATTATTCTTCAAGGGAGATAAGAGATATTTAAGGTGTCAAGTTTAAAAAAAAATGTTATTGTGTTTTTTTTATTAATTGGAGGAGTGTCCATGCATTTTTTTCTTAATGTTTGGAGATCTTTTTACTTGAATCTTACAGCAAATGTGATTTTTATTACTTTTTTCAAAACTGTTATTTGTAAGAAACCATACCAGTAAGAATAATATTTCATATTTAAATTTAAAATTTGTATTTCGAAACTTCTTTAACATATTAGCAAACGCGAATCAATCGAATTTTCGGTGAAAAAAAAAAAACAATAAAATGATGAAGTAGTTGTGCATGTACACTCTGGCGTATACTCACTTTTTTACACTTCATGGAATTAACGTTGATTTTTTTATTTCATATAAAATCGAAAATATTGTAACAAAAATCAACAAAAAAGGTTATTAATAAAACAATTTAATTAAATTTAAAAAAATGTGCTATCCAGCTACAAACAGCATACCCAATTTATAGCATCATCTCTGATATTTAAATAAATAAAAACGAAAGGTATTAAGAGTTGTAGTTATTTTAAAGGTAGCCATTTTTTGTGCGCAGTCCTCAAATTGCACTGCCACAACAATGGTCTAGTGAATGAATGTTGTAAATATTTGGAATTAATATAAATAAGGAAAAAAATTGACGAAGAGTCTGGACGTACACAGTCTATGTAAGTAGTCTTTTGGTCATTCCCCATGGTCTTGTTTTTAATTTTCAGTACCAAAAATTAGGGCCCCTTCTGTAGAACTTTTTTAAATCTGAATTTTGAAAGCAAAAGTATTTTTTATTTAATGTCCACTACGTAATTTTAAAAGCTTTATTTTCAAAATTGGTTTGATTTTTTCCAAAACGGTATAATGTTAAAAACTATAAATAGCATCCAATGCAATAAGTTTGAAAAAATCATTTTTTTTTTGAAAATTATATATTTCAAAAATTAGCAAGTGGTGTTAAATGTTTTGGACAGAAATCAATTTCAGATTCAGAAATTGAACTACCTAAATTAATGTAAAGAATTGTCGAAACAAAATTTTAAATCACTCGAAAACGATCCTTAAAAGAAAATGCCATTTGTTTTTTAAATATAAATTTTCCACTTTATATTATTCCTCTAAATGAGTACTGTAAATATCTTTTGAATACTTTACAATTTTTTCTTTAAATATACGTTCCATGATTTTCTTCTCAATTATTAATTTTTTTTTTATTTATTAAAAAATATAACAATTCGCAATCTAATGATACTACTTATGTACTTTGTATTCATTCAATACGGTTTTTCAAAAAAAAAATTAATGCTTCGGCAAATTTCAAAATATCGTTCAAAACATAAAAATACATTGTGTCAACAATAATAATCACAAATAAATCCAAGTCGATTATATACTTATTTAACCTTTTTCCTCTTTTTTTTCTGTAATTTTATCTCAATCTTAAAAATACCCGAAAACAATTAGCACCGAAATTCTATGGTCCTTTATAAACTGAAAAGTTGTTTACTTAAAATCTTTCCAGCTGGTCTTGACCTTATTACCACATCATCTGTGCTAAATTGAAATCGATTAGATCTTAAATGTGATATAGAAAATGTAGGTAGGTATATGTTTCTATTCAAACATTAGTCCCATCTATCTTTTAAATGAAAACGAATATTTGACCTTATTTTAAATAGTTGCTTGCCCTAAATATCATAGCGTTTATTAGATATTTAACATTCTTCAAATTACAATATACACAGACACATACTTCCACTGGAAAACTTCTTCTACTCGTATCTTGAAACCCTTTTCTAATTATATTTTAAAACTATAAACCCAAAGATCTTGATAAAATGTTCCTTTTCTTTCAAAGGACTCGTTCTTCTTCAAAGTTCAATTTCCAAAAAGAGAGGGAGAAAGAAGGAATATTATTTTCTAAAATATTCTAAAATCTCATTAAATTCAGATATCCTTTAGTTTCTTAAGTTATGTATGTGTGATGTGTATCTAGTGGGTTTTTTGAAAACGTTTTGTCCATCTATATGTATACAGCTGAGGGTAGTTGTTTAGACAGGACACAGGAAATTTATATAACTTTCGTAGCAAAATTGAATTTACTATATGATAATTCGAAGGCAACTTGATTTTGGAGCAAACTTTGTGTGCTCCTCTCTATGTTGTATTCTCGTACAGCGGTACACTATTACACATCCTCTTTTATAAATGTTGTTGGACATAAACACCAGAGTGCACCAGTTGCAGCCTCCGGAAATATCATCAACCAACTAGTTGCGTGCTGATGGTTCTTCCTGCATGTCCTTTTGTAAATTGTTACAAACAGAAGTGATGTTCGTTTTGTTTTTTGTTGTTGTCTTGCTTTCTGCCTCTCATACTAATCACCCATCAGAGTTGGGAAAATGACTTCCATGTCTATATGTGTTCCGTTTGAGGATGCTGAAGAGCAGCAAAACTTCAGTCATTCGTGCGCAAAAAAAAAACGAAGAACAAACTATTCGGAAAAAAAAATTGCAAACAAACTGGTTGTAATTTAAGGTCCATTGTGTTGGACACAGGAGGAACAGGACCTTTACCCTGGGTAATTTAATCCAGCTCTGAACACACCGAATACTTATGTACGAACGAAATCCAACCGAAATAACGAGAAAGCAAAACACATAAAAAGAGTTAAGACACAGACGAAACAAAATTGAATCAGAATCACAAACTGCCCTCTGTCGGAAAAGACGACAAGAATAAAAACGACTACGACTATTGCGGCGGAGATGCCAACGACGACGCCATGGCCAGCGCCACGTAAGTAAGGACGACGCGACGGAAGGGGCTGTGTTAAAATATTTTCACTTCACTGTCAGAGAGAAGAAAAAAAGAAACACCCAAAAGCAGGCCAGGCAGTGTGGTGATGGTGACGGCGACGGCGATGGCGAAGAAACTGGGCTAGGACCTAGGACTAGGACTTTAAGGGTGCGCAAGGAGTTTTTTGATACTCAACCTGAAAATTGTGCTTGGAGTTTTATGATCCCAATTTTGTTTGTATATACCTACCAACCTACCTACCTACCTCCCTTCATTCTTTCTTTTTTTCTTCTTCATGTTCGTCCTTAATTTAATTTTTTTTTTTTGTCCGAAAAAAGGAAACAAATTATGGAGGCAATAGAGCAGCAGTTTTTCGTTCTTTTTATTTATTTATTTTTATATTTGTGCTGAAAACGCGAGAATTAATGCAATTAGCTTCTTAGGTTTCTCCTTTTTGCATTTTGTAAGTTGTTATCCTTGTGGGGGTTTTGGGGGGTAACACCAACACCAACAGCAACAACATAACACAAGAAGGGACAAACGGTGGCGCTTGCCTTAAGAGTTATATCTTTTGGGGTGTTTTGGTATAATTTGAGTTGGTTTGCTGGTGTATTGTATTATCCATCTACCCAGATGCTGTTTTTTTTTTTTCTCCAATTTTTTTTTTTTTTTTTTTAACTCGTTTCAGGACATTGGGTATGACAAGTTGTGATTGAATCAGAGAGAGAGGAATTGTAACGGAAATGGTTTTGGCATTTTGGGGTTTTCTTTGATCAAATTGCTTGGAAAGCATTTTGTTATTTCATTTTATATTATTTTTTTTTTTATTTTGCTTTTGACTGTTAGCTCCTGGCATTTTGCTTTTAGTTTAATATTTTTTTTTTTTTGTTCACTTAAGGTTTGTGATTAAATTGGGATTTAATTTTTGGTATCAAGGGATAAAAAGACGGAGTGTTATTTGAATTACCTTGTTATTGTTATGATTTTTATTGGAGATGATTGCGATGGGCGGCTAAATTGAATCAAAGAAATTAAATTGTTTTAGAAAATTCCTTTTTTTTTTGTATGAAGAGTGGAGTAATTTTTTGGACATTCATTTTGGTTCTGCGAAATATGCTTTTAACGACGATAAATATTTGGTATAATGTGTTACTGGATTCTAAGTTCAAATTGATTTGAATAAGTCTAAATTTTTGAAAAATTTGAGGATCTCAGTTGAATGAAAGAGGATTAAGCAATTAGTGCTGTTTCTTTTCACTATCCTCCTAATAGACACGAAACTGGCGACGAGGCAAGCAAAGAAAATAATTTTTTTTCAAAGTTGTGTGCCTTATACTTAAATGAGTGATAACGAAACTGAAGAAAAAAAAGTTTCTTTAAAAGACGAAAAAGTAGACACAAAATCCAACAATACAATGTCTAGCTTTATTGGACGCATAGAATATTTTAATGCGGGTGATAATTTCAATGAGTACATCGAGCGTATGACTCATTTGTTAAAATTGAATAAAATTGTTAAAGATGAGGACAAAGTGTCTTTCATAATTGGAACAGGTGCTCTCTTAGATCTACGTGGCGAGTTGGATAATGAAACAGGCTTCTTATATCTATGCCCCACATTTGTAGGTGCAAAAGACACTTCTTTGAATTTTGTCTTTTTCAATTGTGAAATATGAGCGGATCTATGTACACCATCAGTATTTACAGTATAGATAACATTTCCTACTTTTCTTACGATAATTCCAGGTATCCAATTAAAAGAAAAGTTATTTTTTAGCTTATATAAAATTTTATCACCTGGTTTAAAAATTATATTTTTACGTTGGCCTACGTTTAAAAATGAAACTTTTTTCTTTTTGGCTTTTGTTTCAATTTCTTTTATTTTCATATTTACTTTATTTCCATCACGAATTTTAGGATTAATTTCATCTAAAAGAGTTTTCGGTTTCCTTTTAAATATAATTTCATTTGGGCATAAATTGGTTATTGTTGATGGAGTTGACCGATACTTCAAAAGAAAATTATTAATTAAAATATCCATTGGAAGTGATTCATAGTTGGGATCATTTAACATTTTTTTTAGAGCATTTTTTGAAGTTTGAACGGCTCTCTCCGCAGCCCCATTGGACTGTGGATGGTACGGTGGACTCTTCAAACATTTTATGTTGTTATCTACACAAAATTTGACAAAAACATCCGAACTGAAAGGTGGTCCGTTATCAGATACTAGTGTGGAGGGCAAACCAAAATAAGTAAAAAGTGATCTTAAAACGGATATAACGTTTTCAACTTTTGTTTGTTTCATAGCCTTGACATCAATCCATTTTGTGTAGCTATCCACAATAAGTAAGTAGTTGAAACCTTTCATATAAAAAAAATCGATGTGTATACGTTCAAAAAAACATTTTGACTCAGGCCATCGTTCATGATATTGTGATGCTGGCTTGCTACCTGAAAAAGCACAAGGTTTACACTTTGATACAAAAACGTCAATATCATGATCGATCCCTGGCCACCAAAAATATTGTCTGGCTAACATTTTCATGCGGACGACACCCACATGTGATTCATGTAGATGAACTAAAATCGATTGTTGTAAAATGTCTGGTATTACCAATCGCTCGCCATAAAAAAGACACCCTTCTTCTTCGGATAATTGCAATCTTTTATGAAAAAATTTCATTAAAGTTTCTGGCACACTGCTTGGCCATCCTGTTTGTACCATATTTAAAACATTTTTAATTTTCCAATCTCTATTTGACTCGACAGCTACATCTTCAAATTTAACGTTTAAAAAACTATCGCACTTTATTGCACTTAAAAGTGAACTATACTCCTCTACTTCTGTAGGGTAGGCAAGGGGAAGACGTGAAAGCCCGTCTGCATTGTTCATTTGAGTACCTTTCTTATACTCAATTTTATACTGATACATACTTAATATCAAGGCCCACCCATGAATCCTAGCCGCTGTCACTGGCGGTGTGGACTTCTTGGGATTAAAAATTTCTCGTATAGGCTGATGGTCAGAGTAAATTGTGAAAGATTTTCCATATATATATTTATGGAATTTCTTTACCGTGAAAATAATAGCTAACGCTTCCCTATGGAGCTGGGAGTATTTTTTTTCAGAAGAACTCAGCGTACTACAAGCAAAAAGAACTGGTCTTTCTACCCCGTCAACTATATGAGATAAGATTCCGCCTACTCCATAAGGACTCGCGTCACAATGTAAAATTATCTGTTTATTTGGGTCATAATGAGCTAACATTTTACTTTTTAAAATCGCTTCTTTACTTTTTATGAATGCTGTTTCACATTCTTTTGACCAGTGAAAACCAACATCTTTTTTTGTTAGATTATAAAGATCTTTGAGTTCTGAAGAAAGGTTCGGAATAAATCTCGAATAATAATTTAACAACCCAAGATACGATTTTAATTGGTTCACGTTTTCTGGCTTAGGGGCATTTTTAATCGCTTCCAACTTTTTAAAACTGGGTTTAATTCCATCTTTATTAATCACATGCCCTAAGTACTCTATTTCACTTTGAAAAAACTGGCATTTATCCATTTTGACTCTAACTTTGTATTTTTCTAATCTGTCAAGAACTTTAATTAAATTTGATCTACACTCATCATAGTTCGAGCCGCCTATAATTATATCATCGAGATAACACTGCACTTTGGGAACGTTCTTTAAAATCTCGTCCATTATGGATTGGAAAATGGCAGGTGCGCATTTGACACCGAAAATTAGACGTCGAAATCTGAAAAGTCCCTTATGGGTATTTATGGTCAACAATTCTTGGCACTTCTCTTCAACTTCCACTTGTTGATAAGCACCTTCCAGATCTAGGACACAAAAACAGGTTGAGTTGCTCAAACTTGCAAAAATGTCATCGCACCTTGGCAAAGGATAATGATCGGTTCGCACAAATGGGTTAATTGTGACTTTACAGTCAACACATAAACGAATATCCCCATTGGGTTTCGTAACCACCACCACAGGTGAGGCCCAATCACTATACCGTACTGAATATATAATATTTTCTTCTAAAAGCCTATCTATCTCACGTTCTACCTTATCCCGTATGCCGAAGGGAACAGTATATGGTCTAAAAAATACCGGGGTACTATTTTCTTTCAAAATGATGTTTGCTTTATATTCTAAAATCGAATCGCGCTTATCTCCTTGGAATACACTTTTATATTTTTGAACTAAATCACTTACTTTCGAGTTATTTTCCTTCAAACTATCACATGCACTAACGTCAAATAACGCACTCCTCCAATTCGGAAGAAGTCTATCGAGCCATGACCTCCCTAACAGTGGGATAAAAATTTTAGGTCCATCAACTATAATCAATTCCAATTGAAAAACTTGTTCACTATCTGTCAAATGAATCGAAACCTTACATGCACCAACTATAACCACTTTACTCCCTGAAATTACATTAAGAGTCCTATTACACGATTCAAGAATTTGATTTGGGAATAATTCATCAAATGTTTTTATATGCATGACAGATGTACATGCGCCCGAATCAAGTTCCATTCCCAAACGTTTGCCATTACAAATTACATATACAATTAGAGGAGTATTAACACTTTGTAAATTATGTATATATCCTAAATGAATAGCTTGGTCTCTTTCTGTTTCTTCGTCGTTTTTTATGGCACGAATGTTGTTGCCACTCGCACCACTGTACCGGTTTCGCGATCTACCTCGAGATTTACTTCTTTTGTTCTTCTTATAACAGTTACCTTGAACATGTCCCCATTTTTTACAGAAGTAGCACTGCACGTTATCGAAATTACCCCTCGCTGCACTGGTTGGATGTCGATATATTCTCTCATCTGGATTTTTGTAGTCCATCGAATTTCCCTTTAAACTTTTTTGTTTCACCGCATGCACTGTTCCCACTGCCGAAGCTCCACTCATATGCACCATCTCCACCTCGATCAATTCCATATTAAGGGCTGTCTCACATGCCTTTTCAAAGGTCAAGTCTCCCATATCAATCAATTTTGTTTGGATCTTTTTATTTTTGATGCCCATCAAAAGCCTGTCTTTGAGAGCTTCTTCGAGGAATTCACCATACTTGCAATTTGTGGCTAATTGCTTAATAGACACAATAAAATCAGAAATGCTTTCTGCTGAGTCTTGGTTGCGATTTAAGAATTTAAACCGCTCCGCTACTGTGTTCTTCTTTGGCTCATAGTGCGCTTTAAGTTTTTCTACCAGATCATCATATTTGTACTCGTCTGGTTTTCGTGGTGCAACTAGAGTCTTAGCAATAGCATAAAGTTCACTACCTCCCATTCCAATTATGAAAGACACTTTGTCCTCATCTTTAACAATTTTATTCAATTTTAACAAATGAGTCATACGCTCGATGTACTTGTGTGTCTTTTCACTATCTTGTCTTTTGCACCTACAAATGTGGGGCATAGATATAAGAAGCCTGTTTCATTATCCAACTCGCCACGTAGATCTAAGAGAGCACCTGTTCCAATTAAAAGATGGGTGCCAAACGAAACATAAAAAAAAAAAAAAAAAAAAAAAAAAAAAAAAAAAAAAAAAATATCAGAACTTTGAATAGAAGATAGAATAGAATAGAAAAATTTTGTTTTTGAATTATTGAATTATTATTATTATTATGAATTATTATGAATTGTTAAATGAATTTTTAGTTTAAAATGCTGATCTGTTTCTGCATTGAAATCATACACACTGTTTATAACTAACTCAATGAACAAAACTAAAACTTGTTTTTTTTAATTTATACCTTGATACAAATTGTATATTAGTTTCAATTTAACATGAATGGTATTTTATATATTAAGTTTATAATAAGTTTGGGGGAGTGTCATGAATGTTAAAGGTACCTTCTGCTATTAACGCTCTGTACCCTACACAGTATAAGAGTAAACATTTATGTAGTATAGTTTGTAAGTTTAGATTATAAGTGTGATATTAAATAAAGTTAGTCTTAAGCTGATCATAGTCCGGTGCGTTTCTTTTCACTATCCTCCTAATAGACACGAAAATAAGACGAAAGAATTCTCGCTCGGTCTCGTGGTACCAAGACATGTTCAATCGGCTCCAAATTGTGCTTTATGCGCTGATTTGACGGTCTTGCATTATTTTCTCGAATGCAACGTTAAAGAATTTGTTGATATTTTTTGACATAAATGATTTCCGACCTTAATTAACAACTGTACTGTGATCTCTAAACGAAGCACTGAAATCAATGCAAATGTAAAAGATGTCGATTTGAAGCATCTAGATTTTTTCCAAGATCTGTTTAATGCATAAAACCAGAACAGGAATGGCCGCACAATAGCCGATCGAATTTGGTAAGTCCTTCCATTCTAGACGTGTTCTGACCACAGAGACATGGTTGAGAGTTGTAGAACCCCGGATTTCAGCTGGCGCGCCAAGAAAGTCGGGTTTCTTCTCTAATTTTCTGTTCGTCAGGTCGTGAGCAACTCCGGCTTTTTCAGCGATGTTTAACAGCAAGTTCTTGTCGACTCTCATCCTTAAACCAGCATTATGGTGATAATGCAAAAGCCAGTACATCCAGAAGCAATTCTTGATAATATGATACTTGAAAAATTTGCTACAGGATCCCAATACTTTACGCTGGCTTCAAAACTATCGAATCGATAAAATTGGTTGAAAAACGATAAAAATTGAAAAAGTTTTGTTACATTTTTCATTGTTTTTTATTTCACAAATTTTATTAATCATTATAAAATAAAGATCCTGATGGTCATGTACAAAAGCGCCCCCTATCGTCAAACTGCTTCACATCAAATTTCCTTATTTTCGTCTTAAAGCTGATAAATGCCACTTTATTTTTCATTTCGCAATATTATTCAACTTCCAACAATATCCGCTGAACGTCCTTCTTCAACAACTTGCTAACAATCATTTCAGACACAAATTCTATCAAATATTTTGTTCTCAATTGATTCTCCGTTACATCAAAGTCAGGTGGTATATAAAACATTTATTTTATCAACAAAAGCAAAACAAGCAGCAACAAAAAAAAACATACAATTCAATTTAACAACATTTCATCAGGGGACATCACGAGCTCCAGTACGACACAATAAATAAATTTCCCACTGAAAACCGACAAAAAGCTACTCCTCGCGATGACAGAGAGCGAGAACTTTCTTTTTTGTTCCTGATGGTATTCAACTAACAGCAGCGGTGGTGGTGATGGAGCAGAGCACTAAGTTCTGCATGTACCAAAAATCATCCTGTTAGTAGATTCAGCTAGCTAGATAATGCAACAGAACTAACCAACAAAAAAAAAAAAATAAGCAAGCCAAAGCATTCTACCACTATACGCGACTATCTTTGATAGATGACGAACCATGTAACCCATCAGTCTATGTAGGATAACGAGAGGAAGGATGATGAAAAAAAAAATAGCAGAAAAATATAACCGTGCCAGACCTATAAACACGACGACGACGACGATGCAAAAAAAAAAAAAACTAAAAAGGATGTGCACTGTAATTTTGTGTAACATTGTTGCAGATAGGACTACGACTATAGTCACACACACACAGGCACTATACGCGGATGAAATAATTCACATAATAATAAAATACACCAGACAAACGCCATGTCACGCGATTTCTATATCAAAAGCGCCCTCTATGTTGATGCTGTGCTTCGCACTGCTGAATGATGCAACTTCTGTTGTTGTCCTAACATTGGGATGTGCCGTTTTGTTACTAAGGGAATAGGATTTGTGTGCTGTGATGTGAGGAAAAGGGATAACAAAATGTTATCTGCTGTGTTTATGTTACGTATACGCCTTACCACAAGACGACTTTACATACAACAGCTCTGATGGTTGACGGTTGTAATATCTCTATATTTTTTGGTGAGATCTCTCCTCCATCGTCCTTTTTGACAGGAATTATTTCCGTTAAAAATTTCTGATTTCGGTTTTTTTTTTTTTTTTTTTTTTTGCTGATGTAATAGGTAGGTAAAAAGCCAAAAATTGAAATTTCGTTAGGATTTAGAGATTTACTAGTGGTTAAGTGGTAGTTTTTGGTTTTAGTTGGAAATATACTAACGATGACTAGAGAAGAGATAAATGAAATCCATTTTTGTGGTTAAGAGACCGCATAACGAAGTTTTTTGAGGAAAATAAATGAAACAAGAAAATAATACAATTTTAAGGACTTTTACTTATTTTAGTATTTGATAACGAATTATGACCAACTGGGAACTACAAAATTATAATAAAACTCTAAAATATCAGAGAGATTATGGTGGGTCTAAAAAAAGTTTCATTGCTAATTTTCTTCACTTTTTCATTTAAAACTGCTTGTATTCGTTCTTGTTCTGTAAATCCCTTTTAAGTCTCGTTAAGATTAGCCTCCAAAGGGATCAGGTGTGTCAGGCCAGTCATGGGGAAGTCGTCAAGTTGTACAAACGAACCAGCCATAGAGCTTTCTCCGGATTTGTTTACTAAAACCGGCTATCTTGTCCTGGTCTCCTTTGACTATATTTTCTTTCAGTCTCTTGGCTTACCCTTTTCAAGACCTGTTCCCGTTTTAAGTTCATCATTGGAGATACGGTTGGGCCATACAATCCTTAAGATGTTTCGTATACATCTATTTACAACAATTTCGCAGCTTTCTTGTGACGGCGGATGTGACTTTTCAAGTGTTGCACCCATAAAGGAGCACGGTTCAAGCACTGGAACGAAACAGACTTAACGTCTTAAAGCTCAAGCTATAGAAATGTTTCTCCAAATTTTTGGAAAGCATTCCGAAAGCTGCATTAGCTTTCCCGATTCAGGCTATTAATACCATCTCAACTAATTATCCAGAAATATATACTTGATCAGATGAGGGAGTGCCAAGACTGATACTTCCCATATTGATATTTAGCCCAATAGTTTCTGCTTCTCTCTAGACCTCTGCGTTAATTGATTGAGATCCATGATCCTATAAGAGAGTGAGCATACTTCGCCTACGTAGTTCAGGTGTCGACAAATCTGCAAATCACCAACCGGAACAGTATTGATGACAATATACAGCCTTGCCTTACCCCACTATGGATTTAAAACTCCTCTGATAATATTCCTCCATTCCAATGAGACTTCGAACCGTGAGTCGATGACCTTCTGAACTCCTCCAATTCCTACTCTAATAATTGGCATCAAGCTTACGCCTTTCAAAATATTAAAAAAAAATCTCCCAAATTCGAAATAGTACAATAACAACAAAAATCCTACAATGCATCTCCACCCCTGGTTTGATCCTGAAGAGAAAAAAAATTGTGATGTTTTCTTCTCATAAGCTTTATTAATTTTTGCGGTGTTTTCCAGCTGCTATTAAAATACTTTTACTCCAAAATGAGAATGACAAAGTAGATACCTACCTACAATGTGTAATATAATTTTCTCTTTTCCATGGCTCTTCTTTATAAAATACTCCAAAGTCTCATGCAGGTTAAAAAGAAGAAATGATTTTATATCTATAGTTAAGTTATTTATAGTGAAATTATTCTCAATCCCGCACTCTAAAGAAGGATTAACCTTTTAAGCTAAGCCACTATTGGGGTTGCATGCAACAAAATACAGAGACAAGGGTGTACAAAAGTCGAAATAGATTACCCTCGTTAATAAGGTTTATGACTTTTCTTCTTATCTTGGTTTATTTAAAAAAAAAAAAAGGATTTATAACTAAATACCCTTTATTGTATAAAAAGATTCTTATTTCTAATTTCAATAACTTAAAGGTTTTAAGTTTATGCTTCCTTTTTTCTTGTTTAATTAAAATGTAAACGATTTTACATTGAAATATCTAGGAATTGAGGCTTAAGCATAGAATCCAATCCAATTTATGCTCGGCCACAGACTGGCGTGGATCGCCTAGCCCCCGGCAGTTCTTGGGTATTCAGCACGCACCTCCCCCCGCCCCTCGCATCGTTGGAAAATATTTTCTTTCTTGAAAACGGTTTCACAGTTTTTTTTTATAAAAACCGCTTTCAACACGGTTCTTCCAAATATCCTACTTTCTGAATCAATTTTAGGTAATTTTCTAAAATGAAGCTGAATGAATTTTTGATGTGGGACAACTCTAGATTAAGCTAAAAAATAGTTAATAATAAAATATTAATCAATCAATGTTTTACTCTTCACAATTATTTTCAAAAACTATTTTTCAAGTAAAATATGTAAACTTAGCTAAAAAGTCAAATTAAACACTACTTTGCATGTCACATAGTTAAACGAAGACAAATTGTGGCATTTGGGAAAACTGATATAAAAGATGTTTGCCAATATATTTGCATCTTCACTTTCAATATCCACATCATTGCACATCACTGATGCACACTGTAAAAGAGAAGAAGAAGAAGCTATCTCCTTTTCAAGTATTTTTCTCATTAAGTGAACTTATCATCGTCTCTGTGTAACTTTTCATGTTTCAACATTCATATACTAAGCCCTATGAATTGAAAGGAACATATATACAAACCACACCATAGGAGCTGAAGAACAATTTTCAAAATGGTGTCTTTAAGATTTTCCTCAAATATCAATTCCAATATCGCCTATTGGATCTGAATCTCTTAAGTCTTTGCATTGCCCGCCACCGCGCCGCACGCCCCGCCGCCGCCCGCTGTTGAGCATCTTATTTTTTACGATAAAAAGGACGAAAATCCTTCGAATAAATAACGTGAATCTGTGTGCCTACTTATAGTAAGATTTGATTTCAATTTAAGTCCATATGTCCTTGTAACACTTCTTCTTCTTCTTCTTCCTACATCACCCATGTACTGGTAGTATTATAGTGTCGTATTATACGACAGCACTACCAACCAGCCCAGGCAATCTTTTCATTCAGAAAAAAAAAAAAAAAAATATAGGAAGGATGAAACATAACACACAAAAAAAAGCACAGCCCTAGAAAACCACAGGCAGGATAGGTATATAGTTAGTACAAAATGAAGATTTGTATCCAGGACACACAAGGATGCAGCGACATATGATTCTTGGATTTTGTATTTTTTTTTTTTTTTTGGGCTGAGATTTGGTTTTTTCCAATGTGATATGTGTCGTGTGTCCTTTTTAATGCAACCACATATAACCAGGAGAACACAGAAAAAAAAAAATAGTAAAAAAAAAAAAACTCGTACACAGTCTTTTTCGTATTATGTGGTCTACCCGGAGGGAATTGTGTGATCCAAGGACATGTTTGTGTGGTTTTTCATGCTACTGGAAAAATAATAATCTTTTCAAAAGTTTTTTTTTTCATTTATTTTGTTTGTTTCCTTCAAGAAAAAAAAAGGATATTTTTTCTTTCAAATTTTTTGATAGCAAAAAATCACAAGCAGACAACAAATTGTTATAATATTTTTGATTTATGAGAGTTTATGAGAAAATTTCAACAGCCAACTGGTGACTTTTGACATCACAAAATTTATTGGCCCAGTGTTGTCATTTTGCTAATTTTAATGGTTGATCAATTAACTGTAGAAATTTTGAAGACATTTTTTTTTAATATGGAAACCAAAAAATACATTTGCGGAAATATCTCGTAAGAATAAAATATCTCGGATATGAGAAAAATGACTTGCTAAATTAGAATACTTTTTAAACTTATGAAGAGAAACCTTTCTTTTTTGTTGAATTGTTTCGAAGCCCAGTCAAACTGCAAAAAAAAACTTATCATGCAAATGAGAAAAATACCTCTCAGGACAAAACCTTGTAATATCTCTAAGACCATTACAAAGGCAGAGAAACTTTTTTTTTTGCTGAAATATTTCAAAAGCCAGGAAAATACCGGAAGAAAATTACTTGGAAATCATAAAGTATACCACATAAAAAAATCTCTCATAAATTATGAGGCTGAAATATATCTTCTAGTAGATAAACAAATTCAAGAAAATATCTCAAAACAAAGACAAAAAAACCCTGTAAACCGAGGAATATCTCGTAATCCAGTATATTTTTTTCCAAAAAAGGCGATAGTTTACAATATCTTTCTAAACCCTATTAATGGAAGATGATTTTTTGATCACATATCTCATATACCTTATGAATTATATACCTCGGAGCCAAGAAAAATACCTCCTAGCCTACCTATTGCCGCCTAGAAAACTAACTCTTTTTGTTGATATATGAAGTCTACCAGCAAAATTTTCTACAGAATATCTCCATGGGCAATGTCTTTCAAAATAGTTATAATGTAGGATGATTTTTTCAAAAAATGCTAAGTAACCGAAAAAACAGCTCTAGACGAGTTGCAATAGCTCTGAAAACTGACGATGTTTTGCTGAAGTATCTATGGTATTCTAAAAAATTTTAAACTGCATGAGATATCTAAAAATTCGCCAAATTACCTCTCTTAAGCGATTGGACAATTTTTTTTTTTGCTAAAATATCGACAAATACCTTAAAATGCGTTTGAATTCATTATATTTTAAGCATTCATTGAATAAAATAATATCTCGTGTTGAAATATCTCGTCTTTTTAAAACTCGGTAAATATTGAACGAATTATAAAAAAATTTAACAGACTCGGTAAATATTGAACGAATTATAAAAAAATTTAACAGAAAATTCATCGGACTTGATTACCTTGGTACCTAATGTTTTAAGATCGATTTCACAGCCCAAATTAGCACCTTCATTCTTTTTTGTATGAAGACATTTTTAAAGTTGCGAGGTATTAGAGCTATGTCGGCGATGTTTTTTTTTTTCATAATAAATTATGATTAGTAGCACTTCCGACAGCACTGCATCATATGTTTCCAAAAAAATTAATATCGAACGTTATATGCAGACTTTTTGATCATATTTATCTTTCAAATAGGTAGGTATTCATTCTACATTGCTAGGCACTTCTGCCGCATACAAATATCAATTTTTCCATAATTTAGTATTCCTACCTACCACAAAAAAAAAAACTCATAACATAAACAAATAAAATAAAATAAAATAAAAATCTAAGAAAAATTGAAGAAAATTTGTATCCATACTTGGTTCTTTGTGATGGAATAAAATTCCCATAAATGACGTTTCTTGTGCTGCCAAAGCCAACTACTTCACGTTCAGCAAATGTGTAACCATATAAGAGCAAAAAAAAATAAGAAGGAAAAACCGGAAACTTCTATCATCATTTTGAAGAACAGGCTAAGTCACCTCAAAGCACACCATTTCCTGTCAAACCATCGCCTTATAGAATGTTTCCACATTGAACTTTGAATTTTGACCCGCTCTCTCTATCTACATTATTTTTAACCTAACCTTCTTCCTCCTAGGTATATTATACATCCTCCTGCTTCTGGTTCCTCTTAGGTCGAGTTGAGACGAACAGCAAAGTTATTCTCTTCAGGATCAACAAATATGCAGAGCCATTATCTAAAAGAGAATTGTTTGCATTTCATATATGAACAAAGTTTTTGAGAGGATGATTTCCTTGTCAGGGGAGTCGGTATATATTATAATATATAGGGATAGGGAGGCAAGGTATCAGAAAGAGAGGGACTCTTATAAATATACCCGCCTGCCAGTAAGTTCGTCGTATGTGAGTTAGATGGCAAACAAGCGAGCATTTTCTCGTTTCCTTTGAAATGATATAATATATTTTTTTTTATATATATTCTCACAAACAAAACAGAAAACAAAAAAATTGAATATATTATTTATGAAGAGAACAACAAAAATGTAAAAATTCTGAGTTTCATTTTACACACTGTTATGTATTTTATCTCAAAACTTTTCTTTGAAATTGATTTATTGGAAAATCCTGAGAGAAAAACAAATGTTTTATACTTAGACGTCTATGTGCCAAGTGCATTTAAATGCCAAGGCTTACTTATTTTCGAAGACATTTTTGTTGCTACGAATTGCCAAGAGGACTTTAAAAGAATTCTTACAAAATTTTATGATATTAATAAAAAAAAATTATTTTAAAAAGTATTCAGCATTATTTTCCTATATCCGCCGCAGTGTTATTTTTTTCTTTCTAAGAACCTCAAAAAGAGTTTTCTTTGCTGTTAAAGAAAACACCCTGTAATAAAAAAAAACCCCAAGGTGAGAAAGTAGATATGTATACTTTTGGGATTCATGAAATCACAAAGTAATTGCATTTGCGCCGGGATGAAATTTTAAGTCATTCCCCTCATATTTCTCATTGAAAATTTATTCCAATTAATGAACATGAGACATCAAAACATAAACAGCCTCTTGTCAGGCAAAGTAAGTTGAAAGAAGAGTCCCCTGTTTTTTTGATATAAGCCAAAAATTTGAGTGGGAAAAAAAACTTGTCATAACAAATTATTCAGAAAAAAAAATGACCCCGGGGTACCTCTTCGTACTTATTTCTTCGTTTTTTTTTTTTTTTGTCAATTAATGTTAAGGATGAACAAATTTAATTAAAAGCAAAAGCCTAAATGATGATTTAAAGACGCGCCAAGAGCCCATTGCCATTAGGATTGCAGTAGGCTATTATGGGGATTTAAAGAAAGAGATTTTAGGATGACAAAATTTGTACTTTTCGTTTGTTCAAATAAATTTTGCTATCTTTTATGTATGTACATAGGTACTCGTGAAGTTAGCAGAAGTTTTTGAAATATGAAAAGTTCCCAATTCTGATGAAATGTTACATATTTAAGAAAAAATGTATTAAGCTTTTGACAATTTTGTTGCATGAGGTTAAGGGCCACTGTTTTTGATTTTAAAAATGGTTATTGGTACTGTAATGTTCTGAAATTGTGCCCGTTAATATTTATAAAAGCCTTGCAAATTATTCTTTTTTTTTCAAATATTTAATTTTTGAAGATTAATTTGCGAAGGGTAACACTAATGTTACATACAAATTTTTTTAAAAATTCCAAATTTTCAAACTACGAATGAAAAAATATTCAATTAATTTACTTTGAAATTAAATTAATAGTAATGCATTTTTTCAAAATTATAAATGACTTTTTCAATCTTTAAATATAAAAAACAATTATTCGTAAAATTTGCTTTGCGAGATTAAAAAAAAAATCAAAAATGGGACATAAAGAAAAAAATTTGTATTCTTTTAGAAAATATAAAGTGGCGTAGCTGATTTGATGCTTTGATACATTAACTCCAAATGCTACGTCATATTTGTTTAAGATCGAAAATTAAAAAAAAAAATAATTGGAAGGATTTTGTAAATTTGCGAAGTTGATAAAAATATTTAAGGCCAGTGGAGTGAGAGAACACACAGCACCTTTTTTTTATTTATGAAAATTCAAAATGCACCTGGGGCTGACTGGCTGGCTGGCTTTCGGTCGTTTAAGTTTCAAACATTTTTCTTTTTGACGATGAGCAGGGTTTTTTGAGCAGTAAAAAAATTTGCACAGTTTTTAAAGATATTTTAGACACATAGCATTGAAGCTTATTTTACAAGTGATCCTCGAAAGCAAAAAGGCAAAGTCACAATATATTTGTATTTGGAAAATTTGAAACACCAAAATGTTGGAAAAAAGTCATTCATTCAAACTACAAAATTCGTTAACAAAAGCTTCAATTTTGAGACTCTTCATCTTTGTTTTCTAAATGATGAAATGTCATCGAAAAATATCCGTATTTGTATTACGAATTTCTTAATGGGGGTCATAGTTTTTAACAACAAAAACTTCTTACATAATAAATCCCCACTTGGATTTTTTTTAGTAATATAGGTTCATATTGACCAAACACACGATATGCTTAAAACCTCAAGCTGAATACGAAGAAGTCCAGCCTGTTAAAAATATTTACGATGTCACATCCTAGTTTGCCTGTACTATTTCCACTCTCAGTGAAATCATACTCTATTAATTATTAAATTTTTCCTCTCATTAAACTAATTGACAGCGTAGGAAAGTTTTTTTTTATAACCTTTCTTATAATGTGATACCGACTTCACGTCTCCAAAATAAACTTTCTATAGAAGTCATTAAATAGAGTATACCAACTGTTATAAATAATATGAGTCAATCTCTATTTAATACTTATCGAAAAAGTCCTTAATGACACCCCTTAATCACATCGTATATAGAAACTACTTAAAATAATAACGAGCCTATAAATGGATTTGTTACTTTATATATAAAAACTTTTACCCTTTTCCCCCAAATTTTATTTCTTTCTAAGAAAAAAAAAAACTTTCTAAATGTCGAGATCTTAATTACCTAAAAATACCATCGATATATACTGCTTCCAAAAATAGAATGTGGCAAAAAAAAAAAAATAATGCAAACAAAGTTACCCATTCATCATTATATACCTACTATCAGAATTGCTCACGTACCTATAAATCTTACCCTCTGATAACCTGAACAGTTACTTATATGTCTATCTAATGTCTTTTACCATCAGCTTGAGTATTATAATTTGAAAGCTCCATTTGCCCAAGTTTTTGTCGTCGCGCCATAACACAATACTCATTTTTGTGTGTGATGTGATGGAGGGTTTTTTTCCAGCCACCCACCACTGTACCACCATTTTTAGACTTGTGCCATTTCATAAAGAAGAAGAAAAAAAAAAAAAGAGGACGGAGGACTAGTAATGATGGCATAAGCTTCCGCAAAAATACTCCGATCATCATATTATTAAATGCCATCACCACCCCCATAACCATTATATCTGGTGCCAGCACCTCGGTAAAGTTGGTATACCTTGGTAATATGAAAAAAAAAGAAAAAAAAAATTAAAAACATTTTAACGGCTGGTGGATAACGAAAAAATGACGAATGAGCGCTAAAACAACCCCAATCCCACTCCCCTCATTTTGGCCCCCCATCTATACCAACCTATGTACCTTCCTACCCATCGCCATTATCATCTAAAAGCGGTTGACAGTAATGTGCTTATTTTTCTGACACAAGCTTAAATTTATGAGATTTTAAGGGTAAATATTACCTTCTCATTCCCTCTTCTCTCTCAACGAAAAAAAAAATTCAAATGGGAAAAAAAAATTTAACGAAATATTTATAAAACATGTTTAAATTATCTCATTGGATTATATTTCGTTTCTCTAATATTATCTTTCATCAGCATCATACTAAATATATACCATGCCAACCTACCCTCTTAAACGAGACGCATTTATGGCTCCTTGGCTCCCCCAACTCTGTCATATTTCATCTTAAACCCCCAAGGCCAGGGGGTATATATTAAGTTTAGCAAATTCGAAAATTGGTATGCGATGTTTATTGAATTATGCAAATCACAAAGTGATTATCATTATAATCGACATTAATCCTTCTGAAAAATAAACACAAACATTCTTTCCTGGCACATCCACATAAACAGTGCAACGTCGCTTCTATGTCGCCTTGTGCGTCGTGGCACCGCAAGTTGAAGGATTTTTTTTTTCTTTGGAGTTAGAACGAACAACCCCCCCCCCCCCCACCCCCCAACAAGAAAGGTGTTTTAGCTACATATATCATAAAAAAAAATTACACAAATGTGAGTGTGACATCCTTAAAATGTTTTTATTGTTTTTGTGTGTTTTCCTTTCCAAAGAAGGTTTTTATATATTTATTTAAAATTTATTGGGTTGTGTCTTGATGCTCACACAAAATTCTTAATTAATCTTGTAATAATTTTACCAACGTTTGCTTTCTTGAACGTTTTCTTGTTTAATGAATTAAAATCCTCTTAAAATTATTTAAAATACCAACTTGGAGTGACATTATCTTGTTCTTGCTGAATTATAATAATTTTCAACGGGAAAACTGGGTTCTTCCTGGAACACCTTCTATTCAATACTTTTAAGTCATTTTTAAGGAAGTTTTGCTAAGTTGGTACAGTAATAAAATACCTCATAGCTCATGGCCAAATTAGAACATGAAGCTAGAAGAGTCGAAATAAATTAGTTTGAGACGTTACGCATGAAAGTAAAGCATCAGTATTAGATGAAATTCTCTTTTGGAGAAATTAAAAATGTTCAGAGTTTATTTGTTTTCTTTGTTATGCTGTTTTCCGTTTTTATTGATGAAAGAATATTTTTTAAATCCATCTGTACATGTACAATTTCAGCCTGTCATAAGCTTTTAAGTGTACTTTTGATTGAAATTGATATATTAATGCAACTTGCTAAGCCATCAAAGAACCATTAGGACTTTTGTACGGACTCTGGTTCCACTTAACAATGATGTTCAACAGTGATGAAACAAATCAAACAAGTTCAAAATTAATTCTAGAATTCCTCAAGGTAGTCATTTAGGGCCTATACTTTTCATTTCATTTATAAACGATTCAACTAGTGAGTTGAAGTGTCTCATTTATGCGGACTTCAAAATTATTTGAAATACCCGTGATTGTGAAGAGTTGCAATGTGATTTTAATTCGGTTTTTTCGTATTTGTTTACTTCTTAACATTCATAAATGTCTTTTTGTAATTTCTTATAATTTCAATCGCGTATAGAAAATATGTCTTTTCTTGGTGTTTCATTTGATGGAAAACTTAAATTCATACAATTCTTGAACTTTATAACAAATAAGGCCAATTTTAATTATTGGTTAGATCAAGAGAGAATCAAAACAATTTTTTGAACCTTTTGTTGTTTAAACAAATCAGTCTACCCCTTTAGGATCTAGCTCGGTGAAAGGTCAGCGAAATAGAGATTTTTTTAATGGAGTTATCATATGTATTTATATCAAAGATTTATATTCCTTCTTCCTTACTGACAAATTAGCTTACTGGCGACACACCCGTAACCGTGGGCTAAGAATACTTAAAACTGAAAATACATCTACTAAACTCACCCGTCCGTTTCTGAGAGAATGGTCACACTAGTCCTTTTGTATAATTTTTGATATAAATTGAAAACCAACCTCAATTTGAAAATATAATATAAGAAACTTTTTGCGGAGAATTAAATTTTCTATCAAAATACATGATTAACTAAATAAAAAAAAACATGTAAGTAAGAACTTTGTCAAAAAATAGATTTTAACCCAACCTAGACTATAGAATGATATTCTACCTGTCATCTTTTCTCCTAATTTTCAATTTTCAAATAATATAAATTGTTTTTTAAACTGGCCCTAGTCTGTAGTCAGTGCCCACCGTACAATTTAGTTTTATCATTTCAAATCTTATGAAAAAGAATCTGCATATTATATCTTTTTTATGATTTTAGAAAAAGTACGTATACGCCCAAGTGTTCGCTTACATTAATTAAACTGAACTAAAATTCAGGAACAAGTTAAGTGGCAATATTTTTAAATGAATTGATCGATCACTTCATGAACAAAAGTGCCTAACTTTAGTTCGCAGTAGTTTACTAAAAATGCATTTATAATGAACTTATAAGTTTTTTAGAACAAATGTTTTGAATTTTAATAATTTTGACAACTCAAACGTTGACAATCAAATTTCAGAAATATGTAATTTTGCACATTTTTTTAACTGTTGTATTTAAATCTGACTACAGTTACAAATATTGATGTACGTGAACTTTGTATGTATATGAACTTTGACATGTACGAAAGTGAAGTTTGTTTGATTAAAATCTCACGAAAACGAAACTGGCCTCAAACCGCAAAATAAGGTTATTTTAGTGGCATATTGTGTGTGAAGAATTTTTAAGTCTCGTTTCAGTTTGGTCAAAATTGAAAAAAATTAAGTCTTGTCCAGCCCCAGTCAAGAACATGTTGGTCATACATTTTTTTTTAGTTTGCTGAGGCACGCATTTAAACTTTAGACCTATTACTTTAATTGTTATTATTATGTTGAAAATGACAAAAAAATATATATTTAATTATTTTGTTTTATTTGTTTCTTTTCAGGTGAGTGTTACAAAACAGATTTTATTGTTTAAAATGTAATTCCGTGAGTATTTTTTTTCCATGTCGCATTGTTTGTTTTCCTAATTAAAAAAAAAACATTTGATTTATTTAACTTGTCAAACTTCTGTTGTTTTGATAGCCATTTTTTTTTTGTCAACTTTAATTCTTTCACTTTGCCAAACATATTTCTTTTTAATCAAACTCAAATTGTTAGACAAAATTTATCGAATCTGATTGCATGTAAAGATGCAATAAACACAAAAACAGCAACAACATTCTAGCAATAGAAACGGAACTCAAGACTGTTAACGTGAAGGATGCGAAAGAAAGTCACGATATAAAATATAAGCTAAATCCATTTGAACAGACTGACAGACAGACAGACATCGTGAATTGAGTTTGGGAAAGAGAGTTAGAGTGACAGGTACGGTTAGTCACAATTCACCAACCACCATCACCATCACCAGCACACCACACATCCCTGTGCCTGATGGCGCATCAATGCAGCGCTTTTGCTTTGCAACGAAAATTATATTTTTCTATATACAACCAACGAACGGGGCAAAGTTAAATGAAATGGAAAAAAATTGAAAAGACAGGAAAATTTCTGAAAAAAAAAATAAAGAAAAGGACTTTGGAGCTTCTTTATATCGAAATTCGCAAAGCACAACAACAACATAAAGAAAAAACAAAAAAAAAATCACGGAAGGGAGGAAATGCGCCATGTAATAATTTTGTTTATAATCAGAACGATTGAAATAAATTACACAATGGAAATCAATACGCTGCTTTTATAGTCAATTGAAGCGGGGAAAACCCTCTGCCATCGCATCGTCACGCTATATATACAATAAAATATACCCCATCATGCTTCATCGCCGCCGCCGGAGCTCGACATTGTAACGCTCCTGGGAGCCCTCGCACATAGAAAGATGCAAAGATACTTTCATAAAGTATGCATTAATGGTGTGCCTCAATGAAGCCAATTTGATTCTTTTTTTTTTTTTTGAGAAACTTTGATGTTTGCTCGACGACGATGCGACGCGTCGCAACGATGCTTTCAACATTTTGGTTCTCATCGATTAAGATTGTATTTTGTATGACGACAATGATGGTGATGGAATTTTGATTTGAACCAATTGAAAGCAATCGAATGGGCTCTGTGCCATCGTGTAGAATTGGAAGACTGTCGCCACTGTCATAGAAGAGCAATTGACATCAATTAGTTGCAGATTTAAGTAAGGGAAGAATGTTTTTTATTGTTGGCATTTATTTTTATTTTTTTTTTGTTTTCTGCGCATTTTATTTCAACTGCATATGAAAAAGTTTAAAGACATAAAAATATATACATATATGCAAATGGTCTTTCTCAATTGAAAACGAAATGTTTGGTATTCAAAATGGTTGCATTGACTTTTTTGACAATTGGTTTTCTTCTTTATTGATCTTTAAGGCCACCAAATATTGGAAATTCCGTAATGTATGATAGCCATGTCTTTATTGTTTATATTTATAAAATTAAATTTTAAATTTAAAAAATGTAACGAAGAAAAGTTGAGCCTACCGTTTTGTTTTTAAAATGTAGATATAAAATCAAAAAAAAAAAATAATAATCAAACAATCTTTACCCTAAAAAAAATATTCTAAGCTTCTTCATGTCTTTAAAATATTTTTCCAACAAGCTTCTTATTCAAATTTGGAAATGAGAAAATATCTAGAGGTGAAGATGGTGGATTAGGGTCGTTTGTAACCTTTACAGGAAACTGGTTAGTAGTTAAACTTGAAGAAAAGCTGGAAAAGTGGTTCGGAGATGAAGCTCGACTACTTCTGTAATTATTTCTTATCAACCTTAAGATAGCTAGCCTCCAGTTAAGGGGGAAGCTCAAAAGTACTTACTAAAATACCCCATCAATTTATTTATTCAGCCAATGATATGTTCCTTAATACTCACTGTTGTATTTTTTACCTTAATAAACCTGAATAAATATGTTTTAGCTTAGTCAAGTGGTAGTTTAAGGTTTGCTTTAAATCAGAGTCGAAAAAAAATTTTAAGTGTAGTTATATAGTTGGGTATCACCAGAACACTCCCACCAAATTTAACTCTTTCATTTTCACCTGCCAATATTTTTCAAAGCCAATATTTTGTAAATGGTTGAATACATTTTTTCTTTCGCGAAAAAAATATCTCGAAATTTTAATCAAAAAAAATTATTTTACAGTTCAAACATTTCAAATATCCCGCAAGTTCAAATTTGTATAAAGCTTCCAAAAAACTTAAATGATCGATAATAGCTTCTTAAAAGATCGTTTAGTTATAAGTAAAAGAAGTTTAACCGAAATCACATCTATTTTTCTGATTTATAAATTTTGTTGGCAATAAAAATATCCCTTTCCCGAAACGGAAAATAAAATTTTATTTTATTTTCTTATTTTTCAACTTTGGTAAAAGCTGTATACAGCTGTATAAACATGTGAAATGAAGTATTTCATAAGCGAGCTGAAAAAATTCAAACTTCATTAAAACATTTGCTAGTGCCCTAATACTAGTTTTAAAAATGAAATATAATCTTCCATAATGTTCTCCTTTTGATGGTTAATGAAATTTTATAAATGCTTTAAGGAAATCTGTAAAGCTGATTCGAAGCATACGTTTCAGTTTTGAATAGGAGTAGTTCTACTTGCTTTTTTAATTTAACTAGTTTATTTAAGTAAATATTTAAATGAAAAGATAAAATTATTTAATATTTCTTGGAAAATTAAAAATGATTGGTTATTAAAGCTGACTGCCATGTAATTCAAAATAATTTAAATTTTTGAAAAGTTGTATATTTGCTTGGTTCAAATTACATAGTTTGAAAATTACATAAACTTTTTTTACATCGAACAATTTAATTTCAATCAAAATGACACACATAAGAGTGTTTGTTGGAAAGTTAAAATTTTCTACATTATTGTATAAAACTAAAACTAATAATAAAACTCATATAAGTATAATATCAGCTTACTGCTCCAATGAATAAAGGTTGGGTGTGTCTATTCTATACAAACACATCCTTTAACCTGAAAAAAATAAAAAAAAAAAACATAATGCAATGTTTCGAATGATATATAAAAGTCCTCAAAAAAGCCAATTTTGTCGGTTCATATTTTTGTTTTGTGTGTAACACAAGAGAGTAAAATGTTGTAACAAAAAAAAAATGACATTACAAATTGTAAAACTTTTGTTATAACACGCAAAAAAAAAACATAATATTATATACAAAAGTAACATACAAAAAAAAAAATCGAGATGGATGGACGACGAGAGGACTTTGGTCGTCGTAATCATAGTTGTTGTTTGAAACCAGAGAGACAGAGGGAAATTTAAAGGGGAATAAAAATATAAGAAAACTTAAAACTTGTGTATCAAACTTTTAAATTAATTTTCCTCCAAAGTTATATAAGAATGAAATGATAGTTTCCCTATTTGTATAAACTTTTAGAAAGATGCAAGCTATAAAGGGTTTCAGAGGACTTGAGCCTGTAAACAATCGGTTTTTTTTTTTCTTTCTTCTAACAACGACTCTCTACATGTCCTTGTCCATTCTGTTGCACTTGTGGCTAAGAGTCAACACTTCTTCTATTAGTAATTTTTGAAGAACACAGAAGAAAATAGAAGTAAACTTTTTATATTTTCACACCACTGAACGCGCCCGCCCTCTGACGGTCTTCACCACCCCACCACCCCACCTGTGATGGGTATTGTCGTTTTTGTAAAGTTTTGCATCAATTAATGCTCTACTCAGCTCAGAGCTCAGACCTTCTTCTCCTTTTTCTCGCTCAAAAACACAATAGCTCGAAGCCAGAGAGTCAGAATGTGATACAAAAAAAAGTGCTGCACCAGAATGTCGTTCATCGTTGTCGTCGTCGTCGTTGGTTGGTCGTGGCAGGAAAAACAACAGAAAATGAGAAGTAATTCTCAGTCATACCTACATACATACATATGTACATCAAGGGGTCAGGTTCAAAGGTTTGGGTTCAAAAAGGATATACCTACTGCTGCTGATGTAACCATCAGTTGTCCTCCGAACACATTGAGAAAGGGTGTTTGCCCTTGTTCGTCCTTGCAAAAATGTTGCTGCTGCTGCATCAGCATCACCGTAATCATCGTAGCCCTTGTCGTCCGTGTGTCCACCCTTTTCCGTCTCATCCATCTTGTCGTTCATCCTTGTGTTGTGATGCTCTGCTAGTCGAATTAATCATTTAACATAGCAGCTCCAGAGTGCTTAGCCCATAGTTTTACAGGGATTTTGATATGGAAATCCTTTATTGTTATGAAGGACTCGCCTTCTCTGCTTTTTGGTTCAACACAATGTATAAATATTATTTTTCTGTTGTCGCGTTAAGTCCTTGTGCCTGACCCGACACACACATATCGCCGCCACCGCACCGCCCGCCCCCAAAAGTGGGTTGATCGTCCACTCAAGTGCATCTGCCTGTAGCATATTTGAAGGACTTCATATAGCGAACTCAACCTTGCTCCAGGCAGCATTGTGCATAGGTACAGTCGTAGTCGCCGCCGCCGACACAAACGCAATCTACACTACCGCACCGTGTCCCACCAACCGACAAACCCATCGGGCTTTTTGTGTGCAGAATGTTGTACGATATTCATGAGGGCTTATTCATTGAGTTTTGTGCCCGATGAGCATCAGGAAGGGAACAAGAGCACACAGGAATGGAAGCAATGCAGCGCGGCGAAATGGTGTCATTAATATTTGTACTATTGGGGGTGGTTGGTAGGTGTACTTGTGCGGGCGGGTATGGGCGCTGTTTGCAATGTAGACACTCATTTTTTTTACATTGAGCGCTGGATATGGGGGGCTGTGCTTGTGACAAATGACAGTTAAATTAATATCCTTTGCTGCATATAATTTTATTCGGCATAATAAATTGGTTGTGACGACGATATGACGGCTGCACAATGGCAACATTCAGGCCGAAGATGAAGGACCTCTTTCTCTCTCTCTCGCTCTCTATTATATGCATCAACTTCAGCGGCGATAAAGTTAGTCTCGCCTTGCAGTATTATAGTGCGAGATTTTAAATATTTATGCGCGTTATTCCTTCGTATAATAAGTATCTACAAAAAGGATAAAAGAAACATCATCTTCTATATACACATTATGGTCTGCAGCTATGTACTTTTATGTAGCATATGCACCTACTTCATATATGTACATACATATGTGCTTCTCATCAATGCAAATTAAGGATATTTCAAGCAAAGGATTTGAAGGATGATGGCTTATATAAGCGAGTACCGACATTATATATCTTTCTGACAAATATATTACCTACACACACAGTAGTTATGCAAACTCATTGCAGATAATAAAGTGTACTATAATTTAATCCGATTAGGAATTCAGAGTTGATGATGCTCTTGCAGGACGACCGACGCGCCGGCAACGACGATATAGATGTGTCATTAGTTAACTGGATTATGCAGTTTAGATTGCAAAATGTCATGTGTCACCGATTTCGCACGTTGAAATAAAATCCCTGAATGTGTATTGTATAAACTTCTATAATATGGCTACTTATAGTTGAATGACAAACAATATAATACAGTTGGGCGCTGTCAAATTGGCGATTGTGTTTTAAAGATGACTTAAATTTGTTGGCGAAATTTAAACAAATGCATCTGGGAAGACAATAAAACGTGCTAAGGCACGTGAGTGAACGCATTTTTGACCTCTTACGCGCTATTTAATATTTTCAAAAACTTTTAACTACTTTTCATGTTAAAATTATAAACATACGAAAAAATCATTTGGAAAACTTTATTTTTGTTGCGAGTTCATGTTCAATATGAAAATGTAATTCCTTAGTACCAGTTTTTAAGTGATGAGAAACCTAAGTTAGCTAATGTTGCATATAACGGAATGAAGGACATCCTAGTTTAAAAAAATATCGCCATTAAAAAAACGGTAAATATTTTCGAAAACAAACTTGAGTTTAAAACGGCTGATTGAATATACCTAATAGGTGTAAACGGTCATGGGTGTCATTTACTTACTTAAGGTGGCGTTACATTCCAACATGATTGTCCAGCTTGGTCCCTAGCTAGCTGTCCAGCCAAATTGGTTGAGGTTCTCTCCCACCTGTTTGCGTCAGCTGAGTCGTGGTCTTCCTCGCCGTCCCCCGGAAGTGGATACGAAGACATTCCGGTCCGAAATGTTGAAGTCCATTCACTGTACATGACCCAACCATCTATGTCGCTGGACCTAGACTTGACAAGCGCACAAATGACATTACCATTTTTCTTCCAATTATGAAGAAGTCGCGTGACAGTGCATCACTTTTATTTGATTTGCAGACATAAAGATTACCGCTATCGGGTTTTAATAATAGGTCCCAAGAAAAAGCTCGAATCATTGTAAACCTATTTTATACTTGTGATGTAGGAACTCCATCAACGGAATAACTTTATGAAGCATTGATTTGAATGTTCTTTGCAAATAACTGATATTTTTGACACTTGACCTAGCACAAAATTCTTAGCTCACTTTGTCAGAGACGAAGCGTATGCTGATGTTTTGGTTTTATTGGTCTCAGGAAAGTTTACCACAGTGATTAGTGAAATCACTGAGTCGGCTCTGAAAAAAGTTAGCAACTGGGCCGCAAGTAGTGGACTTGGTGTTAATCAGAGTAAAACAGAACTGGTGCTCTTTACTAACAAAACTAATACCTACCTTCACCCCACCTCGACTTAACGGCCAAACCCTTTCTCTATCTTCCAAAGCTAAATACCTTGGGGTTATTCTTGACCCAAAATTGAACTGGAAGGTAAATATAGAAGAGCGGGTCAAGAAAGCCTGCATTGCTTTCTATGCCTGCAGGAAAACATTTGGTAAGAAATGGGGCCTACAATCTAGGATGATTCTGTGGACGTACACTGCTGTGGTTCGACCAATTTTATAATACGGATCGATTGTGTGGTGGCCTGCACTTAGCAAACAATATAACATCAATAAACTGAAGAAGGTTCAAAGAACGGCTAGCGTTGGCACTACGGAAGCTATTCGATCCTGCCCAAAAGATGCCCTTAACGTTATCCCGCACCTCCTACCACTCGATTTTCACATAAAATATCTAGCGGCATGCAGTGCTGTAAGACTAAAATAATCAAACTGCTGGTCTTCCAAGCCCTATGGCCATGGAAATATCACAAAATTGATTCTTCCGGATATTTTTCTGGCTAACACCGACTACTGCATACCCCCTCTCAGACTCATTGAAGATTTGAAAGCTGTTTTGCTTACAAGAGCTGATTGGCAAAACGATAATGTGACGAAAGACTTCGACACAACAATCTTTACTGATGGGTCTAAGATGGAGTGCGGCGTTGGTTCAGTAATTTTTTCCGAGGCACCTAACATCTCCAAGTCTTTCAGACTACCAGACTTTGCAAGTGTATTTCAAGCTGAACTACTAGCAATTAGAGAAGCATGCAAATTGCTCAAATTAAACCAAAATCAATCTGGAAACATAGCAATCTGCTCTGACAGCCAGGCGGCCATTAAGGCCATCAAATCAACTGCACCAGCCTCATTACTGGTCCAGCAAAGTCGAGACGAACTATCGAGTCTAGACATTGGACGCCGGGTCAATCTCATCTGAGTTCCAGGTCACAGTGTCATAGAGGGTAATAAACGGGCTGATGAGTTGCCTCGACAAGGCTCGGCCCTTCACAGCTCACTAGCTAAACTAAAGATCTATTATGTAGACCCAGACACGACATAGCCAGGATCACAGCAATATGTACTTAAGTTTAAGTTTAAGTTGGACTAACCTTTAACCTAAAATTTATGTCAATATAATCATCAACGAAACCGTCAACATACTGACAGGGGCAGTATTCTGCTTTGACATTCACGCAATGGACAATTTAGCAACAGAATTGGATGACGTCATTGCGTTAACACATAGAACATTCCTCCGTCAATCATAGAAATTATAACAAATCTTTGTTGTATTATTTTCTGTTTACCAATATATTTTTAATTTAATGTTTCCTTAATATAAATGACGATGAAGTAAAAACGTGCGTCAACTTTTTTGAACCCTTCATCCCCTTATCAACCAGAGGTAGCTTCAAAGACATAAAATACATATTCTATTAACTTTTCTATCTTATCTTTCATATCTCATCCTATCCAATAATGCTAATTGAACTGTTTAAATATGGTTTACATTTACAGTAATGTTCAACGAAACAAATAATTTTTTATAGACCACATAGACACGCAACCCTCGATCTCTTGAGCAATAAACCCTATAGTAAAGTACATTAAAACAAAACAAAAAAACAACAACAACAAAATTTCGTGACTAAAATTATACTTAATTTGTATCCCAAGAATCAACAAAATAAATACATTCTACAGATAAAAGAATATAAAAAGAAAAACAATAATTTGAAAAAGCTTCTGGTTTAAACGCTCCATCTCACGTTCAATTCCATGTCAAATTGTTGTTGTTTTGGGTATCCAATCCAGTTTTGTCCTCTTCGATGGGCTATGATGGTAAATAATAACAATTAAACTAAACTGTCCGTGAGAGTATCGAATTGCTTTTCAACAATTTGACAGCAATTAGCATTTAGCACTCTATCTCTGTCTGGTGAGGGCAGTTATCTCATTCGTTTAGGATTGAAGATGAGAGTTTAGGTGCTTTTTGGATTTATAACAACAATAACAAACTACCAATGAAATTGAAATCGGAATAGAAAATTGGAGCTTTAATACAGTAAAACCCAGATAATTATGTAATTGTAAATATTGATCTCAACGGTCTTGAAGAAAAAGAGAGAGAAACGATGAAACGCTCAACCAAATTGATCTATGTGCGTATTGACTTTTATTGACGTTGCTCTAAATCCGGCAATATTCGCCGGATTAACAGAAAAATCTGAAGTCTCAATCCCTTATTGGGATTGGGTATCCCACTTCACTGATCCACACTAAGCCTACACCTGTGTTCTTTGCCAGGCTGACCTGGAGGATCTGGAGGATAATGGCGCCATCGTCAGCAAAGAATAACTCATTCTGTCTGTCACCTTAACTTCGTGTATCACCTATATCCTCTTATACATATTTTGGAAGAAGTAAACATTTCATCATAAAGTGGAGATGAAAATTATGAGCAATCTAGACTCTCATGAGAAATCTAGCTTTTCAACGCAACACTAATTCCTTGGCCGCCGACTTCTTCGTTCGGAAAGTATATGTATTGGAAAGAACTTTTAAATGAATAGTTAATTGCCATCTGTGAAGAATTTTGTGGTCTCCCACAACGATTTGGCGTTAAGCGAAATTTAACGTAAATGATCAACGCAATTACTTCCTGTTGTTCGCGTTGACAGAAATATCGTCTATATCTGTCAACTTAGACGGTGCCGACGCCTGAAATTTTGGCCTCTTCCAATATGACACAAACCATGACGTTAGTGCATTTTTGCTTCCGTTGCGTTGCGTCAATGTGATATTTTCACGTTAAGTTAAACTGTCAAATAGCTCAAACACTGAACACTCGGAAATTTTCATATTGAGATCAACGTCAAAGCCAGTTCCGTTAACGCAGATGAAAAAACTCTTCTGCATCAAAGTAGGAGTACATCGAACGGAAAGACTAGCAATGTACGTGCATGCTCTTAATAATACGTTGACAGGGAAACTACCAATGTTTAACGAAAATAATCAACGCATTGACCCTGAAGTTCGTTCCAAAGCAAGTATCAACGCAATGATATTTTCATTGGCAATGATTGCTTTGCAGTTGGAACCCTTGGCATACAATTCTGAGACACAGTAAAATTGCTTAACATTCAAGTTGATAGCTAAAGATTTAGCTGATAAAACAGGTTCTACTGCAATAGTTCGTTATTTTTTTTTTCTATTGTTATCAAATTTAATGATTCCCGTAGCAAAGTGTCTGCAGAATTATCTCTTGTTAAATGCATATTGCACTTTGCATCACAAATCTATAATTCAATTTATTGTGTATAATTACTTCAAGAGAAAGGATCCGTATTCAGTATATTGTTGCAAAACAGACTTAATTATATTGAAGGGCTTCCCGACATGCGTTTACCTCCATATCGCACCCTTTCAGACACAAAACTTTTAACAATGCCAAAATAGGGTGGCAAAATGGAGAAAACATACCAACGAGACAACTATTCTAATTGGTCACATGCCGGTCTATACTTCGCCGAGATACATACGCCATCCAGCTCCAGCTATACAAAGGCGCATTAATTATTCAACTGAATTGTTATTGCGTTTACATAGATGCTTAATTCATTAGCTTGGTTATAGAATAGAAGAGGGAAGAGGATTGTCTGTCCCCAAAGGAAGGGCAATGTGGAGAAGAGATTGGCTTATACATAAACAAAACATAGTTGAACGGCTCCTTTCCACACATATCGGATTAATATCGATGCCAAATAAACTCTAGACTTATAGCCATATATACAAGCCAAGTGTTATTGAGGTAATGGATACAATGCACAGTTACAACATCATCCAAAAGGCCTAAAGAGGTTTACTGTTAGTCTACTGCAGCCATAACACGCCTTGATATGTAGGTACGAGTATAATATATTAACAAGCCGAGTCTCACGTTTAATTTCATTACGCCGCTATATCAGTTTGGTTGTTGTTCAATGGAATAATGCACTCGGAAAGACCTAATTCGAAGGGATAAGCCCCCAAAGCATACTATCCCTTCCTCCTGTCCAATTATTTCAAACTTCCGCCCCCCCCCCCCCCCCCCTAAGGCTTTCGTATATGCCAAGAAGCAAGTACAAGAATTTGGTGTAGTTTTAATTATAGGGACAATTGGATGATACATTGGTTCCGGGCTTATGTCGAGGGAGTTATCCGAAGCTACACATATTTCTTGAATTCCCAGTGGGTGAGCAGAGAGGGATTTTAAGGGCCAGAGTGGAAAAAGCTTTAGAGCCTAGAAAAACAATAATAATAATTATAATTAAATTTTACAGTCATGTGGGGCTATGAACTGATGGCGGTTTTTGGTTTCCCATTATCGTATGTTGTATGGTGTGGCATAAGATATGGCAAGGCTGTACAGAAGTGGTTATCTTTCTTGGCACTAAGCTCTGGAATTTGTAATAATGGCAATAGCTTGCTATGCCATGAATTACAAGCTTTTTCCTGAATTGCATAGAAATCAATGAATTCATTTTATATAAATGTAGAAGGGTGAGGTGATATTTAAGAAAAAAATAAAATTCTTTCTCACTCTCTCTCTTTCTCTATATTTGACTCGATTTCAGTTATATAGAAAATGCCCCTAGAGGACAATAACTTTGATTGGTTATGGGAGGGACGAGAAGAGCGAGAAGAAGAGAGATATTTCTAAACAATAATTGTAAGAAAAGACATTTCAAAAGTCCTTTTGTTCCTCCCTTGGGGCTATTGTTCCGACATTGGATGTGTGTGATCGTTTTGAATTGATTTCCTTTATGGAAGAAAAGATTATTGAAATAAATTGTTAAGGGAGAGTATAGAGGAAATATCTCTTTATTAACTGTGTATGTCAAAGGGTGAAGTTTTGGGAGGAGGGAAAGAAACATTTGTTTTATTATTTGAATTTTGAATTTTATTATCTAAATCCACAAAGATTTTGAAACAGATTTTATGATATTTTATAATTGATTGATAGAATTTCAATACAGGTATTTTAAATCTTTCATCTTAGGATGGGACGGGAAGTATAACCTGCATAGTGCATATTAGGGATTAACAAAGAATGAAAAATGTTTGTTAAATCTGAATATTTGAAAAGGATGAATTATCAGTTTTCAGCACTGAGCACTTACTTACTTAGGCTATTATGTTTTCGAGTCTCATATTATGGGTTATAGGGCTTCCTATTTATGATTCCAGGAAATTTATTTCAGCTCTATCCGAATCTTCCCCAGTTGTGATGCTTCCTCTTCAACCGTTCTTCGGCAAGCATCTAGGTCGATCAGCGCGTCCGTCTGCTAACGTAAGAGGCTTCCATTGCATCGCTTAGCTCGTAATGGACTCGTTAGGCTTTCGTATGGCCATTCTGCAGAGCAGATTTCTAAAAGATTGCAATCTTTTGGGAATGCAATCTTAAGGGACTTCAATTAAAGGATTGCATTCAATTATCCTCTTTGTATCAATCAATTGATTACAATCTTTTGGTACTTTGTGCTTTTATTTTGCATTCTTAATTTTTTTTTTTTGCAGACAAATAAGTAGATTGATTGGACTACTTTGTCAGAAATAAAAATTCAAAAAATTTAAATTACAAATAATCTTATCAAAAAATGGTTATCATTTCAATAAACACCAGAGGATGTCATTTTACTTTTGTGACTCAAACATTTGTTTGACACGTTTAAGCAAATAATTATTTTTGTTTTGACTCTTTTGGCCTCATTGTTTTCATAAAAAAATTATTCTGTGGCGCTACAGTCCATCAAGAAGCAGGGCCTAAAGTAACTTACAACTCTCAACCATTCTTGTGTGCGTGTTTTTGAACAACTAGAGGGGACCTTTATGATGGACTTGATTGGCTTGGGTGAGAATCACTTTAATCTTGATAAGTAATACTCTTGGAAAATTTGTCAATTTTTCGCAAGGCAGCATCCCGTGAAAAAATACATTTTTTTTTTAAGTTGGACGAGACTGGGAATCGAACCCAGAGCTCTGGCATGACAGTTCTATACACTAAACCTTAATGCCACAGGCTACCACCTTGTTAATATGATTTGTTAAATTCTAAGCTTTTTTAACTCAGTAGCAAAAAGTACTTATAGCTTGCCTGAAAAGAGTTTTAAAAATAAAAGCCAGCTCATCGAATTATAATATTTCCCTTTAACTCCGCCAAATATAAATCTCTAAAAAACCTACATCGTCTTCTTTAGTTTAATTTTGCCTTAAGTAAACTTTACAGAGTCTAGCGACTTAATAAAATCCTTTCATTAACTTCTTTAACAGCTAATACCTCTATGTAGTGTAATAATTACCTATTTTTCTCTAACTTTATTATTTCTATATTCATTTTACTTTACTAATTTAGTAACTTTACAAACAACAACAACAACAAAATAATAAAAAAAAAAAATATCAACTAAATTTTTATTGTTATGCAATTAAAAGTTTTCTTCCGTCTCCTTCGGATTGTCTATCACAGCTCTATAAACTTTCCAATAACAAGAAAGGACACGCTCTACAAGCGAAAGTGCAAGGAATGGAAGGAAGTATTAAAAAAAAAAACTAATGGCATCCTCATTAATATCGAATATGGACGCGCAAGCACACCATCTCTTTCCAAACACACCAAACGGAAATTCCCATTAGCCAAAGTTCGTCGTCTTTAGACAGAAGCTGTTCGTTCTATACTCACCCTTTCCAGCCATATTTTATGGCGACCAAAAGAACCTTCTAAGGACCATCTCCCCCCTACACTTTACACACTCCCATACCTTAGGAAAAAGAAATTAGTTACAACTCTTCAAATTGGAAACTTAATTTAGTCTCTCGTTTGACGTTGTCGCTGCTGCTGCAACCCATCATCCCCCATTCCATATCCTGCCATCAAACAACCTCAACCTCCTTGTTCTATATAAAAGGGGGCACAATATTCACGACTAAAGAATTACACGAAGAAATTGGGAATGGGGGATAAAAGACATTTCAAAAAAAACAACCTAAAGACTTTTAAACGCTCTCAAAATGCAAATTCATCACAGCAAAACGAGCTTCTTTAGCTCACGCGAACACAACGAAAACCCAACGACAAAACTTTTTTCTTCCCCCCAAAAGTATATCTCACTCTTAGAAGAGTTTTCATATTTTACATCAAGATAACAAGAACCTCAGAGCACCCCATCCCATCCCATCCCGAATGCTTTTTCGTTTTCACCCTGTCATTATGTGGCAGTTATACTTTTTGAAGGGACCAATATTATTACCCACTTTATCCAAGTGTACCCTTCTTCGTTTTGGTTGTCGTCGTCATCGCACTGATAGTGTTCTTAATGCAATTAAGACGGTTGAAATTGTTTTTAGACACCAAAAACCTCGTTGAGTAATAGAATTTTCCCAGGCCATTTGTCGACAACAACTACGTACGTATATACCTTCTTTAACAGAGGGACGAACTGGGTGCGAAGTCGAACAGGTCCTTTTTCTTCTTCATCTTCTTCTGTTAGGTATAATAAAAGGAAAAATGATTCCCAAAATGGCACGTGAACACATGTTCACAGTTTAACCCTGGAAAATTCATTTATTCTAATTACTATGTCATTAGAAATGGGAAGGCTAAAGGCGGAGGCGGCAGTTTACAATGCTGATTGAAATTGAATGAAAATGACAAAAATGTGACAGGGCAACTGAATAGTCTTATTTTTTTTTTTTTTTTTTCTTGACAATCTTTCAAAGAAATGATTTTTTCCTCTTTAGGATTGTTTTATTAAATCAGTGTAAATCAAGTGAAGTTCTAGTAACAATAATAGTCAATTGGATTTGACATACAGATGTCAAATTATTTAGAAGTCCTCAAAAAATTTATGTGTGAAACACTTAAAACAGAAGGTTGAACTGATTTTTTTATCCCTCGTGATTTTTGTTCAGTTTTAATCTTATATTATTTGTTTGTAAAATAAATCAAATTGAATTGACCTTAGTTAATTTAACGAAAAAAAAAAGATTAAGTGGTAAGAGTATCAACTTTTAATATTATTAAAGACGAAAATAAATAAGTTGTTCTTTTTCTGAGAAAACGTCGATTCTTTTTAACGAAAACTTAACGAAACAAATTTAAGAAAGAAATTTAATAAAGTTTAAATAAATAACCTTTTTTAACCTTACACCGAATTAACGAAATAAATTTGCATTTTATCAACTTAACGAAACGAATTTAGAAATTCTTTTCTTTCTTGTCACTCTGAGCAGAAAATTTGATTTTGCCTCATTGACATTAAAGTAACGAAACAACTTTTATAGAAAGATTTAGATATTGTTAGCAAGTTTTTTTGGGTATTTTTTGTTATCGCTTAGTGATAAGAATAATATTTTAAACTTAATGATGCTACAACATAACGAAACAAGTGATAGGCAAGTAAGTACGTTGGTAAATGTAAGAAAGTTTTGAGCAATTACTTTCTTACTTTGAACCTTTTTAAGCGGAAATTCATATCTTGTCGATTTAAACTCAAGGAAAAAAAATTAAATAAACAAAAGTTTAGAAAAAAAAAATTAGCAAAACATCTTATGTTTTAACAAGTGAACGAAGACATTTTGACGAAAAGTTGTATAGGAAAAGATGTAGGATTGTTAGTGCTTCAAAATAAATTTCCATTTTAAACTTTTTTTTTTGTTATACTTTGCTGTTTATCTACTTAACGAAACGATTTTTGTGATTTTAACGGAAACTTGCAGAAAAAGGGTGATCAAATATAATACATTTTATGAATAATTATATTGATAGTAAATATGTGTGTGCTATTTTTATAATTTTTCAAAATTGATTTCAACTTAACGAAGGAACTTTTTTTTTTAATTCATAAAATTCTTAGACAAAAAACTTACTTGTGTAATTTGTTATATAAAAGTTTTTACAAGAAAAAAAATATTTCGTTAAGTTTACGTTAAACCAGAAAAAGTAGAGCAGTTGAATATTAAGAAGCTTTTATAATAAGCAATTGATAGACCAACATAGCATTAACACGTATGTAATGTTTTTAAATTTTTGGCATAAGTTTCGTTAAGTTGAACCTAGCTTGCAAAATTTTTTTGTTGCGAAGAATGAGAGCTATAAAACTTCCAATTAATAAGTTAAACTCGTCTATTACTATAAACATATGTATGTTTTGTTTGTATTTTTTCAGTGAGTTGTTTAGCCAAATTCTATAACTTAACGAAAACTTTTCATCGCATTAACGAGAGAAACTAATTATTATTATATTATGACAGAGTGTATTTTTTATGGGTTTTTTGCTGCTGGATGTTTTGTTACAATTACAAAACGCACATAATTTAAACTGATTTCATTTGAGCAGGATAGTTTTTTGTGTACCTACTTTAGATAACTGGTAACACACGCTTCTCTAAAAAATTTAAACCCTCATTATTTTTTCGCATATTTTACGAATTTTTAAGCCCTCAGAACAATTAAACGCAGTGCGCTCTAAATGTAGAAAGTGTAGGTTTTGCTCCTACGAAACCTTTACTGAAACGTTCGAACAAAACGATACTATTTCATCTCAATTTTTCAATAACTCGAACGATTTTGTTTTTGCAAACCCCAGAGCTGATTTTAATAAAATCCAAGCACACAACCAGCGCAAATCAAATAAAACTACCCCAACCAGCAACAAATGGTCAATTTGATTCTTTCAGAGTTTTATATATGTGAATTCGGATCAGGAAGTTTTTCTAAAAGCATATCCACACTCTGTGAATCACAAAAATAAAAACAAACAAAATAAAAAAAAAACAACAAGGGTAGATATTATATCTAAAATGATGCCAAAAGTGTACTTGAATATCCGTAAACAGGACACGTCTCGGGATATTGGACTTTAAACGATAAAAATTGTCTTTAGTTCCCATCCGAGCCCAATTCGGTGTCAGTTAGTGGGTGGCAGTGGCGGGTGTTCTTCTAACACCATTTATCAGACTCCACTACCGCTGCTGCCGCCACGCCGCACCGCGCCGGCCGGAACGAGGGACCAACCGGAAACACTAATAACAAAAGAAGAAAAAGGACTTTTTTCCTCTGAGCAGACACAGTCAGGCACACAGCCAACTGAAATATAAGGATCCCGCGAAGGCACGTAAAAGTCTTAAATGTCGATTTGTATGCAAACACAGTTCGTGGTAGCAAATATATCACAACGGTATCACCTCACTAGAGAGAGAGGGTGTGCGCGACATCTATGCGAGCATACATCCTGTGGGTGGGAAATTGCAAAAAAGATGCGACACTGCTAACGGTACTGGTGGGCACAATAAAGGTAAAAAGAAATGCTACACTTTTTTTTTTCTTGCCCATTTTACTAAGGAAAATATATATTTTATTTGCTAGGACACTAATGATGGCAAAATGATGGTCTTCATATGTTTTCCTGTTTTTCACTGCAACTCAACTCCTTCCTTCATGTGTAGTTGTACTTCGTCCTTTTATTTTTTTTCTTAGAATATTTGTTTTTGTTTTCCTTCCGTGAAACCAAAATGAATGTGTTGTTGGACTTACCCCCGTATATCGTAAATTTAGTATAAGGTTAGAAAGTCCCCTTTTTTTGGTTTTTGAAATGCACTTGAAATATATGTGTGTTATTAGGAAGACACAAATGTACATACGATGTACTCTGTACGTATGTAGGTACGTACGTACTTACATTGAAGTGGTGAAACTAATTGGAATAGCTGCTGCCACAATAAAACGAATTGCTTGATAGAGTGTAACGGAAATTGTAGAGTAAATTAGAGAAGTAGAAAGGAGGTTGTTTTCCTTCTTTCTTCTTTTTTTTTTGTTTCTGGCGAATGGAATAGGTACTCACTCATTGAGTAATCTATTTTTAAGAGAACTTCATTATTAAAGACTAATTGGCAGTTTAACAGAGTGAGCGACATTGATTGCAATTATTGGGTGTTTCGGTTTTTTGTTGTTGTTTTAATGAAGGATCTCGAATAAGGTGTATCAACTAATTTGGGGTTTATGCAGCTGATTAATTTGTTTTGTTCTTTTTTTTTAATGCAGATAGTTAAATTTAGTTTATCAAATTCTGGCTAATTTTTTGTTGTTGTTGAATCTTGGTACCATTTAAGACACATTAGTTATTAGCTAACCCACTTATATAAAATTATCACTTATTTTGAAAAAGACGTCTGTCTTTTCGACTACAGTCTATGACCTATTGAATAGAGGTTTTTGGAAAGAAACAAATTAGTACAAGAGTACAAGACCTAACGATACTTAAAATTAAAAAAAGCTGCTAAATTTACCCGTGCAAAAATGGTCACACTTGTCACTTTTCAATATTTTTGATAAATCCTGAAAACTAAGGAAAATTTAAGAACTTAAGACTTTTTGAAGAGAATTAAGTTTTCTATTAGAAAGACTAAATTGAAAAATTTTACGAAAAAGCATAAATTGAAAAATCATGTATTTTGGAATTTTTATTTTATTTGTAATCAAACTTTTTTGAAAGCTTGAGTATGCAATAAAAATTATTTGGCCATAAAACATTTAAAAAAAAAAACTGTTGTTAACGGTTCCTGCCTGGAAGCAATGTGTGGGTTTGCTGAAATCTTAATCAGATGTATCCGCTACATTGAATTCACGAACATTTGTTAGGAAATATCTGATTCAATTTAAAATGCAAAATAAGTTTTTAAAAAAATGCATTTTTGGAATTGTTGGTTAGTAAACTGTAAACTATGAGTTTTTCATTAATGATGCTCAAAAACAACTGAAAATACATATATAAAATTGCCTATGAATTTAATGTTAATATATTTTTCTCTGTTTGATTGTTCATGTCCAAACGTGAGTTGAATATTTTTTCTGGTTAATTTATTCTAATTAACACTTTTTGGTGCAAAGCTGTTGGCTTGAGGGTAAATGGTTTGACGGAGAAAAAAAAACTTACATACCATTCGTATGCAATTTTATACATTTCCCGTTGTTTTTAATGTGTATGTATGTCTATAAGTTCTTAGTGGAAACAATCAAAAATTTTGTGTATAATGTACCAAAAATCTGTGTTTAAAAACCACGAATGTTTGAATATTTAACAGATAAAAAAAAAGAACTGCTTTCCTTTGTATACATCCTGAATTTTAAAATACATTGTCTTATAATTTACTGAATTAAATTAACCATAGTTTGAGGGCAATCGAGCTTGATTATAATTTAAAGAATCATTTATTTATGCATTTAGAAGAACCCTTTTTTATCCAACATACTTTAAGATGATAAAATTGTTTAAATTAAAAAATCACACTGGTGATTTTTCTATTTTAGTACATTTAGCATCCATCCCACGCATATAATTTATATATTTTTTCGTGAGATTTTTATTACACATTTAAAAACATTTTTTTTTTAATTTTTTCGTTCAAGTCTTCTGAAACAACATAGAAAAAACAATTGTATCTAATTTATACTTTTTTAGTTGGAAATTCAACTTCAACTTGGAGCGGACTTTCTGTCATCATTATAAATGCTTTTTTTTCTAAAAAATTATCACAATGGTCAGAATTAAATACGTACCTAGTTACAAAATCTTATGACGTATATTTTGAAAGGTTTTCTATGTAATTTCTGTTTGTTTTCTTTATAGAAAATTCATTACGTAAGACCGTAGGTCTATTCTATAAAATTATACCCCATCCCTTAACTAGATACCATATCATCAGCTCCTTGCACGTGAGTCTTCTATACCCACTGTCTGACGTGCTGTGTTGTTAGTTTCCTTTAAAAAAAAAAAAAAAAATATGTTGCCAATAGCAGAGGCATATCAAAACAGTCGAACCAAAGCAAAACGATTTATTCGCTTATGGTTAACATGCACGACATTTTTACTATAGCAACGCCTCATGGTTCATATCGTATATACTCGTTCTCGTACTCGTACGTAGTTCGTAGGTATAACCCCAATTCAATCGAATTGTTAATAATTTATTATCAACGTTTTCATTTCCATTTTACCTGGAAAATATCACTGCACCTACTATATAGTCGTTGGGAAGCACCTGCCACCACCGGCACCGTACCGTTGCCATTCAAAAGAATAAAACACACACATGCAAACAATAGGAGTAAGGGCTATATACATATATATACAAAAGTATAACAATTTTTATTGAACAATCTCAGTGGAATTGTCAAGGATATAGCTTCCGAGGACGAATGCCATAACATGTCATGGCACATGGCACAATGAACAAGTCTGTCATGTCAGTTAGTCAGTTAGTCATTCGACATTTATAGGTTTTCCCAACAACAATTCTCCCTTACCTACTCGTTACTTAATGGATCGATTGTTGTATTATATCACTCACCAGAGGGCGGTATAGAATGGGATATAATATGAATTAACAAGGATAAAGATTGAGATGGAGGTGGTGTTGTCATCCAACCACGCACGCTACAATATTATAATGGCATCTTAAATGCCATTTATATACATAATTTAAGAGTATTATTCGTTTATTCACAAGGTTTATAAATTGATATTCTTATGATACACATTTCGGGGTAAGCCCTTCCCCCCCCCCTCCTCCCTCTCCATGCCAATGAAATGAATTGGGTGATGTGATGGGTTAAATCGTAATACTTTTTTCTGAGCGTCCTTAAAGTTTTTTTTTTATTTTTTGTTGTTCTCGCTCGGAAACATATTCTACATCTTGGAAAGGAAGTGATTTGTGTATATTTAATAAAGTTGGGGTGACCATCGGCCCAATTTTTTTTGTATGTAAAAACTTTCTTTAATTTTTTTTTGTTATTTTGAGAAACCTGAAAAAAGACTTCTGAATAAAAAAAAGAAAAAAAATATTAATTGCTTTTTCTTCTGTTAATCTGTATATTAATACGTGGTGGCCAAACTTTGTCGTAAACTTTTACCTCACTTAAACTTCTGAACCTGATTCCTGGTAGATCATCACTGTTTTCATATTCCCCCTGAAATGAAGGATTCCTCTGTGTCGATAGCTGTGTTTTTCTGCAGCATTCCTGGTGACTTGTTAACCACCTAGCTGGTTTCTGGACTCATCTCACCGGTAGCAAGGTTTCTCGCAATAGGCTATTCATTGCAGTCTTCCAACTTTTATATTCTCTCTTTCAAAACGTTTGGCTATAGGAGCTCGTAGAATTCTTTCCTGGTATTGTGTTATTCTTCTTTCGTCGTAAGGGCATGTGCTCTGAAGTGAAACTGAATTGAAGGTGTTTAATTGACGTGGATTATCGTCATCTCTCCCTGACATCAGCAGCAAATCCACACCATTATCGATTTGGCACTTAAGATTACAGCCTTGTGATTCCCCCTCGTCCGGTTCATTCCAGGCTATTACTTGTGCTGTCATTACAATCGTTTTTTTCCTTTCATAGCCAATTTGTGATCAAATTTTGATTTATTTTTTTCACATGAAAAAAAAATATGGTCACCCTAAATTGTAGGAAACCTCGGCTGTCATCTTTTTGCAACAATTTTTTCCGACTGATTGCGTTTATCCCTATATAAAACTCGTAAAATGAAGAAGGATGAATCCAAAATGTTCTGTTCGTTTTTACTGAGTACGCTGGGGTGGGGGAAGTTTTGATATGCTCCAGCTGAGAGGGAGTAGGTATGGGAGCCTAGAGAATATTAAATTGAGTTTACGCACGGCAAGAAACTTAATTAGAATTGTATATTTCATTCAGTTCAGTGTGTCTATGTGTGTCCTGACTGATATTGTAAACCTATATACTATCTCCTCCACGAAAGCCTTTAACCAACCCCAAGCACCAATCAAACCCCTTATCAATATAATATCAGGGAAGAAATTGAAAAAAAAAAACGAAATATTGTGACTTTAGGGGGTAGGAAGTATTGGGGTATTAATAAAAGTCGATAAGATTGCACAATATGTAAGATAGATAGGCCAACTTATCCCTCCATTCATATACATAGGTGAGGGAGGAAGACGAGTTGCGGGTTGTTTGGTTAAATATTCGATAAACCCAAATTACTTTTGTAGGAGGATATGTTATACTTTCCATAGCAGATTTGTTCATTCTCTTCCTGCGTATGGTGCTTTACGAAAAGTTCTATTTTTGTCATGTCAGAGCGCGGCATATTCCTCAGGCGTACATCGTCTCGTCTGCCAGTAGAAAAAAAAAACGACGAAAAACCTCCATTTCACGTGCCAAAACACACCTGGAACACAAACACAACACCAAGGATAGATAGGTTAGGAAATAAATTTTCCACCACTTGAGGCTATAGACTCTTTTACTATTCTGCCCCTCTGCCCTTGCTCCATCAGCAGCGTAGTAACCGACTGGTTGGATGACGGTTGGTGGTGTCAAAGTCATCCTTGGTTTGACTTTGAAAAAAAAAAAAAATATATCTAACAATTTTTAAATGTTAAGTGATTTTTGTTACTTCAATTTGAGTCTTCCAACGAGGCCGAGGGTGACGACGACGACGACCGACGCGACGCACGGGCGGAAGTGTGGAGAGACCAAAAGGTGCGGGTAGATGATGGAAATTGGTATTTTGCTACCATTTTAACGCTCAAGGGTAGATTTTGACACAAGGATGAGAGTCAAAATGTCAACTAAATTGAATCTGATGATGAGTGCTAGTGAAAATTGATGTCATCGACGATTTGTTGGCTCCCCCGACTACAATCTACAACGACGACGACGCACGTTGGTTGGTATAAAATAGTAGATATATAGTGAGTTGTGAGTGACGATAAATGGAACCGAGAGATGGGATGTGCAAAATAAATGTTAACAACAAAATGGCTCTTAATGAAAATATTTTGCCTCTCGTTCATCTTTATATGTGAACGCTCTATATGTATATAATTTTTTTTTCTTTATTTTGTTCTTTTTTTTTTATTTTTTTTGAAACACTTTTCAAAACCATTAAGAGGCTTTGATGAAATGATGGAGCATCACAATCACCATCAATATGATGGAGTAGATGTGGCATTATATATATATTTTGCCAGCTCCATTAAGTGGGAAATATTTTTTTTTATTTTGAGTTTCACAAAGTGTTTAGGGTATGTTTGAACTTTAAGGCGATTTAAAAAGAAAATACTTAAAATTTCAAAAATGACGTAACAACAAAGTGTATCGGAGTTTATATAAATGATGTTGTCATAGAAAATCAGGAGATAGAAAATTATATGTACAGAAAAAGAATTTAGAGATTTCTTGGAAGTTTGTAATAAACCATTAGCCAAGGTGATTTGTTTGAATTCATTTTTTTAAAGAACATTATGCAAAAAGAATTTTCTAATGTTTCTTCATCTTTTTAAGGTATAGGCATTTAAAAAGTTTTAAGAAGACTTAAAAATTTATTTTAAAAAAAGTAATACCTAACTATGACGTTATAGACAAGATATTACTTATTAGAAGAAAAAATTCCTTTAAATGATGTTTTATCCTACAATATATCGGGTAGTTCTGCCTTTTGGATATGTTGGTAGATAAAAAGAAAATCGTACTTAGTGAAAAAACTAATAAGTGTAGATTTAAATTTAAAAAAATATTGACGTTAATAAAACTAAAGAAAAGTGGGGAAACAAAAATAGAGGCGCACCTTTTCAAAAATTCAGTTTTAAAAAAAAAGTGCGTATACGCCCGAGTGTACCACATTTTTCTTAAGTAATTAAAAATACATTCATTGCAAAAAACACTTATTTTCAAAACATTTTTAGATGCTATAAAAATGTTTAACAGCAACTTAGGTGCAATATCTGATTAGATACAGTTCAACAAATCAAAGTAAAGATTTTAATTGGCAAGACATATCACAATACCGATCTTCATAAGAGTATTTTGTTAAGCGATGAAGCTCACTTTTTGTTGAATGGCTACGTCAATAAACAAAACTTACGTATTTGGAGTGTTATGTTGAGATATCAGAAAAACTGACTGTTTGGTGTGCTTTACGGGCTCGGAATCACCGGCCTGGCCAGTAACGTTAAAGTCATTGGTGGCCTCTATAGTCATTTTGGATAGCTTAGCTTATGGCCAGAGAAATCGAAAGGAGCCCTTGGATTAAGGGTCCCCAAACCCTGATGTGTCAGAGATAATTTTTTAGTTAGCCTTAATTCAATTTGAAATTTCGGATCAATTTTCACATTTTAAAAAAGAAATAAAATTACATAAAAAAAAATAAAATTACAGAAAATAAAATAAAATAAAATAAAATAAAATAAAATAAAATAAAATAAAATAAAATAAAATAAAATAAAATAAAATAAAATAAAATAAAATAAATAAAATGAAATGAAATAAACTAAAACAAAATAAAGCGTATTTTTTATTTTATCGACATCTACTTTTGATATTTAATCTTTATTCTGAACTATTTTTTAACCATTAAACAAATCGTTTTTATTTTTATATATCTCCTTTTTTAGAATTTTAACAAATACCAAGTGAATTTCTAAACCTATGGATTAAATTTAGAGAAATTTTCCAACTCATTCTGAACTGTAATATAATCATTTCGTAGCCAGTTCAATTCTTATACCGTTTTCCTTATAAAGTTAAATACAAACAAGCACATTTTAATGACACTTTATCCGAAATAATATGGCATATGCCTAAGGTGACACTAAAAATTCTTAGTTTTTATAATATAAGTATACATATATGTACATATGTATGTACATATATTCAACAACATTTTATAAACCAAAACTCTGTTTATCTTTTCCTCAATGTATGACCTAGCCACCCACATGGCAAACACTTAAATAATTCTCAAACAAGATAATCTCCACTTTTACGATTTTGATTACAAAATTTTCATTCCACCAAATTAAAAAAAAAAATAAACAAACAAAAAAGTCCCTCGAAGGAGACAATTAAAAACAAAACAAAAAAACAATCCTCCTTAGAGTGTCATAAACATAGAAACTAACTGGATAATTGTCCAAGATAGACTTCCACACCGGTCCAACAATTTCACCTTATCAAAGACTCTATATAGTAGGTATACTCCGACCATGGGTATGGTCGGAAGGGAACAATAAACGCACTTAATAAAACACCAGGATCAAGACCAAAAAACACAAAAGTACAGGGAGGATAGAAAGACGCCCCCTGGAGGTAGTATAATAACTTTAGATGTAGCAATTTTCATTTAACAATAAAAACTGACAAACTTCAGGTTTCCCCAACCACCATGCAGTTTCTTTAACATTTTTTTTGTGTCTGATTTTTTTTTTCCGTTTTATTTATGGATAAACATTTTATTATGGTAACTAGGTGATTTTGCATTAAACATTGCATAAGCGGATCCATAGAGGAGGTAATAATGGCTCATGGAAGATAATCTTCCTCCTGATAAATGTGTTTTGCACAAGTAATTCGATTTTGTGGTGTTTTGAAGATTAAAATAACGCCACGGTTTCTTTGCCAAAATGTTTATTTATCTTTAAATACCTAACACAAAAAAGAAAAGTACCTTATGAATAAAAAAAAACTGTACAGAAAAAACCACACAGAAAATGTCTGTACAAAAAAACAACTATGCAAAAAAATACAGTACAGAAAAGTACTGATCAATGATTGTAAAGAGAAATTTTGACAGAAAAAAAAACTTAAAAAAGATGAGTTCGCAGTGAATTAGTGCTCAAAAAAGTACAAACCGTTCAGAAAAATACAGTACAGAGGATAAATGTACAGTAAAGTAACATATAGAAAATTATTACTATGCAGAGAATTATTGGAAAAAACTACTTTACAGAGAAGCGCTATATAGTGAAAGTAACATTAAACAGAAGTACTGTTCAAAAAAGTACTCTTCATAAAAAAACTGTACATAAAACTACTACAGAAAATAATTCCACCGAAAATACTAAACTAAACTCAATTTGTTATTTCCTTACAATCACCCTACCTATTACGGAAACCCCTATTAACTAAATTTCTACAAACGCACCTGACGCTTTGAAAAAAAAAAAACTGAAATATTTATGATATTTTTTTTTTTTTCTTCAAAACATTAAATGGAAATAAATTGTTTGGCGTTGTAGAAAAAAGTCTCTATCGAATACCGGGAGACGATGGATATAAGTTGATTCAGAAGCTAAGGTAGAAAAGTGACAACAGACAAGGATATGGCAGTGGCCGGAAATCACAGGCATTCAAGCTCAGCGGAAATGAGAAAGATATTAGGGATTTGTATTGGGGCTGTATTTTTTTTTGTCTATCTTCCTGAAGATAGACATAGAATGCATAATAGCTGATCAGATGTGAGAATATTGTTTTTTTTTGTTTTTTTGAAATAAAAACAAAATTAGATCTTCTAACTGTAACTGTAGGAATATAATATTGCCTAAGGGTAGGACAAAAGGCATCAAAACAGCAGGTATTCCATTTTTAGCGTTAACTTTTCACAGGATTTTTACTTCGTTGTTGTTGTTTTTCGCTTACCTTTCTTCGTTGTAATTTTTTTTTTTTTTTTTGTGATTCCCCATTTACACTTAAATAGAATTATTGCCAATTTGAAGTTAATTTCCTTTTTTGTTATTTCTTGTTTTTACATTACTTTATTTTTTTCGCACTTTCTGTGCCGCGTCGTGTTATTTTTGTTTTAATTTCCGGTTTTATTTTCCTTTTGCGAATATTTTTGTTGTTTCTTTTTTGAATATCATTACTTTTTTTTTTCTTTTTGTGTTAAGCAATATAAATAGATTATTTATGTGATTTACTGACTAACATGTAATTTTTTATTTATTCTCTTTGCAGGTAAGCATACAATTGACGTTGTTGTTGGGGGGAAAATCCAATTTAATTGCAAAAGAAAATATGGGTTTTATTTAAATATGTATTTATGGTAAGTTGTAACAGTGATATAAAATATTTAAACGTTTTTCATTGCTAATATAAATAACAGCAAATAAATAGGTGGGAGTTAAATTAATATCATCATTTTGCAAACAACCACCCAATATATAAATAACTAATTAAATTTACTTCAAACCATTATTCAATAGCTCCAATCGACTCATTGGCTTTGTTGCTGCTAAAGGCACAATCGCATTTAAAAATTTAAAAAAAAAATTGTAATGATTTATCAATTTTCCTAACCAAAATGTGTATTTTTTGACTTGATCATTTTTCAAATTCAATTTCCTTAATTTGTATTAATATTATCCTCTTTATCAACTAAAAAGAGACTTTTTCCAACTTTTTATTCAAAGTTCCTTTCCTCATTGTTTTTTTTTTTGTTTTTCCAACAACACAGCAGGAGACCACGAAATATTTTACCATCATTGCATTATGTGCGCTCCGCGATGAAAAAAGAAATGTGTCTCTCAAAGAAAATCTAACTCCGCATAATCACTTCCACATCCACCATCTATCTACCAACCAACCAACAAAAAAAAAAACAGTTCCTTCCTGGTAAAATCAAAGGAAGAGAAAATATAGATAAAAGCGCTTGGAAAATATCTTTAAACTGTCCCTAAAATTGGGCGTGAAATGACAACAAAATAATATACGATACAGTGGGGTGAACATTTTTTTTGTTAACAATAAATTTTATCTTCCAATCAGAAGTTTTCCAAAACAAAATTTTTTGACGGAGCATGAAGATTGATGATCTTAATTTTGAAGCATTGCGCTTGCAAATGTCAAATTTTCGTAAATAATATTTTTTTTCGAAATGAAACATAGACAACGAAGAAATTAAAAAATCGGTGTTCATGGAAAAAACAATTCGACTGGTAACAGTCAAATATCATATTTCATCTTCAACGAAGAAAGTGTTAAGAAAACATAGAACGACAACATATAATTTGTCACGACTAATTATTGAAAAAATATTTTATTTGTTTTGGAAATCTGATCAAAATATTAAGACCTAAAAATGTTTGTGCTAAATTTTCGCACGTCATAGTTTTATTCATAAAAAAACTCCATTTAAAAAAAATACGTTTAGGTATTATACGAACCGGAAAAGTGAAAAAAAAAATCCATGCTACACAATTTTCGGACAATTCTATACACAGCTTTTTGACGAAGTTTTTTTTGGTTTAAATATTTTTTTTATTTGTTATCCTTCCCATATCTATGTGCTTATAGAGTATGTTGTCTAGCAAAAACTTTTTTCTTCTTCTTTCCACAACTATTCTATAAAAAGGACTCTATCAGTTAACGCTTAACTTTGGTCTGTATGCAGCGCTAGCGTCCCATGAAGACGAAACACAGCGAAATCATCAGCAGTACAACAGCAAAACAAAAAACAACAACTATGTATAAGAAAAGAATTTTCGTCCTGTTCAGCTTTGTGATGTGCAATAAAAATGGAAATTTAGATACAAGCTTTGGAAAGATAGAAGAAAAAAAAAACTATATACAACTAAAAATGAACGAGTTGTTTTAAAACTTTATTTTCACATCCTCGCAGCAAGACGACCACCCCCTACCATTATACCCCTACACAATATACCGCCACCGTAACCTCCTAGAGGACCTCTTTTTTTGTCTTGATTTTTTTTTTTTGCTGTTGTTGTATTTTTTTATCCGCCATTCAATAGCAATGAGGACAAAATATGTATAAAAAAAATTGGTATAGGAAAGGCAGAAAAAAATGAGAGAAGCAACAAAAAAAAAAAAACGAAATCCTGTACAAAAAAAAATACAAAAATCTAAAGAAAGGAATAAAAATGTCCTTGCGCCTTTTGTTGTGTATAAGTGGCGTCGTCGACGTTGACGTCGTCGTTGCCGTTGTCGTCGTAGTCGTCTTCTTCACATCATAATCATTATCGTCATCATCAAAAACATGTACAAGCTCGCATAATACAAAGAGCTTATGAGTTGTGTACTGTGTGTAGTGTGTGTCATTTGTCCTTAAAAAATAATGCGAAATAAAAATAATATACATCCTCGACGAACGACGAACGACGACTACGATGAACGGCCACCCCCCCCCCTCCTTTTTGTCTATATCTAACTATATAGACCTAAACCACCCACATTTTCGCCCACATCATCATAATATATAATACACAATAGAATAAAGGACCTTATGCTCGCATATATAAAGTATAGAATCAACAACAGGAGCACACAAAAAAAAAATCAAACAAAAAAAAAAGGACGAGAGGCAGAAAATATAAAAATGAATACATATTCAGGCAAGCGAGAAATGTATCTGTTGACACGAAATGACAAGTGTATATATGTTGAAGTAGGGGTTGGAGGGAGGGTATAGAGTTTGTAAATCCTATCCAAACCCCCATCAGACCTATTTTGATGTCATATCCACTTGGGGTACTTAAAAAGAAAAGGATTCACAGTTTAGCGAACTGTTTAAACAAAAATTTGTTTTCTTCCTCTGTCCATATTATTTAAAAAAATATATATATATTCTAAAGGTACTATATTGGTGTAGGCGTACACCCTTCATATGCAGGTATGCAAAACAACTTCACAACAACAACAACATAGAAAATAAAAATATCCTTTTTGTTGTACAGGTAGTTTGTTCAATATTAAAAAAAAAAATTCCTGTGTTTGAGGTTTCTGGTGCAATTTAAGTATTAACTCGAAAGAGCATTCGCATATTATAACGAAAATAAGTAGTACGAATATGAGAAGAGATTTATTTCCACATGAAAGAAGTCCTTTCCATTCTCCTACCTACATATATATTATTATTTGGTTTTCTTGAAAACTTTCCATCCAAAACCAACCATTACCGCACATTTAAAAACCAAAATCCAACATACACCATCTTCAATTTAATTCTCCTTCTCTCTCTTCCTTCTTCTTCTTCTTCGTCATCCATCATGCAAAAGAATGAAATGCGAAAATGGTTTGAAAATTGTTAGCAAATTGTTGTAAATGCTTGTAGATATAAAGTAAAGGATAAAATTGTGCAGAAAATATTCCTTTGAGAAGGTGTTCCGGAATGCGCGTGGTTCAAAAAAAGGTATATAAAAATGGACAACCAAAAAAGGTTGTTGTTATAATAGTTTGTGCTTTGAAATCCATATGGTTATGGTTGTTTGTTTTTTTTTTTTTTTTTTTTTTTTGAACTTGTTCGGTTCAAAGCTGAAAATGATTTACTTAATTTGCTTCGGAATAAAACTAGGCATGCTTTGGGCGTGTGTCCTCTTAGTACTTCGTTTGTTTAGTAAGTTATTTCAATGCGATATTTCCAAATGAGGTGTCAATTATAGAGTTATTGAGATACGCCATAGGTTAGGTTAGTTTCTTAAAGAGATAAAGTTTGTTTGATTTATGCTCAGGGAATTAAAAAAAAAATATTAAAATCAATAAGATTCACAGATTGAACGTTTAGAGTACAAAATCTTTTTTAAAGCTTACAAAACAAAGGAATTTTATTTTATTTCTAGAGAAATCGAATTAATTTGTATAAAGAGAATTTCCCCCGAAATTTTTCGCACCGTCGAAAATTGGGAACGTCAATAATTGTAGTCGCAGTTTTTATTGGCATCGAACATGAAAACTCTATGGCACCTGGAATTTCTTTTTGATCGACCTACATGGATCGTTGTCTACAATTCCATAGAATTTCCATTAGTGAACCGAACTTCGAAAGTGAAAATCGGTTTGTTTCGTTTTTTGATTGTTTTCAATTCACTTTTTTTCAATTAAAAACTTCCAATTTAATGTGCTGAAATTGTTTATTTAAAAAAAAGAATTAAAATGGCTGCCTATCAAGACTTTGACCGTTCGAAATTATTTCGATATTTTCGAAATCTAAAACACCTTTGAGAGTGGATTCAATTCGATTTGTATCGAAAAATCAAATTTTCTGTTTTTTAAAAATTGAATAAATTCGGTTTTTATCGAAATACTTGATTTTCTACTTATTAAAAAAATATTAAAATAGGATTTACATGTTATTTGAACTTAATCAAACATAAGGTTCTAGCCTTCTGAAATACAAATAACATTTCTAAAATTTTGAAAAACTTGCATTTCGGTGGAGATAGGCAAAGTTCTGACCACTCAAAACATCGTGCTTCTTTATAACGAATCATAGCGGTTTTCGAGTAACTGCTTTTTGTGAAATTTTGACAAACCCCTACATTGAATCAGGTTTTTGTTCATCGCGTTCATTATTAGTTTTTGATTTTTAAATTTAAATATTGTTTTGATGCACAAAGTTGGTATAGCTGTTATACCAACTTTATGCATCAAAATATTTTTTTTCTTCGAATTTTGCTAAAAATGACCAAGCGAACTTTTTTACTTGAAGTTTTTACTTGAACATCAAAAAATCATTTTGCTCATCAAATTCTGGCAATATCAATATTTTAAAAAATGAGTTTTGACAGCAAATTACAGTTTCTCCAAAATTTCTCGAAAACTATTTTTAAAATAATAAAATTGTTTTTCCAGATTCTTGCATGCCAGAAATTTTTGATTCAATCTTGTTTTGTAATTTTGCATTGTTCTAATATTGAGAAATTTTCACATTTAAACATTGCATAGTTTCTTTTCTAACAAACAATAATTCATACCGCAAAAAATAATAAGTAGTGCATAATAAAACAACTTCTTAAAAACAATTTCTAGTCTATTAAAGTCCAGGTGCCTTTTTAAGGTACCTATCCATTTACTGGCGCATCAAAAATTGAATTAGCTTCAATCTATGTCTACCTTTACACCAAATGCATTGCATATAGATATAGCAATTAGCATAAAGGTAAAATAATTTTAAGCTCCTTAAATTGCAACCTGTCTGTGCCTGGAGAATCCATATTATCTTCTTATTACCAGCACATGTGCTCAATGCTCTTAGAATGAATTTTACAAATTCATTCAAACAAAACAGTTTTGTTTTAGTTGTTGCTGTTGGTTTTTGTATATAGATAAAGATAAAGCCTATACCACCGTTAAGAAGGATACATGTCAAATCTTTCGACAAATTCCTTTAAATGACAAACAAATCTCTATAAGATATACTACTAAAGAAGCAATAACATAGCTCACTCCGTTTCCAAACACCAACCAAATCCCCAATTGCAATTGAAATCTTATTCGAAATTCGGATGATGATGATGGCACATATGCTGGAGAAAACAATTTAATTCATCATCTCATCTCTGAGACCAACAACAACTGCAGCAAAGCACTTACCAGGCGAGAGTTCGAGGATCAGAAGAGAAGAATCTAAGGTATATGCATGCATGGTTAGTGTTTTTTGGAGAGCATTATCTCTTGCTTCCAACATCATCATAACATCAACCATATCACGCCACAGTTGGATACAACACACAGCACTCAGCACACACAAAACTATAAACGTTTTCATTTCAAAAATTTCCATTTGAAATCCCTATTTGTGTGTATTATTGCGGTAAGCCAGGATGTTATGGAAAATTAAGAGATTGTACTTAGAAACAGTCCTATGTCACCTAAATATCAGCAGTTGCGAACCTGCTAGTATTATTTCTATTTGGAAGCAAAAAAAAATATTTTATGAATTTTTTTTTAATATTCGAACAAAGCTCCCAAAAATTCCGAACAAATTGTTGTTCTTTTTTTTATTTAAGGCGTTGTTTTATTTATTTTTTTTTTGCTAAAAAAATATCTTAAATATAAAAATCAAGCTTAAAATTTTAGAAAATGCCCAAAATTGGAATTATTGACAAAAAAAAATATTGGTATTGAAATTTTTTCAATTTTTTTATTTGTAAATGAAGTTAATTTTTTTTTTTTTTTAAATAACAAGTTTTGCTGTGCAGATTTTTTAAAGTTCAAGATATCCATATTATGATTGTTAGTATTAAGATTAAAAAAACATAAATAACACTAATAATGACAAAATGGGATTTTCAAAAAAAAAAATTTATGCAATATTGACATGTTGTATTTTAGAAAATTTTTAAAAATTTGACAGTGAAATAAAAGCTCCATATTGTCAATATTATACTCAATTGACTGTCAATCTGTGACTATTATGATTCAGATATGATGATAAGATATTGATATTTTTAAAAGTTTTCAAAACTTCCAAAAACACATACTTACTAGAAATATTTATTTATTAGATTTTTCTAAAATTTTAAAACTCAGTCTTATTTTGATAATATGGCGTTTTTGAATATTTTGAAAATCTGTTTGTTGCTAAAATTTTTTTCTGACTGCAGCTGCAGTATTTTTTATTTTGAATTGCAGTTTTTTTTTATTCTATCCATGAGGTTTTTCGGCCATATCATGATTTAATTCTGAAAATTGTAAAAAAAAAACATTTTTTATTAAGAGTTAAATCATATTGATTTTAAGGAACGCAATCTTATGAAAATTGATCCTAATAAACTAGTGAACTAGATATCTGAACTAAGTTTACTACTTCACTGAACTGAACTAGTTCGCCAGGCTTTTTACTACAAAAAAATTAATTTTAGAACACTGGGCGCCATTTTTGTCAATATTGATTTATTGAAATTTGGCCATTTTGTTTGCAAACCATACAGCTTTTAGTAAACTTTAAGAATTTTCTGTACCATTTCAGACAGTTTTCTGGCAACACTTAAAAATACGGCTTCTTCCTTTCACAATTTATAAATTTAGAATTTTTTGCGCAGGATTCCTTTGTATATGAAAACTATAGTACTATCATGGCGAGTTTTTTTTAGGGTTGCAGAGGTCCTGGTGGTGGCGCTGCAAAATGTGAGGTGTAAAATTCGATTTGGGGAGTCTTTAAGCGTCGAAAATTGGTGGTAGGAGCAAAAGGAGACTATTTTTTGGATAATTGCATCCAAAAAATATCAATAAATATCATTTAAAACCTCCATAAGCTCTCCGCAAAAAAAAAAGAGTAAGGGTTGCATAGGTAAATTAGATGTCGCCCCATTCGACTTCCACCATGATAGTACTATAGTTTTCATATACAAAGAGGATTCTTAAGAAGGTTATCATTTTTTTTTTTTGGAAAGGTGGTACGCGTCGTATTAAAGGTTTCCCACCACTGACAAAATACTGTCCCCCTGTTTCCTAACTGTACATAATATTATCTGGTGATGGGATATTTTCCTTGATGGGTAATTTGCTTATTTTGCTAAATGCAAGGATGCGCAACTTTCCTTATATACCATATCCGGACCTAAACATATAATATATGTATGTATGTGGAGCCTCATGGATTAAGTGATAGCTGCAGTGATAAAACCCCATCATCATCAAGAGCGGGAAGGAGCCAAATAAAGAGGTTTAAGGTTGAGGTAAAGAGCATTAAATGAACAGACATCTAGTCCTTTTAAGGTGAGATACACATTTAATGTGAAATCCATTTTAACTACACAAACGACAACCATGCAAAAGGAAGGATGATGTTGATGATGATGATTATGCTAACGATGATGATGATGATGTTGAAACAAAACTTTTCCAATTGCCTGTCCCTCATTTATGTAAATCTCCAAAAATCCTCCTCGAAACCTATTTCAACACATCCAACAGCAACACAACGCGACAGTTATGTTAGAAACGTATGCAATGATCCACCTGGTATACCTCTGCTCTGCTGTTTAAAATCTTCCCTGAGATACCAAAATTACGAAGAAGCCAAAGAGAGATGGAGAGAGAAGTGGATTAGATATCACATTACATGTAGTTGCACTTAAATGTTTTGAGTACCTAGCAACTACATATATCCAAAGTGCAACAACTAGAAATGTCTGAAGTTTGGGGAAATCATTTTGCCAAACAACAACCATTTTCCTTCAACTTTTTGGCAACAATTCTACTTTCAAGTTGTTATTTTTTTCATACGAGTATATGGTATAGTTTTCCAAATACCAACTCAACCGTTAGATAACAACTGTACCTTACCTGCTGCGTGGGAGTAAATTTACGATAAAATACCCCAGCAATGCAAACAGAAGCAATCAATTTATAAATGTCAGTCAAAATGTGGTTTTGCAAAAGTGTAATTAATCGATTTTCATTTTTCGTGTTTTCCGATCCCAGCCCGGGCGCCATTTTTTTTTGCAAGCTGGATCTTTTGATGGTGTTGTGTTGCAATAGTGCAGGAAGGGAGGGAGAAATAAAGTGGCATACATGAATGTGTATACGTTTTGTCCCTCGCTATACGAACAGTTAATGCCACTTTTCTGACACATCACCCGCACTGAATGCTGCCACCCGTTTTACTTACTGATGATGGGTGACATTTAGCTATAAGGGATACACCCTTTAGTATGAATATTATATATATAAAGCAGACATAACACCGAAGGCAACCGATAACAATGATGGGGAAAGAGGGGTTTTTTAATGGATTTCAGAAACAAGAATGTGTCGGACGATGTTGTCAACTTTATTGACGTTTCACTTGTTCAAATCGAACGCCCTCGTCGAGGGCTCCTGACTCCTGAGGTGGTTTTGAATTCTCTCTTGGTCTCAATGGAAATCTTCATCATCATCATCAGCATTCCGCTGTTGTGATGTCGCAAAATGAAGTGACTTTCATATATTCCTCCACATCCTGTCCGCCGCGCCGCATATAGGAGGTACTTTTAGTTACCTCAAGACCTCTTCGATCCACATATATTTTTTTTTTTTTTCATTTTTGGACAAAAATCAAAAAGGGTATACTCTCTCATCTATTAACTTGGGAGTTGATGCTTGAGGCTTCCATATCATGTTACTTCATATCCCTGTTATTTTTTTTTCCAGAGCGGTTGGGGGATTATGATTTTTTTTTTTGCTTTTGTTTTCGTGCCTGGAAAGGATTTGAAAGTAAATTCCATTATTTTGTATATCACAATGTATGTTTGTGTCTTGTGGTTTTGTGTATAGAGAAGAGGCTCAAAAGGTCCTTCATTATCATAGATCAACTGTGCCTCTATCCCAATCCTCTATATACCCATCACCCAGCCATTCCTGTTTCTGACCCTTTTTTTTACTTCTTGTTGTTGTTGCTGCTCGGCGTGGATCATTAGGGAGACAACCAACAACATTCTAGTTGCCTTCTGTTTTTGAGTGCGGTTTTATATATTCAAAGGATTTTTATATCTACCAAAAGGAGCTGAAGTGGCTTCCTCATCAAAGTACGTTATGGCATGTTTGGTCGCAATAATAGAAGAAAATTGGATATGGGGAGGGGTGGGTGGGTGTTGGTTTGGTATGCATAGGCATTGTACCGAAGAACAAACATTCTTATACAAAAACAAAACCCCTATTAATGATAGCCATTAATGTATACCAACGAAATTTCTTCATCTTTTCTTCTTCTGTTTTTTTTTTTTTTTTATTTTGTATTTAGTTGAGTGATTGAGAGACTTATGGATTAAATCGAGGAAACAGATGTCTTCAACGGTTGTTGGCTCTTGAGATTGATATGCGTGTCTGTATATTGTACTGTAGTTTTTTTTTTTTGTATTTATTTTTGGTTGGTAGATTGAGAGTTCAGGATTTTCCGGGCTTAGATGTCGTTATTGACCTAAATTACTAACATTTTTTTTTCTTGACTATCTTAAACTATAAAATAGTAGAATTTTTCTTGTCCGGGATATAAATCTTTTGTTCAACATGCAATAAGTCATGTCTGTAGGTACATAAATACACCTACATGTAATATGCTTTGTTTTGGTTGGGATCTTTCAAAATGACTTGTAATATTCCGGAATATTTTTTTTTTATTTAGATTAGATTTTGGTTATATTTTTGCCCTAGCGTGATCTTTAATAGTTTCTTGTCTTGTGGTTGAAAGACATATTGCATAACTTAACACTGTATCTGGGGTTGGCCACGAGACGTGTGTCTAAATTAGGGTGGAGCAAAAAATATTATTTTTTCTTTAAATCTTAAATTCTGTATTATAGTACGAAAACGTTGAATTTGGGGACCCAAAGACTTAACCTGCCCACTGACTTTCCAAGTGGTTTAAACTTATAAATCGTTTTTACATCGTTTGTCTACCTTTGCACAAATTTTAGAAAAAAATATACACATCAAAAGTACATATATAAGTTTGCTTAAATTAGCAAAAAAAAAGGAGTTTTTGTATCAAAAAAAAATCAAAAGTCGTTGGAGTCGTTTTTTCAAAAAATTAATTTTTATGTAAAAATTTTTTGTTTGTTTTCTAAATATTGAATTTTCAACAAAAATTGATCTTTTTTTTCATTGATCTTTTTTAATATTCAATGATGTTATTATAGGGACATATTTAATAAAAGTCTCGATCGCATTCCGTTAAACCGCTTATGAGAAAATAGAAAACGAAAATCGGGTTCTATTGCAGGTACCGTTAATAACAATTTTTTGAAAATATTTTTTCAACGAATAATTTAAATTATTCAAGAAACCTTCCTGAAAAATTCACTCAAATCGTTAGAGCGTTTTATTTGAGATTAACGGTTATATGAAAGATCCCGTTAATTTCAGACCAAAACAAATTAAATTTCCTCTCGCCTCCTCTATCATAGTCTGATCAATATCTCGCATTCGAACCCAGAACTCGACTTGAAAGTTCGCAAGTAAAATAAGGTACTTAACAAAAAAAGAAAAAAATCAATAGCTTACAATCTCCGCAGGCCATAAAAAAATAAATCAGTCGTTGGTAAATAACTTAATAATCATAAAATGATAATTGGAACTCTGTTAAGTAACTCAAAGAAAAATATTATTGCCATTTGAGAGCTACCTATAGAGTCAAAGAATTACCCAACAATATTGAAAATAACCGCAAATATCAACAGTTCATATTGATTAACTTCTGACCAAAAGTATTCACAAAAATAGGTGCCTACTAATATGTACCGTAAAATACATTAATTTTACAATCTATCAAAAAAATATAGCCTTTTTGTTTGCTTATTATGTATGTTTTAACGATCAACAAAAAAAGAAAAATATTAGAATACAAATTAACAACAAAATAATAATAAACCAAAAGCCATATTGAGAAAGCATTCCGCGCAATCAATTCATACAAATAATTACCTTAATTATTATTAACTACCACGTTGTTGTTGTCAATGCAACTAAATAATAATATATGTTTCACATTAACTCTTATGGCTTAATCGATCAGTTAATTAAGTTCAATCGCCCTCTTGATATACGCACCATAATCATTAACTAGCTATTTGATTTGACCCTTAGAGTATAGAGAATTGATTTTTGTTAATCAATCCTATTGTCATGAAGTACCTAACATTTTGAATGTTTGAAATATAATAATACTACAACTTAATCAACAAATTATATGAAATGGTGAGGGTTTTTTTTATAATATTAATTCTATTTACTACTGAAATAAATCAGGCAAGTAAAATACTTCAAAATATTTCCAAATAATTTGGAAACTTTCTTTTTAGCATTATCTGAATAAATTAACAATTCTACTTAAATTTTTTCAAAGTGCTTTCATTAATCTTCCCTTTTTTCTTTAATTTCAGGTAAATTGAATTTTTATACAAAACATTTGTGTTATTATGGGTAAGCTGTTTGTTAAAACAAAAAAATCAAAATTTGTATTAAAAAAGAGCTTATAAAAATCCTCAAGTATGTGGGAGGGTTAAAAATGAGAAACCGATGCACATTGGTTTGCAAATTCTTAAATGAGGCGGATGATCAATCGGGTAAAACATTCCACAATCCACATTCGTATAGTGCGGCTAAAAACAGCTTCTCTGCACTTGACGGTACAATCCAATTCGGGTTCAAAGGTAAACTAATGGACATTTCTGGAAGCAGGAGTATTACGGTTGAATTGTTTAAGAGGAGAAATGCAAATGGCTATTTTAATGAAGCACTATTTGTAGTAGTAGCCTTTAAAAAGGCCGAAATACAAGACGCATTGTATATAAAAACTATCAATTCCATATACAATGCGAGACGTTACAATGTTCAAGATTTTCAGGTTTTATCTCTTATCGTTCGCAAAGCTTTATTTTATGTTTTGTAAAATGAAATGAAAATGAAGGGGAGACAAATTTCTAACATCGTCGCAGAAAACCAAGCCGCATTTTTTAGCGACTTGGAATATTGCAATCGTTCCAAGACCAAAAACTAACAGGTATTCAATTTTTTCGATGCAAATGGGTTGGGTTCCATCCTAACGACAAGAGAAAGCATTGAATTTTCGAAGCATTATATTCTACACAGTTTTTAATTTTCCAATGGAAAATGGTGTTAAGATCAGGCCAGCGGATTTGTGTATGTAAAGTTCTTTCAGGACTCGTCCGAACTGCACGAGTACGTACGAAAAAAAATCGAGCCATGAAATCATTTACTTTCTAAGTACAGAAGTATTGTTTTTGCTTTCTTCCGATTCATAACGGTTTTTTATAATTTTAAATACACGTGATGAAGTATTTGAGGAAGAAGAATTCATATCAGGAATCATTTGAAATTTGGCAAAGCTATCTTTGTATTTGAATGAGTGACTAAATATAATAAAATCCCTTCTAAGTTGAAAAAGTAAGTGGAAACGAATAGAACTAACTCTTAAGTCTTATGAAATTCATCATCATCGACTCGACAACCGGGGTCCGGTCCTGGCCTCCTTCAACAAGTCTCTTCACCTATCCCGGTCTTGAGCCGACGCCATCCAGTTGCGCACTCCAAGGTTTCGGGTGTCCTTGTCAACGCCATCTCTACAGCGCAAGAACGGTCTACCACGCTACCGTCTACCATAGAATGTACCACAAAGGACTTTCCGAGCAGGTTCCTCTTCACTCATGCGAGCTAGGTGCCCTGCCCACCGGAGTCTACCGAGCTTAATTTTTGTCACTATGTCTGCTTCAAGGTAGATTGCGTACAATTCATGATTGTACCGTCTCCGGAATCGCCCTTCCTCACATATGGGGCCAACAATTCTCCTTAAGACTTTTCTCTCAAATGCGGCTAAGAGGTCGGAGTGTCTTTTGCTAAGCACCCAAGTCTCGGATCCATACGTGAGTACTGGCAGGACCATGGTCCTGTACAGCAGCAGTTTTGAAGTTATGGTGAGATTTCTGGATTTGAAGAGCTTTGACAGACTATAGTAGGCTTTGTTGGAATTGAGCAGCCGCCCGCGTATTTCTTCTTCTATATTATTATCGGCTGCTACTATTGACCCAAGGTATTTGAAGGATTGCACCACTTCAAATTCGTGCTCCGCTACCTAAATTGTTTGACCAAATATTCTTCTCGCACTCGACGCCACCATGTACTTTGTTTTACCTTCACTAATGTGCAGCCCCAGAATTTGTGCCGCCTGCTCAATCTGGATGAAGAAATCGTGTACAGCTTGTTCGGTCCTTCCGATAATGTCAATGTCGTCTGCGTAAGCCAGTATCTGGCTAGACCTGTTGACGATGGTCCCTCTTGTTGCCGTGCCAGAGTCACGGATTGCTTTCTCCAACGCCAGGTTGAAGAGGAGGCAGGCCAAACCATCCCCTTGTCGGAGTCCATTAAAGATGTTGATTGGTCTGGATAGCAATCCGGCTATTTTTACGTTGGTCATGGTCATCCTACAAAGTCGTGTCAATTTATTTGGGATGCCGCATTCTCTCATGGCTTTGTAAAGTTCTACCCTGGCTATGCTATCATAGGCGGCCTTAAAGTCTAAACAGATGCTATGTTGGGATGTTAAATTCTAGACATTTTTCCATCTCCTGCCTAAGGGTAAAGATCTGATCAGTTGTTGATTTGCCTGGAATGAAACCACATTGATATTGGCCGATTATGAAATTGACCCCAAAAAATTGAACTTTTGTTCTACGGCCGTTGGCACTCAGTAAATAAAATGGATATTAGTTTGCATAAGTAACATGTTTTTAATGCAATTGTATCACACATTTCTCAGAGTGTATACTCTCTCAAAACAGCAACAAAATTGCTGTACATTCGATTAACCTTGATATGATCTCTTCGTCATCGTCACCGAATTTGCATTAATTTTGCATTAATTTCAGAAATCCTTTAAGTGGGATTTTTTTTTTCATGAAAATCCCAATCATTGTTTTCAAAAATTAAATGTTCGTTTTACACTTCTCACTGAAACATTCTGCATTTAAGCCTTTTGTAATTAATTCATAAACAAAAATGATGTGCCTACAGTTGTTGCAACACAATTTGTCTGTCCACACTTTCAATTAATATAAATGTTTATAGATATATGTATATATTAAATAAATATATACATTTATATACGAGTGAGTCAGATATATATATAAATAAATATTTATTCTTTAATCATTGGGGACAAGCATCAAGACTAGAGTAAAGTTCATCCAGTTCATCGTCATTATCATCATCATCATCACTATCAACATAGTCGTCTGGTGTGTGCTTGTCCTGGCGGCTTATACATATACATTTCTGCCCTACCCTACAATAATGCAGAAGGGCGAGCGAATTCATCTCATTTCAATTGGAAATCCAAATGTTTTCATACAATTTTCAAACAGACTCTGCAAATATTTCTCTCAATTCAATTATTTGCACCCTCCTCGTCCTTCCTCTCTGCCAAAAAAAAAAAAGTATTGGAATCCTTCTCTCTACAACACGGAGGATCTGCAGTAGAAGATATAAAATTATATCTAGGCAAGGACGATGAGGACGAAACGACGAAATTTCCTTTTCAAAAAACGAACAAGTAGCAATGTTTGAAGCTCAAATACACATCGGGGATCGGGAATAATTTTTTTTTTGTTCCTGCAAAGTGATATTAAAAAAAAAAAGTTGGAAAAAAATGTTTTAACAAGAAAATGAGAGTAAATTCGAAATGCAAACGAGTTCCAATCAACTGCACCGAACGATGGGGCAGAGAGTTCGAAATGGTGGAAGGCGTAGATATCCCCAACAGAAGTAGGTTGCTTATGGTAGTTATACCCATATCCTGAAGGACCTCTATCAACTGAATATTTAATTAAATTTAATAATTCCTCTGAGTAGGTAGATAGGTATAGAGTCAAAGTGTGGTTGTTGTTGGCGGTGCGACGCGGCGCGGCGGTGGTAGCAGCGACAACGTCTGATGTCCTTTCTTCCTGCCATCCTTCCCCATTTAAACTATACTAAAAGGGAGAACCTTTCAGTATAGTTTCAATGTGGAAATAAAGTAAACCATCATGAATTTGAATTACCCAATGGATTGGCCTGGATATATGTGTCGCTCTTGGTTGTCGTCATCATCGACGACACGAGTCCATGTCCTTTATTTCTGTATATTTTTTTTTGTTCAGTTAATATAACATCCCTTTCAAATTAAATTCATGTCTCTCTCATCTCTAAGGCTTCACTTTTTTTCTGATGTTCGTTTGGTCAGTTATCATTTTACATATATGTATACATATATTCTATTCGAGTGGAAATGGAAAAAATATGTATGTCCATCGGAGCTCCCAGCGAGAATCCATGGTCAGGTCATCCTGATGATGATGATGATGGCAAACAACTGAGTAAACAAAAGGCGAAGCCCAAAAAGTGCCACTATATCCAATTGGATGGATATATGATGGAAGGGGAATTGCCCATCAGCTACCAACCAGCTAGCTCTCTAGCACAGCTAGTTCTTTGTTCTTTGAACCTAAAAGAAATAAAAAACCTTAAAAGAGCTCAAAAAAAAAAATAAAGCCCGTGATATAGGATATCGAATGACACTCTGATGGTACGATGTTTGGTTAGTCCACTTCTTCTCCAATTATATATACCCCGGGATGAGATATCGGGTTTTGGTATAGAGTGGTGGACTTGGTCTCCTTGAAGACCATTATACAAATGTGTTAAAAGTAAACCCGATTGCATGCATGGATAGGACCATGCACTCTCCCAGTCGCGTCATTATGTATAGCGTCGTCGTCGTCGGTCGTCCACATGGATGCATTCAATTTCTAGCTGGACATGAAAGCTATACCCATAGAGAGAGAGAGAGAGAGATGGGGGAGTGTAGCTACTTAGGATATGAACATGGAGTGAAATCGAGACGTTCCATTATTTCCAGCATTTTGTTGAGGGACACGAGGGTTATGCGGAAAAAAGAACACACACATGATTGCCATCATATTCAAAAAAAAAAAAAAAAACACATCAGGACGCTGTTAACTGCCAACAGGCAGCCATATATGTTTTCCACAAGAAAGCACAGAAAAAAGTAAAGTGAGAGAGAGAGAGAGGCAACAACAAGAACAACAACAAACAAAATAAGATCCTTTTGCATTAAATCGACACGAGCGAGTAGTTTTTCCCAACGACCATCAGTATCAACACCTCACTCATATCGAAACTCTCCCACAATCGACACTTAAATTGCTTCCACAGGGACCTAGAACTAGAACCAGAACGAACCATCAAATGGCTCAACTCTTAAAACTTTTCACATATAGCTAAAAATCTTTGCTTTGGTTTGGATTTGTTGTTGGTCGTTGGGTGGCGCTGTTTATTCTTTTTCTTGATCGATCTGTCTGTTTGTCTGTCTATCTGTCTGTCTACGACGATATGGCATTGCGGGATTTCTTTAAGCTTTCATTCATCGTCGAAGCACAAGAAATGAGAGGGACAAAAAAAATCGATTGTCAATTTTAATATCTTGTCGCACAGAGTAACCATCGACGAATGTCTATTGTTCGGACTCCTAAGAGAGTTGTTGCTGCTGCTATATGTCCTTTTCTTTTTTATTCTTACTTTTATATCCTTGGGTTTGGTTTTCCTTTTCTTTTTACTTTGAAATGGTTATATCAAATTTCTTATGGCTATAAGGCCACCCTCTCTAAGGGGCAATCATCCTTCATATCTCTGGTATCAAATTTCCGAATGAACACACTCTCAACAGTGGTAAATGTTTGGTCTGATAATCGGGTATGCTATGGACGTTGGCTGTGTTCGGGTTCATTTTTTTACCCCATTTTTTTCTTGTTTTATATTTGTTAACTGTTTCTTGTTTTTTTTTTTGTACCAACTTAAGTAGGTATGAGAGCTAAGGAGCTGATGGGTGTCTGATTATTTTGGTATGTTGTCTAAAAAATATTGTAGGGTTTCGCTTTTTTCGTTGGATATTGGTCGAGAATAATTGATAAGAAGCGCCTCAATCAATCTATTTTTTCGATACTTGTTTTTTTTTTTGAGTGATTCGAAATTATGTTTGTTTTTTCGGTTTTTTTTTTTTTTTTTTGTGAATGAAAATATTTTAACCAAAAAATAATGAAAAAAAATTGTTGAAGCCTTAGTGAAGGTTTGTTTTTGATGTGAACATTCAGTTGACTTCGGTTGTCACTTTCAATCGGTTGTTATTTTTAACGGGTTAATCGAGGAACAGAAGGAATTATAATAAAGATCAGATATCACGAAATCATTAATTTATTGTGTGAAAAGTTATTGAAAGTTGTAAAATTATTTGAACATGATTCTCATTTGTGAAAGAAAAAAAAGAAGGCGAAGATTTAAAAATGATTTCTGGAACATACATATGTGGATTTGGTGAACGTTTTAGTGGATTTTCCAAAAATTTATGTGAGTAATTAATGTGGCCTTTTTAGAAACATTTTATGTCTGAATTGAAAGCATATACAAATAATTAAACTATAGTTGTTGAAATATTAAGTGTTTTTGAAGAGTTGTATCTTTGTAAAAATTGAAATAAATCAAAAAGCGTTATTAAAACTCTTTTCAATTTTCAAAATGTATTTTAAATATCGCAACTAAATACAAAGCTACATTTTGGCATTGTCTTTTTTTTGTTTGAGTTTATCATATGTGATTTCTGGCAACTTGTTTATTCAGCTTTAATTGGACTATTTTTTGTTGGCCTACAATTTTGTTTTATTAAAATTTTTTAACTTGAATGACAAAGACCGCTTTCTTTACCAAAAATGTAATATCTTAGCAAATATGATGACACAAAAAATTTAAGGACAGTTTTGAAAAAAAAATGAACTTCCTAGAAGAAAGTTTTAAAGCTTTTTGGAAGTCATTATTTAAAAAAAAAAACGAAGTTTTTATTGTCTTTTAATAAATCTTTTTTGATTTGCGAATATAAATCACAGTAGAAATCTTAGTGAAAGGTTTTAAAAAGTAACGGAAAACTTACAAATTAATTTTTTTTTAGAAATACTTGAGCGTGTTCCAGAGTGAACAAATCCTAGCATTTGCTATAACTTTTTTTTAAAAAAGCTCAGTCCTCCTTTTAATAAATGTTTTAATAGATCGGAACCAGACGACTGAGTGTTTTTGTTATGTTTTGGACAATTTTTAATAATTACTTTTTTAACGTTTTTACTAGTTCCATATACAAAAATTTTCTGTAAATGGTGCGCATGGCACTGAGAAATTGAAAGAACAACTGATCAGTTGTTCAACTGTGATTTTCATTCTAAGCAGTTTTGTTATAAAATGCACGAAAATATCCGTTTCGCTGTGGACTTCAACTTGGATGACATAAATATAATGAAATAAAATACTATTGAACAATTTTCAAAAGTAACACCATTCAAAAGTGCCCATGGTCCTTTCCACGATTAGGTAATTAAAAAAAAAAAACTTTTTTAAAATTTCAAAAAGATTTATGTTTCGACGTCACAAATTAGGCGTCTATTGTGTATTTTGTAACACCCGAAATAAATAAACGATATAAAGACTTTTTCTTCCCAAACCCAGGGGACTGAATTTTTTTTTTTCAGCAATGAAAATGTATCAGATCTTAATAATAATTTTTGCTCATGTAGTTATCAATTGATTCAATATATGGTTTAAAAAAATCAAGTTAAAAAGTTTAACGGTTTTGTAGCTATCACATCCCGCTGCCCGTCAAAATTTCCACTTTTTGTAGATTCACCCATGTATATTTCAATACATTTTTTTCAATAATAAACCTTACAATTATTTAAACGAGTACAAATGCAAAGTAAATCATCTTTAGGTACTCAATTCTCAGATCTAAAAAGTATATTTTCATATTGAATTCGAGCTTGTCGTTCTACCTACAGCTACACTGCATAAACTCTTTGTTACACTATAGTAGGTTACAATGATATCCTTGTTCAGTTCCCTAACTAAAGGTATTACATCGGTGGTTACCAACCAACGAACAAAAAAGAAATAGGTACCATTATCCGACTCAATCATATTTAGTTTTTTTTAGCTCTATCTACCTACATATCGTTAAGTCAATTGCAACTACCTATATTCATTTTTGTTTTCGATGTTCAAAAATGTGATCCTTTTGTTAAGAGGAGAACTTTTTTTCAACATTTTTACACAAACTACAAAAAAAAATAGCACAAACCATATTCCAGGATACACAATAGCTATACACAGTGGAGTGCAATGTTGTATAGTCAATATCACATCCTTGTCACTGCGGTGCGGCGTACTATCAACAACATAGGATATGAATACATTTTTCTTTATTTTCATCACACAAAAATATATTTAACAAAAAAAAAAAAAAAAATATCTACACAAAACCTTTCTGTCCGGATATGTTTAGCGTTCGCGATTGTGCATTCAACCGTCAAAGGATACCTAAACCTACCTTTTACTACCTATACCTGTTTGCCGGATGGAGACACAAATAATGTATTTTTTTTTTATTTATTTTTCTGTACCTACTTCTTCCCTAGCTTTTAGTCGTCCTTGTTGTTTTGTGTGGTTTTGGTTACGACAACGACGACGATTACGATTGCAGCTCCCTCTATACATAGAACCCACACACGAAATCCAATCATCATTCTACAGAAATATAAAAAAAAAATTACGGCCCACAAAAAAAGGATAATATGCCAAATAAAAGAGGATAGCTTTGAGGATTGTAGTACACACACAAAAAAAAAAACCCAATGGTTAAAGAAGAAACATATTTTCTAATCCCCCTTCCAAATAAATAGGAAAAGTAAAATAAGAAAAAAAAAATGTAAACCCCTAAAGGCGTTCGTTCAACTTGCGATATGCATGCACTGGCTTCTCTCTATGGAAAGGCAATATAAGCTGCCTAGGGCCAGAGGTTTCTAGGGGGCGAAAAATTTTACATCACAATTTTATCGTACATCGTCGTTTTCGTCTGTTACCCATGGCTTCAATGATGTAATATGCCAAGATATGTATGTACATTAAGTAAGTTTTGGCCTTTCGGCTCTTTACATATATGTACATATGTATAAGGTTTTTGTATATATTTTTTTAAATATATTTTTTCGTTTTAATTTTAGTTGATGGCTTAAATAATAAATTTATTTATGTTTGTTCTTTGCTTTTATTTTTTTCAAGCCCACGAAAGTATTTCATATCCTGTTTTTTTTTTTGATATGGTTTTTTTTCGAAACAAGAATTGATATTTTCCGAGTTATGTTCAATGTGCATTCCTTAAAAATGTATTGGTTTGAACTTATTGGAAATACACAATTAACTTGCCTAGGTTCGAGCCTGAGTCTTCACAATAATTGGGGCGTCACAAAGAATTGGCAGAACTTCTTTTAATTTTAAGTTTAAAAAATTATAACAATTAAAATAAAAAAATAAAAACTAATGAAACTATAGGTAATACCAAAAATAAAAGAAAATTCATTAAAAAAAAGTGCGTGTGCACCTAGTATAGTGTGGTTTCGGGGCATTATAATTCAAGGAAATTTAAACCACCTAATTTATTCATTGATTATTTTATCCTCAAATTGTACATACTAGTGTAAGGGGCACTGAGTGGAAGGGGCGACCAAGTAAAAGGTTAAAAGTAATAGACAACAAACGATGCTTCGATGTTAAAGGTTTTATTGCAACTGACTAGAATCTAAGTTATAATTTACAATTTGGGTATTTTAATATATGCGTACTGTTAAAGTTTCATGTTATACCAAACTGTAACAATCGAACGATCGGTGGATTAAGAACATGATAATGAAGTTTTAGCTAAATCAGTAAATGAAATATTAAAATACAGGGTACTAAGTTAAAAGCAATTGAGATTCATATAATCTCTTACAACTCCACTCCTCTTTGAGAAACGAATCGTCCTCGATTTTCTTACAGTTTGTTACATTCATTTAATTTATATATCAATTTTATATAATTTATATTTTCAATTTTTTGTTTGTATAATCAATAAAGAAATATTAATGTTATTAACAGATAATTTAATTAATTAATAGATAATTTAGAACAAATCAAAACATTTTTATTTGAATAGATTACAAAATGAAATCTTGTTTCTTTTTCTTCTTTTCGAATAGTACATAAAATACTTGACATTGTTTGATTTAAGCAAATAAATTTGATAACAAAAATTTGAACAATTTTAAACATATACATAAATCGAAAACAATTTTCATATCTTAACATTGATACGTTGAAATAATTACTCAGCAAAGTATGGTTTCATATTTTCAGGAGATGCAACTCCTTCGTATTGCTTTCGTGAAATTTGTAAGTTATCTAAATCTCTAATTAGATATCTGTCATTTGGAAGTGCTTTTATTATTTCGAATGGGCCTTTATATTTGGCCAAAAGCTTTTTATTAACACCAGGTGTAGTAATTACATTTTTTATCAAAATAAAATCTCCTACTTTATAAGGATATGGCTTTTTGTGATGCTTGTCAAAATAAACCTTGTTAGCTTCCTGGCTACGAACAGTCTTTTCTTGTGCTTGCTGTCTAATTGAATCTAAATCTCTTGTATCTTCTGTGAAAATATGCTCTTCAAGATATTCACGGATGTTGTCATGAATATCACCCCTCTGTCGGATTCCAAAAAGCAGCATGCTCGGGGAGAAACCAGTACTTTTGTTCTCAAAATTGTTAAGTGCAAATTCAACTTTGCTTAAGTGTTTCGTCCAATCACCCGGTTTCAATTCACTTTCTTTGGCCAACATTGGAGTTAAACTCCTGTTTATGCGCTCTACCTGGCCATTCGATTGAGGAGAACTAGTGGCTATTTTTATGTGTTGTAAAGAATTATTTTTACAAAAATCAGAAAATTCTTCTGAGGTGAAACAGCTACCACGATCAGATACAATCCGTAAAGGCTTACTATAGCTTGAGAAATACGACTGCAAACATTTTATTACCTCATTTGTGTTGGTTGTTCTCACTGGATATAGTTTTGAAAATTTTGAGAAACCATCCACAACCAAAAACACATGCTTTTTTATGTTACGATCCGAAAAAGGCAATGGACCATAATGGTCGATGTGGATGGTATCAAAGGGCTTGTTACCTTTAGGAATATTGTGCAAAACACCTTCCTTTTTTCCTGTCGGTGGAGAAAAATGCATACATTTCAGACAACAGTTAATATAATTTTTTATTTTAGATTTCATTGCAGGAAACCAATAAGTCTTTCTTAAGAAATCGTAGCATTTTTCAACACCCACATGACATAACGCATCATGGTGAGTCTGAATAACATTTCTTTCCATTTGCGATGGTACATAGAAAAAGATTTTTTTGTTTATTTTTCTATAAACGAGTCCATTAATTAGTTCATAAGAGGAACTTTCTCTCTCTTCTAACATCTTGACCAATCGCTGAATGGTTTTATCTTTTTGCTGTGATGCGGCTAATGCATTCTCAAATGAGTCTGCTTCTACAATCATCAAAATGTTGTGCACTCTGCTGAGAGCATCAACATGACCCATCTTCTTACCATCCCTATGCTCTATTGAATAGTCGTATTCTTGGAGTTCCAAGGCCCATCGCGATATTCTGGGATTCAAAAGTTGTTTGTTAAGTGTCAAAGTAAGAGACTTACAATCAGTGACAATCTTAAATTTTATCCCAGTTAAGTATATATTAAAACGCCTTAAGGCATATATTATGGCTAAGGTCTCCAACTCATATGAGTGGTATTTTGACTCTTGCTCGGTGGCACGCTTAGAAAAAAAGAATATTGGATGAAACAACTTGTCTTCCTGACGTTGCAGTAATACTGCACCAAATCCAAGACTGCTCGCATCGCAGTGCAGTTCAGTTTCAGCATTTGGATTATAAATACTCAAAATTGGTGAGTCAATAAGTTTTTCTTTTAAAGTCTCAAAAACAAGAAGTTCTTCTTTGCCAAAAATAAATTTTGCATCTTTTTTAAGAATATCATATAAAGGCTTAGCAATGATTGAAAAATCTTGTATAAATTTTCTAAAGTAGGAACATAATCCTAAAAAAGAATGTAACGCTTTACTATTTGAAGGTACTGGAAAATCCTTCACAGCACGTTTACCATCAGAATTTGGACGTATACCACTAAACGAAACCTCATAGCCTAAGTACGTAATTTTTTCATGCATAAACATGCATTTATCAAACCTAAATTCTAAATTATTTTTATGTGCTATTGAAAAAACCTCATGCAAAATTTGAAAATGTTCATCTTTTGATTCAGTCGCGACTAATAAATCATCAAAATATATTCGGAGTTTTCCAGAACGAATAAGAGTTTTGAATTTTTGCTCAATAAATTGCTGAAAAATGGCTGGTCCATTTTTAAGCCCACACGGAACAACGAGATATTCAAATTGACCTAGAGGGGTCACAAAGGAAGTATATTTTATAGATTCCTCGGACATTTTAACATGTTGAAAACCGCTTTTCAAATCAAGCAATGAAAAAAACTTTTTCCGTCTCAAACCGTCTAACATATCCTCGATTAAAGGAATCGGGAAATTATTCTTCAATGTAATTTTATTTAATTGCCGAAAATCTATACATAATCGCAGCTCACCTGATTTCTTTTTAGCCAAAACTATCGGCGACGCATAATGTGAGTTACTCTCACGAATAATTTTCTTTTCTAAAAGATCGTCTAAAATTTTTTGAAGTTCGATTTTATGAGCATGCGGTAATCTTCTAGGCGCGCAATTAAAAACACTGTTCGTATTCGTTAACGCGATTTTCATCTTAATTTCGTTTTCATTTGCTTCAGTTAAAATTTTACTATAAGAAACATTTCCAAAAGCTAAATCTCTAATTTTATTTTTTTCTTCCAGGCTTAAATCTTCATTAATTTTCAGAGTAATTTTATCGTCACGATCATCAAACGTATCAATATTAAAAATTTCTTCACTAAAATCACACACATTAAAATTATTATCATTTTCACTCAAATTTAATATTTTATCTCCAAAAGTAAATTTTAAATTTGTCTTCTGTAAAAAATCTCTTCCTAAAATAATTATATTTTTCATTGTGTCATTTTTGACAACATATAAACATAAATTCGTAAAACATAAATTATTAATCTTAATGTTGCAATAAACCTTACCAAAAATAACTAATTTACTGTTGTTGATTCCCACGTAGTCATGCATTGTAGAGTCGATCGACGTCATCAAGTAAGGTGGTATATATTTTTGTTGGACGAAGCTGATTGGACTGCCAGTGTCAATCATTGTCTTGGCTTCGAGTTTTGTTGTAATTGACTCGCTGATGAATGTATACTCAAAGACTCCATGGAAATCGTCTAGGAACGTAGTCTGTTGTTGTTGTTTGGGAATGTCGTCATCTTCAAGAACACACACGGCTGATTCTGGACAATTTTTGATGCCGTGTCCCATTTTGCCGCATCGAAAACATGAACCCTTCTCTCTGCGTGGCTTTGGGCAATTGGTGAGAACGTGACCAACATCATTGCAATTAAAGCACCTGAATCGGCTTCTGGAACTTGTGTTAGGAATTGGTTTGGGGTCAATTGTCACTTTTTTGTAGCCCGATGGTGCTGGCTGGAACTCTGCTACCTTCATTTTTTCATACCTTCTCAGAATTCTCTTGAGATCAGCAATACTGTTAGCTGTAAGTAAAATTTGTTTGTTAGACATTGTATCGGGTATACCTTTAATTATGTAATTCATAATGTCTTGCTCCTCGATTTCAGCTGAGCTTGCGATCTCTTGCATGATGAGCACATATTGTTGGATGTTTTCGTCTTTGTGCTTTTTCCTATTTCGCAAAGTATGGTGAACATCTGACGCAGTTGCATGTTGTTGAAACTCGTTGATTAGAGCTGTCTTAAGTTCACTCCAAGAATGACACGACACAGATCTTAAAAAGAGTTTAGCTGTACCCTTTAGCAAGCGTTGAGCGTATATAAAACATTTGGAGTCATCAAATTTGTAGATCAGTTTGGATTCTTCGATGCTTTTGATCCATCTCGTCACAGGAAAATTGTCGTCTCCGGAAAAAGTTTGAAGGGAATCTTCAATGTCTCTAAAAGAAAAAACGGGATGATTCACCTCGGCAGGTTGGTTTAACTCAGCCAATTTTTTCTGAAGCAGACGAATTTCCTCCTTTCTTGCCACAATTTGCCGTAAACTATCCAGCCGCTGCAGCACCAATCTATTTTCCTCCTCCAGCTGCGAAGATTCCTCTGAATTCTCTTCATCAAGTTCATCATTCTGCGGAAAAAATTCTTCGATTTGGGGCTCTCCAAGTTGTTCGATTCCTTGCTCCAAACGAATCTTCAAAGCAGTCTTAAGCCCATTAGTTGCCAGCCCAAGTTCGGCCAGCTTGTCTTTTAATTGTTGCACAGTAGCGATTTCAATAAATCGTGAAGCTCGTGTCGTCATTTTCGTATGTGGTTAGTATTTTATTAGATTACGTTTAAATCGCCAAATAAATATTTTTTGCATAAAAGTTTCGTAAGATAAACTATCAAAAATTCATAAGGTTTTTTTTGGCGCATTTAACTTAAAAAAAATCTTTAAAAATAACTACGACGTGACTGTACTTTTATCCCACTTCTGAGGATGTAAGGGGCACTGAGTGGAAGGGGCGACCAAGTAAAAGGTTAAAAGTAATAGACAACAAACGATGCTTCGATGTTAAAGGTTTTATTGCAACTGACTAGAATCTAAGTTATAATTTACAATTTGGGTATTTTAATATATGCGTACTGTTAAAGTTTCATGTTATACCAAACTGTAACAATCGAACGATCGGTGGATTAAGAACATGATAATGAAGTTTTAGCTAAATCAGTAAATGAAATATTAAAATACAGGGTACTAAGTTAAAAGCAATTGAGATTCATATAATCTCTTACACTAGTATTTTCTAAAAAAAATTACCTTTTTCTTATTGAAAGTGAGTCTGAAAATAGATAAAATCCGAACAACTGAAAAAAATGTTTAAAAATAAAAACCGGTCCTAGCGAGACATCCATCGAAGTAGAAGGTTCTCCGATTTTGCTGCGAACTATTTTTCCGAAAGCGCTGTTATATAAAAAAGAAGAATTTCCCGTTCCGACAAATACCTTCCAAGAGCCAAATATCTCAAAATTTCTAGAATTACTTCTCCCAATATTATTAATATTAAAATATTATATATTGTCATTATAATTTTTTTCTAAAAAAAACTTCTACTGCCCTAGTGTACATTATGTATATGACAAAAAGGAACAAATTGGAGACCTTTATTTTTTTAACTAAACAAAAAAAATTATAATAAAAGATACCGATTCTTGGTTTTTGTGTTTTTTGAATAATAATAAAAAAAACTCTGAAAAAAGTTTGCTAAAAATCAACGAGATCTGTTCCTTTACCTTAACTTTGACCATTCGTAACGTTAAAAATGTTTTGATGGATCAATTAGCACGAATTTGTGTGGTTCTTTTTTCTTTAAAACGTTGTATTATGATCAGGACTGTGACCAATATTCAAATATAAAAAAAAATTTACGAAAACACTAAAAAATTTTTTGGTATTTTTTTTTTCAAAAATTCACGGGAAAGGTTAGCAAAATTTTTCTTCATAATGTTTTGAAACGAACTTTTTAAGAGTTCAGCTCTTGTTCTTAAAGCTGGCCCAATATTTTATGTGTCATCATCACAGTTTGTCGAAATCTACTAACTTTTTCATTCAACATCAAAAACCTCTATTAAAAAAACTTTTAATTTAAAGCTGAATAAACGTCTTATCTGACAGATATATTTGATTCAACTCCAAAAATATTAAAACATTTTTTTGCAATTTTTCAAAAACAAATGCAATCTTTTTTTCTCGAAAAGTCAGTATTAGATGTAAAATCCGTCCCTGACAGACGACTCATATAATCCATTTGTTCCAAATAGTGAATATCGTTTTATATTTTAATTTTTTTTCCACACAATATGTGTGGGCTTTGTAGAGTTCTTTCTTTGTCCTTTGTTAGAATTGAAGTGTGCCTATGTGGGTAGAGGAAGACAAAAAAAAAACAAAATAAAAAAAAGGATTACAAATAGAGACAGCTGTCCTTCGCCGTGCGTCGTTTCTCCGTATCAATAAGGTTTCAAAAAATTTTAATGATCGTCGTCGATGGGGAAAACAGGTGATGTCACATTTATACAGTAAATTCCTTGGAAACGCCTTTGTTCGACTGTCGAGGCTCGGGTGGCGCGGCGGGCGACTTGCGTTCATTTTATATACGACTGTATCTATATTGTTAGTATCATTTTTTGTTGTTGTCGTATCGATACTTTGAAGAACTCCACTTGACTATCTCTCTCTCTCTCTCTGCCAGTCAACAACAAGGAGTATTTATCACGCGCTTATGCACGTTTTGGTTTTTTTTTTCTACCATTCATTTCCGTCAGTGTAACGTGCTCTTTTGTATAACGTTCTGTTCGTCACGTTGTCTTGTCACATGCAAAGTTGCTGGAGGGTGGTTTTTTACCGATATGGCAGTGCGCTGAGTTGGGGTATATGTACATATATCTGCGGTGGTTGTGACATTTTAGCTAAACTCAATATATGTATGTATGTGAAAATATTTGCTACTGGATCCTTCTCTAGAGTTGATGTGGGAATCTTTCCCCCTCTCACTTATATTCGTAGTTTAGTTGAGAGATGCGATATTTTTATATTGTTTTGTGAAACATAGTCATGGTTTTGAAAATGCCTGCAACAGACCGATATAAAATAGAGCTCTCTGTCAGTGTTTCCCACGGAATTTTCAGTTAAATATCCTCTAATCTGGATTATCCTTTTGGCCAACTTTGTGCTTTGGCTCTTATATGATGATGATGATGATGGCTGATATAATATGTAATATACTTTATACCTACATACTTTATGGAGTTTGTGCTTAACTTTTAGTGCGGATGATGTGTGTGTCCTTTAAGTTCGTTGTTTGAATTCTAAGTTTATTCTCTGATGACGATGAGTGTGGCATTTATCCTGTCCTTATCTAGTTGCAATTGCAAAGGATGCCTGTATCCAGGAGTTGAAGTTTTACAATTTTTAATTAATCTTTTTCCTATATATGGACACTAAAAAAGGACTCGTCTACCTATGCTCAAGGACATGATGAAAAAGTGTTTGTGTTTTCTTTTGTTTTTATAAATAAATTTGAGATTAAGTGTGTGTGTTTATTTATGATTTATTTTGAAAAAAAAAAAAGTTAACAAAACAATGCAATATTTTTTTCTTGCTTTGACTCACTCAACCTGGGTGTGATGTTTTAGCATTCGGTATCCATCACAACCTCCTTGAGTGAGCGATAGCAGGACAAAATTACATCTATAAAATTGCACAAAAAAAAAAATGTTTTCATGAATCCTTTAAAATTGTTTAATTTCTTATGTGGTTTGTACCTTATGAATGCTTAATTCTGCAGGATCAATAAAATTCTGAAGTGTTATACCTATTTTTATGTTTTTTTTTGTTTTGTAATTTTTAGAAGTGGTATGTGTGATGGCAGCCATATGTGAAATATGTAATTATAAATAGATTTCTTGAAGGATATAATATTGGATTATTATTATTTTTTTTTTGTTTCTTTCTTTGATTTATATTAAATTATACATCGCCAACACGCTGCTGGTGACGAAATTAATCTGAGTGCTATATTTATACATATCTGACATAGCTTTTGGTATTTTATGTATAGGTACATTGGTAGGTATAACAAGGACGATTATTATGGCTAAAGGTTTTAAGGGTATACGGAGTTAAATGTATATTTAAGTATTAAGTGCCTTGGAAACAGGATACTTAATGGTTCGTTTGTATCGTGTGATAAAAAAGGAAGTAATAATATAAATTTCAATTCAGATGATGATGATGGAAGTCAAATTTAACTGTCTAAGAAGTAAATCGATTAAGTTTAAATAAAGGTTTTATTGTTTTTTAATTAAAAATGGTAGGAGTACTTTGTTGAAAATCAGTTAACGATATTTAACATTTTTTTATTGACTGTAAAAAAAAAAATTATGACGAAAAATGTCATGCAAAAAATGGGGTGAAAAAAAATAATAAACGACTGGATTGGATGTATTTAGTAGGTACCTTAGAATTAACAGCATAAAATGTATAAAAACAGGTAAATAAAAAGGCCATAAAGTATAAAATTAATTATTTGAGTTTCTAAAACAAGCCAAAAAAAAAACTAAGTTTGAACTTTAAATAAGTCTACCATTGAGGAATCTTGTATAATCTTCTTAAGCATTTTGTGTGACTTAAAATAATTTTTGCAATTTTTAATCTATCATTTACAGAATTTAAATAAAGAAAAAATTTTCAGGAATTATTTTTGAAATATTATCTCAAAACAGATACAAAATTATTAAACAACAGCTTCGAGCGAGCTTCAATTTTGTGCTTCTTTTTTTGCTCTGAACATGTTCAGAGCTCAGAATAAAACGATAGAGCAGACGGAGTTCGAAAGCTGAACACGGAAAATGACAACTGTGAATGACAAATGGAAAGGTGACATCTAATGAAGTGGGTTTTGTAAATAAATCGGAACACTCAGAATAGAGAACATTCAGTTCGGAGATTATTTAGAGTATATGCTCAGAGTGTTTAGACTCTGTTCAGAGCTCTATTCTGAACCAATAAAGAAAAACGCCCCCTGACAATGAGGCTGAATCGGCCAAGGTGATTTGTGATGAGTTACAGTTTTTGTTTGTTTACAAAATTTTTGACCAGTAAGAATTTCATGGTGATGTTAAGAGAAAAACTAAACGAAATTTCTTTAAAATTTTGAAACTCACTAAAAACGCTCTCAAAAAATTGATTTTTAAAAATTATCAATTTGTGTTGAAGAAATTTAGGTACGTACGAGTATGTTATTATTTTGACTTGGTTGTTTTCCCTTTCAAAGTTTTGTTTTGTTCAAACAAATTTCCAATAAGTTGTTTTGGTGACAAGTTTTTTGTTCTTTTTTACTTTTGCTTGTAAAAATACGGATCAAAATCAAGACGAATTTTTTAGCTAAAAAATAGATGATTTGATAATTTACCTACTCTTTACTTTTTAAACTTGATTTTTCATATTGATGACTTTAAATTATTCCATATACATTAGTTAATAGTTAATCACATTAAAAAAGACAACAAAAAACAAAATTGAATACTCATCATATGACTTCTATAAAAAATGCAATCCATTCTTTTTTTTCAACAATGAAAACTTTTCATCATTTTAGTATCGCGCAAAACTCATAAAACCTCATATATATCCTTGTACATACATTTTTCACTGCGCGGAAAGGTCTTGCTATACGAGTTTAGTATATCTTAAGTCGTAAATATTTTATAACATCCAACAGAGCCAGTAAGTGCATAGCAGATACATATATGTGTCATAAAATTCTCGAAAGTAGCTAAGAATATTTCTATATACTCTATACTTCTTGATGTTAAGAAAGAGAAATGCATTCAATTGGCAAACTATGTTCATATATTTTTAATGTATGCAGACTTGCATTTTTCCACATCCTTCCTTGCTTTTGAAATATGTAATTTATTTTCAAAAAAAAAGAAGAAGAAAAAAATGTAGGTTAACAACTTGAAAATGTTTAAGAAACAGAAGTTAACGAAACCCTTTTAACTATAGGATAATTTGAGTATAAATTTAAAATAAAAAGTAGTTAGCTCGTGATTTCTCTGCATGTCTAGAATTTATTATACCTACAACTTCATGTAGTTTATGGGAAGAAATTTTAATGGTGACATAGCTCCTTTTTAGTTGCGCTATAAAATGGTTTATGGTTTTATATACTCGTACATTTGTATGTATATTCAATGAACCTGTTCTAGATTGTGTCGCGTATTTCATATCTTTAAGTAAATCATACCATGGTGCTAAAAAAACACTCCTTTAATTGGCATGAATCATTACTTTCGGTGTGTTTGGAACATTAAATTTTTTAGTAGCTTGCATTTCACCCAAAACACAAAAAAGAATATTTAAGTGTTACTTCTGTTATATTTCAAAAAAAATTAACCAATTTGCAACGTACACAAACAAAAAATTAGGATAATTTCTTAACATTTTATTTCAATATCTAAAAAATAATTTAAATATTTTTCGATTCCTTAAAAGGTCACCTTATTTGAGCTATGTACAAAATAAGGTAATAGCAGAAATTTAAAAAACGCTATTTGTTCTCTGAAAACACGGTTTTCCAAATTTCTGTTGCAAAACCGAAAAAATATTTAATACAAATCATCCTTCTTCATCTACCTACTTTTACCCACGACAGTGGTCATCGTGCAAAACCTCCTGTCTATAAGATTGGCCCACAATCTTCCCACTTCACTGCTTCACACTAAGGCTCCACTTGTGGGGTGCTCCGAATCATCGACGGGCCAGCGGGTTTTGGATTTTTTCATCTCTGTTTTTTTATTTTGGAAGAGAAGGTGAGCAGGTATGTCTTGTAAGTTTTGATCGGGCCAACATTCTTTTAAATTGCAGCTATAGGATTGGTAAAGCAGTTAAACTCGAGGTATAAATCAGACCTTACATAACGACATAACGATTGTAGTGGGGCAATTCTGTCTGCCTGTCGGCCTCTTTCCGTCTCACGATCCGAGCCTAAACTACAGAAGAGGCTTTCTTTAAACTTGAATTTTAATTTTGTCTAGCTCTAGAACTAACTGTATCATTACGATAAAACTCATTGATGTCGAAAACGGCTGTAACGATTTCTATTAAATAAAAAAAAAAATTAAAAGAAAATATCTGAAAATATGTCCAATATTTTTATCCAGTGCACAAATATATTCATATCTTTCGAGTATATTCTAGTTTTGAAAAACCTTGTATTGGTGAAAATAAAAATCTAATACTGTTACCAAAATAAGGGAATTAAAAGAAAGACCTTTCAATTTTGTGGAATAATGATATTTACAGCATTTTGGTGGTAGAAGCACATCAATTTTCTTGCCATATAATTTTTGGAATAATCCATCAGGGGATAACCTATTGAGTATAAAATTTGATCAATCACTATATTTGTTTCTTTTGTGCTTAATTTTTAAACTAAAAATTTTGGCCGATGCGGCCAAGATGCTTTAACTGCGAAGACGATTATAAAAAGTCATCCTTGACCGAATCAACTCAACTTATTAATTAATTTTTGACAACAAAAGTCTCAATGTTTTTATGAATTTTCAAATAAGAAACATAAAGAAATCCAAAACTCCTAATATAATATGAAACGGATATTTGTATTAAAAACAACTATGTATATTATCACAACTTTTTGAACTTTGCAAAACCATTTATTTTAAATACCTAATTTAAATATTTCAACTAAAAGTTATACCAAGGTCATCTTTTAGATGTTTCATTAATCCCTACACAATTTGAATAATTTTCTTCAAATAAAAAAAAACACTTAAAAAGTTTTATAACGTTAATTTTCATCAATATTTATTTATACCTAACCCTTTAATATAAAAAAAATTTAACAGATGTCTAAATATTCTCATTTCATACAATCTTCCTATACATAACAAAAGAACCCTTTCTTCATCAATACCTACTTATTATATTTCATTTTTTAAGTTTGCCCCAAAAATCGGATTTTCAACTAAACTCGTACAACAAGAAAAAGTATCGATTTCAAAAAATCATCCCTTTCCTCTTTCCCAAAAAAAAAAAGAAAATATTAAATTTCAATCTTAACAAAAATTTTCGACACATTAATAAAAAGTTTTTAAGGTTAACGATGCGATGCGTCGATTTATTAAAGAAAAAAAAAAAGACGAAACAAAAACAAAAAGATCAAACATGTAAGTAGGTATAAAGTTGAAATTTAAGACATTTATTTTTATAAAATTGTTTTATACAAAGAGAACACCACACAGCAGTATCCGGCCAAGAATATTATTTTCATTACAAAATTCTTCGGTTGGTTAAGCTGTTAAGCCAATAATTCCTGCTTATATCGTAAGATTGAATATTTTTACTCTGGTATATCAAATGATGCACAAAAAGAACAGCTGTTTTTTTTAACAAGACTTACATTAATCCATTGGTTATGTTTTATATACATACGTTGTTGGTCGGTTGTCGGTTATGTGTCGTGGTCAGTTGATAGTAAGTTTATCCATCTTAACCCGTTTAAGAATGTCGCACACGTCAGCAACACAAATTTTCTCAAATTTTCATCAATCCTTTGAGTGAGTACGAGTATATTAAAGAGAGATGGAATAAGAGACACAACCATGTACTCAAGTGACAGATTAAAAGACATCCCCTCCCATTAAAAACATAGAAACCTACCTTTTTCTCTTATGCTCTGGCACTCGCCAGTTTTTTGTTTAACCGACAAAAACTATTCCCCCCAAGGAATGCTTATGGCATTTTCTCCAAAACTCAAAAACTAATCCTAATCTTTAGGAACTTTTATAAATAGAAAGCAAAGCACTTAAAAAAGGATCACCACTGGGGACGACGCACGCCGCCGCCGCCGCCGGCTGCCGACCGACGAGGTGAATATGGAAAAAAAGGCAGACGAAACAAATAAAGTGTACAAGTTGGGTCGTATGTACTTGATTTAATGGCTTTCTTGAAGAGCAATAAACTGAATGTTGATCTGATTTATGGTAATTTATGAAGCTGTGTTTGACGAAAGCCAAGCTTGTTCATCCTTTTTATTCAATGTTTAGAAATTGGTTGTTAAGTTCCCTTTTGACATTTCAACATTTCATAACATCCCAATTTTATATATGAATTTTGCAAAATTATGATTTTGCGAAACCATAACATAACGATTGCTGATCTAAAATTGCGAAAATGGTTAAATTGCGACACCTGAGAATGCGAATTGAAAACCGAAAAAAAAACACCCTCAAATTATATTTAAAGAATTTATTTATTTGCCAATAATATAAAAGTATTTTTTTTTCTTAGCGTTTTCTTTATAAAAAAAATATTCAAAATGGTGTCATTACTTAAAATGTCGTCGAGGATTTATCCCTTCGTTGGTAAGCGTTAGATCAGTGTTTAATCCAATAACTATTTTCTTATTAGAAAAATACTCCAATAAATATCTGAGAAAAGCTTTGTATGAGCATTTACTCCAATAACATTTTTTTGTTGGAGCGAATATGATGGCTGGACATACCTACCCCCTGTGTCTTTTATACTAGAATGAATAAAGCGTTAGAGAAAATTCGTTCATCAATAAAAATGCTGCAGCAAATATTTTAGTAATTAATTATATCACCATTCACTCCAATAACAATGTTTACTTCAATTAAAAAGCACCATTGTAAAGTACAACTCTTTAACGTGGAATTCGGAAGAAAAATTGTTAAGTGGGATCTAATAATAATTACTCTGGGTTGAAGAAACCAACAATTCACTGAAGTCCTATGAATTCATCAGTTGTATTCATTTAAATTTAAGCAAAACGATCCTATAAATATTTGCAAACCACTCCTACCGTTCCAAAAACTTCTACAAATCCTAAACTAACCCTTAGCTATATTACCTAAATAATATTATATCCCCAGAGAAAAGAAAAACAAAAAAAAAAATATCAACATAAGAAGTTGGTGTCCCAGACCTAAGTGGCACACAAGATGATAAACTTTTCTATTTTGGGTTTTTTTTTTTTTTTTTCAAAAAACTTTTACCTTTGCTGTTTGATTTTTTGTATACCTTCCTAGACCTACAGCACTTCCATTCTTCCTTCGGGTCTTTTATTTGTTTCTAAGCCTTACCTCACACAGCTCTAGAGATAGAGAAGTGGCAAAGGAAGTGACAACAACTAAAGTATAGGATGTGAGTTCTTTAACTCATTCTATAATTTGTAAAATCTGGCAGAGTATAGAATTCTGAGCTAAAGTTTGTGTTGTTGTTGTAGGTATACGAACAACGATATAGAGTCCTTTTCTTTTGCCACTTTGAGAAGTTTGAGTGTATCTTAGTCACACAACAAAGTTTTCCTTGTCACCTCGATATACGAGTGTACATATACCCTTGTCTATATACCCTTCCCCCTCCCCTCACCCTAACCTTCTTCAAACAACCTCTAAACCTGATGTCTTATGTTAATTTGAAAACTAATCTTAAGTTAGTTATTGGAATTGAATTTCGCCAGGATTAAGTTCAACTGATTTCATTATCGACCCTGTTTGTTGTGTGACACTTTGTCGTTGGTGATGACAAGAACGTTTCCATTTCTCCCTTTCCCCTGGCAACATCCATCATATCATCATCCTTAGCCAGGTTGAAGAACGTGTGTAACTACTCTCCTACGTGCGATGTCTTTTTATATGTAAATCAAAGCACAAGGACACCTTTTGTTTTATTTAGCTTTTGTTAAGGTCCTTCGAAGTATGAAACGAGCTTTTTTTTTTTTTGAAGGGATTGCTGGGAGTGGAGGGTCTAGGTATTACTGTGGTTGCTTGGCATATTATCGTTTTTTGCCTTAGTTTTCTCGTTCGTTTTATTTTATGTCCTTTGTTGGTCGATGATTCAAATTTCTTTGGCTTTTATTCTGCGGTAACTATATAGGGTCAGAGTTTAGCATTGTACCTACTGGTAGATGTGTACATTGAACATAATACACCTCTAAGCAAGAACCGTTTGAGGTTCATTTGTGTGCTGTGTTAGCTGGGGTTAATGGTAAAATCTAAAACCCATTGCTAACCACCCGCAAATGAGAGGACATATTTTCACATATAAACAAAGGCTTGGTCGGTTGGTGTTCTATATATGTATATCCTTTCACTCGTATAGGGTATTGGCTTGCTTAGGAGAGGAGTGCCATAATGAATTTTCAACAAGTTGTGTTGTATGTTGGGTGCTGCTTGGATAGGATATGGTTTGGGATGGAGTGAATGCTTGAAGGCATTGTCCCGTGGGTGTACTTATGCCTGACGGCTGAGCGGCAGTTGCAGGAGCAGAAGCATCGGCGACTTATAAACATATAGGTGTGGTTGATGGCACCTAAAGGGTTTTTGAGCCCTAGAGCTTGTCGGGGCGGAATGTTATTTCCAGCTTTTTGCGTCATTAATGCTTAGTGGTGCGATTTTGATCATTAATAGATTGAAAAGTTTTGCTCCTGATTTTTTGTTGAACTCCTACCTACATACATAAACCTATTATACATTATTTTAAATGTTTTTAGCGTGGTTTACCACTCGCCCTTAAAAAAGGAGCAAAAACATAGTTTTGTATTAATGATTTGCATTTGTACACAGTTCAGTTCCTTTTTCGCTATTTGCTAAGTTAATCGAAGTTGTTCAGATTTTTTTTTTTTTTTTGCCAGGCCAGGAAAAAACATCGTCGTGACGTTGTTAAAAATTAAATAAAAAATCCCTTTAAGCCCAAAAGGACTTTAAGTTTTATGCTTTTTGTTTTTTTTTGTTTGTCGACGACTGACTGCCCTGAATTAATGAGCGGACTTAAAAAAAAAAAAAAAAAAACCAACGCTCACACACTAACTAGATCCCTTCAATATATTATTTTGATGGATATTAAATTGTTTTTGGTTCTTTATTATTTAGGATTATTTTAATATTCTCATTGATTCTTACCTGCATAATTGATTCGTATAAAATCTAGATTTGGATGAAAATTGGCATGATAAACATTATACACTTCATTGGTAGAAATTGAACATGTTTTTGTAGAAAAAAAAATAAAGGTTCTTTTTTTTGTACGAGTAGTATAGACATAAATGAAACAATTCATGGGTATTATACAGGGTGATTTGCATAAGGTGTGATGGTTTGAACGCTGCGATATCCCAAACCAAAATCCCGGATAACAAAAAATAACATTTTTTTAAATCTCGAAAAACGAAATCTCACAAATTTTATAATTAAAATCTCACAATAAAAAAAATGATATTCGGTTAAATAATTTGTTATAAAAAGTTAATGAAACCAAATAGAGTTTTGGCTTAACTAAATCATAACATTGTAGGTGTGGTGGTTTTTTAAATATTTTTGTATCTGTTTTAAACGTTAGAAAATATTTTTTTTTACCTTTTCCTGGTCCAATCTAGACGCCGTAACTTTAGATTACACCTTATGCATCAAAACACCCTGTATAACAATTTATGCAAAACTTCAAATGGAAGATGTTTTGAACCATTTTTTTTTTTTTGTTCTTCTTTGTGTTTTCTTAGAACAAGCGGATTTTATAAGTAGGTATAGTTGAGTTTGGCAGCTGCTGAATAATAATGAGTGTTCTGATTTTGAAAAAGGATTTTGTAAAAAATTTATTTATATCGGAGAAAATTGTGTTTGATGTTTAACATCATCTGATATGGCAATATGGAAGTGGCGAGGTGTTGAAAAAAGGGTTTTGCTATGTTGCTAAAATGGGACAGTGCAAGTTGGCATTGAATAAATCAAATTTGATTTTTTAAAGAGATTATTATGTCTCTCAAGAGATTTATGTGTTTTATATGGCAAAATAAAATGAAACATTTTAAGGATCTAAGGCTGTAGCTATTGACGTCTGCTATCTAAGACTGTAATTTACTGAAGTCGGCTATCTCAAATTGTTATTAGGTATTGTCTCTTTGTAAGGCTTAAATAATTAATGTCTCTTTAATCAGACCGTTATCTGAGACTATAATTTAGTGTTAGTGAAGAATAATTTCTCAATAACCACTCAATCTAAATGTTTAGACTTAATATAATGTGTGTAAAATAGAGACAAAAAGACCTTAAATATTGTCGAAGGTATGACCGTTTCTATATTTATTACGTATTGGAGCAAACACTCCAATAAATATCTGAAGAATGTGTTACAACAGCTTTTGTTCCCATAAAGATATACTCGTATGAGGAATGAGCGTTTGCTCCAATAAAGATATATGAGGAATAATTACATTACAGTTTACTCCAATAACAATGTATGTACTCCTTTAGACATGTCTGCGAAATAATTAGCTCATCGTTTGACGCCAAAGGATGTCTAAAGAATGTGTTACGTCAGCGGTTATTGCAATAAATATATCTGAGATATGATTACATCATATTTTATTGCATAAATTGCATAAAATATCTGCACTGCATTTATAGGAATAAGGATATTTTAAGCACTATACTTCAAAAAACAACTGTTATCTCAGATTGTCATTACGTGATGTCTGCTATTGCGGACTGCAATCTCACATTGTAATAAATTGACTCTCACAGTGTAGCCAGGTGATGTCTTCTTTTTTAGTCTACAGTTTAGAAACTTTTGCTGTCTCAGTTTGCAGTTGGTTGTAAAAATCTCCGAACTTCCAAAAACCCTTCCGTAACTTACTTCAATTCTTTGCTTTCAAAAATTACCAAAATCAAACATTAATTTCCCTATTCAATTTCAATAATTTCATCCATTTAATTGGAAGAAATTTGATGAAAATATTACATCATATGAGCCAGTGCCAGTTACTCATTTGACACCTTTTTACTGTCAATCCAACTAATTTCCTCACACATAACAAAAAGGTCTCACTTAACAACTTATTTTGATTGTACAAACATTATTTGCCTAAAGATTACAACATTATCAGTTTCTATAATTAAAGGACCTGCTCTTATTCGAGTCCTTAGCTCCTTCAAGTCTGATGACATTTCAACACTAACGAGGTAGCGATTCCATTCCCATCAGCTACAGTAGTCGACGCGGAAGCTCAGATCAGACTTCCATGTCCATTCGGTTTTCTATGCCCGCACTCCACATTTCATTAAGGTTTTGTTGGTGCATAAAGACACTCTCTCTCTCTCTCCCTCTCTCGCTTCCCTGTATTTATTCCTCTATTTAGCTAGTTATCCTTTTTCCAGGCTATTCGTTGTTGACAATGGTAATTACAGTACAGAACACATTTCCCATCAATGACTCTCGTTTCATTCGTTTGTTGTGTGTCGTTGGTCGTTCAGTCTTTGTCTGATATGTCTGTCGGTCCTTTCTCTTTCGAAAATTAACTCGAAAGCAATCGAATCAAATCCTCAACTTGAATGCAGACGACACGTTGCAGTGTCCTACAATTCGTTTATATTCAGTTTTTTTTTTTTTTTTTAATCCTGTACCATTTTTCCACTAAAGGCTGTGAAGTAGTTGCACGTAGTTTAGTATTGAGAGAGTTCAAAGGACTCAATGAAGCAGTACTGTTCGATTACCTACGTATTCGTATATACTCTGAGATTATAAAACAAGGGTATCCGCATCTAATTGGGTGTCAATAAAATACAGAAAACAAACAAAAAAAATAAGATTTTTTTAAACAAAACAAACAAAAAAAAACTTAAAAATTAATTCCGTTAAAACAAAAATGGCACATCATTCGATATCCGCTACGTGATGCAAGTCCTATTTCTAATTGTATTTACAGTATAACGAGTAGTTGTTTGCCGGCAGGATTTTAATTTAATATTTTTTTGTTTTCTTTTTTTTACAGTTTGGTCAATCAAACCATGACGATAATGAATCAGGGAGAAGTGAGAAGAGTCCTGACTAATGCTTTGGCAGTTTGGCAACAGAATTCAAAGTTGACATTTCATGAGGTGAATAGCAACCAAGCTGACATTCAAGTGCTTTTTGCCAGGTGAGTTCCTTATTAGTTATTTATGTTTATTAGTTTTTCTTTTTTCTCCTTTGAGTCCTTTAATTGATTTTCGATTTAAAATTTGTAGAAATTTACAATTTGATTTTCGAAAGGGGTTCCATTAAAGGTGATTTGGAAAAAAATACTTTTACGATAATTTTGACATTCGCCAAAAATCAAAAATTTCCCTAATTTTGACAAACATGGTTTGGTGTTTGAAGAATCAGTTCCTACAATCAATGAGTTTTGCATTTTATTTTACTTAAACAACAGCCTAGATAAGAGGCACTTTATAATTGGCAAGTGATATTTTGGAGAATTTGTTAATTTCTCGCATGACGCAAAACTGAATCTCTCGGAACAGTTCTACTTCCTAGTATGCACGGCCTTCGCATATTGATGTTGACAACTAGAAAAGTCAAAATGCGATTTCTGATGACAGAAATAAGAACTGAGTGAGCCAGTACGCCTGCATACAAAACATGCGTGACTAGTGATTGATACAGTTTTTCTTTGGTCATTGCTTGGTCAAAAAATTAAATGCCGTAATTTGAATTGGAAAATAACAAAACAAGTTTGCTAGCTAAGAAACTCAAACTATTCTCAATCATATTTTGATACAAGACATGTTATTTATGATGCGGATAATCCCATGACACGCGTTTCGATAATTGTGTCATGAGCGCCATCTATTGGATTCTAATTTTGTAATTAAATGTTTTTGACTCTACCTTCAAAATAACCGGTGGCAATGGTGCAGTGAATGACTGCTAACTTAGAAGTTTGGATTCAATCCCCACAAAGAGGAACATTCTTACTATATTCCCTCAGTTTTAGCTGAACGCCGCCGATAAACTGAGAAATACATTAGAGACATTCATAATATCATTCTAAAAATAATTTCTAATATAGCCATGGAATTTAAACTGCATTTAAAACATCCAATCATCTTCCCTCCAAATACCATCATCATCATCATCGGCTCGACAACCGGGGTCCGATCCTAGCCTCCTTCAACAAGTCTCTCCACCTATCCCGGTCTTAAGCCGACACCATCCAGTTGCGCACCCCAAGGCTTCGGGCGTCCTGGTCTACGCCATCTCTCCAGCGCAAGCATGGTCTACCACGCTGCCGTCTACCATAGAATGTACCACAAAGGACTTTCCGAGCAGGTTCCTCTTCACTCATGCGAGCTAGGTGCCCAACCCACCGGAGTCTACCGAGTTTTAAATTTTTGCCACTATGTCTGCTTCAAGGTAGAATGCGTACAATTCATGATTGTACCGTCTCCGGAATCGTCCTTCCTCACATATGGGGCCAACAATTTTCCTTAAGACTTTTCTCTCGCACGCGGCTAAGAGGTCGGAGTATCTTTTGCTAAGCACCCAAGTCTCGGATCCATACGCGAGTATTGGTAGGACCATGGTCCTGTACAGCAGCAGTTTTGAGGTTATGGTGAGATTTCTGGATTTGAAGAGCTTTGAAAGACTATAGTTAGTAGGCTTTGTTGGAATTGAACAGCCGCCCGCGTATTTCTTCTTCTATATTATTATCGGCTGCTACTATTGACCAGGTATTTAAAGGATTGCAACACTTCAAATTCGTGCTCCGCTACCTTGATTGTTTGACCAATTGTTCTTCTCGCATTCGACGCCCTCTAAATACCGCAGTTTTGTTTATTGACGTAGTTATTCAGCCAAAAGTGAGCTCCACAGCTAAACAAAATTCTCTTAGAAAAATCGGGATCAACGGCAATTTTGTTTTGGATCCATTCACCGAATCTACGCCTTACTAGGTGATCGTGATCTGAAATGCCAATGACAAATGGCCATCCGTTATAATTTCGAAGCAACTTCTCTAAATAGAATTTAAATTCTTGCAATTAATTCTTTTTAATCTGTCTTTAGTTATTCAACAAGTTGTGATAACTATAAATTAATTAGAAATAAAATTTGCCGTTAAATAGTCTTATGATTTCTATTTTTTTTAAAGAGTTCTAAATTCATATTAAGTTAAGAAAACCTGGACTTGATATCAATTATTTACAAAAGTCACCACAAAACCTTGATTATATTACACAGAAAAATTGATGAAAAATCATCACATCTAATTAACGGCAGATTATACACCTAACAAACCTTACAGTTTACGAAACTGCTAAATTTAAATTGATGTACTCATGTTTTTCGTTATATTCTCTAGACTTTGATTTTGAAAAAATAAAAAGGCGTGCTTTATTGGAAAACATGTAGAAAGCGCAGTAAAAGTTATCGATGAATTAAGATATTCTTGCCCAAGGAAATTTCATATTCAAAACACACCCAGTACCACTGTATATGCCATAATCTTCTCAGTTTCGCAGTCATTTCTGCTTCTCTGCCGCCACATTAAACACCTATAAATACCTTTTTTATATCCTGGTTTTAGGATTTTATTACAGGCAATAATTAAATGCAAAACATTTGCGTCCATAGCTAAAATCACAGGAAAATCACTTTAATATCGCTAATTAAATGACCTTGCTCTACTTAAATATTCTACCCACTCGTTAAATGCGTTCTATTATCCTCATTTAATGGTTGATTATGTCTCATTTTGATCAAGTAGATATTTCAAATGGCATCCCACAACAGTCATTCGCCAAGAGTAATTATTCCTGCATCAAATGAAATGCGTCTTCATTTTGTTATTTTATCAATCAAGACAGGAATGAAGGAATTTTTATGATGTTACAGAAATGTTGATTTTATGGTTTAATTTTTTTTTTTCTCATCTCATTTCAGCAAAAAACATGGTGACGGCTATGACTTTGATGGTCCTGGTATGGTTCTGGCGCATGCATTCTATCCGGGTGAAGGTCGTGGCGGTGATGCACATTTTGACGAAGAAGAGAGTTGGGTTCTAAATGGTGCTCCTGAAGATGAGGGTGAGTTTTATATTATGCTACAATATTATGTATACATAATTTCAGTCGCGTCGTTGTAACCCACTTGATTCTGTGTTAAGACCATAAGGAATTGAGAAGGACAATGGGTTGGGAAGTTGAAGTATGATTAGCGTCCTTAATATGCCATATCACTTGGTGTGATGTAATTTGTTGCGCAAACACACACGTTTAGTTTTTCTTTCTTCGAATGGTTAGCCAATGAATTAACTTATACTTACTCGTTTATATAATCCAATAGTAATTTATCAAGGACTTTGTTTGTTCATGCATTAGTTTAAGTGAGATTATCTAGTCCTAAAATATATATTTAACAGAAAAACCCAAAACTCCCGGGATCAATCGTGCATTGAAATCTATTTGGGCGTGGCAAATTTTTGTGTCGACCTTATAAACTATACTCGAACATAGTATAGATAGATACGCTCCCACGGCCATCCACAAACCAGCTAGGATGGACGAAAAGATGAACGATTAAGGGTAATCAATCATTGATGAAGAGAATGTGACTGAAGCTACGAATAAAAATTAATTGATATTGATTGGTTCGACTCCTCCTTTCCATGTTCGCGTTCATATCTCATGAACTGAATTTAGTTTTTTATATATAATTTTTTTTTTAATCAAAAGTTAAATGTAGCAGTTGTGTTAATTTATCATTATGAAGCAGCAAAGTATATAAAGTGCAATTTTTCAAGCACTCCAGAAATAAATGAACATGGAAAGGCGAAAGTTTTTTTTATGGTCATTTTTTATAAATCTATAGAAAAACGATGTTGAGGTTGAGATGAAAGATGAATTTTTCTTAGATTATTTTTTTTTTGTTCAAAAAGCTATTTAAGGTTTATTATGATGAATTTATTTTACGATTAATAAAAAAAAAAACATTTTACAATATTTGTTGGTGTTATCGTGCATAGTTAACTCATGGAAATACGGAGTTTTTTTGATAAGGTATTTCGAGCTCGTGTCTCGATGCTTCTTAAACATATCAAATTTTACGATGGTTGAGAAGTGGGACATTTTTTTTATTTACCGTGACTGCAAAAGGTTTGGCAGTGAAAAGAAATTGCACAATCTTTTTCTATTAAAATAATTGAATTAGTTTGTAAGTAAATAGTCTAATATAATTTTAGTTATAAGAACTCTTTAAAAATTAAAATTGTTTAAAATTCTTTCCTTTCTTCTAAATATCACATGTTGAGCTTGTCAGTGATTTGCAGTTAATTTTGGGGTAGACATGTATGTATGTAGGTATCTATATAAATAAAATAAAATAAAAGAAAATTTCTTAAGAACTTTTAAAAAAAAGTTTAGTATACGCCAACGTGTACCACAAGAACTATTTTAAATTTGTAATTCAACTATACATTACTTCGGAATCGCCTGGAACTGGCCACGAGACTGACTTCTAGGTATTCGAGACGAGACCAACCAATAACGTATTTTTTGGACTGAGCCTAAACCAGATCCTCGATTATTTTTCTAGTAATGAAGATTATTCAAAAATTGAAATTATTAAACTTAAAATTCAATATTCCAATGTAAATATAAGAGTGCTTCCGGATTCCAATTGTTGTTTCTCATTTTCCCCACAAATAAAAGAAGAGACCGACAAAAATTTTAGTCGTTTCGAGACTAGTCTTAGTTTTACTAGACCAAGAGGAGATCGAGACTTTACTGAAATTTTTCAATTTTTTTAACATTTTAAGACCATTCTTAATTCTGCTTTGAAAAGGCGTTTTAAGAATAAAAACTTCCAAATATACTTCATTTAGCAGTTTTAGATTATGAGACCCACATTTTGTTTTCACTTTAATTAGATAAAATCTAATGACGATAAATAATCAATAGTTAATTCTACATGACTTTGTACTTGTGAATGCACTCGCAATACTTGAAAAAATGGTACTTATCTGACCGATTGAAAGGCTCCCTTAAATATTTTTAGAAGCTTTATAAAACCCCACTTCTCTCTTCCAAAGATGTGACTGAAACTGTCATTTCAGCTGCTCTTATAATTTTAGATTAATGGATTTAAATTTTAAAATTTTAATAACTCGGTCATTTTTCAACATTTTTTCTCAAACAAATTTTATTACAAAAGAAATATTCTTAGAAATTTTTATGACTCAACGACGCGATTCTCATTCATGACATGCAGTATATGGTTAAAAAGGTATATTTCTCCCCTTTTTAGAAATATTTAAAAAAAATTAAATCGGCTAAGAAGGGCCATGGTTTTCTACCTATAATATTCAAAATACAAAAAATAACGGTTTTTGGACCTATTGCGCTAGGTTTCCGTTCAATTGTATTTTCACTCCAACACAGTGTATTCTGCAAACATTTCAAAAGACTCAACTTTTTTCATTTCAAAAACGTATGATCTTAAGAACTTGTCATGACATTTTTTGAGCTCGGACACACTAAAAGCATTCGAGGAAGGATATTTTTGTTTCCATAACAAAAAATAAATAAATTCGTTTACCAATGACCAGTGTTATTTATGTATATAAATCAACTTAAATATTTATGTGGACCTGTATATATGTACAATGTACATACGAGTATGTAGATACAATGGCAAATAAATTCATTTACCCATCTATGTATCGATTTTACTTACCTGAAAATTTATAAACATTTAAAACCGCTAATCTGATATACCGCATTTAAATACAAAATGCCTCACCACACTTTGCATTTATATTTCGATACTGGCTCGAAACATCTGTCAATGTCTAAAACCAAACCAGTTCACCATAATATTCGTATACACAAAGTCAATCTCAATTGAATTACCTATGCACGTATACATACGTAACGTAGATAGATAGCCAACGAGTGCCTGGTTAATTGAATTTTTGCAAAAGCTTATCAATGCAATCATCATTGTTGAACGCGTCGTCGTAATAATTACTTTTGCCAGTGAGAGCACATGGTGCGTTGAAACCGCTCTTAGCTTTGATTTAAATAAATTTGCCTTGAATATAAAACACAGAGCCGGTCAATCGACGAAGGAACAAGGCGTGTATGTTCAACTGAAAATATTAAAAGTGCCTTAAGTAAAAATGTGTTTTTTTTAAAGCATTTAAGAAATCAGGCATTATTTCAATATTTAAACAGCTTTGGAAGATGAAATTTAAAAAAACTGTAAGTATGTATTGACGTTTTAATCTTCGTTATAAGAGTTAATTCGTTCGCTGAACGCATTCATTCGAGAATTGAATTGGGCCGTAAGCACACTACTCTCTTTAGGCGTACTGTTTCGCTGTCACTATGACTACATGTATTTCATTAATTTAGACGCAATAAAATATAACGCTGATCAATGTACAGCTAACCAGGCTTCGTAAGAAAAAAAATTGATTGGCGAATGAATTCAGAGCCCATTGGAGACTCCCTTAGGCCTTAGATTTCTTGGTACATATATATTAGCCTAAACAGGGATGGACAACGGCGATATTCTTATACTTGTTATCGATAGTTTGTTTAGAAATTTTATCTTTGTTTCCAAAATTGCGCTTTTTTTAACAGGCCTATTTGGTCTTTAAAAACACACCTATAAACACCCCTTTGCTATAACGCTTATTATTATTTAAGTTTCGTCTCAGTAAATGGGCCCTAATGAACTCTTTGTTTTTCGGTCCGCTACTGGTTAGTTTCATCAGTGTTAATAGTTATAATATTTTCCTCCTTTTTTTTGTTATTTTAACCTTGTTTTTTGCCTGCAATGTCGACAGGTTTTTTTGTATATCTATACACATCTATTTATCTGGTTGACTACTCAAAAATTTGTCGAAGCCATAATTAATGCAGCAAAATGGTTAATTAAATTGATTCTATACCTACTTACTTGTTTTGATATGATGGTTAATATTATTATATCCTTTCATGATGGCCAAAGGTGCTTAAGCTTTTAGAGTTTTTGATTCCTGTTTCCTGATTCCAACATCACCGAACGAACGTGTTTTGGGTTAGTCAGAATTGACGCAACATTAAGCATTGCAAAAACGAAATTGCAAGAACCAATAAAGTGTAATTAAATTGCATGACTTTTTGCGTAGGTAATAGAACATAGGGTCCCATATATCCGTAGAATGATGTCCCCACTTTCGTCGCATTTGGAGGTTTTGTGGATTTTAAAACTGTAGGAAAGATTATTTATTACCATAGCTTACTGATAGGTTTCTAATAGATAGATACATAAGTTCTCATACTTGCCTGACTGTCCGAAAAGTTGCGGGTCTGGAAACCAATTCGAAAATAGATTTGTAAACGAGGCAAAACAAATATCGTACAAGCTCTTTTATTAGAACCACTAACAATCTTTTTTGATTCACTCAATAATTTTAGGTTTAAACTTAAATCCATAGATTTTATGCAAATAAAAATAAGCTTTTAGTTTTTATTTGTTTGAGAATGCAAATATCGAGTTATTGAAAATCTTTAATTTTATAACAAGATTAATTGAAATAAAGATCTCATTTTTTTTTGGGATTTTTTATCTTTCAATTTTCTCAAAACTGTTTGACGAATAATTATGTATTGCAAGTCAAAATTACCAAACAAACATTTTTTGCATTAAAAAAAAAAACAAGTTTTTTGAAAACTGGATATTATGTTTAATATTTTTTTGGAATATTATTTTAAAATATTTTTTTTTTCGAAAAATACTTAAATTAAATTGATTTTTCATTGGCTTTAAATTTTTTTTGTTTCGTTTATTTTAAAGTACCTTAACTCAGAACCAAAGTTCGTGCGATACAGTCGTGGATTTTATTGAAAAATTAACCTTTTCTGTTATTTTTTCTTTTATTTTTTATTTTTCAACAAATGATAATTCAAACTCTTCATTTGTTCTTCAAATTCTTCATTCTTAAGAGAACTACAAAATTTATATCTTAAGCAAACGAAGTTTACAAGTCCTCACTTATGGAAATTGATTTGAAATGTTCGATCAATAAGCTAATCATACCATCTGGATATTTTTGAACTATTTCAATTTAAAAAGATTCCAGATTAGATCACAATTTGTTCTAAAAGAAGTTGGTTTTGAGAAAAAAGTCTAACTTATAGCGTACCGTAATAAGTAGAAGGACTGAGAAGTCTTTGTCATTGAAATGTTTTCCCTCCATTTTTTTTTTAAACATTATTAATAAAAAAAGATGGTCCCACGTAATGGAGGTAGTGCTTGACTGCTAATTGGGTTCGTTCCTCAATCTAGGCAGCATATTTGTATTTTAAGTTCTCTGGAAAGATTTTTTTTAATCTTTTTGCTTTTAAAAAATTATGTTCACTCTTAATGCTTATTGCTTAACTAAAAACGACGGTAAAAGGGCTAGGCTATCATCTAACTGTCGTTTTTTTAAAACATAAATGCATATTATTATTTGTGATAATAAATTAAGTATTTGTTTTCTTTTCAAGGAACAAATCTTATGGGAGTAGCAGTTCATGAATTCGGCCATTCGCTGGGCTTAGGTCATTCATCTGTAGAAAATGCCATTATGTATCCGTGGTATCATGGTTATCAAACAAATCATGGCCTACCAGAGGATGATCGACTAGCGATCCAGAATCTTTATGGACATACAGATAAACAATGGGGTCCTTATAATCCATCACATCACACAACAACTACAACTACAACTACTACAACAACAACTCAGAGGCCAATTGTATACTATCCCGACAGACGTCCTAGCTATCCAGAAGATCCAAGAAACAATCCAAGAGGTCCTGAATACCGTCCACGTTATCCACAACACAAACCAAAAGATCCACGAAACAATCCAAATAACACTCCCTACAATCCTAATAATCCGAGATATCCCTATTCGAAACCACCACGACATCATCCACAAACTCGCCCCGACAACGATATACCCCAACGATATCCTTCAACACGAACACCTTCAACGCGATCGTCTTCCCCACGAACACATCCAACTGCACGAACACATACACCAAGAACTGAAAATCAACGTCCAACACGAACACGACCTCACCACTCAGGGACAACCCATTTGCCCACAACCCATAAACACCGTACAACATATAAGCCCGATAGTTGTAAGACTTCTTATGATGCTATTTCTATGCTCCGGGGAGAGCTTTTTATTTTTAAGGATCAAGTAAGACTGTCATAAATAGTTATTTAATAAAAAACAAATATTAAAAAAAAAAAATTTACTCTTCTTGTTTAGTATTTGTGGCGAATTGGACACCGAGGACTGATTCAAGGATATCCAAATGAAATTCGAAGACTTTGGAGTAAACTTCCAGAAAACTTTTCCAAAATCGATGCAGTATATGAGAACAAACATGGAAAGATTGTCTTTTTCATTGGTAAGTTATTAAAACAAATCATGAACAAGACCCAAACTAATGTTGTTGTTTTTTTTCAGGCCGTCTAGTTTATGCATTTAATTCAATAGAATTAGAATATGGTTATCCGAGACCACTTACTACTCTTGGTCTTCCAAATTACGTTGATCGAATCGATGCAGCACTTATTTGGGGTCATAACAATCGTACCTACCTCTACAGTGGCACCCTCTATTGGCGCTTCGATGAAGAATTTGGCAGAGTAGAATTAGATTATCCACGTGACATGTCTATATGGAATGGCATTGGTTACAATATTGACTCAGGCTTCCAATACACAAATGGAAAGACTTATTTCTTCAAGGGCCTCGAATATTGGGAATTCGATGATAATCGAATGCGAGTGGCTCATTATAGACCAAAACTATCGGCTCACAAATGGATGAATTGTCCAAAAATTGAATCGAATGAAATCGATCAGAGTCCATCTTTTAATTCACCATTAGTATCGGAGAGAAATTTCCCTGAAGTATCAAAAGCGTCTTCGTCGTGGCGAGTTTCATGGAGATTTGCCCTTTTAGGGTTAATATTTCGATTATTAATGTAAAATATTTTATTTTAGTTTATCAAACAGCTTGTAGTTTTATAGCTTGTAGGTGCTTATTTAAAATTATTGTTTCTATTATTTTAAGATAAATTCGGAATATTAATGGTGTGAGTTTATTTTTTGCTAAAATTTGTTATTTTGAGGAATGCTGATTTTTTTTAAAATAGACGAAGGGGAATTCCCTTAATTTTTGAACAAATTTTATTTTCAAAAGTGCCTTTAATTCCAAAAATACGGATCCCCAAGATCACCAAAATTAAGGTAGACTCTATACTTATACCATTACTATTCCGGAAACCTCATCTGAAGGCGTGGTTTGTTGTTGTTTCGTAAACTCTTTGTCAAATATTTCATCATTTTGGATTTGTCATTCAGAATAGTTATTAGGTACGAAATACCTTAAAATCCTTTCTGAAATGTTCACTTTTTTTTAATATTTGATTCTGTGAATGCTTCTGTTTATTTTTTATATACTAGATGGATGAATATTCTCAGAAAGACTTGGAAGTAATCGATAAGCTTTTAGGAGACGAGCCCAAAATAAGCCTCTAGATCAAGATCCAGTCCCATATATTGAATGCATATTGATCTATTAATGTAAATTAATAACTTTTTGATATCCACCCTTATTAAATCATAAAAAATTCCCTTGTCTGAGATTAGTTATGAGGCTCATAAACTGATATGAGCTCGGTGAATACCGGCCTTCATTATAAATTAATGAACAAATAACTTTAATAATAGTAGACATTAAAAATATAAATTAGATTATGTATGTAAAACCCAAAAATGACAAAGAGTTTCAATCAAAATAAATCTACCGCGCCTTTAAATCGTGTAGGCGAGATGTGAAAAGGAATCCAAATAGTAATATATTTATTTCGGAACATGACGAGAGTATTTTTTTTATTTAAGTAATAAATCGAATTAATAATAATAAAAGAAATATTTTTAAATTATTTACTATAGTTCGAAACATTACACAATTCCCGTACAGTTCCGAAAAAAAAATCCTAGTTGTTTAGTTTGATTCCACTTATGGAAATCTTGTATTTTGTTTTGGTGGATATTTTTGAAATTTTTACTATAACTTCAATATATTGCAATTAAATATTTTGGAAAAACAAAACAAAAATGCCTTTACCGAATTTGCCTCTTTATACAGTGCCTTATAACATCAATGATAAACAAAGAAATAAAAAACTGCAGCTAGGAAATAACACCAAAGTTCGATTACACCACTGCTTGAAAAAATATTAAAAATAAAATTCACAAAATGCCTTTCATGTGCTATAAATGCATCAAATTTTATAATTTATAATCTTTATTATTTTATATTTAAAAAACAAAAAAAAAAAAACTCCATCATCACATAAGACAGTTTCCATTATTCGTCTACATTTTTGAGAATATGTATTTTTTTAAGTTTATATAAATATGTATGAATATAATATTAAGATTTAGCCGTAACACAGCCATTTTGTTTTGTTAAGTTAATGTGATACTATGTTAATGCCGAAAAAAAATATAAATGTATAAATTCATTAACGATACCTACCTACGATAATTTTACTTGAAAGTAAAACAAACGACGGAGAAAAATACATTGTAATTAAATTAATTTTTAATCAAGTTGTTTAAGAAAGTAAAATTTAAATATAATTTTTTTAGGAATTTATGTATGTCTAAGTTTTTATTTTTTTTATATAATTATGTATATGTAAACAAAAAAAAACCGAAGAACTTAAATCACGAGATAAAAATAAGTGATTCGAAAACAATCCTGTTGTGAAGTTTATAAGTATATTTTTAATATTATGAACAAATAATTATTTAAAATCAATAAAACAAAAATAAACAATATTTTTCGTGTTTTGTTTAATTTATTGTATATGTATAAGATTTTCTATTTTGATTGAGTTTTGTAAAATAAATATATAGTGCTTTGTAAAGGAACAGAAGCCAACGCCAACTAAAAATATTAACCCTGAAGTTTCTTATTTGCAAGTATACCTATTAAAGAGCAAGTTTTGGATTCTTAAAAAAAGAACTCAAGATATTAATCAGGCCTTATACATATATGTATGTGCATTACGATGAGAGAACGCGAAGAAAGTTGATTCCGTCATTCTGTCTATAGGTCTATCTGTTATACCTCAAATACGGCTCTAAAGATTTTGTTGAATATTTTTCTGTCGGTTACCGTTATTAACGGTATCTGGCTTAAAACAGTCAATTTCATAGGAGATTTTTGAAAAGAAAAACTATTTTCTTTTTGAATTTAAATACTTTGAAACCGGGTGTTATTTTTGAATACCTTAAAAAAAATTATAAATTAAACTTCTTTTTTCGATGATTTAAGCAATTTAAACAATGACTTTAATTTTTCATAATTTTCTATATTGAAATTTTTAATTTATTTCCTAAAGTGCTTTAACATAAGAGTAAGTCGTGCATTTTATTTTGAATGAAAACACAAATAGCTTAGCAGCACCAAGTTTAGGCTTTACAATGTGAACGTATTCAGCAAAACATAAATTTGGATTCCAATGTCATAAATAAGAAATTTCTCTATGAGAGAGAAAGAAAAAACAACATTGAGCTGAAAAACGAAATTACCTCATTTGTAATACGAATGCTTTTTCGTAGTTTACGAAATTACATCATTTCGAAAGTAAAAAGTAACGAAGGTTCGAGAGGGATATATCTTTGTACATATATGAAAACTATAGTACTATCATGGTGGAAGTCGAATGGGGCGACATCTATTTTACCTATGCAACCCTTACTCTTTTTTTTTGCGGAGAGCTTATGGAGGTTTTAAATGATATTTATTGATATTTTTTGGATGCAATTATCCAAAAAATAGTCTCCTCTTGCCCCTACCACCAATTTTCGACGCTTAAAGACTCCACAAATCGAATTTTACACCTCACATTTTGCAGCGCCACCACCAGGACCTCTGCAACCCTAAAAAAAACTCGCCATGATAGTACTATAGTTTTCATATACAAAGGATATATGTAGTTTCAAAAATACAGTTTCGAAAAACAGAGTATTGAAAGACAGTCCTATCGAGGTATCCGTTCCTAAACATTCGATGCGGAAAAATGTTTGCTTTGATTTGTGAAGATTTTTTATAAAATAAATCAAATGTTTTTTATATTGATTTTCCGATTCTTCCTATATTTCTGAAAACAAATCGTAAAATCGTAAACAAATAAATAAAAATTCGCTCATTCAAAAATTATTTCACGTCAAGAACATGTGCTGGTAAGCGTCAAAAAATAAACATTAAAGGGAAAAATTTATCCGATCAAAAATTTGGGAACAGATACACCCATCAAAAGTTTATGCTACGCAAGATAATGTATTAGGTATTAACACAGGTGTTGGAAGCTGAGATGGACTTATAAAAAAAAATAAAATACAAGGCACGAATTTGCTCCTATGTTAAATAAAGTACTTTAAACAAAATAAACGAATAAACAAAAATATATCAAAATCAAGAATGTCATAAGAGACAAATATAAAAAAGCATTAAATCATTCCTTATTCGAATCCCTAAAATAATCAAAAAAAAAATAAGTTCCAGCTTAACACTGAAAATGAACACATACGTTAGTAGGTACCAATTTTTGATTTTTTTTTTTTTCAAAAATCGTTAGAGGGATTTAAAAAAAATATTTTTAGAAAAAAAAAATTGTTATGCATGTTCGAAGTATATATTAATATACACTTAAACACATTTTTTTAAATAATTCAGGGGCCCTATTACGTAAAACGAAACGAAAGTCAAATAAACGATACTGGAGTAAACGATAGTCACGACAAAGAGTGATTATGTAAAACGAAAAAGGCGTTAGAAAGATGTTGCCAAGTGAAAACATAAAAAACTATTTTTTTTTGAAGCGCAACCTACTTCACGCTTGTTTTTGATTGTTTTGATTGGCTATTGGGCAAATAATTTTTCGCAACACCTGGGTTGCGTTCCATAAAAGCTATGAGGAAATCCAATTGCCTTGATTGTGTTGATTGTTTTGGTAGCCTATAAAATAAATATTAACCTAAAATGTTAATTTTCACTATGCTATGATATATTTCACTTTTATTATATTCCACTATGATTATATTTTACTTAAAAAAAAAAATTACCGGCGGTCTGCAGGCACAAATTATTTTATAAGAAATTATGAACGATAACGAAAGCTTTACGACTGCCAAATGTCAGTCGTTAGTAAAAACGATTATCGTTAAACATCAACGATTTTCGTTTTACGTAATCGCATTTTATCGAAAACGATAGAGTTTCAACGAGTATCGTTTTACATAATAGGGCCCCAGTTTTTGAAACAAAATTTGATTTTTTTTTCATCCAAATGATATGCAAAAAATAATTAAAATTATTATTATAAGACCTATTTTATAAAAATTTGTGTGGCGATCTATCAAAACGTTTATGAGGAAATCAAAAAAGCGGTTCTATGCAAGTACCGTTAGTTTTATTTGAATAATATTGCTTGATTTAACAATAAGATGCCCTCAGTTTTGGAGCAAAATTTTAAATTTCAATCTCGCCTTTAGGGAATCATTTATTAGCCAAGACATTCAGGTCTGAAGAACATCGCTTCGCTATTTAAACCTGGGGATCGATGTAGACATACAACCACTTTGCGGAACCTTTTTTTCACGTTCACGAGTGTTGAGTAACGTCACGTTTCTTACGAAATACGAATATTCACAATCAAAATTGAAAATTACAAAACAATCGTAATGTTTGTGTTGGTTCTCAATAATATGTCGAGTTTGATTTTTATAAATCCAAAAGCTTTTATAGTATACAGTAAAAAAAGTTTAAGGTTTTAAAAAAATAATATATAAAAAAAAACGAAATTTATTCGCCACACTATTACCTTTGGGGTGAACATACAAATGTTAGTCAGGAAATGATTGATTCAAAAAGCGTTCACTTATGTAAGCCTATATGAAGGAAAAATACATACTTTCAGTAAGTAACGTAAAAACGTCAAAAAAAACTAAAATCTTTATTCCATGGTGCGAAATCTCTTTATAACGTTTTTCAATAAGACCGATCGGTCTCTTTAAATTTTAAATGAAATAAAGTCGGATACGAAAAATTTAATTAGGATAAGGCCATGCTAATGAAAAGTATTGTACTTTTTTACATTGATTCCACATCATAGCATACAGTTGACAAACAAGCATAATTAATTTTCGCTGGGGAAAAACGTTTGATTGATAGCGGTCTAATTTAATTTCATAAAATGAAACTTAACTAGAAGCACCCAGATATATTCGCAGGCCAAGTAAACAACCGGAACCGAACAAGCCTTACAATTAAGAACACAGCATATTATTATATTTTACAAGAGATTATGCCATATTTTGTACAAAACCAAGTTCCAGTGGAGAAGAAAATTTGGATCTGTCCAGATGAGAGGCCTTGTACCTTACACGGAATAGAAAATTCACCAAATAACTATTAAAAAATGCATGAAAATGTATAAATATATATTTAAATTTTATTGAATTCACATCAGCCATAGTTAAGTTAAACAATTTGTAATGTTACTTTAATTTTGTTTCAATATTAAATCGAACGCGATGTTATAATTATTATAATAAAAAAAATTAAATACTCAATTGAATATGTTACGTATTTTTTATTAACTCATATTGCTGGTTTTTGCTTCTTTTCTGAGTTTCCATGATACTGTTTTATGTTTTGTTGTGGTTTACATCTTCACCCATTTAAGAGTTTTAATATATAATAAAAAAGAAACTTAAAATACGCGACACAAATAAAATTATGAATTCATAACGGACTAAATGTTGCTGCAGCTGCTGCTTTAGGGTAGAGTATATCGCACATAGGGTACTTCTACATCATTACCATCTTCATCATTGCAACAGATTTCAAAAACAAGCGATCGCTCGTGCGATTCGATACGTTTTTTCGAAACTCGACGAACCACTTCGGTCATTGGCAAAGGCATGCGCTCAGCGCATTTAGCCTTTGGCATGAAGAACGAATACAGCATTGATACTCCTTGTGAGAGCATAGTGATTTTAAGTTTTTCCTTATGTTCGAAGTAGTCCAGGAACTCTTGCAGAGTCATCTCACCCTTGACCTCGAATCGATCCCACAAATTCCACTCTACGCCGTAATATGTGTTCTTTTCGGCTGGCAATGGCTCAGAAAAGCCAAAGAAGGGCAAGGCAAGATTGATAAAACCGTTCTTGAACTTTGACAGTGGCTTTTGACTGGAAAATAGACAAAAAATTTAAAGTTATAGCATATCGCTTTTGTGAAATAGCTTATCATTCATTACCCATGCAAAAGCTTAATAACTTCCAGTACAACAAATCCAGAAACCACAGATGTCGTAGTGGCAATGGCTGGAATAATTTTTCCAGCAATCAGTTTGGACTTGTGTCGATCGGCTGGTGGAATATTGTAGTTGGCAGCCCGTAGATTTGACGATGCCACAATAAATTCCATGTGCAAATTGTTGTCATCGTCCTTTTCAAATTCAAGAGGTGTGATTTTAAAGTTCAATTTGCCCAAAGATGTAAGCTCAGTGAGAATCTTATTGACACGATCTTGATCGACTTCGTCACTGTCGAACTGATTGTTCGCAGCCGCATTTTCATTTACTTCAATTTTGACACCGGAGCGTGGTTTGAATTCGGGAACCTTTTGTGAAAATTATCAAATTATTAATTTTATTAAAATAGATTCTAAACAACACAATAACTTACATGGACTTTCGAAACAAGATCTGCTACTGCTTGTCTATCACGTACTTGTGGAATTCCGTATACTTCAGCTCTGAGATTTGCTCCTGCATAAATGTAATCTAAATGCAATGGTTCATTGACATCGAATGTTAACGGTTCTGGGCAACGTTTTGGTCCGGACCAGAAGGGTTGGCCGCTTGAAGTGACTTGATCCGGCGGGAAGTTAAAAAGAAGCTGCTTGATTTGATTGGAGTATTGCTCCTGCCAGTGCAGACGGGCCCATTTCACACAATCAGCGAAATCTTTTGGCTTGTCATCGATAAGAGCAACCTAAAACAAAAAATCAAAAAATTAAAATTTTATGTACCGAAATTTTACATTAAACAGATATTTTGTTCTAACCAGAAAAAAATTAAACTCACCTTAACAGATTCCAATATATCTAATGGCTGAATGCCAGGCAATTTGACGATTCTCTCAATAAAACCAGGATCTGAAATGTATTGTGAAGCATTTTCAGCTGCCTTTCGGAATACCCCTTCGAATGTATCACGAGCCCATTGCAAAGTATGTTCGATGGCATTGGGGAAGTTCTTCAAAGTACATATTGGTATACTCTTCTCTGGGGGATCCTGCGATGAGCTATAGGATTCTGTTTGAAATGGCACAATCACTTGCACATTACCCATTGTGCCCAAAGTTCCAGAATCAACCAATGGTATGCGATTGAAAACGCACTTACGGTCCATGTAAATACGAGCATCTACATTGTCCAAAGCATTGGCAACACCGTCTAGCTTGTTAAAGAATTTCTCCGAAAATACCTTTTCGGTTTCCGCACCTACACGCAATTCGTATGCGGTCACTTTGACATCATTATTCATACGTTTAATAGCAGTGGCAGCGGTCAACGCTTTCGATTTCTGTACGTCCTTGGGACGGAACAAAAATTGCCTATTTAAATTCGACTTTTCAATGAGATCCATATCGGTGATGACAATTTCACCTTTTCCTGAGCCCACGCCAACCATGGCAAAATTCTTGAGCAGCTCACACCCAATGGCACCAGCACCGACAATAAAGTATCTAAAAAAAAACACATTTATAAAGAATTCAGTATGAAGAATAAAACATCGCACTCACTTAATGTCTCCTAGTTTATCTTGGAAGTTCTTTCCAAAAATCGCAATCTGCGCATCATAACGTGATCCAATTGGTTGGACATCTGCTTCAGAGACATCTTCAGCGGGTAAACATTCGATCGCGTCAAAGTATAAGAATTGGAAAATTGGTGTAAATTTGCCGCTGCAGGCCTTGAGCACCTCTTGGGCGACTATTCCACCAAGTGCTGCATCAATAGGACAACAATTGCCAGCGCAAGTTTTCGAAAAGATCAACACCAATTTTTCATTGATATCCGGATTAACAGACTTGCACAGCTGAAGGAATTTTTGGGCATCTTCGTTGTTCCAAGGACGTGGACAGTTGCCAGTTTCTTCGATAAATTTCTGCAATGCTGCAAATGCTGTATGCAAAGTCTCAGGATGGTCGAACTTAGCAAAGTCCGCCATGAGGAAATCGGGCTTCTTTTCAGCTTCCGCCAGAGGCTTGAAGTCAATAGTTTTTGGCATTTTGACTTGGGTGACAATTCCACCTCGAATGTACTCACTATTGCCAGTTGTGTCACCAATACTGAAGGTATACGGCCCAAGAACATTGATTTTCAGAGGCTGACACCCGTTTAACTCGGTCATTCCTTGAACTTCCGAGAAAGTTACATAATCACCATCATTGAGTCCGTGACGTGTCTCATCCAGACATGTTACAACACCCTGTGCATCTTTGGTGATTCCAGCCACCATAGTTGAAAGTGGTTGTTGGCCATCCTGATCGAAGATGGTGAAATTTTCACCGAAATCACAAAATACCTTAGTGAAGAGTCCACGACTCTCTGCAATAATCAATGCAATGCCATTGTCATGGGCAAATTGCCCGATTCTATGTTGTTCTTCAGCATTTGAGTTGGTTAGAACAACGACACGGAACTGCTTTAGGAAATCGTCAGTTAAATCACCAGTATAAGCAGTGGTGCGCACATAATTATTCAACTCAGCCAACTGGTTACAAGAAGCCTCGGCACGGTTCTTTCCAACATCAGCCTCACTCAAATAGAACTGAGAAGACAAATCACGAATCTGAAACAAAACAACAACAAAAAAAAAATATATAACAATGATATTAATTAGCATTAACCAGTTTTCTTTTAACGTTCGTTTGTTTTTAAATGACTTGATGTTGAGTCATTATATGCGTTTCAGTTATTACATACAATTGTGAAAACATCTTTATCTGTACAAAAAGGTTGATATTGAAAAGTCGAGAGGTCTTTTAAAACCCCAGGCCAGATGTGAATGGGTAATGTCATTAACCTGCTTAGTTGTTATGATTTATGAATGTTTAAATACAAAAAAGAGTTTATAGAATTTATTTGCAAAAACGCAAATCAAGCTGTCTGACAACTTGATTTTAAATAATAACATTGCATTAATTGTGTTTGCGTACGCGCTACACACATAAAACACATCTGTTATTCTACAAAAACACCTTTTCACAAACATTGCCTTTCGATTGTGTTATATAATTTTTGAATAAGCCATCATTATTATTATTGTTTCAGTTGCAGGGGCATTGCAGTAATAATATTGCAAAAATGAATGACGAAAAAATCAAACAAAATGGAATTAAATTACTTAGTCTAGGTTTGTGCAACTGAAACACATACAACAGATTTTGTCGAAGATGTAGAAATTGACCTAAAGGGATTTCAAACAATAAGATGCGATTCTTTATCTACACACACGGGTGGAGTTATTTATTTTATATAAAAGATAGTTGGAAATGTGAAATATTAAAAAATATTGCGATTGAAAAACAAATTTGGTTCTTATTAGTGAAAGTGACATGTAATAATCTTATATATTTAATTGGAGGAGTCTTTGTATATGAAAACTATAGTACTCTCATGGCGAGTTTTTTTTAGGGTTGCCCGGATCCTGGTGGTGGCGCTGCAAAATGTGGGGTGCAAAATTCGATTTGGTGAGTCTTTAAGCGTCGAAAATTGGTGGTAGGAGCAAGAGGAGACTATTTTTTGTATAATTGCATCCAAAAAATATCAATAAATATCATTTAAAACCTACATAAGCTCTCCGCAAATAAAAAAGAGTAAGGGTTGCCGGCATACATTAGATGTCGCCCCATTCGACATCCACCATGAGAGTACTATAGTTTTCATATACAAAGGAGGAGTGTACAGATCACCTAGCTATTCTCCTACAATATTTTTGGATCAATTTCCCAGACCAGTAGAATAAGGAGCAATGGAAAAGCTTACGCAGAGGTTTTGCTGTCGTGGAAGAAACCCTCTTCAGAAGGATGGGTTTTTACATGGTAGCTTTATCAAATTAGTCAAAAAAAGTACTAAATAATATTATCTGTTGGATAAAATGTTTTTTTTTTTTTTTTAAACAAATCAAGAAAATAAGTCAATTAACTTTTAAAGCATATTAATTTATTTTTCGCTCTTGACTCATGAAATTTGAACTTAGGCTTTGAATTAATAGATCAGTACGAGACCGATTACAACAATTTAGTCACATTTTATAGTTAATTAAGAACTTTAAGGATTATTTTATGAGTGAGGATTCCATTTTGAGTAAGGTAACTTTAACCTTAAGACAAAGTATTTAAAATTCAAATGTATGTGAAACTTCTTTTATCACTTACTAGCGGCTCGCTCCGTCTCCGCACGGGCACATACATATAGCCTATGTCACTCAGTGAAAAAGATGATTAAAATCGATCCAGTAGTTTTGATTATACATATAAACCTTCTTCTATTAAAAAAAAAACCGCATCAATATCCGTTGCGTAGTTTTAAAGAAATATGCATACATAGGGACATACAAAGAAAGCGACTTTGTTTTATACTATGTAGTGATTGAAAATATGGTATAGTTTCATATATGTATGAATAACACTTTCTTCGAAGTATTCATTCCATTTGTTTGCCATGTCCATTCTGGCAATAAAATCTTGGCTGAGAGAAAACGTGATATCAAGTTCGGATATCAGTATCTATCAGATAATCAAGCAGCCCTTAAATCTTTCGAATATTCCCTTACTAACTCCGTCACTATCCAATGCTATCTTTCATCTCTAAACAAGATGGTGACGGGCCGTGGAGACGTTCCGGCAAATTTCAAAACTGATAAACTTGCCAGAAATAGAACTCTGCTACCTATCTCTCCTAACAATTACAAAATAGGCATACCGATCGCTACTTGTAAACTTATGCTAAGACAAGACTCTGGACATAACAAACTCAATATGGAAAAAATCTCACATTTCTGACTACAGAAGAAATTTGGCAGTCGCCATGGCTAGATCCTAAGCGATCTAAATTTTTGTAATCACTGAGTAGATCCGTAATAGGTGTTATAATAGGACATTGCCTTCAGGTAAACACGCTACAAAACTTGACGTACTAACAAACGATTTCTGTAGAAGCTGCATGGGCAAAGCGCAGACTTCTCCGAATGGTTTTGATAATGAGGACCCAGTGTTTGGCAAATGTGTCAGCCGTTTTCCTAAAAGCCACTTCTACCTAACTTAATCAAGGTTAAACTGACCGTTAAAAATCTTGCTTTGAGTAGAAAATTAATAATATACCTATAAAAGCCACTTTTTGAAGTCTTAAGCACCTATTGAGCAAACAACTAATTCAAAATGGGAAAAGTTGCTGAAACCACGATTGAAAAACTTTTGGCAGTCATCACTCTCATCAAGGCAGGCAAATCGCAACGGAAAGTTACTTTCAAATTGAAAATATCTAGTTTCCTTTCAACGTGCTATTGAGCAGCACCCTCAAACTGGATTTCTTGAGGAAGTCAATCAAAAAAATGAAAAAAATGAATGCACTAAATCTAAAGTAAAACAGAAGGATCTCCTAATAGTAACCACAAGCAGAGGCTTACATACAGTGCCGGTAAAAATAATAGCACTACTGGTACAAGTTTCATTTTTACTTCTGCAATTGAGTGAATAGAAAAATATTTTAAGCAACTATACTGTTAATTGTTATTGCTTGAACTGTCATCTCTCTGTATTGTGTATCTCTGGCACTAAAAAGGTAACGGTTTTTTTTCACGAAATAAGTAGTTAAGCACGGAGGTTCGAGCATAATGGTGTGGGCTTGTTTTTCCTACTATGGAGTTGGGCCCATATATTGGATCAAACCCATCATGGATCAACACGTTTATTTAATATAGTCGAAAACATTATACTCCCTTATGCAGAGGAAGAGATGCAACTTTTATGGTCTTCCAACAGGACAGTGACTCCAAGCACACCAGTAAGAAGGCAAAAAAATGGTTAGCAGATCATGAAGTTAATGTGATGGAGTGGCCAGCGCAATCGCCTGACCTAAATCCCATCGAAAATCTTTGGGCAGATGTTAAGATAGGAGTCTCTGACGCTAGGCCGTTAAGTAACCAAGCACTCTGGTCTGCCGTGAAAGTCGCCTGGGAGAATATTTCGATTGAAAGGTGCCAACATTTGGTAAATTCGATGAACAGACGTTGTAAAACTGTAAGAGCCAACAAAGGCTATGTAGCAAAGTACTGATTTTGGTGGGTTAGCTACTTCTTAAAAATAAAATGATAAAAACAAATTGTATTCTTACGATGTTTTAGTTTTAAGTTGCATGATAAAGCAATGGTGCTATTTTTTTTACCGCCTATTAATAAGAGTTTTTGAAGAAAATTTAAGTTTTTTTTTTAAATTGATGAATAAAAGTTGCAATTCTTTTTTAAATGTGTTCTTTTGATTAAATTTAGTCTTTTTGCATATCAAAAATTTCCCTCAAAATATTGACATAAACTTTATTTTTAAATGAAATTGGGTTCTCGTAGTGGTGCTATTTTTTTTACCGCAGCTGTAGGTAAGCTGAACTATTCGGACGATTTGCTATTCGAAAACCGATCGAAACGATCACAAAACAAAGTGAAACGGTTAGAGTTGGCCAATAGGCTGGACGGAAGAGGACTTTAACAGAGTTTTATGGAACGATGAATCCAAGTTCGAGGTATTTGGCACAAAACGGAGAGTTTTCAATCGAGGCAGCGCTGAACTGAAGATCAGACCGTATAGTTCCCATCGTCAAGCATGGAGGCAGTTCTGTAATGGTCTGGGGATGTTTCTCTTCAAGTAGAGTGGGAGATATGACTCGTGTAATTGGAAAAATAAATAAGGTGGCGTATAAGAAGATATTGGGAGAAAACGTTTTGATCTCTAGACTTAGTTTGTTAGGAGGATTTGTATTTCAACAAGATGACGACCCTAAACACACGTTCAGACTTTGTAGCATTACCTCAAACAGAGAGAAGACGAAAAAACCTTGCAAGTCATGACATGGCCGCCACAATCACCGGATATTAACCCTATAGAGTTGATGTGATAGGAGCTTGGTAGAAGGTCTGGGATCAATGCCCTTCGGCGGAATTTGAGTTGTGGAATACATTACAGTACTGCTGGAACAATATATCAAATGAAACAATTTATAAACTTATAGCTAGGTTGCCAAGAAGTTTAAAAAGAGTGGTCGAATGTAAGGGAGGCTGAAAAGTCCATTGCAGCCCTTTTTCGTTTTCTAAAAGAATTCCCGTGTCAAAAACAAAATTAACATATTTTTCTACTTATTTTGGTCTTATACATGCTCCTAATTAATTTCTTATAATTATTTTTGAATTAGTTTTTGTTTTTTTTTTTTTTGGAGTGGACTCAAACTTTTGGCCTGCAGTGTATTAGAGTTGAAGAATTTACAAATTTGGATGTTAAACTTTCATCGCCCTTTGCCAAGGAGATGGGTAGAGTATAATTGTGTAAACAATAAAGAATCAGTCCAAATTGAAAGTGAAAATTGTATATATTATATGCATTAGAATAGCTAGCAGGTACAGAAAAATCAATAAATCCGCCCCAGCAGCAGTATCAAAACATAAACACAAATTTTGAGAAGAGATTCTCCAGAACAAAATAAATATTTTTTGTTTTCGAAAAAATTTTCAAAAAAAAAAACCACTGCCCCCCGCGCCAATGCATAATATAATAATTATTCCAACACACCCTCAGAAACACACTCACCAGCGAATCATCAATCTTTTATGGGACATATACCGGTGACGGTGAGTGCGAAAGAAAGAACAAGAAACTTGTGGTATTTTTAGAGCGCTCCACAAAACCAAAAGAACAAAAAATGAAGCACAAATAATTCAAATACATTTTTGTTTCCATGAACATTTCAAATAGATTTTTTAATGCAACACAAAAGCCAAATGTATTTTTAGTTGCAAAATAATGTGCAATTGCTCGAATAAAAAATGGCCATGGCCACCGCCGACGCAATCGCTTCCATTGCGAATCACCAAGTTTCCAATGTTCCCCCAACAATACGAACACGAGACCGGGTTGGAAGAAAAATATCGATTAATCGCGGCGAGTTACTAATCTAACCTCACAACACAACCCAACGACGACGATGATAAAAAAAAGTGAAAAGTTTTTCTTCTTTTTTTTGCGCTCCCTTGGTTCCCCCTTGTTTTCAAATGAATCATCAGCAAAAAAAAAAAAATGATGAATAAAAACTCCAAATGATTGGAGAACAATTTGGAAAGAAAAATGAACGAACTAGAAAACAAATAATAGAAATTTTAAAGAAACTTACCGTGCACGGCTGGTTATCGTGCAAAGTGATCGATTTCACACCACCCAGAATGACGTTCTTGGCAATTTCCAGGCCGAGGCCACCCAGTCCAGAGACAAGAATATCCGAATTGGCCATACGACGCATTGCATCGTGACCGAGGACATACAATTGGCGCGAGTAGAGTGCCTCATCGATGTCGCCTGCTCCTGCAGAGCTATTTCCACTGTTTGCCATAGCTGATGGTGCTTGTGCTGGTGCTCCTGTTCTCACTGCTAAAGATGACGAAGAAGAATCCTTTTCTTTGGTTGGTGCTGCTGCTGCTCTTGCTCCTTGTTCCACTGCCGACGAAGATGATGAAACGTTAGCTGCACAAGTACTGCCTTTGCCTTTGCTGCTGCTGTTAATATTGTTGTTGCTGTTCGAGTTGGAAGAACTGCTATTCGCGTTGGAGCTTGAAATGGCCGAAGACGAAGATGATTGTGCTGCTTTCGATGAAGAATTTAACGAAACAGAAGAGGATGACGATACTTCGCCAACAATGGTGCTGCTTACGGCTTCTGTGGTGTTGGTAGAAGTTGATGTTGGATTAACTTCGGATCCTTTAATCAGATTACTGGTGCTGCTAGGAGCTGATGTTGTTGTTGTGCTTTCCTCAGCGGCTACTGAGGCGGTGGCCTTTGCTTGCTCGTTAGCAAGCAGCTTCCGCTTTTTGGCGGCTGGGGGCTCAACGGATTTATCGATAAATTCAGTACTAGACATCGGGTAGCACCAGCAGCGGTTTTGAATCAATTTTGTTCTATTTGGCTCGCTCCTACGTATGGGCTAAGTAATGTTCTTTCTTTGGGAAAAAAAATCGACAAAAAAACTTCTTTGTTCCTCCTCCGGAGAGCCAGTACTCAACACAAAAAAAAAATGAAACTTAAAAAATGCTTTCGAGACGAATTTTTTTCCTTCGAAATGTATTTGAAACAAGAATTTTTACAACAAAGAGAAGAACGTGGATATCACAAAGTATTGCGAATTGTTGTGTAATTTACACGAGAATTTGTAAATTAAATTAAATTTTTCTTGGAATTTCGACTGCAATGACACGAAACTTATGTACCAACCGTCGTCGTCTCAGAACTCAGACTGTGAGCTGTGTGGCTGAGTATCTTTTTGTCTAGCCGAATAATTCGCAATTTGAATTAATGAAATTTTGTATGACTATTTGCTTTGTCAAATATAGTTTGAAATGAATAATATTCTTCGCTTTTCTTATCACAACAATGCTTAATCAAAAGCAAAGTAAGAAATTTAGCCAAAAAAGACGAGAATCTAATTGCAAAACGCGAGAGAATAACGAAGAACCACTCACTCGAGAAAAACTATTAAATTTCCCAACACACTACACAGATAGAAACATACAAAAAAATTATTAAATTTATATATTTAACGAGGGTAAGAAAGAGAAGGCCGGAGAATTTTGTTAGAGGAAAAAATGTGCTGGTCGCGCTATTTTTGCACGCTGGGCACCGGTGTAATTTCGCAAACTCAACGTATGATTTTTATATCGGAAGGTTGGTACAACATGGACTGGCGACATCTGTTTCTTGAGGGGAACAACAAAACTTTGAAGAGATGGGCTTGTTTTTCGGGTGCGTTCTGAGTATTTTTAGTTTCAAGTTGGTTTTTTTAGTGGAACTTCGGGCTTATATTGACTAGCGCCATAAAAATTAAATATTATTAGAAAGTAAGGGAGAATTTGTCGAGTTCTAAGCCACATAAACGTATGACCAGTCGATAAATACCCCAAAATAGGTTAAACCTTTGTATATTAGAACTATAGTACTATCATGGTGGAAGTTGAATGGGGCGACATCTAAAGTATGCCTGCAACCCTTACTCTTTTCTTTTTGCGGAGAGCTTATGGAGGTTTTAAATGATATTTATTGATATTTTTTGGATGCAATTATCCAAAAAATAGTCTCCTCTTGCTCCTACCACCAATTTTCGACGCTTAAAGACTCACCAAATCGAATTTTACACCTCACATTTTGCAGCGCCACCACCAGGATCCGGGCAACCCTAAAAAAAACTCGCCATGAGAGTACTATAGTTTTCATATACAAAGGTTAAACCAAACTCGGCAGAATTGCATTGTAACGGAACTCTTTGTATATGAAAACTATAGTACTATCATGGCGAGTTTTTTTTAGGGTTGCAGAGGTCCTGGTGGTGGCGCTGCAAAATGTGAGGTGTAAAATTCGATTTGGGGAGTCTTTAAGCGTCGAAAATTGGTGGTAGGGGCAAGAGTAGACTATTTTTTGGATTATTGCATCCAAAAAATAATAATAAATATCATTTAAAACCTCCATAAGCTCTCCGTAAAAAAAAAGAGTAAGGGTTGCATAGGTAAATTAGATGTCGCCCCATTCGACTTCCACCATGATAGTACTATAGTTTTCATATACAAAGCGGAACTACACTTCGTCGGCAGATGCAAGGGATAAATTTCATTTAAAAATTTTTCGAAGCAATAAATATTTTAAAGCGATTCATGCAACAGGACACAAATAAAACAATTAAAATGTGTACTCTGTATATGAAAAACATAGTACTATTATAGTGGAAGTCGAATGGGGCCACATCTTAAAAGTGGGGGCAACGGGCAACCCTTCCTCAATTTTTTTGGACGTTTTAATTGATATTTTTTGGTTGCAATAATCCAAATAATAGTATCCTCTTGCTCCTACTAGCAATTTTCGATGCTTTAAGACTCCCCAATTCAAATTCTACCTTAAAAATTTGCAGCGCCACCACAAGGGTCGGGGCAACATTAAAAAGAACTCGCCATGATACTACTATGCTTTTCATATACAAAGGTTTAACTACTTTTGCTTTTGTTTATTTTATAAAATTATTTTGACATTCAAGTGAATATTTTATTTATTTTCTTGGCAGCTACTAGGCTATAGACAGTTAACTTTTTTTTCATTATTCATTTGACAGCAAAACGTCATTGGTAAAATTTTACAACAACGACCTCCCAACTAACAAATTTGCTTCCGATTTCCAAATTAAAGAGTTATTCTTTGCTATAGCGCTTAATATACATATGTATCCTTCTGAATGAAATTAAAATGTGCTTGATTCAATAAGAAAATTTTTGTTGAAGTAAGCACGCTGATATACATAACGCTTACCTCAGATATATGTATTGGGTTATTTACTCCAATTCGAATTCTTATATAATCAAAAATGGTTAATGTTAGATTTCTTCGGCGGCATTGTAGGTCTTTATAAAATTATTTTGACTGAATTTTTATAGGTACTGGAAATTAAAATTTTTTGTCAATATACATAGGTACATAATGTACCAAATAAGTACAAAACACATTATTAATTTATTTTAATTATTTATTATTAAATTTAATATTGATCGATTATAAATTACCAAAATAAGCTTATGTATTTTAATTAAAAAAATATTGTTTCCAAGAGTAGGTAAGTAGGTACCTAGTAAGTGAAGTTCCTTGATCATCGATCTAAACCAACATACTAAAAACAATTACATATGTTATTATTAAATTCATTATTGCATCACTAATCATCACTTACTCCGGCATATATTCAGTTTCATTCTGCCTCTTTTTGTCATCATACATTCGAAAGTTGTCCGCCATATTCAAAATATTCTTTCCAATTCTCTTCTTATCGATTGCTCTCTGATCTTCTTCAGAAATTCTATCTTTATTTTCTGAAATTCTTCCAACAAGATCTTTATTCTGCAAGAAACATTAAATTTTGATGAGTAAGTAAAAATTAAATCATTTTTTTTTACGAGCGGAGATTCAGCATCTCGGGGATTTGTCCAAATCTCTGTATCCCCATCACTTCCCGAATTTGAAGATAGTGCTGGCCGAGCTGGAATTAAGGGTGAGCGAACACAAACTCTGGAAAAAATATAGTAAAAGAAAAACAAAAATTTTTGAAGACCATTTTATAGGTCGGCCTTTTTGTAATGAAAACAATTTTTGTCTCAAACATTTTGAAAATATGTATGCTGTATTCAGGTTATTTATGAAACTATTAATTAATACTTATAATGACATTTTTTGATTGTGCGTTTTATTTGATCACTTTTTTTTTTTTGGTTTCACTGTGAAAACCTACTTGTTAACATCCTCCAACTTCTTGAGCAAACGTTCATTCTCCCTGCAGACAATTTCCTGATCACGCATTATGATTTCTCTGATTGTACAAAGATGAGAATTTTCCTGTCTCAGCGTCTCATTTTCTTGCATGTAAAGCTTAACCAAGTCTGCCAAATCAGATCCTTCCAATTCCGATAGTCGTTCTAAGGGTACTTTTGGTAAATTTGGGATTGTTGTTACTATAGCCATGTCTGCAGTGGCAGGCGTTTCATGATGAAGATTAAGGGCTGTTTTGAGGTGTTCGTTTTCTATTTCTAAGGAATGTATATCACGCTTGAGAGTCAAGATAAGAGCCTCTCTGGGGTCCATCATAATGACAGGTTTAGTTCTGATTAATTTTGCTCGAGCAGCATAACGAAGCGTATTTAAAGTTTCTGCATAGTTGTACTGAGAAGGTGAAACACAAGCTATCATCAGTGTAACTCCATTTCCAGCCAAGCTATCTGCTAGAAGCTTTGTTAACTGACTATCTCGGTAAGGGATGTGCCCACTGCGTTTTCTTGTATCGCTAAGTGATGCGATACAGTAGCCTTAAATATCAAATTATTAAATATTAAAGAATTTCACTAGTATTTTTTTAAAATTAAAACATTAAGCTTATTATTTATAATATATGGTTGGTGATAACATGCATTATTAGCTAAGGGCTAGTACGCGTTTTGATGCATTTGATGCTATTCACAGTCAAATTAAAACTTTTGTCTTCAAATAAAATAAAATAAAATAAAATAAAATAAAATAAAATAAAATAAAATAAAATAAAATAAAATAAAATAAAATAAAATAAAATAAAATAAAATAAAATAAAATAAAATAAAATAAAATAAAATAAAATAAAATAAAATAAAATAAAATAAAATAAAATAAAATAAAATAAAATAAAATAAAATAAAATAAAATAAAATAAAATATAATAAAATAAAATAAAATAAAATAAAATAAAATAAAATAAAATAAAATAAAATAAAATAAAATAAAATAAAATAAAATAAAATTAAATAAAATAAAATAAAATAAAATAAAATAAAATAAAATAAAATAAAATAAAATAAAATAAAATAAAATAAAATAAAATAAAATAAAATAAAATAAAATAAAATAAAATAAAATAAAATAAAATAAAATAAAATAAAATAAAATAAAATAAAATAAAATAAAATAAAAAAAATAAAATAAAATAAAATAAAATAAAATAAAATAAAATAAAATAAAATAAAATAAAATAAAATAAAATAAAATAAAATAAAATAAAATAAAATAAAATAAAATAAAATAAAATAAAATAAAATAAAATAAAATAAAATAAAATAAAATAAAATAAAATAAAAGAAAGAGTTTTAGGAAAGAACTAATCTACAATCCTACGTCTAACAAAATTAATTCTAGGACCAAGTAGTTCTATATATTTATATTCTATGTGTATTCAATATTAATTTTTTTTCTGAGCTAGAAAACTAATGGCAAAGGCTTCCATTTTGAACTTATGTAGGTCTAAATCGATTTAAAGAAGTGTTGCCAGGATGACAAAACTGAAGAAGGGGTGTGGATGGTATTAGTAAAATCCGCCCTCTGCTTTGCCCACTTTTATATTGCTGTGATACGTGGATACCGTTATTTTTCTCAGGAACGAGTCAACTGGTTTAGATTAGGCCCTGTTCTTATGAACAAGAATCAAATGAAGTTTGTTAAAAATCGTCTGCTGCTACGCCTCTAATGATTTTGCTAACCTTTTATATTAGATTTCCGTGTGAAATGCAAAAACAAGCAATCTATTGGGACTTCGCTTACCCCTGAGATTTTTCGGAGCCTTACTTAAGGCTGGAGGTACATTGATATTTTTATACTTGTTATCTATAATTATTTATGTGAACTTTATTTTGTTTCCAAGATGGTATATTTCAGCCCAGACTTTATGTTTCTACAAGCTTACCTACTTGGGGTTAAAAAAAACGTAAGTAGGAACTAAAAAAAATACTTAATACAATTACATATAATTTAGAGACAAAAACAAAATGTATGTTTTCTTATTAAACCAGTGTTTACTAAATTTCAAGTTCAATAATAGTGTTATTAAATTATACATACTTACCCAAAACCATAAGGCTTTTATTTATGTTATTGGCTTCCTCTAGAGTCTTTCCTTCGCTAAGTGTTTTCTTTGTCAATTCGCTTCCCGCCAAATCGACAAAATTTATTTTACCATGCTTCGATATAAATACATTCCCGTCAGCTTGCTGTTCAGAAATTATGTGAACCGTTAATATTGTATGTGATCGTGATGAATGTTCATTCATTTGATGACAACCTGTTGCTCGATTTCGCATACCTAAAAGAGAAAGCACCAATAATGAAATTTTATTTTTCGATTTTAATGATTTACATATGAGCAGAATAGATTCAATTATTTTTGACTTCAATTTTGCAGATCTAAATCTTTCACCGGATAAAGCGCTTCCCAAAACAATGCTATTTTTCGCTGCGAAAACAAAAACAATAACAGCATGTTGTTTTCATTGACATTTTTCATTGTTATTGTAGTATAGTCGCTGCGATAGAATCGCATCGGCCTGGGAGAGCCCCAAACCTTTATGTTAAGGTATTTGTTTGTTCAACTATCCGAGATTCAATGGCGCTAGTCAACCGAAATTGGCTACCTGTATAGGTATAATCATGAATTAAAGATAACACAATTTGAACAAACTGGCCCTTAATGTATAATTAAGTAAGTTCTAGAACCTGTTAAGTTGTTTTAATCATGGATTAATTTAATCAGTCGATTTCTGTTGGGTGCCATTTCAAAAAGTCCAATTTTGAAACGATGAGTTAACCTACAGTTAGCTAATCCTGAAATTTAAGTGTTCCACAGCTAAATCTGAAAGGAATTTCTTAGAGGGGGAATGTGGCAAGACCTTTAAAGAACCCAGAATAACAAACAATAGATTTTTTTAATGAATAAACTTCTATTTTTATTAAATCTGGCACAGAAAAGGTCGACCTAAGAGTTGAATCAGAAACTTAACCCATTGTCAAAAAACTGAATCTAATACCAATGCAGTTTTTATAGCTGTCAGTTAGTCGAGTGATGTTTTTTTTTGTGAATGTCGATGAAACTAAAAAAAAATCAATTTTGAATTTTCATTTGATGCATTTATACAAAATCGAAATGATTACGTTATTTTTATCAAACTAAATTCTGTCAGTCTGTTTGTCTTTGAGCATTATCCCCGAATGGTTTTTTATTTTTTTTTTTCACCAAAAATAAAGATCTCAGAAACAACTTAGAAAATTGTCTTGAAAAATGCAGAAATCGTTTTAAGACGTTAATGAAACTTTGTTTTCCAAAAGTACTAACTTCCAATTAAAAATTTTTTTGGTTTTCGATTTTATCAAATCATCTGATTTTGATTAAATTTTGTATACATATTTACTAAAAACTATATTAAATGCTAAAATGTGTCTGGTACCATAGTACCAGGTAAACAGTCTAGCTGTTTTCAATATTGGTGGAAATATGTTTTATTTAATAAAAATAAATAGGTATCACGTTATTCACGGTTAAGACAGCCGATTCTTGTGATTCAGTTAGGCAGCTATTAGACAACAGTGAAAAAGTTTTTTTAAAATACATTTTTCAAAGTTAGACAGTCATCTATTTTAAATTAAGCATAGTCTATAAATAAGACCAAAAGTGTTATTAACATTTTTTAATCAATTTGTAAATTTTATCTGTAGGAATATTCAAAATACTAAAATTAACAATTGGAATTACAATTTTAATTGGAAATATCTACATAAAAATAATTACACCTTATTAAATTAAGTGCGTAAACATTTTATCAAATGAATCAGCAACACATCAATCACATAAAACATCGCGCTATACTTCATTTTACTTGTAAACTCGATTGCTACTTTCTTTTCCTTGTAAATATTATATGAAGGTTTTATTCCATTCTATATACTCGTACACGAAAATTAATAGCAATAATTCATAAACTCATTAGATCCACATGATGTATTTTTCAAACGGCTTCCATTCCGCTGAAATCGACAGTCAAATACAACCTTCGGGGTTTTAGTTTTTAAAAAATCAATAGATTTACTGAGAAAAAAAAATACATATACATACATAGGTATAACTTCAACATAAAATTGAAGCAATTTTGCATTTTCTGTTGATATTATTTTTCCAACAAATCGATTCATACTCGTAAATAAAATTTAAAGAAAATATATATTTAATTGCAAAACAAATTTTTACCTTCTTCAAGCACTGCCAACAAATCATCGAGTTCCTCACAATCGACTGTGAAGAGGTTCTCCACAAAAAAGCCTCCCGACTTTTTCGACCACCTTACTGCAAGTGGTTTGCGGGCCGATCCTGGGTTGAGTAAATCAATGACCTGCAATTAAAACATATATTGACCTCGAATTAGTAAATTGTGGATGAGTTAAGTCGGGTACGGGTGTATTTTCAAACTATAAATGAATATTTATGCTGTTAAAGGGGGAGAAGGAGAAAAATTTTAAATATATTGCAAACGAAAGGAAATTACTTTTGAAAATTTTACAGACAACGTAGTTTTCGCGACACGACCAATAAGTTCATATCCCAGGACCGTATAATGTAGGGGTTATTCTTTTCGTGGTGGTTTTTTTGAACTTTTTTTTCAAATCATTGTTTTTTTGGGGACGAACGTTTTTTTCCACAAAACTTTTTTTTAAATTAGTTTTGACCAATTTTGTCCTCGTTTTTCAAAAAAATGTACACTTGATTGTTCCCTGACACAACTTTTTCTTTGATAAGTTTTTTTTTCTTAATAGTATTTTTTTGACGATATTTTTGTTTTCCAATTTTTTTTACAAATTTTGTTTTGCTATTTTTTTTTACCAAATTTTTGTCAGCATTTTTTTGTTTGATAAAATTTATTTAAAATAAAAATTTGCATACGAAAATTTTTATCGACAAACTTGAAGTTATTATTACAAAATGGACTATATAGCTATTTCCCCACTCTCTCCCAATAAGATGTACGGCCCTGACATTTCCTACACCTGACCTACAACAATTGGGTAATTGGAAAAGGTATTTCCTTGCTGAGTAAACAATGTGCAAATTAGTTAGGTGTGTCATGCAAGAAAAGTTCTTTTCAAAGTTTGCACAAATAATAATGAGTCATGCATATTTTAGGCGTTAATATTTGCATTGATGAGAAGTTTTATGCAAACATGTAATAATTATATTTTTCTACTTTAAGTTGGCTTGACCAATTGCAAAATAAAAATAATGTCAATTTTTTGTATGTGATTAAGGAACGGATAATGGCAGCATTTCTATTACGTCACGTCACAGGCGGGTTACATGAAACCATAAAATTGCAAGTCACTAAAAAATGTTAGTACCCCACAAAAAATTTGCAAAAAATATAATTAAAAAAAACACGTATACGGCGGAGTGTACCGTTAGTTTACAAAAATATTGTTGAGAAAAAAAATATTGAACTACATTTTGTATTGACTTATACATAAGTTAAAGTTTTTGAGAACGGGTTGTTCTTTACATTTGCGTGACAGGTACTGTTAACAATGTCTTAAATTTAGACTCAAAAATATTTATCACAATTGCCGATGCCGTTTATGAGAAATTATTGAAAACAGTTTTTTTTTAACATATTTATGAAAGGAACCTTTTGTAATTTCCGAAAATAAAGTTAATTTTAAAACTCACAAAAACGTTTTTTTTTAATATCAAAGTACTGAATAATTAATTTATTCAAATAAACATTTTGATTACAATCAGATGAACCCTTTTTGAAAAAATTAAAAGTAACAAAAAAAAAATGATTCCATAATTCCAGTACCTCCCACATTATGGAACTTTATCAGATTTTCCAAAAAAGGCAAAAAAAAGTATAGCTAAACAGATAGACAGACATAATTGCGAAACCCATTTTTTTGACAAGTTATAAGTCATGTCAAGTTTGATTAAAGTTTCGAGCGCGAAACGAATCCAAAATTGGACCTATAGAGTACCTACCTATAGTCGCAAGTAAAAATAATTTTCTAATATTATAAGAAGATGATTCAAAAGACAATATCACATGACATTCTAATACTATGTGTAATAGAAAAAAGGCAGGCTCAAAAACTCCTGGATGAAAAAAAGTCACTTACATTCAGTTGGCCTCAGACTGAAACAATCCAAAACCGGGAGGCCTTTCTAAAGCAGTGGAATGGAAGAATTGTATTACCACCACCTTTCCTTAAAATATTGAGTTTTTAATGAAAACTGTGAAATTCTGTCTCTCGGTCAATTATTGATATTTTTGTAAGGTCAAAAATAACAACCGTTACGACAAAACTAGAAAATAGCCCTATCGCTTTTGATGAAAATTTCCTGTAGGTTTTAGTGAAAAATATTTTTCTCAAGAGCCATAGAACTGACTCTATGGTTTTCATTCTTCTCATAGATGGTTTGATGGATAACGATATATATTTTTTAAACAAACATTTTTTGAATTTTGAAAAAAATCAAAGTCTGAGTTCGATTCCCAGTCTCGTATACTAAAAACAGAAAGAGGCAGCAGCCTCTTGCGAGAAATTGACAAATTCTCAAAGAATATCACTTCCAAGAATAGAACATAGCCACACCGGTCTGACGACTAAAAATAATTAAAAAAGTGCATCTTTTCCATATATTAGATTATGGCAACTTCAGTTATGAGCTCAATTGTTTTATAACATGAATTATTTTCTACTCACTTTTTCATTATAAATTTCCAAAAATGAAGCCTTCAATACAAAGTGTGTTTCCTTGCGATTCTTAATCAACTGGAAGAGGTACAAAAACGATCGGAAGATAAGTCCATGGCGTCGATCCTTTGGATTGGGCTTTCCAGCAAACTGAAACAAATAAAAAACAAAAAAAGTATGATGTTTATAAATTTACAAAAATGTACCTACAAAGATTTCATTGATTATTCTACTTACCAATTCCGGTGGACCAGTCAATGTATGCGTTTTTCCCGAACCCGTCTGACCATAACAAAATGCTGTACAACTAAATCCTTCAATTGCCATTTCAATAATTCTTTTAACTCCAGAATAATCCAGAATATCTTCTTGCGTCGCTCCAGGCTCAAAGACCACATTGTAAGTGTATACCTTAATGTTTTCTCGATTACGCGATGCCTTCGAACCAGAACCATGTCCTTCAATCTTAAAACAATATCCATTTTAATTATAATATTAGAATGAAGTTTCTAGATTTATAAATTAAATAAATTAAGTAGCTATCTACCATAACTTGACCATTTCCTGGAAACTGTAAAATCATATCAGGACTTCCACGTTTCTCTTTTTCGCTCATCGGTCTCACACGTACCACCACATTTATATTGTCATCTGGAGTTGAGGGTTCGCTTCCTGTGGATTTGGATGCGACAATTTCCAGGGTATCCGCGCTTCCAATTCTGCAAATTGATATACAATTGTGCTGGAGTATGACATTGATTTTAGAGGTGGCATAATACATATATTACAAGAACACATATAAAAAGGAAAATGTAAAGTCAAGGGTGACGACAAAGGTCATGTTCACCAAAGGGATTTTGTTTTTGTTGCGTGACTTTGGGAAATTCAGTTTTTGATTGTTTTTGCATTTCTTTAGCTGAGGTTAATACCCTTTTCCTGCGTGGCACTAAGAGAGAGGGTGTTTTTTTTTGTTTATCAGATTTTATAAATCAGACGAAGGCGTCATGTCGGGTCAGTGCCAGTGTTAGGTTAAGAAACCTTATAAATATACATATGAAAAGCGCTTAATGAATATTCATGTAGCTTAAGGTAAACTCATTCCAGTATTTATTGATAAATGAAACGCAACTATGTTTGGACATGTAAGTCATGAATTCATAACTTAAGAATGTCTTGATATTTAAATTTGTTTGATTAATTTTTTTGGAAAACCCGTGATTTGTTTCATAAAATAATTAAAAGCCAAGAGTAAAAAAGCACATTTTTTCTTTTTAGGTTATTGTTTACAGACTTCTCTTTAACTTAAATTACCATTTGATTGGTTCAATTCACGTTTCTGCACGGAAAACAGTGAATTTTGCTGTCAGTGAAGATGATTTATCACGTTTCATGGATACAATAAAATGGCATTTGATTTGGACACACAAATGGCGAAGGTATGTATTTAAAAAAAAAAAACTTTCTTAATAAAACTGACCAAATTCTGTGTTTGGCTTTATTCCAATTAACAATTCCAAATAAGAGCAAATTGGTGTGTTAATTCCTTTAATTCCTTTTCAAACATTTTGAAAAATGCTTGAAATCACGGCATTTATTGCCATTATTTTTTTTCACATTTTTAAAAATTTTCAAAGCCTGAAGTTACATACATATGTATATTTATGTATAGTATATGAGATGAGATTTTCAGAAAATATTTGTTTTATTACACAATACAAGTTTTTGAAATATTGACGAAAAATCGTGCGATTTTTAAGATTATTTAACACATTTTGAAAAACTTGAGGTTGCGTTATATAAAATGTATTTTTTCATATCAGCAATTTTTGAAAAATATGATGAAATGAGATTTGCAAAAAAATTCTCATACATAGGTATCAAATAATATCAGTTTATGAAAACTTTGAAAAATATAGTAAATTAATCTCAGAAACTCAAGTAAAATAAACCCGAAAAAAAACAAACCTTAGGAATAATTTCTACCTCATTTAATTTGGTATTATCTCATTATGTCTTAATAATAAAAGCCAAATTGGTGTTATTTAAAAAATAATACATATAAATTTAAATTTCCAAATTTAGTTTAATTTCGTTTGGCGTTATTGTTTTGAAAGGTTCAAAAAAACCTTTAAAACAAGTGTTTAATTTTCTAAAAAGCGTCCAAAAATGTTGATAAAATTGTTGGCCTCCATGAGCATTAAAACCATCTATCATTTAACACCAAACAATTTTAAATTAAGATATTATTGGCAAAACCTCGCATAAAGCTGTTTATTTAATTTTTTATTTGCTCGTTTTCGGTTGAAGCAATTTCTTTTCAATTAATGTCTCAACGTGTTTTTAAAAAGTCGTGTAAGTTCGGAGAAGTAAAATAGAGCAAACTGCAATTTTTATTTTCTCAAAACCCTTTATTTTTCTGAAAATATTAGGATAAAAAATTAACTTTTAAATCTTATTAAAAACAAGAAAGATTAAAATACTTTTTTGGTTAGAACTCGATGTATTAATCGGAGTTTGACAATGCTTAAAATATGGACCCCGCAATTCTGTTTGTCTGTCTGTCTGTACCTCGACATACAGTGTAAACTATACTGACACTGAGGGGATTTACTTCAAAACTTGAAACTTAAGACTTTTAGCTAATTCCCTAAAGGGGAAATTGAAATTCTTCTTGGAGCTTTAAAAACAAAGGTAAATGTCATATAACGGTAAAGACAAAACAAATTTATCTCAAAACTGTTTTCAACGATTATGATGAAATTTTTTTAGTGCGGTTTTTCAAGTATTCAAAATTACTTAGCGTTTTTTTTGAAAAATATTTACAAATTTTATACATACGAGTATATAAAATTACTTTTTGAAAAAGCGGTACTAATGAGTTTTGAGTTTTTTTTTCAAAGATACATAAGAGACACCTTCGGTTTTGAGCTCAAACTTCTTCTACAATTGTATGCTTTTTTTATGCAATTGGACAAAGTCCATGCGATCCAGTTGTGCGTCATTTTGTTTTCTGAAAATCAAAAACATTGCTCCATTTCGAAAATGAAAAACGCGGACGGAACTAATTCTTGGCATATACTGAAAATGAAAAATGTTTACCGAAATAAATATAGAATTTAAATTGAAAATTATGTGGTTTCCGTTTGTTGACCTTGTACTTATATCTGCAAGAAAATGTTATCTATTTTGACTGCCTTTTTATTTGAGAACATTAACCCACCAAAGAGAAAATTGTTTATATTCCACCCTCTTTTAGTTGATTGAAGCTAAAATGATATTTATACGAGTTCTGTCAATCACCGAAATAATATGTATTGAATATTTACGAAGCACTTAAGTTATTAACACCGTCAATTTCATGTATGTATTTATACAATTGTAAGAACTTTTCCCGATATAATAAACCACATAATTCCGGAAACAGTTTCTTTTATTTTTTTCTCAGTTAAATGTCATTTCGAAATTAGTTTGCAAAGTAACCATTAACTTAAGTATCTACTTCTACTTACAGTGGAAATGAATGGGAGAACTTAGCAAATTGGACAATAACTGTGAAGAATTACATAATATTTTTTGTTAAGCTTATTATTAGAATTGACATAAATGTAGGCTCTTACATATTTTTTGAAATTTTTTTTATATCAAATTGTTTCTTTTTTTGAGAAAATTCTTTTTCGTCATTTTTTTTAAGACTAATATTTTTTTCGACAAAACTTATTTCCAATTTATTTTTTGAAAATTGTTTTTGACTACATTTTGTATTCGGCAGGTTTTTTAAACATTTTTTTCACAATTTAGTTTTGACCAATTTTAATTCTCGGCTTAATTTAATTTTTAACTTAACTCCACTCGGCTGAGAATTTTTTAATACTAGCCAATTTGTGGAATTTTTTGTCTGACAAAATTTATTTTAAAGGAAACATTTTTATGCACAAAATTTTGAGTTTGCAAATTTTATAAAATTTTTCATTTTGAAATTAACACCATGGATTTTTTTTTCAAAATTAAAATATGTACATTTGTGTTTGAAAATTGATTGGTCCCGCAAAATACTTTTAATAGAAAAAAATATTTATAATGGAGCCTTTCTGGCTCCAATTTTTTTAAGATTAGCGCGCACTCATGGGGATTTTTTGTACCCTTTATATGTCAGAGACACAGTGCGAGCTTTCGGTAAGTGGGAGGGGATTTGAAAGGAGATGTCGGTGAACATTAGTCTTGACTCTTGAATTTCAGTTAAACACAATGAGAAAGAAAGACAGAGCGTGGAAGGGTATTCCACATTTGCGTAGTACTGCTAAGGACCGAATCGCTGTACTTCACAGTACGACCGAAATTGGGTTCAAGAGTAAACTGATGAGCATTTGTGAAAGCGCAAGTATTACGTTTGAAACGTTTAAGGGGAGGAATGCAACTGGTTATTTCAGCAGAGCAGGTGTTTGATTGATGTAAAAGTATCGATGATGTTCTTGTCTCCGATCATTTTGAAGGCTCGTCTTTGTAAACTGTCCAAGAGGCTTAAGTAAGTTTCTGGAGCACCAGCCCAGAGATGGGAGTTATACTCAAGCTTTGGACGTATATAACTTTTATAGATAATAGCCAGATCAGAAGGGCAAAAGAATTTCTTGCATCTCCAAAGGAGATCATTCCACAAAAGTTGGTTTGTGATACATATACCTAAAATCGCAAGCTGATTAGTTTCTTCGATGCAAGTGCCATTCATAGATAATGGCAGGGGGGTACGTCTCGCTTTAACGACAGAAGGCAGCATTGAGTTTTCGAAGCATTAAATTCTATCAACAGCGAAACAATTTAATGGATTAGTAATTGCAGACAGGAGATCATTAATGAAAATGAGAAAGAAAGTCGGAGACAAAAAGGAACCCTGTGGCACACCAGCATTTATGTTGTGAGTTTCAGACTTGAATCCGTCTATCTAATACTACTTATGTATATTGTATATATAGAGCGATTCGAAAGAAAACTACTAATCCAACGAAGAAGGGTTTCATCGATACCAAAAGCACGCAATTTCAATTTTGTGCACCTATTTGTTAGAATATTAAATCAATTAATACAGTAAACGTCTGAAGCTTTCTTTTATTGAAAAGCTGTCAAAGCAAATGGCAGGACACAATCCACAATATCTAATACCGAAAAATGGTTGACCTACTTCGGTATTAACCTTGTCCTTTATGTGTTTGGTATTAAACTGTTGTTCTGTTTAAATGTTTCAATTTCGTTTTTTAGAGCAGGTGAGTATTAAAATTTATTGACAAACTATGTACAATAATTTCACAACATAAATTTATTCCCAATTAATTTTAATCCATTAATAAAACTCTGAGTAAATAAAACTTAAACCATAAAAATAAAATACTTTCTAGTTTTTAGGACTAGACCAGTCAATAATAATAATTTACTACTAGGTACACATTCACTGGGGCGCAAAAATTGAAATGGAGATCTCCGGAACCAGATAAACGGAAGTGAATTATACGAATACTCTGTACAAGCAAAATATTTAGTTCTATGTATAGATATATAAATGCAGATAGGTTTATTTTTGTGTCGATAATGTTTCAGTTGGGGAGTGATAATTGAGTTGACTATGGCGTGTTGAATAAAGACAAAATGTAAACATTAGGACACGCATCAGAGGAATATTCACATGAAATAATATGTTAAGGATAATTTATGTAAATCGTTGTCTGATGACATTTTTTGTTGGTTCTCTTTGATTTTCTATGTAGGTGAGTATATATATATGTATGTACTTGTAGGTATTAATGTAATAAGTACATAAAAAAGCCATATCAAAGATATGTTTTATTGAAAAAAAAGGAACTAAAGGCAACTTTATTTGAAAGAGTTTTTTCTTTAATGTCAATCAATAGACTGATAGACGAGTAAATACCTATAAGATTTTTAGTTGAATCCTTACTTACTTAGATTCTCGGACATATTCTGATAATGTCAATCAGTTTCCCCTTGCAGAACGTAGGGCCTCCACTGCTCCTACGCGCCATCGTGAACAAGTTCTTGGAAATGTACATACATATGTATATCAGCTCTCTTCTCTAATTGTGCTTATTCGTCTTCTAGGTCGGCCAGCTTGTATGACCAATCCACTGCCACTTACGACTTCGTATGATAGAGTGAATGGGTGCCTGGCATGTTCTCGCATGAAGTTCATCATTGGAGATACGATCGGGCCGGAAAATCTGTTTCGCAGACATTTGTTTGCGAACTTTTGAAGCTTCCGATTCAATCGGATTGGAACAGTCGTAGCTTGGTCTTTAAGCTTATGGAGTTGTTTCTCCATCCCCCATCTTTGCTTCCCGATTCGGCTGTTAATATTTAGTTCAGTTTCACTATCAGTAGATAATGAAAATTTTCTACAGTTTCAACTGGTTTTCCAGAAATATCTACTTGAAGAGATGAAAAAGTTTTTGTTTTTCGTATTGATCTTTAATCCAACGATTTCAGTATCTCTCTCCACCCTTGATGTCATTTGATGGAGCTTCATTATTCTATGAGAGAGTCTGCGTACTCATCAAGGTGTTTGAAGTATGATTGCAGAGTCAACTGAACTCCTCCATTTCCATTCGGCAATAATTAGTGCAAAACATCACTAATCACCAACAGGAACAATATTGGTGAAATTATACAGCCCTGCCTAATCCCACTTTGCATTTTAAATACCTCTGTAAGCCCTCCATAATGCAGAACGTGACATTTGGATCTATCATAGGTAATTGATAATAGCAATCAATTCATCTGGGACGACGCTCCTACCCAAAATAGGATAAATAAATTCTCGATTGTAATTATCAAACGTTTTTTCGAAGTCTATGAACAGCAGGTGAAGTGATCACACAGGAAATCCTGCTTGTTTGGTGTCGAATTCGTCCTTGAGATGGTCTTTTATTGGCACTTAGGACGATTCTTCATGTTGCCTTGGCTACTGCAGGAACCACGTGATTTCCTTCCTCACAGCGTTCGAAAGAAAGGATTTCTTTTGCAGATTAACAATTATGCTTTTTTCCCACTATTAAGGTAAGCTCTCTGTTTCACATGCTCTTTCAATAAGTGGTTGCAGCTTTGTATATATAAACTATAGTGCTATCATGGCGAGTTTTTTTTAGGGTTGCACGGACCCTTGTGGTGGCGCTGTAAAACTTAAGGTGTAAAATCCGATTTGGGGAGTCTTTAAGCGTCGAAAATTGGTGGTAGGAGCAAGAGGAGACTATTTTTTGGATAATTGCATCCAAAAAATATCAATAAATATCATTTAAAACCTCCATAAGCTCTCCGCAAAAAAAAAAGAGTAAGGGTTGCCGGCATATTTTAGATGTCGCCCCATTCGACTTCCACCATGAGAGTACTATAGTTTATATTATATACAAAGGTTGCAGTAGCTCACTAGATGTCATTGGCGCTGCTCGTAAGATGTTCTCGGGAATACCGGCAGCCCAACGCTTTCTTGTTCTTCAATGATTTGATTGCGTTCAGTCAGAACGTATTCGGACTAAAAACTGCAGAAAAATGCTCCTTCCACTTTCTGAGCTGTACCCTATCCAAACTAGCAGTGAAATGATTTTAATATGTATAAAATGAAAGGCATTTTCTTCATATTTTTAAATATCAACAAAATCAATTTGCTTTATAAGGTACATTTTCAAATATTATTTTGTAACTTCTAGCACATCAAAATTTGTGTATACCTATTTATTTTAAAACAAACCAAAAATAATAGATACAAAATAACTTTTTCCTTGCTTGCAAAAACAAATATCAAAAAATATAGTTTCATTTCAATAACGTGTTTTATCAAAGGAAATAATTTTTGTTGTGCAAGGTTTCAAAATATGGCATTGCATAGATACGAATAGGTCCGCTATGGTTAATGAAGAAAGGGGAAAATCAGGTCCTAAACCTACTTACATTTTTTTCTCCAATATTTGTATCGTCATTAACAGCTGAATGTGTTTATTACACACAAATAATTGCAGGAAGTTGGTAAACACAAAATATCCGTCCATTAAGAGTAATAGAAACAGGAATTAATTTATTTTCTTGATAAGTAATCAAACATAAATTATGTAGGCTTGTAAACAACAATATTCCTATATGCTTTTTTATTATTTCATTTACATATACAATAATCTACATATAGTATTTGCTTGTAGATATATGTATAATTGTATCTGGACATACTATGATATGACAAGAAAATTGTTAAAACATGACAAGTAAAATTTGTATTTAATATGTTACGTGTATTATTATATTTAGTCGTATAAGCAATTAAGTGTATAATCTTATAGAAACGATCTAGGATTTTTAAGTTAGAATTTTGGAAAAACACTGTGTGCGTCACAGCTTTTTTGAGGTCACTTTTTCAAAATTTTTATTTTTGCCTAAATTTCCCAGCAAAAGTTTACAGGAACATACAATTGAGTGGGGTTACTAGATGAATCTATCGAAATCTCAAAATGTCTTTTAAGAAAATTTAATAAACTATTTTTTATTTAAATTTTTTTCAATTTCAAATATAAATAAATGGAGTCTATGAAACTTGTGTATATATTTATTTTGGTAGAATTTAGGCAGGACAAAAAAAACAAGCAAAACAAAATGAATTAGGTACTAATTTAATAATTCTTAGCTATCCTTATTAAATATTCTGTGTGCATTAAGATCTTCTTATTTTTTAATTAAACCATTAATTTGTTTATTTTTAAATACAATTTTTGGACCTTTTGGAACAGCGTTGCCCCTAAGCTAAAAAGAAAGCTCTGCACGGCAGTTGTTCATTTAGCGCTTACATACGGTTCACATGTGTTCAACAATGTACAAGAAGGATGAGAGTAAATTAACGGCAGCTGAAAAGCAGATGCTTCGCATGACAGCAGAGTGACAAAGGGTGATTGAATAAGAAGCAAGAACCTCCGAAGAAGACTTCACTTCAAAAATACCATCTTGCACAAAATACAGCATGAACAACTTAGCTGATACTGAAGCCCTGAGAACCCAGTTCAAAAAACAATAGCTCATGAAGTTCCAATAATATCTCGGAAGAAAGGCAGGCCCAAAAACTTCTGGGTGAAACAAACGCAATGCACCTGCATTTTGTTGGCCTCATACATGGAACAATCCAAAACCGGGAGGCCTGCTGACGTTTTCTGAGGTCAACCCGGTGAAGCAGTAGAGTGGGTTGTTGTGGTCCCATTCGAGATCATGACAATTACTTATAAATGAAGATGAAGAAATAACGTTGCCGTTGTGATAGCTACTTGTGCTTTTGAACAAGTTTGTTCCTTTCTATAAGATCATTAAAGCTTATACCATTTGGTTTAACTTCTGTATACGTATGACAAAAAAAGGGTTCCATTTCAATTTTTCAAAAAAACTATTTTACAATTTTCTTTTTATCATCACTTACACAATTTTGAACTCCAGAACTTAAGAGTCCAAATTATGTATTTAAAAAATTTTGAAATACAGAATTTTTTTTACAGAATTTTAGAATACAGTATCTTAGCCTTACAGTATTTGAAATCCATAACTTTTGAAACTAAACTTCGGCTCTTAATATTTTTAAAACAGAATTTTGTAATACGAATTTAGGCACTACTTACAGAATTATGACAAAACCCCATTTTTTTGTGTTATCACTTGAATCGAAAAACTGTCCTTATAAAATTATCTAGATTTTTAACTTTGCAATTTTCTTTATTGGATAAAGGTTCTCACTTACTGCACATTAATGTTTAAGAAATCCGATTTTTTTTTTCATTTTTATTATGGACCACAAAACCTATGTATGTATGTGTTTCTTGTTTAACTTTTTTGTTTCTTTTGAAACCAGTACGTATAATAGAATAGTTCTCACTTCAGATTTAAATATAACGCCCCCAAAAACCTTCCGAAATGTACAGTGGTGGCCATAGAAATAGCACACCATTTGTAATTTTTTATCTTTATAAAATTTGAATATAAGGAACAATTAGACCGTGTTTCGTGTCATTCACGACTAAAACATAGCTAGTGGAACTAGTTATGCAACATTTAATTTGCAGGTTTAAGTAACTCTGTTTTAACTCAGTGTTATAGTTAAAACAGAGTTAGTTAAAATTGAAACCTAAACGGTTCCTTTTGTTTAAATTTAATAATAGGTAGGTACAAAGTGTGCTATTTCTGTAACCGCCACGGTATATAGTCGTATGCATATATAATTTTAGTTTCCTACTGATGAATAATATTTTTATAATTAACTTTTACTCGTATAATACCTAGAATAATTTATTTCTTTATTCATCTACAGATTTTTAATCTTACAGATTACTTACAATACTTATAATACTTTAGATTTATATGCTATTCAATTCATTGATAAATCTATTTCATCACAAAAATTATTAAAAAGTTGAATACATCTAGTGAAAGGTTGATTGAAACCATAATTATACTTATGTCTAGGGTTCTTTAAAAAATGACGCTGACGTATTCTTCTTTCTGGAGCATATATTTCAAAAATGTGAAAAATCACCGGACTTTTAATTCGATACGAAAATACATCATGAACAAACAATACGCACTTCTCTTTTCCAAGGAATCAAGACCAATTAAAGCACATCTGGAGCTATACGAAGGAGTAGGTGTCAATTCTCCACTTAAGTTCCCTTACAACAAATCTAGTGACAGCCTTTTGAACTCTTTCAAGGCGATTTATAGACGCAGAAGCATTTGTTTTTAAATAATATTTTTAGCTTTTTAATTACTTGTTTTGCTTTTTTTTTTATTGCTGACCAACTTTTTTATTTGGTTTCTTGTATGATGATTTTTTTTACTAACAAAAAATGCGTTTTTATAAGTACAATAACTTTTATTTTTCTGAATGAGTTTTCAAACTTTAAAGCTTAATAAAAAAATTCATTTTTCAATTTCATATTTTTGCTGATTTTTTTTTATTAAAACCCTGTTAAAACAAAAAACATAATTAATGTATTAATGTTTGTTAACACATTGTTTTTTTTTCTCTTTTACATTAAAAAAAAAGTGTGTTTAAATCATTAAAAATAAAACCTTATAAGACATTATACATAGATAAAACATCCCAAGCACTAAAACAGGTAAGAAATCATGTTTTACCATAGCAGACCATGTGCTTTATCTTGTAAAAAAATGCGTCCACTTAAGACTTTATTCGTCTTCCACATCATTAAATTTATGTCAAGCTTGATCAAAATCTGGAATTATTTTTTTTTTTTTTCGAATCCTAGGGTATTGCCCTAAAGTACTTTTAGTCGTAAGTAAAAAATGGTCTTTTTTGAAAACACCAAATAAACCATCATCATTTATTATAAATGAGTCTACTATGTAGGTTAAGAACAAGGAGGCAATGAGACACCGAAATTGTCCATAGTTAATTTTGTTTTAATGTTTACACTTAATAAAATCAATAGTTGCCTTTAAGTGCTTCAACGTGACATTAAATAGGTACATTTTTGTTTGGTTAATCTTGATTTTAATGCATTAATAAATTGGTATAAGGGCATCATCGTTGATTAAAAGTTAAAACAAGTATGTAGGTTGTGTGTTGACAAATGATCGTTAATGATAGATAATTGACAATTATTTTTAAGTTGACCATAAAACACATTTACAAGCTAAAGTTCTTATATGTTACTATATGTACATAAGTACATACTTTTGTATATAAAACAAGATAAGATTTTTTTATTTATAAATCGATAGATAAATAAAAAAGTAGGAATTAGTGTTAATGGCCATCCATACTGTCTGGTAATATGCGCTTCTTTTGAATCAAAAATTTCACAAAAATGTGGTTTGATCTGCCACAAAGTTTTTGCACAGTAGATAGGTTTATTGTATTTTTTAAGGACCACAATTTCTATTTTACAAAACTTACTCATCTTTAAATATCCTTCTACTTTATCAAATTTATTTATTTATATCTGTTTTCAAACGGAAAAACGGAATTGATGACAAAGTCAAAAATTGAGAAACTTTGCTTATAAGAATATTTTCCAATAGCTTGTATCAATATTGGCGTTGGCACTTGAAGAAAAATAGATGATAAATCCGACTTAATCATTCATTAATTATGTTACAGTACCTATTTTGAAAAAAAAACGAAAAAACAAGAAGTTTGAATTAAAGACGCCATTTGATGTCCGGTAAAAATACAAATTAAAAAAAAATTTAAATCGCTTAAGCTTAAATATTTTTGAGTACTTTTATGAAAAAAGATTGTAAAAAATAGCAAAAAAATGTTTGCTTTTTTTTCATTTCTCAAAAACTCGACCTGATAGGATTCGAGTTTAACATCTAGGAGAGCTTAAAAAAAGATCAGTGGAATTATACCCAGATATCGAAGCTCCTAATCAAGGCCACTTTTATATGGACCCTGTATTCACTTGAGAACATTCACCAACAGTGATGAAACTTATGAAAGTTTATGGGCTATACTTCATTTTATTATATGAATAAATTAAAAAGCCAGAGCTTAATGGTTTTATCGCTTCCAGGTGTTGAGAAAATTGAAATTAACTTAAATCGGGACCTTATTTAAATAATATATGTATGTCATTAACCTCAAGAAAAGTCGATGCAAATAAAAACCAAAAATTAAAATTCTTTTAAAAAAGCGCTAAAATTTACGAGTAGTAGTTTTCAATTTTCTCAAAAAACAAGAAAGAGAAAATTTTTTGGATTTGTGTCTAAGATTAAATACACTTCTGGCTTTTAAAAAAAAAGTAAAAATCTTTTTTATCATCTTCAACGCTTCCATCGCTGGTGTGAAATCTGTTAAAAATATGTGTACTTTTAGGCAAAGAGCCCAAACATTCGAGTTGATTTTAGTTTGATCCTAATTTTGAACTTTTAACCGAAGTCCAAAACAAACAATTCATTTTTGAAAACATAACCTGCCCTTATATATAAATAACATTCCCAAGTCAATAAAAGAATAAGACAATATTATAAAGAAAATATGGCTGCTGCCATTTTCCCACGGTCTATTTATGGCCCAATAGGTCAGGTACCTTTACATTTCTTGCAAGAAATTGATTATGTATTTCGTTTTTGTGTAACGATATTTTGTTATGAAATTGATTGTTTTTCAGCTTTGTTTTCAAGTTTGTGTACTTTAAGACTTTAATAGATATGTAATAATATGTAATCTACTTCAACTACCTTTGACCTTTTCACGACGCGACGATAGAAAGATATGTAGGTTAGGTAAGTAATTAATTTAAAATATAAATGAATAGAATATAGTAAAAACCATCGGACATCACAATTAAATACAATCCTGAATTAAACATTATAAACGTGGAGCAAACAATTTAACAATAAAATATTCAAAAACTTAACATTTGGAGGAGGAATTTTATTTTTTGATTAGCGCCATTTCTAAAAGCAATTTACTGTCGACAAAAATGTTTTCACGATAAAATGATACATTGCATCAGCTGAAACTTGAATTATTAGGAAAGTTTTATACACTAGGGTATGTTTAAATGTTTTTTAGCATTTAAAAATTAAAATTATTACTATGACATGTGTATTATTATTTAAATCGAGTCGTTTTTCACAACCACTATAACCATTATTAAAATATGTAGGTTGCATTATAATTTACCCTTTATCTAAGTCATATTTCTAGTTTTTAACTTAAATAGCCATTTTGCGTGTTTTTTTTAATTTTTTTTTTTTTGAATAAACAATTAAACCTTCCGTCCGAACGGTTGTTCGTTGATGCATAACTATGTACAGGACTTACTCATTATCACGGGATCGTAAAAAGACAGGTGTATTCCGTGATCTGTCATTGCTACTACTGCTCCCAGAATTCCTATGTCGGTACCCATTATTTAGACTTCTCGACCGCGGTAGATTATCCTTATTTTTTGGGGGTGTTTGTAAAGGTTTTCGATTACGCGATGTATTTATTTTGTTTATAGAATGCGGTACACTTGATGCGCGGGTAACCATTTTCAGCTCATTTTAATTATATTTATATTTCGTTTCACTGTTCACTTCGTCTTTGCTTCGCCATTAAACATAAAATTTGGTGGAGGGCAAGTTTTGAAAAACGAAACAAAAAAATACCGACAAAGGTCCTTTATCACGAAAGACTCTCATTTAACTAAATCGAAGTTCAAATGTAGCACTCTATTTTAGCAACTACACAGAACAGTAACGACAACGAAAGTCCACATTATTTTGATGACCGTTAATCATGTTGAGCTCCAATACCATCAATAGTCGTTTCTTTTTGACGGTCACCTGTTTTTCATTCTACGCAAGGAAGGAAATTACTATTTATGCTAATCGATGCACTCAAAAAAAAAATGTTTTATTTGAAATTTCCTTGTTCTTGATCACAAAAAAAAAAATTCCATAAAACCCTTGCAATCCGTATTGCAGTTGTTAACTAGAACAAACATGAAAACAAATAGGTATTGTATTTTTGTTGATCCGGTCAATTGACTTGATTTAGTAAGGTCGTGGTTTTTTTCCGAACCCCGAATGTCAAGGAAAAGACAACCAATGCGGGGGTGGCTTTAGCAAAACACAGAATTCTTGGGGTTAAGCTTAACCACGGATACAGATGGGCTACAAGCGATAATTTTATACATGTTATCGGATGTTTGTATGGAAACTCCATTTTTCTTTTGTTATGTTCTAACACCCAGAAATAGTTTCTTTTTTGAAAATTAACCCGGGGATTCTGAGGAAAAAAGAACTTCTGTACTAAATTTTCAAACTAATTTGATTTTATGTAAGTAAACATTTTTTCTTTCAGTGTACCTCCCTGGTATCCTTAATTTACATACACAATGCCATAATTTAAGTATTCTCCGTTATATTTCAAATGTCTACCGATAAGTGACCAGTGTCCTGCACTTGATTCATGCGCACCACACAAAAATGAAATTCTATATAAATAAGTAGATGTCTATTTTTTTTTTTTGGTTTTTCACCCTAAAAGTCCAGACTTATAAACAATAAGCTTTTGTATTGTATGAAAAAAAAACTATTGACTTTTGAGAAGCTTGAATGCAATTTTTGTTTTATACACACAATATTTTAATTTTGTGTTTTTTTATTATATTTTTGTTCGGACTATGTGTGCGTTGATGCACGTGCCTCGTGGTTATGGTTGTAGATTCCAGTAGATTGATTCTACAATATACCCGAATAGGTACCTATTAATTGATTTAAATTACGTTAAATGTTCGTTAACTACTTTAGATTTTTTAATAGACAGATGTCTAGATAGATAGTATGTAAATTAATTATCAGTTAATTACAATTCTTAAATAAAATATGAAATTTTTGCTTAGGTGTGGAAATAGAATATTTTGTTCTTTTACTTTTGCAGTTTGCAACTTTTATTGTTTATCGAATATATGTATGTATATATGTACATAAATAATAAGTACCACGTTGTATGTACACATACATATGTATATATGTACCTGCCTAATTTATTATGATTTGACCTACCTGATGGAAAATATGATAATAAAGTGTGACCGAAGAGCCAGGAACCTAACACATCGATTCATCGATTTGACACAAGAACTTAAACTTAAAAACTAAAGATAATATTGTTAGTTATGTAATGCTTGCGCCAAATATTCAAACCCCTAAAATGATTTTAGGTAAATAGGATAGGCGAATTTGACTAAAAAAAAAACAATTAATATCTCAACTATAGAAAAATTTTAGTTAATGAATTGCAATAAATTTTTAACTTAAATCCCGAATCGATCGATCAGCCTCAAATCGGCATTTTAGGAAACTTTTCTGGTTGAATAAAAAGCCGCATATTGATCAGGTAAAAGCTTTGTGCATTTAGCGGCATACAATCAATCGCGCCTTATTTTACTCAGACATATTGATAACTAATTAGTCAACTGGTAATCCCAAGACAATTATTAATTGAATACGTATAAAATCTGCCGTATCCTCCAATAATTTCCAAATTTATAAGACCCTAAGTCTTAAGGAGGCATATGTACATGTTTCTGTAATTATTTGGCCAGTTTATGTTTCTAAGATCTCAGAGATCTTCGTATTCTCAGAAATATAAACAAAAATTCTCATACAAATTTCTCAATTCTACTGTCAAAACTCTGAGAATGAAAATTTTTGGATTCAATTTCTCAATTTTACAAAGTGATAGCTTTGACTTTTGAAAATAATTTAATTTTATTTGCTTTTGTATTTTTAAAAGGCTTCACAACAACAATTTTTATTTCTTTGAGAATTGTTGTTTATATTTGTTTCTCAATCTCTGTCATTTTCACTGAGAATATTCTCAGATATCTTAGAAATATAAACTGGCCAATTTTTGGTGTTTTTAAATATGAATTCCGTGAGTAAACCCCCAAATAATATATGTATATCGACTGAAAACCTGCCATTTGATCTGGATTGTCCAGAAAAGATTCCTAGATTTAAATCAAACTTTCGCCCGAAAGATGTCCTATTTTGTTTTTATCAGTGAAGCAAATTAAAATCAGCAACCCCAATATTTCCCCAATAAAAACATTTTGAGAATACGATTAAATGAAATCACTAAAATGTTGTTTAAAAAAAGGCATAGAAATTATTTTTTCTGTATTTTATTGTATTCTTCATTTTTGTTTTATTTTATTTTGGTTTTTTTTTTATTATTTGTTGTGTAGGGTATATCAGTATATATTTTCGACATAATCAATTATAGAGAACAAGAACAATTTAACAATACATTAAACTGTTGTTATTATATATTTCTTGTATAACTATTAGGTTGTATTTTTTTTATATATTTCACAGACATGTTTGAATTTAGTAAAAATTAAAAAAAAAAAAACATTTGTGTTTTATGTGAAAAATGTAAAATAAAAAAATTAAGTTTGATAATTATTATTATGTGGTATACTGAAATATAACTAATAGAATCACATCCATGTTTATAAACCTATAGATTTATATATGTATGTATGTATGAGTACACAACTAAACATAAAAACTAGTTGATTGAGATGTGTACTAATCATCTCAGCTAAAACTCTTAAACGTCTACTTATACGTTAATATTATGTTTATTATTATTTAATATTTATAATGAGCTATTTTTTAAAAATATTTATAAAGATAATTATTATATTGTACATAAAATTTAGTTTATTTAAGATTTTGAATACATATATACAAGAATAATCAAATTAGCTCGTTTGTTGTTTTAAGTTTCCTGAAATCACAATAATTATTTATTAATTCAACAATAATTCTACTAAAGTATTTTTAATAATTTTTGTTTGTTTGTTTGTTTTGTTTCTTCAATTACACGATTATAAACCTCCAGATTATTATTACACAATAGTTTAAAGATTAATTTATAATTAATAAGCGTATTTCTTAAGTGTGTTTTTAAAAGATACATTTCTTTTTTTAAATGTTAATGAATTAAGCTTGACGCTGGATAGATAATTTACAATTCGGTCAGCATGGTAAGGATCCAAATGCCGTTTTGCCCAAGTGGCTAGTGAATTGATCTGTAAAGAAATTTAAAATGACTTTTATTATTTTGATTGAAATTTTTTAAGAGTTCATGCATACTAAGTTTTGATTGGTTGAAACATTAATTTTCCTTGTTTTTTTTTAATGATTTCTTTCATGGACAAATCAAAAACAAAAATAGTCAGAACAAGGAAGAGATCATATGCATTTCAGTTTGCATTGGCTTTAATAAACCTGTACCGACGTTTTTGAAAAGCTTCAAATAGCAATAAAATCTTTAAGCTCTTTTAAACAAAAACCAATGAAAAATCAATAAGGATTTGGATTGGTTTGATGTGCTATTTTGTGAATATGTATTTCCAAAACGACATCGATCGTAGAAGAGAAGCGACAAAAAGAGTTCACAAAAAAGTATATATTTTTACATTACAGTTCCTACCGGACAGGCAGTGGTTTTTTATCTATCATTTTTAAAAACTTTTTTTTGATTTAAGTGTCTAGATTACGTGTGAAAATGTATATACCTATACAGATATGGACACAGAAATAGCACAACAGGAATAATAATTGGAAAATATTTTCTATTAGTTTGAATGATCATTGCCAGTTTTGTTAGCTTTTATGTGTGTATTGTTTACATCGACTAAAAAAAATAACGGAAAAGTAAAATTAAGCCCGTTTTCTACATTCACTTTTTTGTTTGTTTTTCTCTATAAATCTTACTTATTTTCATTGTGGAAGACAATATTAACAGTTGATAGAAAAATATTGACGAAAATATTCATTGTACTCTTAAAAAAGGGAAAAGAATTCTGTAAAGAAGGTAATAAGCTTTAAAAAATTGGCAAATTACTTAAATTCCACCCAAAATGAAATGATATCCATAAGGTTCGCACACAAAAAAAAATTGTAAAGGATGGGCGAGGTCTATTTCCCTCCGTTAAGATTGGAGGGCAATAAAAAAAAACTCACACAAATGGCAACGACAATACTCCAATTTTTAAAGTCAATATCTCACCCCTTAATATTTGATAGTTTTTGGAAAATTATATTTCAATCCTAAAATATTTTTTTTTGGTTTAAACTATTTTTTTTTTAAATGTTCGTTAATTTACGTTTATATTTTTGAAGGTTTCAGCAAATACCTAATGCAACAGGAAAAGGCGGTGTCTTTTCCTCAAATACCCTATTTAGTTTCAACTACCTCTACTAATATACTTCAAGAGTACGAAGAAGAAGTTTTTTACAAAATTCCTGAGCTAGAAGTATAAACCAAAATATTTTGTTCGACTTCAAATAAATTAATTTTGAGAAGCAATTACTCTCATTGTAAATGAATGGAATGATTACGATTTTAAGCCATTTTAAGTTGGAAGTATACAGCTGCAAATATACATACAGCTACTCTTCACTCAATTTTTAAAATTTTGTCAATTGTGGGACATTATTATAACTAAAAATTTAACTCTGCAGAAAATTATTTTTTGTTAATTAAAAATGTCCAAATTTTTAATCGAGTTATAATAATTATAAATCAAAAAGGAGTAGCTAATTTAATTACAATAGATTACAAAATCAATCAAAAAGATCACATAAGAGATATAAGCCTGCCATATCTCGAAAACGGTTCTTTAAAAAAAAAATTAATGTCATTTTCGTTTTTCAGGGAAAAAGAAGTTTTTTTTTTAGGTAGCATCGGTGACCCGAAATTTTGTAGACTAGTGTTATTATCCGACGACCGACAGGTATTTTTAGTTCTTTTTTTTTTAATAAATTTATTCAACTCACCTCAGAAGTTTTCTTTCCTTATTTCGATTCTTCACATTACGACAATTGCGGATACAACTCATTAGAGTACTTCGGTCGACATTCAGCGCAGAACCACTTCCCCTGTGGTGCAACCATAATGCCCACACATTCAAAATGGAACCACTCGATTAAGCAATTTTCCCCATCGCAGGCAATCATTTCGCTCACTTCGTCGTAGGGACATCGGCAATAGCAGTAAACACTCTCTCCATCACGCGGCTGTCTAGCACCAGCTGGTGGTGCGATTGGATAGCGTATGTTGTTACGCTTGAAATACTGAATGGTGGCAAAATCAGGATTGGGCAGCAGTGCTGGAGGAATCTTTTGATTGAACATCGATGCTTGAGGTGGCGGAGGTGGTGGTGATTCTTTGATTACTGGTGCAGGAGTTGGATTCCATGCCGTAATTATTGATGCTGCTGGTACGGTGTTTTCAATTGGAAGTTCTAAATCATCATCACTGCTGTCAGTGTCATCCGAATCATCGCGACTTGAAGAATATGATTGATGAGTGGCAATAGGTGGCGGGGGAGGAGGCGGAAAAGCAACTGCTATATCGACTGGCTTATTTAATTTTGGGGCCCGTATTTTCAGCGTTGGTATGGGAGGTAAACGGTGTAATTTCTTTTTAGAATTATTGGTTTTCTGGTGTACACGCTTCTTTGTTTGACCTTTTTGCGCACCTACGATTTTTGGAGTGCGGGGTTGTTTATTCAGAAGTATACTCTTTGAAGGAGCTGGCAGGTCTTCTTTTCTCCAAGTCAACTGCGGAGGTGGTTGAGGTTTGAATGTTCTAGTCCCAATCACTAATGGGGTGCCTGGCATATTTTCATCATCACTTGTGTAGCCGTAAAATTTGTTCGGACGTCGCGCACGCTGTGACCGTTTAAGAGAACTGTCGGCATCTGAACAACTGCTTCCCTCGCTCATTCGGGTATGGAAGAATGGAACAGGTTTGACAGTGTTGATATGGTGGTTTTGCGGAACTGGTGTAGATATCGGCTGCTGGGCCACAGGCGGTTCTGCAACTCCAGGCGACGCTATCAAATCATATGGTGGAATCAAATCGACTTCAGGAACTTGCATTGCATTTTGATGATGTCGAATAACTTGCTCATTGCCAAGAATCTCTACTTTATTGATTGATAAATTTAGCTTAATGGGTGGAACCGCCTGTGATGACTGAGACTTACAAGTTGATTTACGATCACGTTTCTTCTTCTTCAGTTTGACTTTTTTCTCCTTGATCATTTCCTCGGGAAGTGATGGTGTCGACGGTCTACTGTTCTCCATAATATCAAAATTATGTGATGGACTGAGGCGCATCTGTTCCTGCAGTTGCAGGCGTTTTTCTGCCAACATTTCTGATGCCATTTTTTGAGGATGCTCATCATAAAACTCCTCATCGGTCTCTGATTCAGCAGTTTCCAAATCAGTCTCGATAAAAACAGGTTCTGTATTTTTCTTAACAACAACCGGGACAACTGGCTCTTTTTCATCAATCCCACCAACATCTACGTTCTCTGATATGCTAACTTTCAGAGAACATTCACTCTTTAATCGACTCCGATCGGCTCTATCCTGCTTTTTCTTAGCTATTCTACGACGTCCTTCCGATGTGGAGCTGTCACTATCTTCCGAACTAGAACTACTACCCGATCCACTGCTACTACTCGAACAACTGCAATTAGTCTTGCACGAGCAACTCGAACGAGAACTTGAATCCGAGGATGAACCACTTGAAGAAGAATGACTGCCGGTAGATTTTCGTTTCTTCTTATTGCTTGGTGATGTTGACTCCTTGCGTTTCATAACATCTTGTACTCTGTTTTCTGTGTCCGAAGTCACATCGGCTGCTGGCTCTAAGTCCACTGGAATCTCCGCACTGCGGTTTTCAACAGTTACAACTCGGGGCCGTATCTTATACATTGCACAATAATCATGATCTGATGACGCCACATGAAGAATCGGCGTTGGATACTCACTATCTGTGAAAGATTTAACATCATCTTCGTCCTCATCTTTCTTGGCTTGCTGGCTGGCTTGAAAAGATTTAAAGTTCTCCCAAATGTCCATGATTTTTCCCGCATCCTTGTCCGATGTCTCCAATAATTTGTCTTCATCTTTTTCTTCTTCGGATGGAGGTGAGAGCATAACATTTGGTACCAGCGAATCTTTTTCCTCAGTCTTAGGTCTTTCAGTATCCGATTCACTACTACTGTCGCTCTCGGAAAGATTCGGAGCAATCAAATTAAGATCCTCAAGACTTTCCTTATTACGACTTTTCTTCTTTTTTCGCTTTGTTGAACCAACATCTGGCGTTTGCTCGACTTTCTTGTCTTCAGACTTTTTCTCCTCTTCTTTCACAACAGCCGGCTCAACAGGTTCAGGTTTCTCCTCCTGTGCGACTGGTTCTTCTTCTTTCACCTCGACTACTTCCTGATTTTTGTTAACTTCTTCATTTTCTACTTTTTCCACTTCTTCGGATTTAACCTCAGGAGGTGGAGCATGTATAGCACTATGCTTTAGCAGCAGTTTTCTTGAAACAAATTTCTCCTCACAATCATCCTCGGTACAAGGATAACGGAAGTCACCCGTATGCTCCCGTTGATGGACTTTCAAATAAATTGCCTTGGAGAAACACAAACTGCAAACATCACATGTAAACGATGATGGAGGCACACAAAAATGATACACATGACGCCAGCGTTTTTGTAAGCATCGCTTGCAAATGATACTCTCAGTACCGTGTTTCCAAAAAAGATGCTTTGTTATGTCCATTTTATTGCGATAAGCTATTCCACAACGATAGCACAAATGATGAAGTTTATGCTTCCACACATGGCTTGAAAGTCTGAAAAAAAAAAAAATAGAAAAAAGTTAGAAATTCTCTACATTTCAAAATCAATAAAACATACTTAGACTGGATATGACAATCCTCCAAACAAATATCACAAGCGATGTGTTTCTTTCTGAGATGCACCATCAGTCGGAATGGTGAGGGTATTCCATCGATACTACATAGACAACATCGAAATTTGATGTCAAACGTTGTTACCTTATTCGGCGTACCTGGACAAATGTGACACAGAATTTCACTAAAACTGAAGAAATTCGCCCGACACATAAAACATAGAATAGCCGTTTTAAGATGCATCTTCCTGTTATGCAAATAGAGATCTTTGTGCATTCTCGTTGAGAACCTGCACTGAAAACACTCAAAGATCCTCTCATTAAACACAGGTGCTACGATTGTGTTATCTCCGGGAGGCAGCGTTGAATAACTGTCCAAATTGAAATAATGCTCCTCCAATTCTGGCAAAAAGCTCTTCAGCTTTGATACAATTGTCGATGGTAAAAGTTCTTCAGCTGTGATCGAATCAACAGTAGCAGCAAAACGATGCTGAGCCAGCAGATGCAGGACCAAACTATGACCACAAACTGCTATGCGCCTTGCATGGTTGCAATACAGACACAAAGAATATACGGCCTTCACACACAATCGAACAAATTCAATTATTTCGAATTTTTCAATCGGCCTGTCAAGCAGCAGGTCGGTGATCAAAACATCATCATTGGCTACTTCGATTCCATCAGCTGGTGGTACGTGTTCTTTTACCACTTCGATTTCTTCGTCCTCATCGTCGTCGATCTCTGGTGGTGTAGGTGCAGGTTCGATTTGTTGTTCTGTTGTTGCCTTTATTGCTGATTCTGATTCATTGATAGGACTGAAGTCCATAACGGATTGCGCCGGTGACGATTGCGGAGGTGTTTGCTTTGATATTTCTTCGATATCCATTGTTGATTCCTCTTGGTTTTGGATAGTTTCCACATCCAATTCGGATGAACTGTTCATTTTCTCTGTGTCAAGACTGTGATCTTTTGCATGTTCGCATTCTTTCTCCATATTTTCGATGTTTTCTCGTTCGGATACAGCTTGTATTATTGTTGGGCTATCTTCTGGTTGATATAAAGGTGATGGCCAGGCCGAGCTTGGCGTTGGAGGTGGAGTAGGAGAATACATGTCACGCTCTGGAGTTGTCCAACTTTCTTTTTCATTCATTATTACTCTTGGGCTGCTGTGATTGGAATTTTCTAATTCTAAAGCAAACTCGTTCGAAGTTGCTGCGGCGGTTTCTGATTCTTCAGGTTCCTGAGGTTCTTCAATGGAATCTTGAACTTCTTCCATTACTGAAATTTCTTCTTCCATTTGGTCAATTGGTTTGATTGGAGAAAATTCATCTTGGACTGGCGGTTCTTGCAGTGTTAAAACTTCATCCTGGATTGGTTGTTCTGGTGTCGCTGTAACTTCAGCTGAATGATTTTCTATTACATGCTGCTCAACGACTGCTGGCGAAGCTCTCATCATCTTTTCTTTTGTTTTACGAATTTCACACTGAGTTTTTTCTATTGCTTTAAGTATTCTATCTAATTTGGAATTCAATTCACCTCCATCTTCCTGGCCACTATCTTTTTCATCAGCTGAACTAGAATTGTCTTGTGTTCTATTTTTTTCAACAGACGTAGTAGTCAACTCCGAATCTTCTTCTCGTACTCCTTCGTCTTTACTAATCTCCTGATCTTGATCTTCATCCTCGTTGCTATCTGTTGATGACATCTCCATATAGATAGCCTTCTGGAATTCTTTCGGCACACATAGCTTTATTTTCGGAACAATTAGAGGCTTTGGTTCGGGTATCGCTTCTGGAACTCTGTCAGGTGGTAATATAGATTTAATTTCAGCTGTCTTCTGGATTGCCTCTTGTCTTTCTCGCTCATCTAAAGCCTTAAATGGATTTACAGCCGGCATCTGATTGAAATAGTTGTTAGTACTGCAAGTTTCATCAATGACCATGTTAGTACTATCATCGGAATGATAATTGAAGTCCCCTGAAGGTTGTTTTGTTCCTGAGGAATATCCAACACCCACAGGAGCTGAGGTTAAATTTTCCGAATATCCATTTTGTTTAGCGAACTCAAGGGGAGGTTGCATAGTTTGTAGAGTGAATGGTAAAGTTGGTAATACCATTTGACTGTTGTTGTTATTGTTTAATTTGCTATCATTTACTTGTCCAGGTGTCGTCGAAAATGACGCCATTGCTGTCGAGGAGGAAGACAATTTAGGATGTTTATTATTTGATTTCGTTGATGTCGTCGACATTGCCGCCGCCGCCGCAGGTTGAAGATTAGAAGGAGGAGCCTCTATTGTTTTTGTCTTTCGCTTTGTTTTTTGTCGTTTCTCCGGATTAGCTTTACAATTGCTCAAATGTCTTCCCTTTTGGCCACACAGTGAACAGGGCTGTATGTACTCTGTACACACGTGATCTGAGAATCTTTCATGTTCGGAAAAAACATGCTGACATGTGCAACACATGAGGAAGCGGGAATTGCCATCACCTTTCGATACACTTCGCAGTTTTTCCTCGGAATTGAAGTGGTTCTGCTCTAGATCATGTTTGATTTCCAAATGAAGCGAAAGCTTCTCCGCCGTGGGGAACAATCGAATACAATAAAGACAAACATGACGATTGTGTATCTCGCGGATGTGTAGAAAAAGATTCCAGTTCTCGTGGTAGGTGCCGCAGGATGAACAAAGGTAGAAACGTTTTTTCGCTGTGATCGGCGTTGTTGTTGTCGTCAGTCCAGTCGGATTAGCTAATACTACGGCTTTTTCTTTTCCATTAGCAGGCGTTGGTGGACGTGGTGGTTGTGATGATGGTTCTGGTGTTAATGAGCTAGTAACTGCTGGTTTTTTACGATTATCTACTAACAAGCATAACTTGTGATGATCTCGTAATTGAGAGAAATTTTCAAATACAGCACCTTTGCATTTGAAACATTCAAAGTTTAACTTCGGAGTAGGTAAAATTTTGCCAGTAGGAGTGGTATAATGGTCATATGTACCTATTGGAGGGTTTGATTCTTTAAAAGTTGTGATTGCAGCAACTCGTGTATTAGGATCTGGTGTTGGTGATGAAAACTGTTTTGAACCTAATGTGGATGGTATTTCGGCAACAAATGAAGTTGATGGTAAATTATTCGTGGTATAGATAGGATATGGCCCATAGCTTGGAGGTGACACAAATTTAACAGGAGCTGACATTTCACTAATGGTTTCAGCAGGTGCTGTTTTATTATTTTGATATCCAGAATATGATTCGTAAGGAGGTGGTGGTTTTTCTTTGAGATTAACACTAATAGGTTCTTGATTGTTCAAATGAATTTGTTGGGGAAATATTAGGGGAACGAAATTGTCTTCAACAAATTTAATTGGATACTGATGATGTTTTGGTTTTGCCAAATGAAGTGGTTCCTCTTGGGGAACTTGCGTTGCTCCTATACTTTTCTCCCAAAAGTATGACGCCCTAGGAGGACTCTTAACATTCATTGAACTGTCCCTTTGTTCCTCGACTACTAAAGGAATTTCCTGCTGATGCTGATGCAGATCAAGATTATTTTTATCTGGACTTCTAATCTTAGATTCTAAGTGAATATATTTATACTGGGGTGAATCATTCTCACAAGAGCTCATCTTTCTTTTCAACGATTTTAACTCAGTCATTTTTTCAAAATCTTCCAGCTGATTATTTTCGTGTAAGTTCGTTGGAGGAGGTGGTTGTTCCTCAGCTAATGGATGATCTATAACTAAATTATGTGATGATGTTGATGAAGTTGTAGACGAGCAAGTATCATCGTCGTTTAGAGACAGTGAATGATTGCCATTTAACTTGAGAATTGGCGCTTCTATGAGCTTGAAGTCAGCGTTTTTTATTTCAGTTCCGATTGTTTCTAAATCAGCTGATTCTTTTCGTTGATGTAATAAAGAAAATTCCTTTTCTGTTGTAGTATTTTCTTCATCATCTTTTGTTATTTTCTGTTGTAGTGTATGTGTGTCTTGTTGCATTTCAGGATTTTGCTGCATTTCTGGGTCCTGTTGCATTTCAGGATTTTGCTGCATTTCTGGGTCCTGTTGTATTTCAGGGTCCTGTTGTATTTCAGGGTCCTGTTGTATTTCAGGGTCCTGTTGTATTTCAGGGTCCTGTTGTATTTCAAGGTCCTGTTGTATTTCAGGGTCCTGTTGTATTTCAGGGTCCTGTTGTATTTCAGGGTCCTCTTGTATTTCAGGGTCCTGTTGTATTTCAGGGTCTTGTTGTATGCCCATGTCTTGTTGCATGCTTGTGTCTTGTTGCATGACCGTGTCTTGTTTTATATCTGTGAGTTGTTGCACGTCTTTATCTTGTTGCATGCAAGTGTCTTCTTGTAGGTCTGTGTCTTGCTGCATCTCTGTTTCTTGTTGCACCCATGTGTCTTGTTGCACGCATGTGTCTTGTTGCACGCATGTGTCTTGTTGCACGCATGTGTCTTGTTGCACGTCTGTATCTTGTTGCACGCCCATGTCTTCTTGCACGTCTGTTGTCGATTGATTTTGATCTTGTTCGTCATTATGAAGATCTGTATCTATACACAGTTGTTTTTCAGTATCTTCTTCATCTGATGAATTATTGTCCTCTAAATATCGAGGATTATTATTTTCTTTATTTGTGATTATTTCATCGACAATTTTTTCTTCATCCATCAAAGGGATTATTGGCTTAACATCGTTCATATGGGGTTGTGATTCCATATTGGATGATAGTTAGCTGAAAATATAACAGTTTGGTTAGTTTTTCTTTAAAAAAAAATATGATAGAAAAATTAATTGATTTTATTTACAGCAACGAAAATGAAGGTTAATGCATAAGACATGGTAATTTCACAACTTTGTATTCTTCTAAGCATAATCTTGTGTTAAGAGAAATTTTACAGATTTTGATAATTTTAGATCTATTTCAAAAGACATTAATCAGCCTATATAATTTTATTATTTATTGATCTGAAGGGTACTACAAGAACATCATTATCATATACCAAACCATAAAAAAAGATTGAGATCTAAGCCACTTATTATGAATAGCGAAGCAAGCGTTCGACCCAAAGCGAACGTCTGGAATATCCAAAATTTCGTAATGTTAACTTTATTCGAATAGGGCAAGACCTCCTTTTGCCATCTTTTTGTCTTTCGAGGGGAACATAAAAATGCGAGTTGCGAAGTGATTTCAAAACCTTTCGCTTTAAATCGAACTTTCGATTTGCTATTCAAAATAGAGATTGGAATAATATAAATTTATAACATTCATTTATTTGTAGTTTGCAAATTTTACATATAAGTCTAGATCGTGACTAATTTTTTTAGTATTCCATATAGGTAACTCGAAAACGAGGATATTAGCTCATAAAATAACTTGTTGCTTGTTGTTGAATAATAAGTTTTTTTTGAAATATTTTTTTCATTTACACTTTTTTTTATAAAATGTACCAAAACACCAGTTTGAGTGATGCATTTCAACATAGCTACAATATAATAAAATAAGGTTCAGCCAATAACATTTCATATGCACTGTTGGACAATGTTCTAAATGGCGCTAGGTTCAATTCAAAAGTGCCCATAAACCTGTCAGTTTTGAAGGAAAATTTGATAATTTACGCAGTTTAACAGATTTACAAGAACTTTATGCCTTTGCATGAATAATTATTATTTATTTAACCATTTGGTAGTTTTGGCTACTTATAATTTAAGGGATAAGTCGGTGGAAAAATTTAAACTACGAAGTTTCTACCAAAACAAATAAGTGCGATTCAAAGTTCTTGAAGGGGATTGGAAGGAGTCAATTACATAAATACGTTAGTTTAAACGGTATTTTTTATAAAATGGTTTATATATTTTCATGTTTAATGTTTTATTTATGTTCATGTTTAATAGTGTGCAACTATTAGATCCCAGCCAAGAGGCCGGATACTAGATTTTAGACGAACAGTAATCTATTTATTTATTCAAACAAGTTACGGTGTTTATTTTTAGAGGATAATGTTTGGATAATGTTTAGACTATACCTAATAAATATGCTCATTTCAAATATCTGCCCTTCTGAAATATGCTGTTTATATACGTTGCATAAATGTATTAATATTTTCAGATATTGATCTTAATAAATAAAAGCCTATAGCTCAAAGGTTTATTGACATAAACAACTAATTTTAGGGAACTGGCAGCATATTTTTTTGTTTGGAAGTATAACCAAAATCTGAGTATGAGGTTTTGTAGGAGCTCTGTTTTTTTTTGTTTGGTTTTGAAAGAACACACGATTTAGGGGTCAAAAATTTGGTGAATCTTAAAAAAAATTAAATTCTACATTCTTGTCGATAATGTATGACATAAAAGTAACCGGCTACCTAATAAATTTTCTTTCGTTATCATACTTATAGGATTTCATATTTTTAAATCTTTATAAAATAAAAAATATAATCTTATTTTGATTTAAATAAAATCATTAACAATGATTCACTATATATTCCAAAACATTCAAGCGCAATCAAGGGGATATGTACCCTTTATATGTCAGAGACACAGTGCGAGCTTTAGGTAAGTAGGAGGGGATGTGAAAGGAGATGAACATTAATCTTGAATTTCAGTTAATCACAATGAGAGGGAAAGACAGAGCGTGGAAGGGAATTCCACATTCGCGTAGTACGGTTAAAGAACGAATCCCTGTACTTCACAGTACGACCGAAATTGGGTTCAAGAGTAAACTGATGAGCATTTATGACAGCGCGAGTATTACGTTTGAAACGTTTAAGGGGAGGAATGCAACTGGCTATTTCAGCAGAGCAGGTGTTTGATTGATGTAAAAGTATCGATGATGTTCTTATCTCCGATCATTTTGAAGGCTCGTCTTTGTATACTGTCCAAGAGGCTTAAGAAAGTTGCTGGGGCACCAGCCCAGAAATGGGAGTTATACTTAAGCTTTGGACGTATATAACTTTTATAGATAATAGCCAGATCAGAAGGGGAAAAGAATTTCTTGCATTTCCAAAGGAAACCTAAACATCTTGCAGCATTCTTGGCGACGTTAAGTATGTGATCATTCCACAAAAGATGGTTTGTGATGCACATACCTAAAATCGCAAAAGGGTACAGCTATGAACACTTTACTGTCTCCATATCTTGAAAGCATACTGGACAATACCAGATCAAACTCTGAGCACCAAAGAAAAAAAATTAAAGTTAAATCTTCTCCGACTGGATACAAAAACAGTATGATTTAGAAACCCGCCATAGAGTTAGTAACATGCAAAAGTGTGGGCGGATACTGAAAATTAGCTTATTCTATATATTCTTAACAAGTTTCTTTAGTAAAAGGTTCAATCACCGGCCACCTTTAAAAAAAATCGTTTATTTTCTTTACTTCTATTATTATTCAGAGTAGGTAATGTTTATCAAAAAAAATATATAAAACCAACTGTTTAAATAAATATTTTTAGTTAACTCTTTCCAATTCTGACTAATCTTTAAAGTTAACAGACCTGAAATAACATAAATATTGTATTGAAAAATAGTTCAAGTCCTTGTTATTAGAATTATTATTTGTCAAAGTGGCCAGACTGGCCTATACTATCCTAATATTTAGCTTTATATTAAAACAGGAAAGAAAAATCAATCAAAAATCAAAAAACAATTGAAAAATACAAATTTTTGAGCGGTTCTAAATTACAATCCAAACGGAGCTGTAATAGTTTTCAAAAATGCTGCAGCTGAAGTCATGACAGCTGAACAATTTTGACATCTATTGCATCCCCGTCTGTTGTTTCTACAAAATTGTCTCTCCGTACTCTGTTCTACGTAATATCCCTAAATCTATTAACTATTGATGACAAATAAACTTTGTTGTTATTTCATTCGAAATATAATTTGCATGTAGTACTTGATTTTGTAATAATGTATGCAAATATAATTGAAATAAAATAATGCACATCAGTGATGAATGCGTTAAATTGTTTGTTCAGGTCAGATCTAGAATCGGGTCATATTAGTTTTGCAATATACTCGTATATTGTATCTACCAAGTATTTTGCTCTCCAATCAAGATCTAATAGAAGCACCTACATAACAAATACGAGATGAATAGCAACTTTATGTAACAAAAATGATTTTTGAATTTAATTTAAATTTGTCTGGAAAATCTACTATCAACAACTTTCTTGCGTTGTAAAAAAAAAAAACAATAACTTTTAGAGATTTCGGAGAAGAGAAATGTTGATAATCTCTTTGGCGAAAGGAAAACACGTTTTTTTTTGCCCGCCCGCCTTTTCTGTATGAAAACAACTTTTTTTTTACACTCAAACCGAAACCGAAGGCCATGCGGCTAAACAAAGACACCGATTTTGAACTCCACAATAACAAATTAACAACCCAAGAGAAAAATGCCTGCAATTATTTCTAACCTTTACCTTTTTTTCTTTTTCCTGATTAAATCGCTTCCTTTCTTTTTCTTCTTGTTACTTGTTTGTGCTTCACAGTTGGAGAATTGCAGAGTTGCTGGAACCAGCAGAACCACCCTCCGTAATGAAGAATCTTCGACTGACGGTCGTATGTGGATGTCGGCAAGGCGACTGAGAAGAACTCACCGTCAATGTTGGCACAGAATTTATCCGAGTTTTTAATGGTGGTGGTGAAAAGTGAGCGAGATCCGTCGTGCTCGTGGTCGCCGCCGCAGAGTGGCCCAGCCAACGAAAAATGGCGTCATTGGGTGTTGCGCGACCAGCGGAGTCTGAAAATTTATGAAAAATTTTCGCCTTTTTTTCTAGTTTCTTGTTTATCCACACTTATTTCATTAAATTATTATGAAATTAGTATTTAATTAACATCACTTGATAAAGAATTCAATAAAATTCTGTAGTTTTCATTTGATTTGAAGATGAAAATTAATTAAATTCACTTTTTTTTCGTATCACACAATTGGATTGGAGTTGGGAAAAAAATATTGAAATTTTATCGTGGGTTTTAGGTTGGCGATTATTTAAACGTTAATTTACACATCTAACTTTATAAGTTGGTTATTTAAAATTTAATAAAATTGAGTAGATTTGTTTAATGTAAATTTTAGATGTATTTTAAAATAAAAATTCGCGTTGGAATTGGTATTTTGTTCAATTGAAATTGCGAGCACAAACAATTCGTGTAATTTTGGCGTTAGCCATTTTTATTTCGTTGTTCGTTCAGTGCAGCATAGCCAACTGCGGGAATGGAAGTGTTTGGTGTGACATGTTCATTTGCAATATGCGGAGGTTTTTTTTTATGGTAGCATGATAAATGAAAACACGAGGTTGAGGTTAAAGTTGAAAAATGTAAAAGTTGTTTTGTTTGTGAAAACGACATAAGAAGATCAAATTTGTTGGATTAAATTATTTAATAACACTAAAGCGACATATTATTATAAAATTTTGGAATGGCATGTTAATTAATTTAGAGGGTGTTGTTTTTTTTTGTGAATTTTAACGAAGAATTTTTGAAATGGTTGTAATCTTGGATAAGTAGTGATGGGAGACAAGAGAATGTGGTTGATTTTTTTATTCTATTACTTTTTTTAAGTCTAGTACAGTTTTGAGGTTCGGGTAAGAAATGGATAAGGCATTGATTACACTGCTTTCGAATGTGTTGTTTTGTGTCGCTGTCATTCTAATTCATGAATTTCGATATAGCACGGCACGGACTTTTGTGTATGTATCTCGGTTTGACTCAATTCAAACCTGGACTTAAGCTAGTTTGGATTGAAATCGTTTGTATTCGACTCGCTCTAGGTTTGATTTTTGGTGAAGTAGAGGAATGCGGTATGGCAAAAATACAAATTGATATAATATTTGAATGGCTTTTTGTAAGAAGGCGAGGCAGAGCATTGAACATGTCATCACGCTGATAATTTTGGCAACGGTATTTTTTTAAGTTGCAGTTTACAGCCCACATCAAATTCTTTTCAAGAAAAGGAAAAATACATGCGTGTCAGCTGTCAGTCCAGAAACTCTATTATGTGTGTGAGAATTTTGTGTATCTGTGTATCTGAGTGTGTATGTTAAGGATTGTAAATATCTGTTGGAACTTTTTACATTTTTATTCTCTCATTCGTGTGGTGGAAGTCATATTGCTTGGGCGTAAAAAAAGTTTATTTTTGGTTTTTCAGATTTTTGTTGAATTGCGCGCATTGAGTTAATATTTTAACCTATGAAACATGTTTTTAGGATGGCACCAAAAAGGAAAACTTTAAAGGAAAAGGTAGACGTAATAAACTTTACCCAAAAATATAAAAAAAGCGTACGGGAACTAGCAACAGAGTTTAAAATAGGAAAAACCCAAGTCGCTGAGTTACTAAAAAAAAAAGAAAGAAGAGAAGAAAAAAAAATGTTTTTGTTTGGTTTCCCTTAAACGGACAACTCCCTTGGGCGGACAAAAATTTCTGCACCATGGCTGTCCGCCCAAGGGAGATTTCACTCGTATATATTATTACTAAGCTTATGTCCTCGAACTTTTATTTATTATTATAAGCTTAATACAAGCCACTTACTTAAATCTATATCACATTAAAAAATGTCATTAAGTCTAACAAGAAGTATTTAAGTCTAAGAATATTTATTAATTATTAATTAATCTAAATAAAATTAAGTAATTATAAAAATATTTATTAATTATTAATTAATCTAAATAAAAATTAAATAATTTGGTGGGGAGGTTTAGGTGGGGAGGCTTAGGAGGGCAAATCTCAGTGAGGGTTTACTAAGGCTTAAGTCAAATATGTTCGAATTATTGGCCTTACTCAACATTCTTGTCAGGGGTTCATTTCGTCCATATTCGGTACGATGGTATTGGATTCGAAATAGGGTTGTAGACCGGGAATGACGATCTGAGTAATGATTATAGCAGCATTTACTCCAATAAAGATTATGTGGGCGTTTATATCAGCGTTTACTACAGTAAAGTTGTCTAAGGTTTGTGTTAAATCAGCGTTTATTATAATAAATACATATAATGCTTATACTTATATCCCAATAACTTACTCTCATAATGAATTCTAAGGAATGATTTATATCAGTTTCACTCCATGCTGATATAGTATACGCAGAAAACATCTGAGGAATTAATAATATCAGCATTTATTCCAATAACGATTTTCCTTCCTATCTTTCTTTAATTTGTAATTTGGAACCTTAATAGAAAATCCTTGAGGTTGGGAAACAGTACAGTATACGATTGTTTACCGAACGAAAAGATAGAGGCTGAAATTCATATATATAATAATAACCGTGTTTAGGTTCGATTTATAACTAGCACAGCACTGAACTGTTACAGAAGATTTACAAAAGTTTAAACTAAGTCTAGGAGAAGCTTAAAATTTAAAATTTCATTAAATTTTATGATTCTGTCTATCTGTTGTATTTTTTTCAAACTTGAAATTTAATATTTTTTGATTATTTCGAAATTGATTCAATTTTTGTTAGCTTGTAAGAAACCGTTATTAACGGTACCTGCAAAAAACCGGCATTTTGGTTTTCGATTTTCTGACAAATGGTTTAACGGACTACGATCAATTTTTTTTAGGATTTAATAATTTTGCATATCAAAATTTTAAACAAACAAATTTTTTAACATTTTTTATGATAAAAGGAATTTTCAAATACAAATGTATTTAAATTCTTAAAAAAAAAATGCTGAATTAAATTTAAATTAAAAGTGTTAGGCAAAAATCTCAAAATAAATTTTGTCAAAAAAAGTATCGAAAAAATAGCAAGAAGAAAAAACATCAAAAAATAACAAAAAAAAATTGTCAGGAATCCCCAAGTAGAAACGGTCTTCAACTGCGAGAACAAAAAAATGTTCAAAAAAAAGGAGATTGCCCAAAATTGACCAAACGCGGATTAAAATGAAATACATATTAATTAAAAGGACTTTCATTTTATATCCGACAAATAGAGACAAAGGCCCTCTTTATGAAGAGCAAATCGAAAATTTTACTCAAATCGAATGTTTTCGAAAGCCAAGATATCGTAATATTAGGAAAATCGAATAATGTGACGTTCGAAAAGAGCAACATTTTCTATCGCCAAACTATTATGTATGTATATTTATTATCTACAAAAAAATTACGGTTATTGTGTAAATCCTTCAAGTTCCAAAGAAAAAGTATGATTTTTTGGCGCCTGTTACTAGTTTCCATGAACATATATCTTATAATGATTGATCAGTAAAATTATTTCAAATAAAATTTATAACATTTTATTTGGTTGCTTTATTATTAAATAATACATACAAAAGTACCCTTTAACATTAACAAAAATACATTTACTATACAATTAATAATATTTCGAAAACAATAATTAACATTTTCAAAAATTCCTCCCAATAACACGATCCAAATCGTTCCAACTGCAAGAATAATCAATTTGAAGCAAGCCCTTTTTACTCAATCCAAATTTATTGCCATAAGTGTTGCTGTACAATGATTCAGATCTTCGGCTCAGAGTGCTGCCATAAAAAGAGCTTTCATAAATCGATGGAGGGCTGGAATAGAGCAATGCATTGTGGTTCTGTGCCAAGCACTCATAACAATCTGGTACACTGCAAACTGATGCATAAGGAGTCTCTCCATAGGGACTGCAGTAGTCGTAAGGAGCTGAAGGATAATCAGCTGTTGGCTCAGGTTTGGGCAGTGACATACCTCGTCTTCGAGGTGTGGCACTAAATCCAGCATTTGTATTACGTCTAAGTGTGGCTACACTTTCTTCTCCGCAGCTGCTGTTCCTCTCTGAAGAGGGGGAAGAGCTGCCAAAATCTATTTAAAAAAAAAAACCTATAGTTTGAAAAGATTTCCAAGAAAAGAAGATGCTTTAGAATTACCACCATAAGAATTATACATCCTTGGATCTCGACCAGGATAATCATCGTATTTAACTGTGTTGAAGAGTGCTTCTTCATCCATCTTACTATAGCAGTCAGCACAGTCTAAATCGCCTGTTTTCTGCATGTAAAAATACTGTGTTGACACTGGTTCACCAGCTGGACTTGGAGACATTGATGTCTCATAAAAAGAAGAACTTTGAGGTGTTGGATCTATCTTCCTAAAAAAATAAAAACATCAGTTTAAAAACTTGGTATTTGTATATTTATTTATATACAGACTTGCGAACGTAGTCATAATTTTCCAAATCCCATGGATCAACATAGCACCTTTGCGATGGCAAAAGAGTTGTCCCATAAATATCTTCAGTTGTGTCAATAGAATAATAAGTTGAATCAGAAGCCTCCACTGGCAGAGGAAACTTTGGTCCTTGACGGCGTAATGTGCGTGCTTCTCTCTCGCGCATCTAAAATTAAATAAAATACAAAATTATATTACCATACCTGCGATAAGATCAAACAAATTCGATGGCCGTTGAAAGTAAAGTTTAAAAGCATAACATCGAAGACTCAATAATAATTTAATTTATGGAACGTGCCTCAGCGCATGGTGCAATAGTAATTTTTACTTTGCATATACATAGCTTACGAGTATAATCTAATATTAGTCTTTTGCTATACACAATCTGGCAAACTTATTTCAAGACGACCTGTGGCGGTAGTGATGGCTCAGGTGCACATCAGACCAATCAGTTTGGCTTAAAAAAAAAAAGTGAAAATCATTCTTCGATGCAATCATTTGAGCATTAAGTTAACTGCCCCTTTCAATGTGGTTTAGCCTCTAATATAGACTGATGAATACAGCGCTGCTGAGGATATTTCAACATGTACGAAATAATATTGTTCATAGGTGAGTGGTTCTGTGCTTGGTAAAAGTTTGATGCTTGTTTTGATGGAAGGTTTTAAAATACATGATGTATTGGGCTGTATAAATATATTGCACAATTTAAAGAGTGAGGTTAGTTATGTAGAATAGTAGAAATGCATACATAATAAACAAAAATTAAGCAAACGAGATCAAGGAGCTAGTGAAATGAATGAAAGCAGGCTATATAAAACTGCGGCGCCCTGGGTCTTCCTGAATTCACTCTGAAGCGTGTAATGCATAGCTCTTTTTCAAGCCAGTTATTTTCACATGGTCGTTTTTCGTTCAGGACGAGCTCTAAACCCAATAAAATGGGTATTAAATTTAGTTTTGTGGAAATGCACAATTGAGGAAGTTTTCAAACCCCCGCCCGTGGGAATTTTTTGGTGTGTCAAGAAATGTCACGAAAATTTATTTTCGTTTTATTAAATTTTTTCATACAAAACGGGTTTGTAATGAACACCATAGTCATTCGGCCCCATCTTCAACATTGTTGAATTTTTAAATTAAATTTTTTAAAATAAATTCAATTGTTTTTTCTGATAACCTCTCAAAAATATTAATAAAACGCATTTTTTTTGAAAATTAGCTTTGCGATTTTATTCTTATTCTTCATAAAATTATTTTTTGAAGTTTTTTCAACGATTTTTGAAAAAAAAGTTTAAGTTTTAAGCTTTTTCATATATTTCTCTCAATTTATGTTTTTTCAAACGGGAATATCTTGAAAATTGGAGTAATTGGTGAAATACCGATTTGTAGGAATTAAGTTTAACAATTAATATTATGGACTTATGGTCATACGTCGCAAGAACGGGATAGCAGAGAGCAGTGCCGGCTCAGCCCAAACGAGCGCCCTGTGCAAAATTTAGCTCTTACGCCCCTTATATTCATTACCTACTTCGTTTCTCAAGCCATTTCCACATTACCCATGAGGTAGACTTTTGAATGCGTTTGAGGCGGTTCCTATTTGAAATATTCTACTCATATTTTCTCATTCGAAATGTAAACGAACTACCAAGAGAGACAAACAGAGAAAATCGTGTTTGACAGTAAAAAAAAACTACCCACATTCATTTCGTTTGAAAGAGTTGAGCGCATAAGATTGAGAGATTATGCTTTTGTGCAGGATTTAAATCTGCACAGTCTACGTCGGTCGCACTGCTTATTGTGGGATACATTCATTTCAAACAAAAATCAACGTTTGAGTTCATTTTTCTATCAAAAATTTTCGTTGAGTGAATTCCCATACGTGCAAATCTGAAATTTGCACATTTCTACTCGAACGATTGTAGGGGAAATAAAAATGAGTATATTTATTTGTATGGGGATTTTCGAGTGAAACGGGCAAATAAAAATCTTGCACGTATGGAGGAAGTTCGAATCTTTTCGTCTGAATTATTTTATTCTTAGCGTTGATTTTGGTACCTATACGAAAGATTTTTTTTTGCAAAATGATAAAATGAAAATAAAAAGAATGGAAACATATGAATGTAGTTTTCTTGTGAGGTTGCGCCCCTGCAGCTCTGCGCCCTGTGCATTTGCACATCTTGCACATATGGTAGGGCCGGCCCTGCCAGAGAGCTACATAGCATTATGCAGTTAACTGCTTTCTTGAATGCTAAACTAATTTATTTTCTTATTTCTTCGACACATAAGCTATGTACCAATTGTTACATTTTGATAACAGTCCTTCAGTCGTCGACACCAACTTCCTTTACGAGTTTTTTTTTTTGGAGATAACTTCAAAATTCAAAAACGGGTCTTAATTTTATGTTCTGAAAACCAAAACTGATATAAAAATTCTGGGCTCAGGTTCAAGTTCAAGGCATTAAAAACCTCCAAAAAGTATACTTTGATTACACTAGTTTACAAAATTTTGGGTCACCGATGCTACCTAAAAAAAAAACAACTTTTTTTTACTAATTCGGGGTCGCTGAAAACGAAAATGACATTAATTTTTTTTTTCAAAGAACCGTTTTCGAGATATGCTCAAAAAAAGGTTTTTTTTGGTCCATTTTTTGAACACTGGCTTATATCTATTAAATGATCTTTTTAATTTACATATCGTAAATATTTTTAGAAAGATAACACTTTCTGCTTTCCAACGGTATACGGTTTGTTATAATCGGATGCGAATTCATTAAGATACAAGCGATCAAAGATTATAAAATTCGATTTTTTCGAGCTTTTTTGAAAATTTATCATTTTCAATTGAACCGTGTGGATAGAAAAAAAATATAAAAAATATTTTTTTGGGCTCAAATAAAATGTATTTTTATAACAAAAATTTTAAGACCAAATTCATCAAAATTGAAAGATAAATGTAGAAGCTATGAAATAAATAAGAAAAACAAGTCAGTCATTTTTTCATACGAAATCGTTTTCATTACTACTTTATGTTATAAAAAAACAAATTTACATAGAATATACTAAATTTTCTGTTTAAGACAATGACTTCATTATTTCATAGTTTCTACATTTATCGTTCAATTTTGATGAATTTGGTCTTAAAATTTTTGTTATAAAAATACATTTTATTTGAGCCCAAAAAAATATTTTTTATATTTTTTTTCTATCCACACGGTTCAATTGAAAATGATAAATTTTCAAAAAAACTCGAAAAAATCGAATTTTATAATCTTTGATCGCTTGTATCTTAATGAATTCGCATCCGATTATAACAAACCGTATACCGTTGGAAAGCAGAAAGTGTTATCTTTCTAAAAATATTTACGATATGTATATTAAAAAGATCATTTAATAGCTATTAGCCAGTGTTCAAAAAATGGACCAAAAAAACCTTTTTTTGAGCATATCTCGAAAACGGTTCTTTGAAAAAAAAAATTAATGTCATTTTCGTTTTCAGCGACCCCGAATTAGTAAAAAAAAAGTTGTTTTTTTTTTAGGTAGCATCGGTGACCCAAAATTTTGTAAACTAGTGTTATAGGAAGAAACAAAACATAAACAATTTAAAACCTTTACTTGGAAAACGACTGATTTACTTTACCAAAATATTATTAATACAGTTGGTACCTGGAATACCCTGGATCTGAAATCAAACACTAATATTGGGAACAAATATCTAACAAGTATGTGTTACACTGAAATGAACATAATATTCAAGTTCATTATTACGAATGGAAAATTAATTATCATGCTACTCTGTGCTCCCCTATTGCATTTTCACTTTTTCGCATCTAAGTACATACCAACAATTTCATCTCTATGAATATGGTAAAAGATGATGTGTGAAATATTCGCAAAACAAACATCACACAATACAAACATTAATCTTCAAGAATAATATCATCGCATGCAAAATTGCAAGCGAACAACGTCTTTATCAAGCCAACCAGCCAGCGCCAGCGCCCACATTGATGATGATGATATTTACACGGCACACGGCTCTATTCCTTATATTAAGTTCAAGTGCATGCTTCTAATTACTATCCGTCAGATGCACGCACCACGTTTGGTACAAGGTGGCTCTTCGTTGTCGTTGTAGTTTTCATAGCCACCGCACCTCTCCTCTGTCTTGGAGGTGAGAATCTTCCAAGCTCGAACATAATAATGGCCAAGTGGAAAAGGAGAACGCCAAGGTGAAGGCGCCTCAATGCGCCATATTGTTTAACAGTGTGAAGCGAATCCAATTAATTTAAAAAAAGCACATTCATAAATTTAAAACGAGGAGAAAATTTATTTAAAATTAAACCACGGCAATTATTATTTCAAAATAATATAGTTTCTCTTCTAATCCATTATCGCACGAAAAATTTAAAGAAAGTTGTACGACACAATGTTATTTCAATTTCTTCAGTGCAAGTTCAGTGCCATCCTTATTGCAAACAAAACATTAACATTCAATAAATTTGACTTCCTGTCCAGCCAGTCAGACGTAAAATCCTTACGTAAGTTTACCGTGAAGAACCAGCCTCTCTTTTCCAACTAACTTGACAAACCACCATCAGATCAATTGTTGGGGAACCCATAGTACCTGTATAGTGTTTGTAATTTCCATAAAGGCTATATTTGTAGTATCGCGTTCAGGCGACAGGTTTAATCTGACGTATTCTTTTGCCTTCCGTAGCGAGATGCTGTAATGTAGTCTTGAATTGTAAGCTGCACCATGGCGGCACGTCAAGTTTAATGCTGTTCCTCCAAGTCATATACTTAGTAGTAGTTTTCGGTCAGCATTTAATTCAGGTTTTAAATTGGCTATTTAAGATGAATTGAACAATTTATTTAAGTTTTCCAGTGCATCCAGTCCGACAGTGGTTGTAGGGGGTATATACAACTACTGTTTAGACATTTGGAGAACGCGCGCACAATTGTGACTTGGAAAAACTGGTTCCCTCTGCCAGTGATGGTGGCGGTGGTGTTGTCGGGTCTTATACAATTTGTTGATTGTGGTATGATGGAACCACTAATAAGCGACAATGTGGACAGAAACTGGGGATCTCACAACTGGAGTAGGTACCTAACTAATCATTGTGGATATACCTACATGTTTATCAACAGATTTCTTACAAACAACAACTAACAGCCATAAATCTTCTGTCTGTCGTGAGATTTTTTGCTCCCTGTAAAATTTATGACAATAACCCTGAATACCAACTGGTGGATTTAAAGCAAGTGTCATACTTCGGTTAAGTTGTGGTCTTAAAGTAATTCAGCAGAAACTGGTGTTTTTAGGGTACCACATCAAGTAGGTTTAGTTGAGGTGAAGTAGATATTTCGAAATTATTCACTTTTGTTACAAGTAAGATGATGGATAGTGATGATGATGATGGTGACCTTTATGGCTTTTGTTCGATTGCTTGAAGTAGGGCTTTATGCCATTTTAAATAGACAATGGATTATTCATTTTTGCTAGGTCAAAACATATCGACTAGTAAATACATAGTTTCTTGTAAATATATTTATGCTTCCACAATAATCAATGACTTATTGAGTACAATTTACATAAATTGTGTACATATTGAGTACAAAGTGTATAATCTTATTTTTAATACTTTTACTTTATAGGGGTAAGAATTAAGCTAAATTATGATGTGGGCTGAAAAAATTTAAAAATTACCGATTTTTAAGGAAATTATCAGTTTTGGGAAATCCAAAATTTGTAAGGAGATTCAGGAAAGCAAACACTAAGACCGGTCCACTTAAATATATGCAAGAGATGCAATAGTAATTAAAAAATAGCAGTTAGAACTGTGTAAATTTACGTTTTTTTTTTAATTACTTCAAATGCAATATTTTGGCCCAAGCTGACTTGATACCCCGAAATTGATTCTTAAAACATCAGAAGGGCATTTATCAATATTCCTGAAAACTCTATACCACCAGGAAGAAATCAATGAGATCATTACATACGATTAGAAAACAGAGATGGGATTAAAGTACATCCTTGTCAAACTCCGAAACGTTTTTTCCATTTCACACCGTCGATTTGTTTCTCTTGTACATATTTACTGTAATTTTCAAGTCAATTCACCTCAATTCCATTTGCCAGCGCAACATTGATTGTTTTAATATGCAAACAACTCGCCTAACTTGGGAAATGTGTTTAAAAATCTTTTTTATCTAACTTAGACACAAGAGAAGGTTGTCTTAATCGTGAAAGAGTCCTGATATTTTTTTTTTATTAAATAAATCATTTTCCCCCCATTTGAAAATACCGGTAAGACATAGAATTTTTCAGCAACATTGGTTTAAGAAAGGAGATAAAATTCTTGGAACCCGTAGGGAAGCAAGAAGTTAACAAATTATTTTACTAATATTGCTGAAAAATTCCAGATCTTACCGGTAAATTTTAAAACTTAATCACTTCGGGAATTTACAGTTCAATTACATACCTATATGTATATTTACGCACAACACTGTTTGGATGGTGGGCTGACTCTGCACACGGTTAAAAAAAAATTCAGTTAACAAACAACTGACAATATTTTTTTGTCAGAAATGAAAAAAAATGTTTGATGAACCATTTTTTTAGTACGATTTTCTTCCACAATTTTTTTTTTTCGCGGCTTAAAAAACTTTCCAATTGGTTGTTCAGTGACAGATTAGTTCTGTCAGAATATTTATTTGAGTATTTTTCTTTTAATAATTTATTTTTTGCCAAATTTGTTTTTAGATATTTTTCAAATTTAAAAAATTTGTTTGATACCTCCTGATCAAATAAATAATAAATTGTATGTTCATAACTTGAATATACATATATAAAATTACATATATATAAAATTAGTAATATATAAATAATGTGTGTAGTTCGTTACAAATCAAGTATTATAAGCATAATCATACTAACATTTAATCACGTTCAGCAAAGCAAGCATACCTGCAAAAGTGAAATCGCCCACAATGAATTAATTACACAAAGTACAAATAATGATAATTATTGGAAGAAACTCCTATTGTGTGTATAATTTTTCTTGATAAATAACCAAACCTACCCACGCACTGTGATTAAGCAATAATTATTATTGTCATACTGTTAAAGTTTCGGTCGAACAATAATTAGTTCATTACAAACATCGAACAACGACCTTTAAAGGTTCAGGGTTCAGTTATCTGAATATAGTCCAACAAAAAATAATTGAGTGTGAATAATTGAAATAACATAAGAAATTCAAAAAAAAAATATTTACTCCATGCTGTGATGTAAAGATAGACATTAAAAATTTGGCTTGAATTGTATGAAATTGTTACAGGTCTTGAGTGAGGTGTGAGGATTTCCTGTTAAGCACCCACTTTTACTTTTGCTTTCAAAATGCACTGCCTGGTCGAAGTTATAACACCACAGATTTTATATCAATGAATACAACTTATGACCGAGCATATCTAGAGATTTAAATATAATTAAAGTAATGATTCATTTTAACGTGTGATGGCAGTCAAGTTTGTCAGGTTTGGCGATCTGATAAATTTTTATTAACATACATTATGTAAAAGAGACGTTAAATATTTTTTTTTTCATTCACTTTTTGGGTGAGGTATTTTAGTTTGGTCGTGCTCGTGATAGCTTAATGAAAGTCAAATTATGCATAATGTTTGGTAAAAAAATCGACCTCGAAATATTTGACACATTAAAAACACTTTAAATATTAAAAGAAAAAAATGATAGTCTCGGAACTGCAGTAAATGAGGATCAATGATTACTTTCATTAATGTCTTAACGTATTTGAATAAATTTCTATTTTTTTAAGATTCTTTTGCAGAAAAAAAACTATTTTCAGCCAAGTTTTGTAAGCAAAATGAAAAAAAAATTTAAAACATTTATACATATATAGGGGAATTTATACATTTCAAATTAAGTTTTTCTAAAATTAAGCTTTGGTCAAAATTCAACCCCTTGAAAAAAATATCTATAAAAAGAGCAAATTATTAAAACTTAAATGTACGAGTATACATTTAAATTTTCAACCAACCACTTAACAAACTGGTGAAATATTTTTTTTTTGTTCAAATCTTATATGCATTCCAAAAAGTTATTCAATTGTCAAATTTACATTTGTAAACAAAATTAATGTGGCTGCCAAATCTTCGAGCTTCGAGGTCAACTGGATAAGCAACAACTTCTGAAGAAGTGAAGATGAGTTTGAGCATATCTTAATGATGATTGGTTTGGAATTTATTTAACTATTCTTCATTTTGGTCTATGTGCGAATTATATTGAATCAAGTGATGATGTTAACATTTAAAAGAAATAAAAATGAATAATTTGTTGATTTTGTTTTGTAATAACATTAAGCTCTAACCTACTTCAGTTGAGGAAATGAATAATCAATATTGAAAAGAATAGAAGTGATTTTTTTAACGTTACACGAAAATATCTTATTATTATTTTTGTTAAATTATTTTCAGAGAATCGATAGATTGTTTTGTTAGTCATGAAATAAGCTAATAATTAAATGTTTGTTAATTTGTATCATTTTACGAGAACCTCTAAAAGTTGTATGATGAAGAAGAACTTATCTAACATAGTTGAACTGTATTCTTTTATTTAAACTGTAGAGTAGTTTAGATTTATTTCCCTGTTTTATGTTTTTGGGAGTGCTGAATGCGAATATTAATATATGTTTGCGAATAAAATTTCGTGTCTCAAAATGGCAAGGAGGCTTATCACTTTTTTTAAAATTATATCCAAGTACAAAGAATTGCCTAATAATTCTAGATTAAAAGGAGCTAAGGTCGTCCAAGACTATAATCAAGACAACCAAGGCAACTAAGACATCGAAGGCAATCAAGGTGCCCAAGGCGTCCAAAACTTTTAAGACGCCCAAGAAGCACTAGACGATGAAGACGACCAAGAATCTGGACACGCTGAAGGAGCATGGGATGCTTAAGGTATCGAAGATTCTCAAGACACTAAAGACGCTGAAGGCACCCAAGATGCTGAACAAGAAATTAAAACTTTCAAGACAGCGAAAGATCAAGATGCTCAAAAAACGCCCAAGACGAGAAAGACACCAAGGACAAGATGTCTTTAACGCCTAAGACGCTTAAAACGCCCAAGACCCTCAAAACGACGAAGACAATTACAACTCTGAAGACTTCGAGACGACGACGCCGACGAGAGCGGTCCTTTGGTGGAGGTACAAACAGAATTATCAAAGTTTCAACCCTATTCGTTGCTTACAACTTTCGGGGTATTGTAACCTTTTTCAAAAACTCAATACAATTATTTATTATATCTATTTGCTATGTACATATGTAATGACTTATAAATATTGTAAGCTATGCAAAAATCAAAAAAAAAAATATTTTTATTAAATTTTGTAACCATGTGACTTTTGCCAATGAATCGACGATATGAACCATACATTATTTTCTTCTAATACGAGCCCACTACTTCAATATAAAGTTGTACACAGAAATTTTACGCGGCTGAGCAGAGAAATTCAAAAACGTCTTCATAAAAATATTTTTTTTTTCATAATAATAAATTAACAAAACCCACGACCAAGACCTTCATTTAAAGACATCATGAAGTTAAACGCCTTCACACTAGATTTTACACAAAAAAAATTATCATAATTATCTTATTCTATTGTTCTTATTAAGCTCATATAATTTGATCTTACAAAGAAGACTTATTGCAAGATATGAAAACAAAAAATATTAATAAAAAAAATTCTTGGCTGCAGTTAGATTTGATGATGATCAGTTAAAGAAATCTATTGTTTGCATAGGCATGTTCCAAGTACTTATCAATTTTCATGCATTTGAATATGAAGTATTCAACAGAAGAAAACTGCAATTTATTTCCAGCAGTTTACTGAGGTTGGTATATTTTTGCGATATAATTATTAAGAGGGGTATGATTATCCCCTTCAAATTGTAATTTCCCTTGCTTTGCTTTAGTTCAATGCATATCACAAATACGAAATCAAAGACTGATTAATGTTCTACCCGAGTAAATTCACCAAATTCTTTGCGTTAAAAAGTAGACTGCTCCGCCAGACAGTCGACGGACGGCTCATTCCAGAAAAACTCTTGTACCAAATCAAACTTAAAAACCAATTGTCTAGGTGCATCTCTTTTTTATCTTCTCCCCATTTTTCAAAATAATGTTAATTTCGAAATCATCAATTTAAAATTATGACCTAAAATTTAAACTGTACAATAATAGCAGACATTAAATTAATGAAGAACAAAAAATAAAAAAAATAATAGCGGTATTTAGATTTTTAAGGTCTGAACACATTTCTTTTTTTTCACAATTCGTATCCGCTACTCGTTGGGAATTTAAAATTAGCAAGAACAATATGTTTAAAGATGTAACACTCCCACACGACATTCAACAAACACAAACCACACAAGCGTCTTTGTTAACTACATAAATGTTCACCTTATTTGTATCTAAATTGATCCCAAGTCAGTTGTGGTCTTTATCCAAATCCAAAATGTTTGTCCTCGGGGAAGACCCAAGAATCAGTTAATTTTCCGAAAAAGAAATAAACCAAAGAAAAACAGAAAACAAAATAATGCGAAATGCAAATGAAGTTTCGAACGCAACGACAAAAAAGTTGAATCACGACGACGGAGTTACCGCGCAACGTAACGTTGGTCGACCTAACCAAGTCCACGATTGGAATCAAACTGAAACTGATTGGATTGGAACCACAGGTGAGGCACGCAGCTCACAGTTAAAGCCAAGAAAGAGCAGATGTTGTGCTGTTGCTGGTTGCTTACTGCCTTTGGCGAATAACAAAAAGATAAACAAAAAGCTAGACCGGCCAAGTGGGAGTCTATGTCATAACGCAGCCTACGAAGAAAAAAAACGCACTATATCAGTCAGCTTCAGCACCAGCACCATTAACAACCAGCTGCACCAATTTTGTATAGTCCAGGAGATTGTGTGTTATAATGAAAACACCATGTTCATGTAAGTATTTATAATATTTGCGTTGGGCGCCATTTAAGATTTTAGGCTTATTGTTGTTTGATTGAATAACTCGTTTATTTTCAACTCTAGAATAATTCAAATAATAAAAGTTGTTGAAAATAAAAATTATAACGTATTTTTATTAAACTAAAATTTTCTACAACAAAGTGACGAATTTGGCTTCAAATTTGTTTTTGTTTCTGAATCTGTTTGTATTCAACTCTGAATTTATAAAAAAGGCAGCTTAAACTTCACTGATTAGGCATTTGATCACTGATAATAAGTTTGAAGATAATGATAGTGAACCCTCTAGATGTCTCCCATATTTTTCCAGAAGTCGAGAGTGTTTCCCGTTTGGCAAAATCGCTTTAACCTTTTTGGAGTTTTTTGACTTTTATCTCGGAATGTTGTAGCCTCGGAAATAGCTAATTTAAGAGCTGCAAAGGAATAAATCTCCTGAGCACTTTTCCTTCTTTGTGCGGCGATTTTGATTTTTCTTCTTTCCCTTTTTTTCTCTCTTCTGGCTTCCAACCATTTTAGGTAGGAATTCTGTCCAAGAGACGAAACCATCGAGTCTTTTATAATTCTAGTTTCGGTCTTTTCGCGGTATCGAGAGACCACCGAGACCTGTGTAAATATCGGTCTTCGCTCAGGCCAGTTTCTTTATCTATACAATAATAGAACACATTCATCAAGTTTTGGAAGCCGGAAAACTCCTACTTCTCACTGCATTGGTTTCATTAATGTGTTTTGTTCTACCCTCTCTTCATTTCCATGTCATATACAATTGCAGAAATATTACTTCGGAAAATGCAACTGTACCCCTTAAACTATGCAGAAGTTTTGATGGAAGGTTTAGCTTTTTGGTTTATACATGTAGGCCCAACCATGTGGAGAAAAACAAATTGGTTGGTTATAGATAGATTTATGGTACAACCATATCGACTTCAACATTTTTGGTCTTTCAATACCGTTGCTAAGGCTCTTTTTATAGAAACACCAAGATAAAGTACTCAATGCATTCCAATTCCAATAGACTGAGATGTATTGATGTGAATGGCCTTTTTCAGGTCCGAAGACTCTTTAAACAACTCCAAAGCAAACAAGCCAAATTGTTTGCTGTGAGAATCATTCGAGTGGAATGCAACCAAATGCATTGTTGACAGAACGATGATGATGCTGGACACAATAAAACTGACCTAACCGAATGGATGGTGTGTTTAAATAAAGTGAAAGTTTTATATGAAATGATGTTTTGTTTTTGGGAGGAGTTGGCGGAATTCGTCTCGGATGACCGCAATAAATTTTAATGCAAATTCTTATTTATCTGTTTGTGGCAGAAAATATTGTGGATGGCAATATTTCCGCTGAAATATTTTGTGTGTTTTATTGACGACCTTCGACAAGGGCATACAAGTTATGAAATTTGAAAAAAGTGAAATATAAGACCAATCTTTTAATAAGACGTGATGACGGATGATGATTGATGATGAAATAATGATCAATTGAAAAAAGATCTCCTTGGCTTCTTATACAATATAGGCAACGGATTAACCATTTACAGCTGCGGTAAAAAAATAGCACCACTACGAGAACCCAATTTCATTTAAAAATAAAGTTTATGTCAATATTTTGAGGGAAATTTTTAATATGCAAAAAGACTAAATTTAATCAAAAGAACACATTTAAAAAAGAATTGCAACTTTTATTCATCAATTTAAAAAAAAAACTTAAATTTTCTCCAAAAACTCTTATTAATAGGCGGTAAAAAAAATAGCACCATTGCTTTATCATGCAACTTAAAACTAAAACATCGTAAGAATACAATTTGTTTTTATCATTTTATTTTTAAGAAGTACCTAACCCACCAAAATCAGTACTTTGCTGCATAGCCTTTGTTGGCTCTTACAGTTTTACAACGTCTGTTCATCGAATTTACCAAATGTTGGCACCTTTCAATCGAAATATTCTCCCAGGCGACTTTCACGGCAGACCAGAGTGCTTGGTTACTTAACGGCCTAGCGTCAGAGACTCCTATCTTAACATCTGCCCAAAGATTTTCGATGGGATTTAGGTCAGGCGATTGCGCTGGCCACTCCATCACATTAACTTCATGATCTGCTAACCATTTTTTTGCCTTCTTACTGGTGTGCTTGGAGTCACTGTCCTGTTGGAAGACCATAAAAGTTGCATCTCTTCCTCTGCATAAGGGAGTATAATGTTTTCGACTATATTAAATAAACGTGTTGATCCATGATGGGTTTGATCCAATATATGGGCCCAACTCCATAGTAGGAAAAACAAGCCCACACCATTATGCTCGAACCTCCGTGCTTAACTACTTATATCGTGAAAAAAACCGTTACCTTTTTAGTGCCAGAGATACACAATACAGAGAGATGACAGTTCAAGCAATAACAATTAACAGTATAGTTGCTTAAAATATTTTTCTATTCACTCAATTGCAGAAGTAAAAATGAAACTTGTACCAGTAGTGCTATTATTTTTACCGGCACTGCACTTGTTAGAATTGTTTATGCATTGAAAAACGATTCAAAACCTTCTTGCATGGTTATCTTTCTTTTTCAACGAAATGCTGGAGTCAAGTTATTATTTAAAGCTCTATAAAAAAATAGAGTAAATTCAGTCTGTTTCAGGAATTTGTAACTTAAACTTTTTTTCGTACGCCAAATATTGCAATTTCCTTGCATCTATTACATCTATATAATATAACCATCATGATTGCAATCCGATGTCGTGGACTTCCTTTCTAAATCTGATTTTAGCCATGATGTCTAATACATAGAGCTATATTAGGTATAGTTAAGTACTACCACCTCATTGATTTATTATTAATTATCATCAAGGTATACTTATTGAGGAACTTGCATTGCATTGACCAATTGCATTATTGCCATTTTTAAGTGCTAATTAAAGACCATAACCTGCCCATTTTATATTTCAATGGTTAATACCAAATAAAAAAAATTGAATTTCATACTCTTTGTGCTCGTATTTCTGAAGGCTTACCTATTATATTTGCGCGGCAAAGAAACTCTTATCTTTTATTGAAAACCGTTGGCGGTGGCAGCTGCAGCGCAGAGCGGTGGTTGCGGCGGCGCGGCGTTAGGTTCAAACGTCAAAATGGTAAAATTGTGTCGTATTCGACAATCGATGTACGTGATTCGCCTTAAGAAATACCATATAACTGATATCGGTGCTAGAGTACATGTTATTATGGAAGGTAAAAACAACATACGTGCGTAAGGGGCCATAGCGGGTTGGAGATTAATTCTTGGCCTAAAAAAAAAAAATGTTTCCATTTTTGCTAATCTGTAAAGAATTTTATTCCATAAGAAATACGAACGATCAACTGTTTAATGTTTTATTTTTTTTTAATTTAAAGTTCTAACCAATTCGGGTTGAGTATTTCCACAAACTATAAAGACTTTTTTAAAGACTAATGTAGATGCAAATTATAAACGAAATTAGATTTTAAAGACTAATGTAGATGCAAATTATAAACGAAATTAGATTAGTGATTAAATTTAGGAGTGATGTTTCGAAACCAAGAAGTTTATGGCTAAAGCTTTTTTTTTTAGTTTTGGTAATAGTAATAGCATTAGCAAATATTAAAATGAATACCTATAGTGTTCCGTGAGCTTTAGAGTAATTTTTAGTTTTTAAATAAAATAAAGTGTTAAATAACCTAAGACTAGTTTAGAATAAAAAAATTATACGTACAAGAATGTCGTCAAAGAAAAATATGAAAAAGCTTAAGGTTCATTGTTTGAATTGCAAAAATAAGCCAAAGTAAAAGTTTGAGTTTGAGCTCAAAATTGAAGATGCCATCTGAATTATCGTAAAGACGCAAATTCTTGGAAAAAAAAAACAAAAATCGTTGCAGTAATTTTTTTATTAATTTTTATATAATTTTTTTTTTTCAAATGATTAGCAAGTTTTTAGTGTTTCATAATTAAGAAATCTACACGTTTTCGAAATATTGAGGTTTCGAAACATTTTTTTTTTAATTATTTGATATGCAATATTATAAATATATTTTTTGATTACATAATTTTAATTACTTTCAAAACCCCATAATTATAAAATTTCATCAAAATCGTTATAGCCATTTTCGAGATAAATATATTTTGCCTTAATGGTTATATGACATGTATAGTTATTTTTGGAGCTAATTCTCGTCCAGGGAATTACCTAGAAATAGACTTCTTGTTTTCGGGTGGACGATACAATTATAAAATAATAGTTACCTACCTACCTAAATTTTTTGTAAAAAATTTTATTGTCTTTAAATTTTTTGTATATTACTTTTTGTTCTAGGATCAAAAATACGCGAGTCAAAAAGAGCGAGCATTTTAATTTGTTAAAAACAATATGGCGCCCAACCATTTGTAAACTCATATTTTTGCTACGTATCAAAGGCGACGTTAGTCTTGAATGAAAAAACTTGCACATCAATCTTTTTTCGTCCAATACTTTTTGCTGTAAAACTCAAAATAAAGAAGTTATGAAAAAATAAAATTTAAGGTTTATAGAGAAATTCTTGTTTCCTTTTTTGTTACCCAGAAGTCTGTTTTTTAATGATATTTTATGATATCATTTTTTTAGGAGGAAAACAAATATTTGAGGAAAAAAAGTGGCATTGACTGACATTTTACCTAAACTATATTGTTAAAGCTAACATAACATTAACTACGCTTATTATTTAAAAAGCCTCCAAAATTATAATACATAATTGCATTAAAAAAAATAGCAGTATTTTATTTATATGTATTTAAGTTTATACATCACGTCGCGTGTCGTGCCAAATCAAAAACAAACAAAATAGGTGCTTGACATTGTCTTACAAAGCTGAATAGGTATATGTAGTTTTGGCATAAATCCCGTACTTGTTATCTGAAATAAGGTTTAAAGCCCTCCTCTAGCCCCCCTGGCTATTCAAGGTTCGTTACCTCAAAGAGCTCTTTATTTACTACCTAATCGACATGCCCAATGGTCATCACATGCGTTTTTGTAATATCAATATTTACCCGCATTTGTTTGCTGGCTTGGCTACATATATACGATAGACGTTACTTTCAAAGCCTAAGAAAGTTAATTAACCTTCAGGTTGTATTGCATGGAACAACGATTATGAAAAATCAAAACAGGGTAGTGAAGAAGCCATCACCACCTGTCAGCGTGGATGGATGATGATTTACCTATAGCTAGATATGCCTACAACTAGACTACCAGAGAATGGAAATACTTGGGCACATACTTTTTCTACAATTTGATGAAGACAGACGTGTTATTTATATGAAGCAAGAATTGGTCCTGGTAATGGGTATCTAAGCTGATGGGACAATTTTTCATTGAATGATTGATAGATTGAGTGCAGATGGTGTAATAGAGTACACTCATTAAACTTGTGGCGCCGCCGCGAGCCGTTTTTATAGGAAGAGAAGTCTATAAAATTGCTTCTTGTTTATGAGACCATCGATCTCATAGATTCATTTTATGCATCGAAAATCGTTTGTTGTGAATGTTCCTAATGGTATCGCGTTTGGTTGTGTAACTTAAGGAACTGGTTCACAACCCAGGCGGGCAGTGGGTATGCGTTTAATGACATTTTTTTTGTTGCTATTGCTGGTCTAAGACTTTAGAGGCCTATAGTGTCTGATTTATTTTCATAGTTCAGGTTTACTTTTATCTGGAGAGTTGCACGTGTAGGTATATCGAAGCCACACTCACTTTACGCACTAAACGTATCTATGGAATGGATCAATTGGTGGTATAGTATTAGAAGCAGTGCTATTGCAACAGGTTTAAGCATTTTTAGGCTTGTAAGCATTCAGTCTTGTTGCTGTTTTTTTTGTTAACATAAATTTTTCACGAGAATGCCTTTTGACTTTTGGCGTGCGTGTAATACGAGAATGCGCCTTGCAGATGCTAAACACAATAACAATTAATTTTAATCGATCACGTAATTTATTATTGCTAAGCACTACGAATATAAACTGTGGTGGGTATTGGTTTCTTCCTTATGTAAGAGGAAATATTTTTTAAAAGGATTTTAGCTTTAAGGGATATTGTTTTTTGAATTGTCAGATAAAGCCAATGTATGTATACCAAAGACAAGATGCAATAATCCAAAAAATAGTCTCCTCTTGCTCTTACGAACAATTTCCGATGCTTAAAGACTCCCCAAATCGAATTTTACACCTCAAATTTTGCAACGCCACCACAAGGCTCCACGCAACCCTAAAAAAAACTCGCCATGTACTATAGTTTTCATATACAAAGTATATACAAAGTTCAAACTCACTCCAAAATGTGTATTCAGTGTAACATAAGTCTACGTTTTTAAATTGTTAGCAACAGTGCCATCTATCGCAAAATTGGTTTCGTTTGCTGATTTCCACTGAAAAAGGAAAGTTTCTGTCAGAAAAGTGCCTATACGCCTAAACATACCAATATTTTCTAAGGAACAAATCTGTTTATATATAGGTAATTTGTTTTTATGTATTAAATTGAAATGTTACAAGTAAAAAAAAAGATTAAACAAAAAAATGATAATGGCGTATACATATTGGGAGAATATGAATTTATAAAACTAAAAATACGGTTAAAAGTCCTTATCGAAATTTATGAAAAAATTAAGCAAATAGTTAAATTTACTTACACAAAAAACAAAAATAATCAAAACCCATATGAAAATTCATATTCGGCCTGGAACACTAACTGCTTCGCCTTCCAGAATAGCACCCTTGACTCCAAAGGTGGAGGTTTAGAAAAACATACAGAATTGCGAGTAAGGTCCGAATTTCGAGTTAAAATACATGCAAATTTGTCCAAATAATAACAAACAAAAATTTACTTCGCATGCATTATTTTGCAATAATTCATTTATTTCGAACATTACACTTATGTATACATATTTCAGTTTTTCCATATTTTACTTATCAGCATAAAATTTGCTTCACAATAACTATTAATACATTAACTTGAAGTCGTGATGTCCGTTGTAGTGTTGTCTATCTAGATTTGTTTATTTAAAATAAAATATTCGTTTTATTTACATAGAATCTATTTAAACTTAATATGTATATAAGTAATATTATTATGTTTCTCGTAAAATATATATATATTTTGTATCCTGCATTTCAACAGAGGACAGAGTATTTTTTTTGTTTGTTTTATGTTTTTCAGAGTATCTAAAATAATTTATTTGTATAGTCATGTTTCAGAGTAAATAATAATTAAGATAGAAATATTAAATTAACTTAAAAAATATTATTATCTCTAACTACTTGTTAATATTTCATATTTTTTTGTCAATGTTTATATAAACTTAAAACGACACAAACACATGCATACATATATGAAACTTTTTTCAAGGTTTGCATTATTTGAGTTCGTGAATAATAAAACAACAAAAACTATAAATTATTCGTTACTAAGGAGCCCAAATCGAGTAAATCTTGGTTAATTAACTTTATAGTTTTTTTTTAATATCAACTTTGTTCATTTAGCAAATACATATTCAGTTTGGGGAAAATTAAATTGACATTGATAAGAGTTAAATTCGATTATTTTCCTTATTTTGTTGAGTTTTGTGACTTTTTCACATAAATGTAATTTTGTTTAAAAATAAAACGGACACATTAAGGAGCTTATACTGGGAACATTGGAATGGTCAGTTAAGTTGTAAGACTAGGAGATTCAAGGAGAACAGCTGCCGCCAATTCAACACTCCATCCAGTTTTTTGTAGAGCCTGCTCACACTGGGGACGATTGGCAAGGCCGAGCCTAAATTTTAAGAAAAATACATATAAATGAGTAAAACATTTTTAAAGTTCAATTTTAACAACAGCAATATTTTTTTTGGCACAAAATTTAAAGAATATGAACTGACCTTGACAGTTGATCAATTTTATAAAATCGAATGGCAATGTTTGGATCTCCTCCTGCCGCTCGCAGCGCCGACCTTATATCAGATTCAGTGGCAGGCGGTCCAAGGTCCTTTAAGATAGTACTTATCATTTGGTTTTCAAGGGTTTCGGCTGATCCATAAATGGACGTTGTTGCACTAGCGGCAGCAGCACCTCCACTCTCTTGTTGCATCTTCAACTTCTCCAATCTTCGTTGAATCTGCTGTGCAGATAATACGGGTGGTGCCAGGGGTGCTGGTCGAGTTGGTCTTAGGTATTCTTCCATTGAAACTTCATCGTATATCACAGGATTGAGAGGTGTCGCAGTGCCATTTGAATAGATAGCAGTTCCTCCGTGCACATTACCACCACCATTGAAAGGCACCTGTCCATAGTATGTGGAGGGAGTGGGCGCTACTGAATCGTAAAAATCCCTCGGAACAACTCCGTATGCAGGCACCGAATTATAAGTATTCGATGTCTTCTGGAGCACAGGACGAACAAAATTGTTATTATTTGGCTGCTGCAACATCTCACCACCACCACTTTGTTGCTGGCCAAATGTGTTCTGATAAACATCTAACGGAGGTTGGGAATAGTACTCCCGGCCAGCCACTTTCTCATACCAGATTTGATTGACTACCGAAGCTGTACTAGGCTGCTGTTGTTGTTGTTGTTCAGTGTTGTTTTGTTTGTGCCTAAGCTCAACATCACTGCCGTACAGGCTATTTCGGTTGTCTATAAACGAAGAACCGTATCGCTCGTTTTTGATCTTTGGCGAGGCACCATTCGATGGAGGGGAAGAATTTATATTTTTCAAGGGTGTCAGATTATTTTTATACATTGCTTCTTTGTTGGCATACATTTGTGATGAATTCCTCTCAAAATCCGTTTGACTTCCAGGGCATTTATACATGTCTTTCTCTAATTCAGCTATAAAAGACTTATCGAGCATTTTTTCAGATGATGCTCCAACGCTCTCTAGACTAAGATTGTTTAGGCTAGCACCAAGAGATTCATTGGAATTCGATGTAAATTGCATAACCGCACTTGCCGTCTCTGGTTGCTGCAGATCCTGGGGGATGTTCTCTTTATTTTGAGTGAACATTAAACTTTTCCGAGCCACCGGACTGCTGAAAACTGATGAAGAAGCAGCCTGCTCCTCAGTATCAGTACTGTTTGGATGTTTATTAATATTTGAGTAAATCCCACCGTTGGGTGTGCTTTCGATGTTAGATGTATCAAAGGGATCTTTATTCACAGCTTGACTAAACTCTAAAGTATTCGAATATGTTGGAGGCATTTGATATGGTGGTGGTTCTAAACGTGTTGGAAGCTGAAACTGTGCTGCAGTTGTCTGTGATGGCAACTGTTGTGGTTGGGATGTCTCTTCAGTAGGTACATCAATAGGTGCATCCAATATACAAAATGAACTATCAACTTTCAATGATGATGTACTCTGACCAGATTCTAAAGCTCCAAATTCTGGAGAAATATCTATCAATATTCCCTCCTTCTGTTGTAGTTGTGGTTGTTGACCATTGCTAGTCATATTACTTAGCTTTGGTGGCATCGAGGATCGTTGTTGTAAAAATTGGCCATTAGTTGCACCTCGTTCGTTCACAAGTTTATTGTAAGCAAATGGTTTGAATGAGGGAGGCTTGCGTTCTTTGATTTGAAGAGAAGCACTTTTGCGATTTCGATTGTCTAAAAAAGGCAACAAAAAAAATTATTACACATCCACTTATGCAATACAATAAAGTTAAATATTTATACCTCCATCCCAACACATTCCAAAAGAAGATCCGTGTCCTCCTCCGACTTGACGTAAGCCATCGTTTGAGGACCGGATAAGATCGTTAGCTTTGTGCTTCTCTAGAATATTCCTGAAACGAGAATAGTTTTTATTTAATTTAATTTATTTTGAATGTTTAGTGTAATAAACAATTTAATATTATACACGTTGGAATATAAAACAATATTCTGTTTGTTTTTATTTCTTTAAACTTTAAAATTGTAAAATTGTTACTAGAAACATACGCGTCCCGACAGACGCTGTTCAATTTTTTTTCTTTGGGCTATGTGAACAAATGTTTCTATCATTCTTAGCTTTGGGAGATAACGATAAATTCAAATTCAATAATAAATTTTTGTAAACCAGTTAAAAACAAGAGGGGAATAAACTATCTCCCTCCGTTTAGTTATTTCTGTGAATAAATTCCTAAAATCTGCTTTTAGGTTCAGATTTTTAGAAAAAAAAGGAAAAAAAAGTTTGCATCGATGATTTTGTATGATTTTTTTTTTTCAAAACCTGTTCTATTATTTTTTTTTTCAAAATTTGAAAAATTTTATTTTATTGGACACCCACCTTTTTTGGTTTTATCCCCATTTAATATTGGGTCTTAATAATGTCTAATCACTTATGTCGGCTTTTAGTTGACTGGAGGTTTATAATAAAATGCTCAACAAGTCTCCAGACTTCCCTTGAATCTTTTAAAAAATCAATAAAAGAAAACTAAAGAACTGTCAGAAGTGTTAAGACATTTTCGATGTTCTTGGAGTTTTTTAAAAGTAGGCATTTCGGTATGTTTTTTTATTGTTTTAAACCAAATGCATAATCCAAGGAGATTATAGACATTGCCAAAAAAAAAATTATTATCCAACTCTGGTGCCGCAAAACTCGAAGAACAGAAGAACAACGAAGCGGGTTAGAAAAAGTTTGAATGAAGGCTGTTTGTAACAAATACAAAGCAAAGCGCAGTGAGTTCCGGTTCAACTCTTTTATATATTTAAAATATTTATTTTTTGATATTAATCGTTTGTTCATCAAAGAAGAAATTTCGTGTAATTTTTTTGTACAAGCCCTTTCTAGAACCACAAACAATAACTAAAAAGAATCTGTAAAAACTTTCAACAAAAAGTTGAAATAAATATACATTTTCATACATATATATATACATATATAGAATGGCTATACATTTTTTACCAAAACTAGGCTTGTAGTAAATTATATATAATCATATAATGTATACAATAGTACAGTATATTAATTCTTTTTTAACAATTTATTTATTCTTTTAATTTAATAACTAAATAATAAAAAATTATATAATATATTTAACTCACCTAGGAAATATTCCAACTTCAAAAGTTCTCTGATTCTGTCCTTTGATTAACTTCAATTCAGGACGACCATCGATTATTGCTATAACATCGTTCGCTTCAATATTCAACTTGTTTGCTTCGTGGAAGGGTTTTATCGCTTTCAATAATTGTGGTTCTGAACTATTTAGAAACTCTCTAAAGAAAGAAAAAAGGATAAACAAAATTACTTCAAATTTCTTCTAAAATAAATTCTATTTACTTACTTGATAGCAGCAAATGTGGGTCTTTCTGAGGGTGTTTTATCCCAACATTGTAACATTAATTCATATACATCCGGTGGACAGGCTTCGGGATGATGTAATCGCTCACCTTCTCGGTCAATTTTCCTCAAAATCTGAGAACCATTCAAACCCACCCAGGGATCTTCTCCAAATGTAAACATCTCCCAAAGTGTTACTCCAAACATCCAAGTATCGGATGCATGACTGAACTGGCGATAACGCAACGACTCGGGGGCACACCATGGAAACGGAACTTTCTTGTGCTCTGACATCACATAGCAATCATCCTCCTGGGGCAATGCTCGCATCAAACCAAAGTCACCTATCTTAATTTTGTTCCCCACAGCCAGCAATACATTCCGGCAGGCCAGGTCACGATGTAGAAAGCGTTTGTGTTCTAGGTAGGCCATCCCAGTGGCTATTTGGACCGACCATATCCAGATGTTTTTGAGGGGTGTATGTTTGCATTGCTTCCGCATTGTATCCAACAAAGAACCCCTCTCCGCCAGCTCTGTGATCATCATCATCGGTTGCGATAGAACAACCCCATGCAGACGAACTAAATTTGAGTGATCCAGTGCGTGCATAGCTTGCACCTCACGAAAGAAGTCATCAATAATTCCTGGTTGGGTGAGATTGTCTGATTTGAGAACTTTAACTGCTACCGGTACGATGCGATTTGAAGGCGTCGTCCATTCTCCTTTGCGCACAACTCCAAAAGAACCATCGCCCAATTTAATGCCTAACGTCACATCTTTTTCATGAATCAAACACGTCAGCTGTGTCGATTGATTTTCTTTTGGGACATTTGATTGCTTCTTACTGGGTTGTTTGCCTCCGCCAATTAGTTTGGAGAGGATGTTCTTTCGCCATTGATGTGCCTTTTTCTTTCGGACGGCTTCCATAAGCCGTCGAATGGCCGGCTTGCCAAGTCCACAACGTTCCAGGTCAGTTGGCTGGACATAATCAAAATGTGCCAGACGCGTTACTTGCAAATCATCACGAATTCTCGAAAGGAATTGTTCCAGCTGCACCTCACGTAAAAGATCTTCCAACCATTCTGTTTCTGTATCAGCCATCGAGAGTGTGATGAATGTTTGATCCTAAAGAGTGCTATAATGGCGTTGATATTCTGTAATAAAAAAAAAGAAAATATACACATAAATAAAGATATATAATATAGAAACAGTTGAAAAATAATCAGGTTCAAGAGAGTGCATTGCGAACACAATTTCCTGCCTGTTGTTCTTCTTATCTTGAAACATATGCTCTCAATGGATGGATGAAAAAATTTAATGAATTCTTAGATAATGTAGCGCCGCAGGCGAGACAATAAAGCATATAAATGTATAATAAATGATGTAAAGCTTATACTACAGAATTATGGAACGAGGAATTTCGTTTAAGATATTCATACAACTTTAACTCGTACACTAAAACAACCAATTAATCAATTTAAATTTTACTCATAGTTCTTGTCTAAAAAAAATAACAACAGCAACAACATTGAAAGGCTAGATTAAATTATTGAAAAGGGAGTCTAGAATTGTAATTAAATATAATACAATCTATTGATATGATAACAGTAGACAAAAACAATAAAACTTAAATAAGATAAACCTTTTAAGACATTAAAAAACGACTAGAATCATTTTTTTTGTTGTTTTTAAACTTAGCGAATTTATTCACGATGTACTAACATAGTCTAAGCATATCAGAAACTAGAGTGTTACATAAAATGTATTCCGGCCTCTGTGCATTTGAAAGTTTTTTTTTAGACAGATTAAGATAACTTATTAGAACATTTAAAAAAAATATTCACTGGTTGGGAAATAAAAAAAAAAAAAAAAAACAAAAGCCATCAATCAAATCAAAATAATGTAACTGGATTTTGAGGTTAAAACCTTATTTGATTGGACTATTTCTCTAGTATTTGTTTTCCTAGTTTGGCAGCAAATATTTGACAAAAACAAAAAAAAAAACACCAACAGCAAAGAATCCACTAGCTACTCTAAAATAATTTATTTAACCTTACTATGCCTCTGATTGAATTGAGTATTTAACCAGCAACCAAATTTGATTTCAAATGACTTTTTTATCGTTCCACGAGTGGTTTAAATTAGAGTGGACGTCATTATTTTTTTGTTATTGATATCGCGTATCAAAACATCAATACCTAGTTAGTAGTTAACGCCTTGATACAACTTGCAATATACAATTTAAAGGAGTTGAACTTTTTTTTTTGTGACAGGTAGTTTGATATGATAACATTAACTTTTTTTATCAATTTGTTTAGATGTAGTTCGTTTAGGGCCACTAACACCAAACTTTTTTTTAGTATCAATAAAACGCTATTTCTTGAAATATAAATTAAAAACAACAATAAAAATAAAATAAAATATCATGGAAACGGGATGAAAGGTGGGAGTGATATTAAAAAAAAAAGCAATACGATCTTTACATAATTTTTGAGAGGTTAATTTTAAAACTCAATACGTTTAAACGGATATTTTTTAGTTTTTGTATTATTAAGTAGTATTTGAGGTTCAATATTTTTTACCAATCCAAACACAAAAACTGTATACATACGATGATGTCTGTTTGTAGCTTGACCTACATATGTACATACAGCATAAACTATTGAGGCGAGATTCTTCAAACTTCGAACTCAAGATTTTTAATTTAAGCAATTCTCTAGAGGCGAAATTAAATTTTGTTTTTAGCTCCAAAAATAATAGTATCTGTCTTCTAACCGTTGAGTTATTTTTTTTAATGTTGGTTTTAAGTTTATGTTATTAAATTCTAAAAAAATTGCACACCAATTTTTTTCTCAAAGAATTTTTGAATTTTTATATAGCTTTTAATTTTATTAAGAGTTATTTCATGGAGCTCTTCATAAATTGGTCTATTTTTTTGAAGGCTATGAATATTAGTTTCGGTTTTTGATAGTTATACAAGTTTGGTTAAAAAAAAAATCTGGAAATAATGAAGGAAGGTTTCAAAAAAGTATAAAGGTTTTTTTATGTTTTTGAAGCTTTTCTCTTATTAATTCTAGAATTTTGAAAAACTAAATTCTGAAATTTCATTGCAAATGGTAAACCAACTTCAAGTACATTTATATGAAAATCCAACAACAGAAAGGACAACTTTTTATTCTTCTTCTTTTACACTTTTGCTCTGAGATAATTTCGTCAAAATATGTCAGGCTTACAATTTTGGGAAGAAAATTATTTTTCACAGTACTTCTCAAAGAAAAGTTTAAATAGGTATTTGATTTTTCATTTTCTCATCACCAGCTGAAACAATTTTCATTGTTTTTTTTTTAATACAGACGATTTATCCTGATTCCGATCAAAATTGCATATTAAAATACATACACAAAACAAATATATTTTGAATTTATCATAAATATATTTTTTTTTTTGAATAAAATGAGTAAGGCACCAACATTTTTTATCAAAAAAAAAATATTTTTGGAGGAAGTTGCAAGAAATTTAATTTTAACCCCTTTCACCCCTTCCCCTAAAAAGTTAGCCTCCGGTCCAATACAAGGGAACTTTTTAAGACTGGCACAAGACATCAAAATAAGGCACTATACCCAAATTCAGATTTGTCTAATTTTCCTGGACTAAATTTAGGATTTGTATACATTATGGCAAGTCATAAGATTTAATCAAGAATTCAGAGTGCTGGTCATCGATTGAGAGAAATATCATAGCTTATTATATATGTATTTTTAAAAAATCACGAACTTTTTGATTTGTTTATGTTTATTTTTCCGAGTATTGTTGATTCTGAAACAATAATATTTCTATCATCGAGTTTATATGCATAATGTATGTATGGGTGTTGTATGCCGTATGCACATTATGTACGTTTTTCGTTTTCTGGAACTGTGAGTAGTTTTACTTAATTTTCTTTTCGAAAACCTCAATTTTTTTTTTTTTTTTGAATATTTTTTGTTTTTTAGGTATTGTAGATCCTGAATATTTAATTTTACTCAGTTAATAAATATTTATTTCGCTATTCCATTTCATTGAAGAATAAGAGCTTGATTCTTATTAAATTAAATATTCAAAATATGTATACATTGCATGCTTTTGACATTAGGGTGAACAACATTTGTATCCGCTAGTTTAATTTGTTTAACTTCTTGTTTCGTACAAGTGGCTCTTAATCAATCCTAAAAACAATTACTGGAACGAAACTTAAATATCATACAAAACTTGCATTTATGTGACAGTTTAAGTGGAGGAGTAAACAGCACAAAAGCGTTTGAACTTGAACACCATCATATCAATCATATCAATATATATGTTACTGTTAATTGCCGAAATTCTAGAATTTACAGATAAGACCTAGAATTTTTCAGAAACATTGGCAAAATTGATAAAAGTTTTGTTTTCCTTATTCATTCCGCACTTGTAGGAATATGTAATTGTAAGTTTTAGTTTTTACTTTATTGTTTAAAAGTTCATTAGAATCCGCCCAACGTAAAAGGTTTTTTTTTTGTAATTTTTTGTTTTGTTTATTCTAAAGTACAAGATTATGCGATCCAGTCGTGCATTATTCAACATGAACATGAAGTGAAAGTGGGCGGGTACCACACAACTTAAATGAAAAACTTAAAATTTGTTGTAGGTATGCATCTACAATGTCGAGAAGTGTTCCTTAATTTGAGTTTCTAATTATATTTTTTAAAAAGTATTTAGTTAAAAAGCTTTATTTAAATACAAAATTGAATAAGTGATCTGGCTTTCAAAAAACGGTAAAGTATAATCATCACCTATCACCTATTGGAACTTCCTCATCTGCTCAAGTTAATATTTCTGGACAACCATCAGTTGTGATGGTAGAAAACATTCAATAGTCTTTACTGATGGCGGAACTGAACTATATATAAACAGTCGAGTTACAAAAGCAAAGATTGCTTCAGTCCAAAATATAGAAAAACAATTCTTTTAGCTTAAAAACCGAGGTAAGCTTGTTTTTTTTTTTGCTTTAATAACAAAATGTAAAATTTTCATTGATATGAATTAATTATTATTTCCTTAATATGAATTGGAATAAATCCTTTAAAAGCCTTTTTTTCACCTTTTTTCTTCAAATCTTTGCTTCGTATCTTTTTACATTTTTAAATTCATGTTATATTCTCACAAAAACACAACTATCGTATCGGTTCTAATTCTAGTTTTCTCATGACAGTATCACATTGTATATTTACAATATCACACAAATGGTTAGGCATTATTCTCAAAAAATATAAGTTGAATACTTTGCACGAGCCAAAAACACTTAATAGTAAACCGCAACGGTTTTTTTTTAACTTTTATTATCAGCTTGTCGTGTGCGCGATAAGTAGTGACAGTGTTTTTTTTTTTCGTCAAGTCTACGTTAACCACATTTTTTAGTAACTGCTTCTTTATTGATTTAAATAAAATTAGATTAGTGTGATTCTAAAACGACGCACGTAAACACAAAACAAAAACAACAATAACAAATACCAACCCAAACCAAACTGAACCGAACAAAATTACAACTGACCCTGAAACTCAATTTTTATTATGAATATAAGAAAGAGCAATTTTGTTTTCTTCTTATGCGTTCATGAGCCCCTAACCCCTATATTTATATTATACAAAAAAAAAATCTGACTTCCGGCGAGGGGATTCTTCCCTTTTCACAAATGTGTCTTGTTTTTTTTTTGCTGTTGCTGATGTTGATACTTTTGCTAAAATTAACACATTCATGCAGGTTGCTCATTCGGTTTCTTCACCTTTAACACAAACCAAAGTAGCTTTAAATGCATGTATAAAAAAATAATTATGAAAAAAGGCAAAAAAAAAAGTGGTTTGATTAAAAATAAGTTTGCTGGTTTTTGTTGTTGGTTAATTTTAGCAACATGAATGAGCAATTCGAAGGATGCTTGGCGGTTTGTGTTGCAAAATTATTGAATGTAGGAAGTACTAAATTAAGATAGTTTTTTTTTTTATAAACGATCTACGACATAACTGAAACTTTGATGGAAAAGTCTACAATAATTGAAAAAGTATACTACTTGCTGTTCAAAGATTACCCTCCGACAGCAACAGAATTTTGGTTGGTGTTTTTTATTTTATTAGAAAGGCTTAAAGAGCATTTGAAATTTTGAGTATTTTATATACGCATTAGTACTTGCATGTTGAGACTGTCACACTTCTTTCCAATATTAGGAGTTTGTAACAGTGCAAGTGCAAAATCTAGTCAAAGAAGAGCAGAAAAAAGAGGCAAAATCTACAAAACAATCATCTTTTTGAAATAGCTGATAAGATCTTTTGCCTATCTAACCTACAGCCTAAACTAGTGGGCGATTTTTTGTAAACTTTGGATTTAAAGTTTATACGTAGTCGTGCCATAAATACTGTTACACATATTTTTTGGAAAATAAAAAAAAAAAAAAAACAAAAAAAACATCTTATTTTCAGATGAGAAAATTTTTACCATTAGGGAAAAATTCAATCTCCAAAATGACAACGTTTATGCTTGGAGTACTCAGGAAGGAAAAGAAAAAATTGGCAGTGTCGAAAGGGGTCATCACTCGAGTTCAGTGATGATTTCGTAGGGAGTCCCCTATGAAGTACCACCAAGTTGCATTTTTGTGAATAAGGAGTAAAACCAACGCAAAAAACTACCAAGATGGTATTTTGGAGAAAGTGGTAAAACCACTCAACATGAATCTCTTCAATAAACGGCATTGGGTATTCCAGCAGGACGCAGCTCCAGCCCACAAAGCCAAATCCACTCAGCTGTGGCTGGAAAAGATTGTTCCTGAGTTCAGCAAGACATTAGATTGGCCTCAGGTAGTCCAGATCTTAATCCCCTGGATTATTCTTTTTGGACAGAATTAGAGCTGATGGCTTGCCACAAGGGACATCCGAATTTGGAAAGCCTTAAATCAAGATTTGTACGACAGTGGCGAATTTTCCTGAGGAAAAGGTGCGTGCTGCCATAGTCGATTGGCCGAAGCGACTTAAGGCCCGGGTAAAAGCTAAGGGTGTCCATTTTGGGTAGAAAGTAGATAATATAATATGTAATACTATTTTAAAGCATAATTAATAAAATTTATAACATATTTTATATTTGTCTTCTTTATTTTCAAGAAAAATATGTGTAACAGTATTTACGGCTTGATTACGTAAGTACAGTCAATCGCCCAGTTGCCTCGTTCTGTGACTACGGCACTAGAGGAATTTGTTTCAAGTTCAAACAATCGAGGAATTTTTGTGTTGGATGAATTGAAAAATTATTTTTATGGCTTTATATTTTTATTCATCTGTAGAAGGTTCTAACAGAAAAATCAAGAGTTACAACAAAAATGATATCGGTATTTACCGGCCTGAAAACATTTCATATCATGAGCTAACGAGGGAGGATAAATTGAGTTATGCGACTTATAAACTTATGAGCGCTCGCTGAATACTGACTTTTTCCATTTTTGTCAAACCTTGTGTTAAATAGTATAAATGAACGATAATTGTACTATGCCTCAAAGACTATTTATTGATATGCGTTACAACTTAACACAAATGACTTAACTTTTTATGTCATTGGCTCTCGTTCTAGTTGTAGTAAGAACTGATGACGTTGCCAAAGTCGATGTAAGAGCCGCAAACGTTTCGGCTTTTAGATTTTATAGGTTTATCAATTTATTGGAAACTCCAAAACAAAATAGTACCCACCACCGCCATGCTTATTCCTTATTTTTCTACTTATTCGTTGTCCCTTATCAAATGACTTATTAAGCGACCGCTTATTAAAGTCATAATCGTAAAACTAACGATGTAAGATTTCATATTTCATTGAAATTCTTAAAATAAACCTTGATTGGGTAAGTACATATTATGTAGTTGATCAACATTATCGTTTTGTACTGAACAGTTCATTCTGATTCTCAAGACAAAATTATATACGTACATAAATTAATATCGAAAATATAAAATTTATAAAAAACATATCTAATACATTTTAGGTCTAATAACAATATTTTACATGAAATGCTCATCTTATACTTCAAATGACACATTTGTGTAAACCGGACTTTTATTTCAATTGGGAATACTAAATAAAATAACGTACAATAAAGAACGAAATTAATTGGGAATACTAAATAAAATAACGTACAATAAAGAACGAAATTATTTTTTAAAAAATCTATAGTTTAAACATACTCGTATGTACATATGTACATAGATATAGTTCCATATTTACACAGAATAGCTACTATAAAAAAAAGCAAAACAAGTTGTTCTTGTTTATTTTGTTTTGTGTTTGTTGTTGAATTGATATGAAATGCGATATTCATGAGAACTTTATCAAAACAAATCATTAAGTAGCTACATTGATTGGGACCGTCCAGTAGCACCGAGTGAGTGGTTTACTCTTTCTACATCGTTTATAGGCAACAAATCGATAAAATTCATTTCACTCATTACCAACCTACTTCCTCCATTCATTAACAATCAAATTAGGTAATCGGTATTTTTGTCGCCTTTTTTTATCATGGCAATCATAACAAAGGTGTCACTGTGCTATGGAAAAGATAAAAGAAAACAAGCTCTATCTGTATAGATGGGATGGGCATTTGTCTAATATATGTTCATTAACAACGATTATCTAACCGCCAAGTAAGTAATTGCATTCAGTCCGATAGATAGAGAGATAGTGAGTGGAGTGATACTGATAAATGGGTGGTGCGGCAGCACAACGGGCGATGACGAAAGCCGAACCAGACATAAATAACTAAAAAAAAGAGACTGTGGGAAGATCTTCGCCAACAAGTTACTGTTAATCTGAATAAAATCAACATTCATGCGATCTTTGATTCGGGTTCATCAATCTTCAAACCCAAACAACTTAAAGACATTTGCATATTGTGTGAATGTTGTGTGTATCTTTTGCTTTTGCTTGATGCCGAAGATGCTCTCTTTTAATGGAATGTTAAACTAAGAAAAAATACAAATATTTCTATAATCACGTAAGAAACTCCGGGGATGCGCTCATGCAAGAAAAAGAAAAAAAAACAACAAAAAGAAACACGAACATGACCAAACTAAATGACGACGGGAATGTGTGCTGCTTCTTTGCTAAAGTTGATGCACCAGCAACAACAGCAAGTAGTGGCAGACGGGTCGTGCCGGGCCGGGCACATTGCAAAAACTTTCTTCTCCCTAATTAGCAGCAGCAACAGCAGAGTAACATGGTGGAGTCAATGGAGTCTACTTGCAATTAATTCAGAGCAGAAGCAGCAATACCTATAATTCGTAGACTCTATAAAAAGATAGTCTTTGATAGTCCGGGCCTGGGGCTGGGCTGGGGCCTGAGGAGGCAGCAAACAGAAACACAAAAGCAATAACACTTTTGTTCGTTCGTCGTTGCTTGTTTTTTTTTTCAATTTCACTTTGCATGTGTAGTACCTTGTGTACCTTTTGTGAAATCTGAGAAAAAGCAGCAGGTGCAATTTTTGCAGCAGCCCAAAAAAGATGAAAACCATGAGCAACAACAACAATGTGCGATCAAACAAAAAAAAATCAAAGCATTTGTTCTAGCCATCACCCTCGGTTTTTATGAAATCCAAGTCAATAAAACTGATGCATCCCTTGGGAACACTGTTGGTGGGGTAAACATTCTGAAACACACAAATGATGACATTTGGTCAAGAATCCAAAATTACTCAATTTCAAGGGTTTAGTTTTTGGAACTTAAATCGAATTTTATTTGTGTACTCACACTTTGCTTTTATTATGGATGAATTATGAGATGTGCTATGCTGGGGGAATTTTAATTATTTTTATGTATATTTTGTAGACACAGGGACTTTGCTACTGCTTTTCTTGATGTTTTCGTCACTGCGTCATTTTTTTTATTATTATAATTAATTTATTTCTCACTTGTTGTTTTGTGCACTCGATAGAATTATTTTTCTTTAGTAAATCACTTTTTTTTACTTTATTTGGAAAAGGTTACGCGTTGGATTCTAAGAATTTTTAAGAGATTTATGAGGAAATAAAAATGCATAAAAAAAAATAACACAACAAATAGAGAAAAAATGTTGGGAAGAACCTCAGCTCAACCTCTCTCACTCATATGCACGTAGTGTGGAGTAGATGGGACGACACCGCGAGACGGAAAAACCAGAATGACACTTTTTTGTGTTTTATTTTTTTTTTCTTACAACAAAAAGTACACTGCTGTACGATGTACACTGAAACTGTATTTTGCTTTTTGCAGATGGCTGCAAGCTTGGCAGATGCTGTCACTTTTGTTGTTGTTGGTGGTTGAACAAAAATGGCGAATGATACATTTTTCCGTTGGTAGATGACGCTAAGAGTAGTAGAGAGAGACATGGTATAGTGGGTTTACACATATGAGTTTGGTTAAGGTACCTTCACAATGTTGATAGTTTTTGTTTGTAAAAAAAACATACCACGTTTACATGTAAAACCGAGAGCCCGAGTTGGATTAGGGTCGAATTTTCGACCGAGGTTGAGTACTCCTTTGCTGGTGCTTTTCTTGATGTTTTCGTCACTGCTTCAAGCTCGCTTCGCCCCTTTTTATACCTGTGTTGAGTTGAAATGAGCTTCAATAATTTGTAATTTGTGCTAAAAAACCTGAGTTGAGGAGTTTGGTATGGCATTGGCAAAATGTCTGACGTTTGTGTGAGTGAGACATCAGCTGCTGTCATCTCTACATATTTTCATCTAAACTCTAACTGGAGTAATCAACTCAAATGACGAAAAACCTGGGTCGAAAATTCGACTTTAATCCAACTCGAGCTCTCAATTCTGCTTGTAAACGTGGTATTTGTCTCTTCTAAGCTAACCTGGAGTTCATGTAATTCATAGACAATTTAAACCCGGGTCCAAAAGATAAACTGAATCCTTAAAAATGGTTGACTGTCAAAAATTGGTTTATATTTCAATGGATTGACAGGCAATAATACTAAAATTGAAGTAGAATTCTGTTTTTGTTTACTAAACAGAGCTGCCAAATTCGTTATGAATAGCAGCAGTTTCTAACCTGTGTATTAACTTTAGACTCGAGGCCAGCTGCACTCGGTTCTTTAGTTTTTAAATATTTTTATTCCATATTGGGTTTTTGCCTCCTTTATTATAGGTCATCGCAGTCAGCTCGTAGACTTAAAACGAGATGTGATAGGATCAAGTATACAAGCATCGTTAACGTAGATACATTAAATTAAAATTTTTATTTGTGTACGGATTAATTTCTATAAATGTGTCTATTTTTCATCATTTTGTGCATCTTTATCTTTTTTTCTAACAAAATTCGTTAAAAGTATTTAGAGTTAATGTACTTTATAGTATAAAAGGCAGTAACTCAGAAAATTCTACCTCAATAGGTCATACAAATTTCCTTTTCATGAACTACTGAGGAAGAATATTTTAAGTGAAGAGTTATACATTTAAGCTAGTTTTTTGAATAATTAATAATTATATCAAATACAAATGTAATAAATTAAAAAAAAAATTGGTGCATTTGTTAATTATTTATAATAATTATATCTATATGTAAAACTAAACTTTGCTGTAATCCTGTAGCATTAAATCAAAAAGTACCTTCGAAAATCAGCTGTGCGAAACTCAACTTGGCTCCAAAAAGTTTCCGATTATTCTATTTTTTTGTTTACTAAAATGTAAACATTTTAAAGCAAACCTTAAAATTTTTAAAGGATACCTTGAAATTTTTCGGAATGGTGTCCTTTCCAATTATTGGGTCTTTCCAAATTCGAAAAAAATATTTTTTGGTGATTAAGAGAAAATGGCTGACATTTTATGTAATCATATTTCCAACAAAGGTCTTCTTTCAAAAATTTTAAAATAAAAAAAAGAACAAATAATTTTTTCTTATTTTTCATAAATCAAAAAAATGATGGTCAAAAAATAAAAAATAATTATAGGGGGTCAATGATGTATTAAAGGAGACCCACTCTTAAATCACTGAAAATTAAATTTATAAAACGAAATAAATCTTTAAATTCTTCAAAGCTGAAACTAAATTGACTTTCCTCCAAAATTTAAAAGATTAAAAATATCTAATCCTACTAGTGGAGTCTTCAAGGGGAGCATCAGTAAAGTGGGAGAGCTGTAGTCTCAGTCGAGGTCATGAGGTCATAGTCTAGTGAAATTATCGTAAAAAAGGCGTTTGGAAACAAGGTGTAGCTATATTTTTTTTCCTCCTATGTTTTAGAAGGTGCTGAATCCAAATTTGCTGCTTCCTAACAAATTTTCGTGACGGAACATGGAAAGAAATGCATACAATTATTTAAGAACTGGATTTTTTCCGTTCTTTCTTATTAAAGAAAAAGCGAAAATTTGAGCGATACCATTTTTAAAAATATATATGTACATATATATAAAAAATTACCTGTATAAATGAAGAAGAAGAATTGATCCTACAAACAATTAACAACTGCACATTATTAAAAGAAACAATAAAATTTCGGATAGCAACTTTGTATCACCAAAAAGAAGAGATTCCGTTAAAAATTTATAATAAGAATAACCTACATAATTTTATTATTAACATCTTTATTGTTTTGGGGAACTTTTATTCCCCTTTCAAATAAAACGTGCTCATAATAAACTCAATAATTATTATTTTATTTAACACGCTTAAAGTTATTTTTAAAACAACTGAATGTTGCAATATTCTTCCATCATCATCGCGTCACTTTCTGTCATCAAGATACTAACTTATATGTCTTTATTATTTTACAGTCTTTAAAACGATAAAAAAAATCAAGAGAATCCATTCGAATAAAAAATCGAAAGATAAATTTTGCTTTTTTTCGGCTTATCAGTGATTATACTCTTGGTCTATAGTGCAAGTATTGGCTTCGTAAAAAATTTTCATCAAACTTAGTGGGCAAAAAGTGTATGCTCGGCTTTAGAACTTAAATGATAGGCTTGCTCTCCGTTGGTGTTTGACCAAATAAAACTTGGTTTTGTGGTGCTTGGTCATTATTTGTTCAGTTTTAATTGGAAAACTATTTGCCCAGTAGAGACTGGACTCGAACCAAAACTAAGCTCCCATATGCAATACACATTGCGCTACCGACGTCACATGATCAGGTTCATCCAACATTAGGTTTTATTGTTTGACAACCGCATTTCAAATCAGCATTTTGGCAGATCATTGAAAATTAAAAAAAAATGCGATAGTTTTTTTTTTTCTAACTACAAGATCTATTTAGAATTTCATACAAATCTTGATAGCAAGTTCGTACGATTCAGTCATGCATTTTATTTTTTATTACAATAATTTTTGACGTGAATACATAAAGGTAAGCACAAATTTTGTATTTGTTAGTATTGACAATCTGCGAGTTGAACAGCCCAATAAAACGATTAAAAAAAAAGTTTTCCTCACCTAACCCAGTCTTATATTTTTGATGTTGAGGTGCCTTCAACTTACATACTTTTGAAGAACCAAGTTAGTCAAAGACAACTGATTCGATCAGCTTGACAATTAATTGTTTTGAGACCTTTTTTAAATACATACCTCAAATTATGTAAGTGAAATTAAGCTTGTTGTAAGAACATTACCGTTAAACGGAGTAACTTTAAGTTGCGACAAAAAAAATAACTTTGTTTCAAATTCAGACAAAATACGCGTGGACATTTGGAAATTGCGTTAATTTCCGCCTAAATTTGAGTTAGTTATTCGAAATTTTTGTGGACATTACGAGTAGATGTTTTATGCGTTAAAAAGTGTTTGCTTAAAATACGCAAAGTAAATGTTTGTTAAAGCATCGTATTGTTTCTACATTTCTAAATTTTAACTTTTTGTGTGCAAACAGCAAACGTTTGTAACAAAAATTCAAAAAATAAATAACATGCGATTTGGTCGAAACAAATATTTTCCATCTAATATTAATTATCATACAAAAAATGTAATTAAAATCATTTAAGTCGTCTAAGTACGTAATCGAAAATCAAAAAAAAGCTCATTAAGTGCGAGAGGTTACGTAATTAAGCCTCAATTTAAGTTAAATCTATACTCGTATAATAGATTTTACAAAATATTACAGAAATAAAATAAATAAAAAATTCTTTAACGGTTCGTTAAAAGTTTAGTAGACTAATAAACTTACGTTATTTAAAACTAAAAACAATAAAATACATTTCTACAAATACTTTAATTTTATTTAATGTAAAATTAGTTATTTCAAACTGACAAATTTTCCATTGAATAAAATTAAGATTTGTGGAGAATATAAGTTTTTTTTTCTTTTTTTTTCTTTAACTTTTTCGATATACCTTATAAAACAAATTGGTCCACAAAAATCATCTTTGATTTTAACAAACTGATGGAAAGAAAACCACATACAAAAAACTCAACAAATTTCTCAATGAATTTCATGTAAGAAAAAGATAAATTTTCAAATAATATTCAATTCAAAATAAATCTTTTTGAACATTAATAATAAAAATAATTTCCACCTATAAAATATTTAAACAGAATTTATTATTTGTCCATTTTTTAGTTTCTGACTTCTGAAATATCATGCTATCGTTATTATTTTTTTTTTGAACAAATTTTAGTGACTTCTCCGGAATTCGAACATGCGCGACCTCCATATTGCGCAAAAAGTAAATTGTATGTTAAAATGCTTTTTTAATTATCTTATACCACAGTCGACAAAAATAAATATCAAGCTTTAATGTAATTTTTTCCAACTAGTTCACAGGGTGCAGTTTTTCAAAATTTAACATTGTTTACTGTTTCAATATTGAATTAACCTCGAGCCTATCGATACTGTAATGTAGTCAATTTATCATGTTGCAGTGTAATTTTTAGGATTTAGGCAGTCAGTGTTGTGATTTTGGATTTGTGGATTTTGTTTTTGGGGATTTTGTTGATAAACCAAACCCAATTGAGTATAATTTGTCTTAATACTTTTTAGGATGTTTTGAACATTATAAGAAATCTTCATGATTCTATCAACCTAACCTATAAACTTAAAAAAAAACTATTTCACCCCGCATGTTTGTGAGAGTTCTTCTTTTAATTCTTTTGATAAATGCAACAATTATTCCAAGTTTTATTAACATACCACTATTTTGATTTGGTTTACGGTATTATTTTACTTGTTCGACTTAAAATCATTATTTAATAAAAAGGATTATAACTTTTTTCAAAGAAGTTCTAAGTTGTTGGTTTTAACCATTTTGAATAGAACGTGAAAATTTCATTAACTTCGACCTGGCTCCTCCTCAAAGTCTATTAAAATGCATCTGTACAAAAAGTCAATAAGTACATTTTAGGGGACTTTAATTATGTATATGAGGGTGAAATACTGTGTCGACACCAATTATAAAACTTCATAAATCAATTATAACCCAATCCAAAGCCAAAAGTACTTGAGCTCCGGGGAATTTGTATTAAATAATTGTGGTTTTGGAGGATTCGGAGATATTGAATTGATACCCAAACCCGTTCAAGAGCCTCAGACCAAAGCCTTAATTAAATTAAAAATAATTTTGAGTTGATTTTATACGACCAGTGCATCTTTTTCGAGTGAACTATTTTTTTTTCATAAAGTTAAAAATATCCTAAATTTTAATTACTATAAAATTGTTTCTATTTGTGTTGCTTATTTGGTAATAACAAAAAAGTTAATAGACTATAATCAAATACCGCGTTAACAATGAACTTACTTAGTATTTACCCTAATTTTTATTGTGTGATTATTTTGCGCAGGCATTTAACTCTTTCTAATAAAACTTTATATTTTTTTTTCAAGTAAAAAATAACGTATTACCAGCTCTGTTTTTGTGAGAGACAAATTCGTACGTACAATTAAAAAATAATTGATTTCGCCCATATTGGTTTGCTAATTTCATGGAAGTTGAAGAACAGAATTTTGACATGCTAAATTTTGAAAATAGAACCCCCAACAAAATGTTGATCCCATACCCATTTTTAATCATATTCATCTTGAATAGATACGCCAACCCCGACACTTCTTTTAATAACAGAATGCGAGAAAACTTAAAAAAATCATTCTTAGATTGAAAAGTAATTAAAATAAGCAATCTTGTTCAATACCATGTACCTATTTCTTTTTATTACATACCTCTCTTCAACCATTTATTTCCAGTTTCAAAGCAGCCTGAAAGATACTTATATCTCATTGGTTATTGATAGAAACTTTGCTATACTATCTGTATATAAATAAGTAAATTTTACCTGTACGGAAATTTGAAAATATAAATAACCTTGCAAAGTTAAACTGTGTAAGTAGGTGAGTACATCAGGTATGTACCTTACCTACTGCAATTAGTCTTTTTTCTGATTTTTTTTTTCTAACCACAACACGATGAGTGACCTTGGCGGGTTATACTGGTTCATCTGTTCAAACTCAAGCAAGTGAATTGGCTGCCGGCAATCGTCTAGGTTTATTTATTTGTATTTGAAGTTGCGCAAAATAATAATAAAAAAATAAAAACCAAAAGAAATGAAGTCATGAAAGTAAAAAAGTGTGCTTAGTAACGGTTTGGTTGTTTTTAAAGTTAACCTTTTTTTTCATCGATTTAAAGTAGATAAAAGGAAAAAAAAACAATAAACTTAATACTTTACATTTATTAATTTATGTATTATATAATTATTTATTCATTTATGTTATTATTTAAAAATGTAAACAAATATTAATGTATGGGTAATTCTATTGTTAATTCAATGTTTCTGTGAGATGAAACCTTGTCTAACTTAAGACCCCTGTTAAGTTAGACAAGGTTTATAAATATGACCTCAGTCTAGGTTTTGAGAAAAGATTACGGCAATCTTATTAAAAAAAGCTTTTAGACCAAAGGAAACAAATTAATATTTATAACTTTTTGTATTAGATCTTCTGTCTAAAGTTAGACAGGGCTTATAAATATGGACTAGGTCTGGCAAAAACGCCGCCTTAGTAATCGGTCTCTTTTATTAATTACTTTTAGACATGTATCGACTGTTTAGAGTTTATGTTAAACATGTTTTATAAAAACAACTAATAGGCTGTTCAATATAAGATAAGATTTATAAACATTAATTAAGTCTAGGTTTAGACAAGTCTGGAGTAAGTAAAATCAAAAAAAATTGCTTAAAGTTAGACAAGTTTTATAAATACAACGTAAACCTAGGTTTTATTGATCTATTATGGTAAAATTAGTAAGTAAGAATTAGACAGTAACAAAAAACTGTTAAATAATAACTTTGTCATGTTCATCGGCGGGCGGTGTAAGGTTAGAAAAATTGTATGGTGACCTAAATGAGACAGCTGCCGTTTGGAAATCTTAGACAACAATAAACAAATGTTTATTTAAATTTGTTTGGAGTTAATCGACTGGTTAAAGTAAGACAAGGTTTAAAAATAATATTTCGCTGTCTGTCTAACTTAAAAAATCCTTAACCAACAATGAACAAATATTTATATAAAACTCTTACGAATTAATCGACTGTCTAAAGTAAGGCTAGTTTTATAAATTCGACATTAAAAGTGCTCTTATGAAATTTCTTAAACAAGAATCATGCTAATGTTTGGAAATCCTCAAACATCTCTTAACTTGGGCACTTGTGTGCCTAAAGAAAATCGTTTTGAAAATTTTATTCATGCATATTAATTACACATCAACAACAGGTTACTGGAGCGCTTACTACATACCCTACATTCCGTTGGACAAAAATAATTTAAAATCGAAATTGAAATTACAATGCTAATAACCTGTATGTGTTATGTTTGTTGGTGCGACTCATAAATAACCGAGAATTATTTTCTAATGAGAGTTACTAATAATTTATCGGCTCAACTGGATTGTTGTTTTAATTTTCCAATATTTTATTTATAATCTAGATGACAAACTTTGGTTTGTGTCCATGACAAATAAATATGGAAAATAAAGGATATTTAGATGACGTTTCAAAGACTGGTTTCAAATTATCACCAACAACGGTGAGTTTGCAATATTACTCTAATTTTTTTTTAAAATAAATATTGAATGTGAATAAATAGAATCAAACAAGAGTGGATAATGCAAATGAATCACCACCTGCCTACGATGTTGCTGAAAACGATCAGGAAGGCGAGCATGAAAAATGGGGTAACGATATTGAATTCCTGCTCTCTTGCATAGCTCTTTCAGTTGGTCTGGGAAATGTTTGGAGGTTTCCATTTGTTGCGTTGGAAAATGGTGGCGGAGCTTTTATCATTCCCTATGTGATAGTTCTGATTTTGGTGGGAAGACCATTTTACTATATGGAAATGATAATGGGACAATTTTCAAGCAGAAGTAATATTAAAATATTTGATTTTGCACCAATTATGAAGGGTAAGAAGAATGATAAATAAAAACTCGCAAGGTTTTTGAATTATTTTTGTTTTTGAATTATTTTAGGCGTTGGATATGGAATGGTTTTTGTTACATCTATGACAACAACTTATTATGCAAGTCTAATGGCATTGACTTTTCGTTATTTGATATCATCGTTTGCTTCAGATTTACCATGGAGTCAATGTCGTGAAGAATATGGACCAACTTGTATTAATTCGGATTTAAGTGGAAACTTAACTGGTAGTGGGGGAAAGAAGGTTACATCGGCGCAGTTTTATTTTTCGTGAGTAGAAGTGATGTGTAAATAACTCAAGAACATTGATTTATGCGGTTTTGCTCGAAGCCTTAATTGTTTAATTATTAATGATGACAAACAAACAGGATATTGAAAGTAGGGAGTGAAATTATTATGAGCGCTTCACAAAAAGTAAATACTATTTAAGTGGTTTCATTATATGAGCGGTGAGCGGTGACGCGGCGCTGCGAGTCGCTGCGACGCGACGTGACAAAGGAATTAGACAAAAGAATTTGTAAATATGAATTTTCGGGAGGCATAAAAATGAGTCTACTGAAATTGCAAAATGTGGTTCGCATTAAGTAAAATTATTTAAAAGTTATTTACACAAAAACAATTGTTTTTTTTTTGTTGTTTAAGTTTTGTTGCAAAACATTTGAAATATTTTTTTTCCTCGTTGATCGATATATTTAAATTTGACTTGTTAAGTTTAATTCCGTCGAGCGCGTTCTTACCTTACACAAAATTACGTTTCCTATTGGAGTGATTTTTCCACAAAAAAAAAAAAATACGTTTATTTTTTTTCTCGAACCAACCTGAAGAAAGAAAAACATTTTGAATTAGAGTTGCGCAAAAAATTACGACCTGTGATTTTTAGCCTGCAAGTACAAAATTACAATCACCAACTGTTTTCGTTTCATAAACATAAACTGTGAGTAGCTCAAATGTGATTTATTTTTCTCTTGTGTAATGATCCCAGATTTCACATTCTGTGAAATATCTCAAGAGTATTGAGCCAAAGTTCAAAATAATACTCTTGGTTTTGATTTACGTAATGTGAGATGTGATAAATTGAATTATGAATAAATTCACAAGATTTGAATCACAAGTTGAAAATGTCACAGGACCACAGGCTTTTGATTTTGAATAATTTGAACAAACTTGGAAGCTGAGGTGGAATTATAAAAGAAAAAAATCTTTCAATACAGGGTGATTTGCCGCAAAATGTCACAAAGGTTTTGTCTTAACGGTTATATGACCTGATGCCGTTATTTTTTGAGTTACAAATCAAGCTCTAAATCAAAAGCTATAACTTTGAAAAAGATTAGTGGTTGAAAATATTTTTCTTTATTTTGCAAAATTTAGTTCAAAGATTCTATATTTTATAATTTTAGTGATGTGATCCTACGAGAAAAAACCCAAATCGATGACGGAATTGGATACCCCAACTGGGATCTTGCACTGTGCCTGGCATTTTCCTGGTTCGTTGTAGCTATCATAATGATAAATGGAGTCCGCAGCTCTGGGAAAGCTTCATACTTCCTAGCAATATTTCCATATGTTGTTCTTATCATTCTACTTATCAAAGCCTTGACTCTTCCTGGAGCCGGTACGGGTGTAATGTATTTCTTAACACCACAATGGGATAAGTTGTTGTCACCTCAAGTTTGGTATGCTGCAGTGACGCAATGTTTTTTCTCTTTGTCAATTTGTTTCGGAAGCATTATAATCTATTCTTCTTACAACAAGTTCTCCCACAATGTTAAAAGGTCAGTAGTTGGCCCGCAGTTTATTGTATAACCAATATTCCTAAGGCTTTTTTTTGACAGAGACTCAAATATTGTAACTTCCTTGGATACATTCACATCTCTTCTATCCGGAGTGGTTATATTTGGCATTCTTGGAAATTTAGCTTATGAAACTGGCAATGATGACATTTTGAATATCGTACAAGGAGGAACCGGCTTAGCCTTCGTGTCATATCCAGATGCTATTTCAAAATTCACAGTTGTACCACAAGTAAGCTCAATTGAGAAAAACCTTTCGTCGATCTTAAACCAAATGTTTCTTAAGCTCTTTTCAGTTCTGTTCTTTTTGATGCTATTTGTTCTAGGAATTGGCAGTGAAGTCGGTCTAGCGACTTGTGTTATGACATGTCTCATGGACAAATTTCCAAATACGAAACACTGGATTATAGTGACTGGGATTGCAGTTGTTGGATTTGGTATTGGACTTGTGTACGTTACCCCAGGGGGACAGTTTATTTTGAATTTTGTTGATTATTACGGAGTGACATTTGTGGTGCTGGTTGTAGCTATTGCTGAAACTATAGCTTTCGGATGGATTTATGGTGAGATCCTTATTAAATAAAACTGCAAAATATCATAGAGATTGTTTTTCAGGAGTGAAAAGATTCTGCAATGACATTCGGTTTATGACAAATTGTGAAACTAGTCTCTACTACAGGCTCTGTTGGGGTATTATAACTCCAGTTTTTATGATAACTGTTTTAGTATACACCTTTGTTGGATACGAACCTATCAAATATAAGGACTATTCATACACAACCGGAATGTATAGTAAGTCGAATTTGTTTTTTTTTGTCAACTTCAATTTCTAAAAAAAATATCTTTTCAGTATTTGGTTGGATCATCTCAGCATTGGGAATACTTCAATTGGTCATATGGGGTACTATTGCTTATTTTGAACAACCAGTTGGGACTCGAAGATTGCAAAGATCATTTCAGCCAATAGAAGAATGGGGTCCTTTGGAGAAAAAACAATTAATTCCCTATCAAGCAATGATGGCAGAGAATGAAAGAATCAGTTTTGAGAAAAGTGGTTATTGGGCGAGATTTAAAGAGAATATTTTTGGTTAGTTTAATTTATTATGTAATTTAATAAAATTATTTATAGGTTTAAGTTTGTATGTACCTAAGCATATCCACATAAGAAAATATCAATTTTTATACGAAACAGTAATAAACAGTATTGGAAATTTTATTTTCGAATGTTTTGGTTTTAAATTTAAGGAACGCATGTGAACAATGTCGCAAATGCTTTTTTGGTGCTGCCAATCTTAGAAGGCTGGAATCTAGTGACATCAAAAAATATCAGTTGGTAGCTTTACAAAAGTAAAGCTTAAAGGTAAGATTTATTAGCCAAGGGGAGATAGTTTTTAAAGTAAAATTAAATTTGCGGACTTGTGATTGAAAGACAAATTTGAATTGATGGAATAACGAATTGCTGGAATGGGAGAGGGAAAGAGTGACGTAAGACCAATTTATGAATTATGCCGAATTTCAAGTCCCAATGCCTAGTCTACTGTACAGTTGTTACTGGTTTTTTTTTAATATTTCTAAAGAGAAAACGGGTTAATTTAATGGAGAAAAACTTATTGAAATTTCATTAGGCTTTTGTATTTTTTTAAGAAGACTATCCCTTGAAATGTACTTCAATAATATGAAAAAAACTTATTGGTTTAAAAAGTTTACCTATTAAAATATTGTCTGTGGTTTCATTTCATTTTCATTTCATTTCATTTATTTATTTGATAGCTTACATAGTAAGATACAATATCTTTTAACCCGGTTTAACCCGGTTAACTTTGAAAATTGGAATTTTCGAATCCGAATTACCGTGAAAGCAATTTAAATCTGTTATTTTTTGAATTTTGTTTAGACTATTCTTATACAGTTCACCAAAAAACAACTTTGAACTTACTGTTATAATAAACCTTTAAACCGTTATAAAATATTAAGATCACAAAATATCTTTAGGTTATTTCAAAAGTTTCTTCCAAAATTTGTTTAAAAAATCTTCGTTAATTCTTCATTTATAGCAACTATTTAAACAAAAGGTTTTTCCTTTTAAAAATTCTACTTTCTTTGTTCAACTAAGAGAAATGATTTTTTCTCTTTTGCTAGATTATTTCAAGCATTTTAAAGTGTTAAATAAACTCTATTGTACTTACTTCTTCTAATACTTTACTAGGACCTCGAACAATCGATGTATGTGTGCTGATTTCATATTCTTTTTGTGCTTTTTATGTTCAGCCCGACATCAAAACGTGCTTATAACCCTATCTGAAAACAGTCGTGTTTTTTGGGAAAGTTATTCATAGTAAGATTTTATGTGAAATACGAATAGAACATGAGAAGCATGAATACTAGCGATAAAAGTTGAAGTAAAATCATATCATTGATAGAGATTTGGAGTTTGCGGGCGTTTCATTTTTTTATGTTGGTATACCGGTTAGAACATTCAACAAGTCTGGATTCCTATACAATTACTATTTAAATAATTAATTAATTATTCAAAGGAATTTGACAGTTTATAACTCGACAAATTTGTGTCGAACTAATTTTTGACGCAAATAGAATATTTCGTTTCAAATGTTATCCCAACGTACTATATTCGCCCTTTCTTTTCGTACGTTGGTAAACTTTTGATTATATAATTTGAACTTTGTTTTGTTGTAATTTATTATCTTTTGATTTCTTCAAGAATATAAACGAAAAAGCGGTGGGGATAGTAAGTCGGTATAGAAAAGTATTCAATCAACTTTTATTGCGGTTTAAATAAAAATACAAAATAAAGATATACAATAAAAAAAATTGGAATTAGAAAATAATTATATTTCGATCACCTTAAATTGTTTACTTATGAAAGCAATTAATTGTTGAATGATTTAATAAAATTTGATTTTATAAATTTTATGATTGACAATTAAGGAAAACAAAGAAAGATTGATAAAAAAATGATTAAAATGAATTATTAATCATTCCCTTAATTGTTTTATTATATGGACTCCTTTGAATTCTCCGAATGTTTTTACCATCGCTATAATATGAATTTACAAAGGTTAATAAATAAATATTTGGATAACTAATAAAATCTCGATTTCTATGAAATAGGTTACTAATTAACAGAAATAGGTGGATACCCCTGTCAAAAAAGTTGAGATCAACAAAAACCAATCGTATCGACAAACAGTCTCGTTACCAGCAAAAAGGTCAAACAGAAATAAGGCGGATATTGATTTTTTGTCATGGCATTTTAAAACACGGTTTGTCAAGGAATTAGCCGTTAGTTTAGTTAAAATAAAAATTTCTTATAATTTTCCTGAGTTCCCAAGGGGTACCGTGACCCCTTGACAAATACGCCGTTGGGTAAGAGTATTCGGAGAGCTCAAAGCATTGCATATTGTAAAACAATAAAGCTAAAGATAAAAAATCCATTTGTGTACAAAAGTAGATCCATACCCATTTTTTTAAACAATTTTTCTTTGTTTTCATTATCTTCAATCATATAAAATTTATTAAATCAAATTTTTCATTAAATCAATCAACAATTTATTGCTTTAATCATAAGGTAAGAATTTTGAAGTGAATGGAATATAATTATTTATTACTTCCATCACTTATATTTTTAATCTGCAATAAATGTCAATTAAATACTCTTCTTTGTCAAATTACTGTCTCCGCTTGTTTACAATCTTGAAGAAATCTAGAGATAATAATTTACAATCAAAAAATGTTATCATTTAATGCATTTTCATTAATATCATTGCATAGGTGTTTAATGGAGGCTTATCGCCGCATTAAATTTTATTTTTATTGTTTCTTAATGTGGATTTTTTTCCTTTTTCAGTTTTAAAGCTAATATGTATATTGTATATATATTTAGGTATACGTACTTGAGTTATGTAAATTTATTAAACGTGTTCAGTAGGTACATACCTATACATACGAGTATGTATATATGCGAAATCAAGATAAATACTGCACATAATTATAACTAATTATTAAAAAAAAGACTCTATGAAAAATAACCAGGCACGAGCAACACTTTATACGGATACACAAAACTTTCAATTATGGCAAAATGGCAGCAATCTACCCTTTTTATTTATGATCATTTTTTAATGTCCTTTTGGCACCAATCCTCAATCCAATTTATTTTTACAAAAACAAATTCTTTCAGTTTATTATTTTATCCATGTCATTTTTTTTCCTCTCAGTATTGAACCTGGGATCTTCCGATTACCAGCCGAGCAAATTTTTTCGTATTATTGATGTATATTTTAAGTGGTATTCCCCCTAAAATAATACGAAAATCTTATATTTCAATAAGTTTTTCGTCATTAAATTAATCTGGTTTCTCCTAAATTACGCGCTTCAAGTTAATCCCTACATAAATATTTTTTTTATACTGTTAGATTTGAGTTTGAGAGATTTCGGTCGATATTCGCGATATTTTGTGGAGCGATATAGTAATTGCTAGATTATGAAAAGCATGATTATTGATAAGTGAGATTTAAAAAAAACGACATTTTGCTTTTTACAGGATGGTATAGCCCTCCCTATTTCTTGCTAGATTTTCAAAAATATAAACTTCATCATCAATTAGAATTAAGACTTTTGTAGACTTATTTCATAAATATTTTAAACACTCATATAACTTCTTAAATATTTTGTTTTTTAGTTTTAAAATATAGGTATAGTATGCATAACTTTCAGTTTAAAATTTGGTTCCTTTCACAATTTAATACGGTTTTACCTTACTCATAATTGAAATATAAAAATTACAGAAGAAATAACAATTTTGCAATAAAATTGTCAACACACAAATGACATCGAGAGTCCGATACGAAAATAGTAATTTCTTCGGCACATATTCCACCAGAACTCAATGCAAAATACCTCTACCGCTACGTTATGAATAATCAATTTTCAATGTTCACTCTCTTCTTTAACATTTTCCATTTTGAAAGGAAAGAATTTAACGTTTTTTCCCTCGATTTAAAATTCGTTGTTCGCGGGGTACCCCCTCCTCCAAGTTAAGAATATTAAAAAATGACTAGTAAATCACATAAATTGGTTAGCCGTGGCGCGATGGTATGCGTGGTTCGATCCCTGCAGTTATAGTTCTATGTCATGTTTTTATTCCATTATCATTGATCATTGTTGGGCCGCTGGTTTACTCATTAAATGTTGTTCAGGCATAACACTATGAAACATGTGATTGAGTAAATACTAGTATGCCCAACAAATATGACAATGAACAAAATAATGCGATAAGACACGGCATTTCTCCGCTTTATCCCAGCCGCCAACCCTGGAGATAATATCTGAGACAACCACCACCTTCAGTCTCAGTACCTCGCGCCACATACCTTTCCGTACACCTTTCCCTTCCCATCCCTATCCTTCACGCCCGCGCTGTGTTGAAAAACATATAAAGGGTACACCATCCCCTTGAGCGCGCGCAAATTTTAAAAAAAAAAAAAGAAAAAATGGAAAATAACCGTTATTCACTTCATGTGTTGGCTTTTTTGTTCTTCTATTGACTGCACAACTATAGCGTTTTCAACAATGGTCTCCGAAATTTAGGAAATGTTCGCTTCTTTCATATTTTTCCGCGGCCATGGTACCTTTACGTCTCTTATGAACGAATTAATCGTGTCTTATGCTAAAGTGAGTTTTTTTTTCAAAAGCTTGCACTTCAAACTCAATTCTGATGTAGACATTGTACAAAACAAAATATTGGAATAAAAAGTACAAAAATAATATCTTAATACAGAATGTTTTTGTTTACCTTATAATCCATAACCTTGACTAAAAGAGCTTTTTAATTTTTAATAAAACACCTGACATCACAATTGATTTTAATGACTAATAAAATGCATGTTTACTTTCTTTTTGTTGATTAGCTATATTATCTCAAATATCTTCAAAGAGGGGAAATCTTATAAACATACAATATCTAGAAGGGTATCTATCAAAGTTGTTGAGTTTTTGATTGCTCTTATGTTTGAAGTGCGATTAGTATTTTATTCAGTCAGACTTGGTTGTAAAACATTAGAAATACATTTTGTAGCTAAGAAAGATTATTAAATATCTTATCAATGAAACATCTTTAAATTTCACAAGATAAAAAATTAGTTTTATAAATAAATTATAAAACAACTCTGCAGTCATTAATCCATAAGTTTTTTAAGGCAGCTTTTCTAAGACATTAATGTGATATATAGTTTTTAGTGTGGACTTGAGTTCAGATTCAACGGGTTAAACGTTAAACGAGTCAAAGTGAGTAATGTGATATTTTTTTTTACGTAAATACAAAAAAAAATGCGGGTGTGCTAAATGTTCTGATCTATTCCAAGAAAAATCTTAAATTCAGTTCCCATTCTGTTTTCAAAGTTTCTACTTAGTCGGGAAAATTAAGACTTGGATTAAGAAAGAAAAAATCACGGAAAGCCTTCGGGTTGAGATATTTTTCAGTGCTGAGATAAATTCTATCAGAGTTAATATCCATCGATGATAATAGGTTTTTGACACGCATTTGTCATGTTCCGGAGAACCAACATAGCTTCGGAACACTAAACTTGGAAGTACCTCAAGTACGTTCAAGAGATCTTCTGAAGTTTTGTTGCATGTCCTCTGATTCAAAATTCAAGGTTTCAAAAACTGTGGTTTGATGTAGAATGCCGGCTAGGGCTTCCAACCAAGAATGAAATCCACCTGACACGAGAAATTGATGATGTTTCTAAACAGCTTCTTTGGAAATAGCATTAAGTTCTTGTCCGGGAAATTTACTTAGCTTAGTTAGTTGCTAGTAGTTAGTTGTTCCTCCTTGTAGTGTTTTGTGTTGCTGACGATCGAAATGAAGTCCGGTGCAGATCCTCAGAATTTTCTGGAATATTTATGAAGTTCATTTATAGTTTAGTTCACTATCTCTATTTGGGAGGCCGGCTGCCAATGAGTTGGGAGTTGCCTGTTGATTAGAACTTATGTCTGCTAACTTAGACCATTTCTCCTCTTATCAGTAGTAATTGGATATAAGCGATTGAAGGCAAAGTGAGTTGGATAAATCACAGCATTGTTGAAGTTGATGCTCAGGTACTTGGCACTGCGTTTGGGTAGTATTATGGTTAAGTCTGGTATTGTAAGAGAGAGCTTTTGCAGTTCCCAACTGAACGATCACGTCGGTCGTCGTTTTTTGAAATAGATAGACAGGCTGAGTTGATCCGGATTTCTGAATTTCTATAAAACTCGAACAATTTGCGGATGTGGGCTTCAAACTTTCCAATCAATGGAGATAACGCATTCGGTTGAGGTGGGCTGATAAATGGCACGATACTCGTGCGACTCCAGCTCAGATGATCTTAACTAATGATGTGTTGTTCTAAATTTGCACGAAGAAGCTCCTGTAAAAAATTTCAGGAGTGTATGTAGAGTGGCATGCTTTTCCCGAAAGCCGAGTTGCGTGTCAGGGATTGTGGTGTTCTAGTTGAAGAACTTACTCAGTATTTGCTCCGAGAGTTTACTTGGGTTGCTTAAGCGGAATATGAACTGTCTGTGTTGGTCTCTTGATTTTGGAGTAAGATGCTCCATCCGCTCCAGATGAACTCTTGGCTTGTGGTTGGTAATCATGTTGGCATTGGCAGAAAATATCGATTCTGTCAGTTATAAAAGAGGCTTTTAATAAAGCTATATTGGGGCAGTTTAATCCTTGATTATTTCAGCTCGCATTTCCCTAGATGTTCAGTTTAACTAAATTTGTATTAAAGGAACAAACTACTCCTTAGTGTGTCTTTACGAACAATATTCCAGTCAAGGCATTTCGACTTAAGTGCTAAAAGTTTCTATTTTCGGTTGTATGTCGCTCATTTTGCACTGAAGGTCTGGGCTCAGAGAACCCTTTAAGAAACGGGTAGCTTTCTTCTAATCATCATCCACATATTTCTGTTAATGTTTCCAAATTAAAAACTGTATACTATCTCTAAACAAATATAGATATTGACATTCCAAATATGGACAACAAGGGCTATGTAAATAATGAGCCCAACACAAAAGTTTCTTATGATCCTGAAGCTGCTTCTAATAAGGCAAGTTTTAAACCGATCCCTTCAATCTCAAATCCTTGATTATAAACAACATTTTTTAGTCTTCATGTTTAGATTTTGACGACAATCTAAGCAACAACCAGGAAGCAAAACGTGATCAATGGGGCAAGGACATTGAATTTCTGCTCTCGTGTGTAGCTCTCTCAGTTGGATTGGGAAATGTTTGGCGTTTTCCATTTGTTGCACTTGAAAATGGTGGCGGAGCTTTTCTGATCCCATATATCATAGTTTTGTTCTTAGTTGGAAAACCAATTTATTACATGGAAATGCTATTGGGACAGTTTTCAAGTAGAGGCAGCGTTAAGATGTATGATTTTGCACCAATTATGAGAGGTAAGTGAGAACTTTCAAAAGTTTGTTAGAAATGTTTTTTTTAAAATTATGTTCAATAGGAGTTGGATTTGGACAGGTTATATCGGTTGCAATTCTTGCCACTTATTATGCAACACTTATGGCATTGACATGTCGTTATCTAATTGGTTCTTTCTCATCGATACTTCCTTGGAGTTATTGCCGTGAGGAATGGGGAGATTCTTGTATAGACTCAGGATTCAAAGGCAATGTCACTGGAGAAGTGAAAAAATATCCTTCAGCTCAATTCTACTTCACGTAAGTATGGGATTTGTTTTAAGCATTTTTTGTATTTTGTACTTAACTGTTAACCAGCCAAGTGATCTTGAAAGAGAAGGAACAAATCGACGATGGAATCGGTATGCCTGGCTGGCAACTGACCATTTGTTTATTCTTCACGTGGATAATGATCGCTGCTATAATTATCAAAGGAGTTCGTAGTTCAGGAAAAGCTTCGTACTTTTTGGCTATTTTTCCATACGTAGTCATGTTCATTCTTCTGATTCGGGCCATGACTTTACCAGGAGCTGGGAAAGGAGTAATGTTCTTTATAACCCCACAATGGGATATGCTGTGGACAGCAAAGGTGTGGTATGCTGCAGTGACACAAGTTTTCTTTTCTTTGGCCATTTGCTTCGGGAACATAGTTATTTATTCATCGTACAATAAATTTGATCATAATGTGTACAGGTAACAGAACTTGCAGAATTTTCGGTCTTACATTTTTTCTCACTAAGTTTTCAATTAAAGAGATTCCAATGTTGTCACAAGCTTGGATACATTCACCTCAATGTTATCGGGAATTATTATATTTGGAATTCTGGGAAATCTGGCACACGAAACACAAACAGATGATATTGCGAATGTTGTTAAAGGAGGAACAGGCTTAGCTTTTATTTCATATCCAGATGCAATTGCAAAATTTACCACAGTTCCGCAGGTGAGAAAAATTATTTTTTGAGCTTTGTGTAATCATATGGTCCAAGTAAATTTTCAATGCGTTGACTTCTTAACGTTGCGTTGTGAAGAATTTAATAAGTTTTTTTTTTACACAGCTCTTTTCAGTACTCTTTTTCTTGATGCTATTCGTTCTTGGTCTAGGCAGTAATGTTGGGATAGTGTCATGTCTTTTAACTGTAACACAAGATCAATTTCCAAAAGCTAAACAATGGGCTATTGTTGCGATTATATCAGTTTTTGGTTTCTGCATTGGATTGCTCTACATTACACCAGGTGGACAGTTCATCCTTAATTTCTTGGACTTTTATGGGGTTACTTTTATAGTACTTTGTTTAGCTATCGTGCAATTGATTACTGTCGGTTGGATTTATGGTAAGACAAACAAATATGTAAATAACTTCTATTAAGTAATTTGTTTCTTTTGGTTTTTTTTAGGTGTGAAACGATTCTGTGCGGATATTGAATTCATGCTTCAACGCAAGACAAGTCTATATTATAGGCTTTGCTGGGCTGTTATCACTCCAGCTTTCATGATAGCGATTTTGGTTTATACATTTGTAAACTATGAACCAATTCAATACAACGGATACACATTTACAAAGGGTCTTCAAAGTACGAATATATTTTTTTTTTATTTTATTTTATTTTTAACAATACTTTATCTATTATTATTCTTTTAGCTTTTGGTTGGTGTCTATCGGCATTTGGAATTTCGCAAGTACTGTTTTGGGGGATTGCTGGTTATCTTCAAACACCACAAGGACCCTCTCGATTTTTAAGATCTTTTCAACCTAAATCTGATTGGGGACCAACAGATAAGAGATTATTGAAATTATACCAAAACAATATTATTGATTTGAAAAGGAACGAACAGTTGAAGACAAATTGCTTCTACCGTATTTGGGATAATATTTTTGGATAGAATTGTATACCTATAAGTGTTTTAATATTAAAGTTGTAAATAGTAACATTATGTTCGTCGTTCTGTATTTATTGTCAAAATATTTCTTTCAAATATGTAATTATATTTTTGTTTGAAATAATTATGCAGGTAAGAGAAAAAAAAATTGATTACATCTCGTAGGCAAAGTTTTTTTTTTCATTCCAAAGTCCATGTTATTTCTTTAGGACTCATTTTTAAGGTTTTTATACTAGCAAAGATAATACATATTTGTTTTTGAAAATCAGATAATCATAAAAAATCAAATGTTTTTGTAGAAATTTGGATATGAAATCAAAATTGTTTCGATAATGAGAAAATAAAAAATCAAGCAAACTGATCCATGTGCATTGTATATAAATTTGCATAGTACTATCATCAGCACGTTCCACACGTCGTCCCCCAAGCGATCACACACCTAACTAATTTGTTGGTTCCTGTTTCTGTTTATAAACAAGTGCGCCCTTAAACGACCACACCACAAAGCTGTGTGGAACGTGCTGATGAGAGTACAACTATAGATTTCATATACAATGTCCATGTGAGGTACTTGCATTAATTTCTTTTCTTTTAAATTGAATTATAGACCGTTTTAATATTCTGGTGCACAAATTTTTTTTATTAAAATTCTTGGAAGTTGTTTCGAGAAATTAAAGATTTATTTTTTAATATTTACGTATGTACCACAGTATTTAAGATTTAAAAAACTGTTAGGTGCCAAATAACAAATAAAAAATGATCGAGGTGTTTTTAAAAATTTTAATATCAAAAAATAAAAAATTGAATATTTTTCAAAATTGCAAAAAAAAAATTTCAAAGTTTTACGATTGAACACTATTTATAACTAGTAATTAGTTCTAATTATTATTCAAAAAAATGTCTGTCAAATGAAATTTTGTCTGGAAACAACTTATCACTTATCATGCAAGAATTTTTTCTATAAAAACTATCATAACTGAAACGGTCTACCGAGTCATTCATACCATCAGACCCTCATCCAACCTATTAGTGTTTGAAGTAACTCTATGTATCAATATTTAGATGCTTTGCAAAAAAATTAAAATCGAATAAACCGTTTTCGAGAATGGAAAAACCAAAAAATTTATTCGACACTACATAAAAAATTAATGATTTTTGACTGATTTTCCAAAAGACAGAAAAAAATTCATATGGCAGACACCGTTATTTTTGGCCTTATAAAAAATGAAAAATGCATTATGAACTAAGTTTGAAGAAAATTCGCTTGGGCTGAAGAAACCCAGACAGACTGAGTGACCGACAGGTAGACAGAAAGGGTATTCATGCAACGAGATAATTTCCCGCTTTGCAGAAAAATATAATTTTCCGCTTCACGTTTGCATGAGCACCCCATAAAAATTCTTGCATAAATGTAAGAAATAATCAGCTGTCACAACTAAACGTCACAAATTACTTCTCGAAACTTTATGAGGTTTATTTCTTCGCTTTCTGCATCAAATCTTTGAGATAAATTTATCTGGTTTGCAGAATATTTTTCCCATACAAATTTTGACAGCTCGTTTCTGCGGAGATAAAATTATCTGGTTTCCGAGGTTTATCCCAGTTTTCCACAGTTGCATGAATACCCCTAATATTTTGAAGTTTCATCAAAATCTCGAGTTCTTTTTTTTTTTTTTTCAAACGTATGACTTTCTCTTGTAGGTGCCAATAGTCAGAAGACAAAAATACAATACCAAAATCGTTGCAATAATGTTTTCATTTTATATTAAATGCATGGGATATTGAAGTTTCACCCTCTCAACCACTTTTACCTTATATATCTGCCTCATCATAAAATTAAGAGCAATAAATAGTAAAATAAGATACATACGTACAATGTACATAGTCTCTTAAATTTTTGTTGTCTTAAATAAATTAAAAAATTTTTGTATTTAACAATTTGTAAATGGCATTTTACAGTGATTGATAATATCCATAATTAAAATTTTTACGACGTGCTCTTTTTTAAATAACTTTGCCTTAATTGGTGATAGGGGAAAGCGGGGCATACCGGGTCCCCGGGGTATAATGGGCCCCCCTCGTATTTCTTGTTCGTATGAAGTGGGAACTCCGAATTTGCATCTATCGTTTTCAAATTATCCCTAGCAATACGGGGGAATCCCCTTTTTAAGTCAAAGTGACACTTGTGGAGAGTAGTAAATAAAAAAATCTTTAAAGTGCTTGTTTTTATGCATAAGTTGCATTTTAAGATTAATTTTACCCATCCAATATCAAATTATGTTTATTTATTTAATATAAATCCAGTTATTTCATTTTATTACTTCACCTAAAAGATAAATCTGCAATTGTTTTTATAACATGGGGCATAATGGGCGGGGCATAGTGCGCATGAGTGTCCTAGGCGCAGAGGGAAAACAGATGTCACAATGGAATCGCCATACAAGGCACAACTTAAGACTGAAGCTAAAAGCCTCAAATCTGTCTAAAAAAAAGAAATGATCGACATGAAAAAAAAAACACTGGATCGTTTCTTTTCTGAGTCCATTATGCCCCAAGAACGGGGCAAAATTGGCAAATGGAGCAATTTTTTTGTTTTTTTTTTTTCAAATTGAAGAATTTTTAATTTCATTTATTCTTTATCTTTTTATTTTATGTTATTAGCGTTTGTTTAGATAAATATTTTTTTTGAACATGAGAAAAAAGTTTTTGGTGGTTTAAAAAAAAAAACCTTAAGGGGCCCGATATGCCCCGCTTTCCCCTACTGGAAAACGTCTATTTTTGTTTACATACCTAAAATTCATTAATTTGCCTTAACAAATGCAAAATACATCTATATCCGTGTATATTCGTTTAAATGCCTCTATATTTTTTTTGTGAAACAAAAACAAAATTGATATTATCTATTTTCAATATAGGAACTTAGTTAATTGTAAACATCGAAAGGCTACATTTCATGATCGTTTCAGACAGTAAAACCTTATTCAAAATTGTTTTAACAGTCATGCCAAAAAATGCGTACACTTTTGCTTATTGGCTTGTTAAAAAGGTTAAGCTGGTAGGAGAATGTAAGTTAATTTAAAAAAATACGAATTTATCGGGGAAATAAAAATAAGATCATCCATTTAATTAATAATAATTTTATTTAACCAAAATATTACCAAATAGTACTATGAAAGAAAGGTGTAGTATCGTTAAATAAATTATTTCACAGATCGTATTTGTGTTATTCGTCAGAATTTGTGTTTAAGGGGTATAAGTTCACCTTGAACAATACGATTTATTTTTCTTTCGTGTTTTTTTAAAAAAAAGATCAATTACTTACATATGTACAGGGTTAAATTGCCGCCGCCGCGCCGTTTAGGGGAACCAAGACGTGGTCGGGAATCTTCCTTCTCACGCCTTAAACTTTGACAAGGACATAAGACTAACCAAATTCAACCCTGACATTTTTTTATGATTGATGAGATTTTTATGTGGAGATTAAATAAATTAGGCGTAAAATTAAATGAATGTATTTTTCATTGTATAAACATTTATTTTAATTTTTTTTTGCTTAAGAAGAAGAATGAGATGATTTAGTAGGTATAGTTAGAGTTAATTGCACTGCTCGAAAATGTTTAATCTATATTATCTGTTTGTATAAATGGTTTGCTTTTATGATTAAATATTCAAAACAAAAAAAAAAATAAGTAAAATTTCACTACTTAGGTACCATATACTTTTAAGTCACACGAGTTGTTCTCAATGTACTACTTGCAACCTTAAGTTAGTGTTTCGCTGTTGTGTTGTATTTCGGAAGTGTATTACCCCTTTATCTTTTTGACTGATAACTGCTATTGGAACAAATATCTTCTCGAAAGAATATATTTTCAAATAAACCAAGTAAGTTTTCATCCATAATCTTGCCAACGTCTATGCTTCTCTCCAGACTATGAAGACAATAAAATAAAAGCCAACGTTTTATATATTTAATGTTTGACATGTGGTTGATAGATAAAAAAATCGGCAATGAAACAATTTTTTCTCTACACAAAAAAATAAATATTTCAAAATTTTTGAGTATACTAGTTGGTAGAATAAAAAAAAAGATCATAGAAAAACCAATGACAACAAAGCTATTAAACTATCAAAAAAGGATAACATTTGTTTTTTTTTTTTTTACAAATTCTTAAAAAACTTGACTACGATAGGGAAGTCGAAAAAAACGGATCTCGTAATTATGTTTCTCTTTTTATCTGTCCGTTAAGCTACAGCCTAAAGGGGTAGATGGATTTACTTGATACTTGGTGTAGTGTTTTTTGATCAGTATTTTCAAAAAAAAATTCTCAAAATGACTCCGACAATTTTTTTTGGAAAAAAAAATCTTTAAAATATTAACACACTATGGCTTACTTCAAATGAAAAATAAAAATAAAATGCGGGTAGTACCGTTACCTAATCGCCATATAATAATTTTTTTGACTTTCGATTTTTTCAAAAACATTTTATTTGATTGTAATCAAAACTTTTTTGCAAATGCGTTTAAATTTTTTAAAAGCATTTTATATTTAAATTTTGAAAAAAAGTTTGAGTTTAAAAAAAATTAACTATCTTTATTAAATTAAATACATATTTGAAAAACGGCTCTATTTATATTTTTTGGAATTTGATGAAAACCAATTTTTCAATATTACCCTTAGTAATTTGAACTAGAATTAATTTTAATTTCCAATTAATATTACCTATACAAATGATAAAGCACGGTTTTCAAAAATAAGAGTTCAAAACGATGTGATCGCCGCAGGATCAAGTACGTGCTACCCAGTCCCATTTTTGAGAAAAAAGAATTATCAAAAATTAGTCAACAATAATTAAAATTGCAACTGGTATTTTTCTACAAGAATTGGTTTTAAAAAAATTTAAATAAAATTTAAATAAATTTTTTTTATAAAATTAATAATTCTGAAAAAATAATTAAAAATATATTAAAAATGTGTACAAAAAAATGTGCTTTTACTGTTTGATATAGATACAAACTTCGACGTATGTATAATAAGCGGGTTTGTTATAAGAAGACTTACCTGTTTAACTATCTGCTTTTATAGGAAATTAAGGTTGAAACTTAAATAATATTACTGAACAATTCATATCATTTTTGGTCTGCGTGATAACCGTAACTATAGTAGAGTCCGCATGTCGCTGTGTTTTTGTTTATTTTTTTCTATTCAGACTTTGACAAAATTTTAATTAGTGCCACTATATAACTCGTTTTAAGTGAATATATTTTTTTATTTTACATACCTACTTATGTATATTATATACATTATTTTATTGTGTTAACTGAAATAATATTTTAAAATACAGTAAAATAGTGACTTAAATTTGTTGTATTTTTTTAATTATAGGTGCTCCTTTATTCCAGGACATTTAATTTTATTTTTTTTTGCTTCCACCTATTTGTGCCCAATTGTGTTTCAAATAATATTTTTGAATGTTTTTTTTTTTTTATTAAGGCTTTTAGATTCAGTAAGATAGCTGTCGAATTTTTCTTTCCGGTTTGATAACTTTAATCCCGTTGTTTACTCATCTTACAAAATTTATTCAATTCTATGTTTGATTTAATTTGGTTATATTACCACATTTATGTATCATCTCCAGATGTGATCATTCTTTGCAAAAAAAAAGTTTATTTAATAAAAAGAAAAAAAAAAAAAAACAAATCTTTCCGCTCTAAAGTTTGTCGTGCGTCTGTCCATTAAAAATTAGGCTAGAACCTGAACTATACATGTCAATTAATGTTAGCAGTGCTGTTAATTTAGATTTTATTGTCAGGTTTGACTTCAGTATTCTATGGGGTATTGGTACACGATTATAAAATCACATTTTGCATAACTGTATCTAATGCCATTGATAAATCATAAGATAAAAAAGTTGTGTGACAAAATTGTAGTAAATTTAATTTGGTATAAAATGTTAACTAATTATGTAGGTCCTCGAATCCTTCGCCCGTGAGTTTCTTCGGAACGTTCTTCGCCAAATGCTCCTAGGCCAGCCCACTAGTATGCCTTTCTTCGTGCAGGGTTCCATTGCATCGTTTGAAGAGTGTGGCCAATCTACTGACGTTTTCGTATCAATCCCAGAGAAGAGTTTTGACAGTTTCGCCAGAAAATCCTTAAGATGTTTCGCAGACATCTATTTACGAAAATTTGCAGCTTTCTTGTGACAACGGATGAGACTTTCCAAGTACTGCGTACAAAGGACGGATTCAGCATTGGAGTCAAAGTTACCTAGCTTGGACAGCATCCCAGTCTTTGCAGTCTTTGCTTTCCCGGTTCCCATCAGGAGAGACGGAGAGACTCTCAAGATATTGAACATTTTCTACTGTTTTGAGGAAGTTCCAAGGCGTATCCTTTTCGTTTTTGTCGTATTGATCTTAAGTCCAACGATTTCTACTTCTTTTCACACTTGTTGACATTTGATGAAGATCCATCGATATTCAATGCACTGTTCGATGCTGATCCGCAAGGCGGTCCACACAAGAAGATCCAGTCAGGGAATCTTGCTTGTTCGAGTGTGTCTTCGAGGTGGTGTCTGTTATTCAACCATCAATTTTGGCGTTATATAAGGTACTCTTTTTTTGGGAGCTTCGCGATCAATCTTTTTTCCAGGCTTCAGGAAAGTTCTTTGTTTGCGGGTGCAGTAGCTTACTTCGGATATCTAAGGATTAGGGCTTCTTTGCGACAGCCATATCAGGACCAGATATGAAAATGTTTTTCAACCCTCACCAATATTTTTTGTTGGAGGTGGAACCTGATTGTTGAGGGTGGTCCTCTAGTTGGTGACAAAGACAAGAATTCTTGGTATCTCCGAACTGAAATTGAATGTAATCTAACTGTGGTAACCATCAGATCATGATTCCGCCTATTCCCATGTATGCACCTCTTCTGTTTCGGTGGTCTTGAAGACTGCTTCTAAAACGCCGAGCGAATGCGAAGCTATCATAAGCAGCACTCTGCCGGTTATAAAAAGTTTCCTTCTTCTCGTCATAAGAGAGCTCCGATGGTATGAAGGTGGCGAGCTCTAGTCCGGAACCTGAATTTTATTAGCCTGTTACTTAAAGTCTCATAGAAAATTCAACGCCTGACTCCCGTGGTCTTCTAGTAGCATATATTGCTACCATTCAAAAGTTGCAAAAAATTACGCGGGGGAATTTTTCCACACAAGTTGTCTTACATAATAAGTGGAATCCAAACTCAAAATTGATCCATGGGCATTGTATATAAATTTGCATAGTACTCTCATGAACACGTTCCACACGTCGGCCACCTAGCTATCTTACCCCTAACTAATTTTCTGGTTGCTGTTTCTGTGTATATACAAGTGCGCCCTCAAACGACCACACCCCACAGCACAAAACCATCGTGATGATGGTACTATAGGTTTTATATACAATGTCCATGGGCTCTGCTTAGTTTTTCGCAAATTAAATTTTCACAATTTGGTGACACTAGGTACAGCTGTGGAAAATGTGGTATGTGAAGTCACACCTGATCTCGGATTAAAGTGCTAGAAAAAGACTTAATGCCCCGCGCTATAATGGAGTTCTTACATAATAATATATTATGCAAAGATTTTACTGTAGGACATTTTAATTTAAATTTAAATTCATTTTTTTTTACTGACAGATTACAACTTTAAATGGCCGAGCAAAAGGACGAATTCGATTATGATTTAATGTACACAAAACTGTTAACAGCTCGACAGAATCATGCCCGTCTCCAAGACAAAGACTACTCGCACGTATTCAAAAAAAAGTCATTCGTAGACGTTTTGAGAGTTTCAGCATTTGCAATAGGTGCTGGTGTTGTTTGTGCCGCTGAAACAGCTTTCTTGTCACCAACCTTACTACAAATTGGCGTTGAACACACAACCATGACAATGGTTTGGGGTCTTTCCCCGATGTTAGGATTACTCCTAGGACCATTTTTGGGTTCCATCAGTGATCGAAGTAAACTTAATTTAGGTCGAAGAAGGCCAATGATGTTGCTGCTTACTCTTGCAATGATAGTTGGTTTAATTTGTTTGCCATACGGAAGAAATATTGGACAATTTTTTGGCGATGACGATTATGAGGCTTTCAAAGTTGCTGTATCATCTATGGAAGTTAACCAAACAGTTTCTGAAACAGTTACAGCATTGCAATCAGCAAATGGACCAAATTTGAAAATAGCAGTTTTCTTAACAATTCTAGGAGTAGTGTTATTGGACTTTTCGGTTGAAACAGTGCAAACCCCAGCAAGAGCTTACATGCTTGATGTCTGCATTTCCGAAGATCATAATAAAGTTCTAAGCGCATTTAGCGTAATGTTTGGTTTTGGTAGTACGGCGGCATATGCCATCGGCGGAATAGACTGGGGATCTACTGCTTTAGGGCAGTCAATGGGAGGAAACCTTCCGACTGTTTTTATGATTGATGCATTTCTTCTAGTTGTGAGCTTTTGTATAACGTTTTTTAGCTTCAGAGAGATTCCACTGCCTCTGATCGAAGCCGATAAAATGCTAAAACCATTAACCCTGGATACATTGAAAATCGAATCATTAACCAACAACACCAACTTGTATTTAATTGTGAGTTTCATAATCAATAATTTTGAAACATTTTTTTTATTTTAATGACAATATTTAGAGTATTTCCCCAAATCTTAACAGTGACATAGAAGAGAGCCATAAGGATCCAATAAAAGTCAATGATATCGTCGTTGTGGAAGATGAAACAGTGTCCCTCGGAAAGTGCCTGAAAAGTATTTTTGTTATGCCAAAGTCCCTCTGGATATTAAATTTGACGAATCTGCTCTGTTGGATGGCACATATTTGTTACTGCCTGTATTTCACAGATTTTGTTGGTGAAGCAGTATTCCATGGTGATCCAAGAGTAAGTTTTTTTTTTTAAATAAATAAAATTGATAAATTTTTCGCATCGTTAATAATTTAAATAATTTCTTTAAGGCACCAGTTTCATCAGAAAAATACAAATTATATGAGGAGGGTGTTCGATTTGGAGGTCTGGGAATGGCCATTTACGCTTTGTCGTGTTCAATTTATTCGTTCATTATTGAAAAGCTGATAGTTTGGTTGAAGTAAGTTTTGCGACTTTTCTTAACTGAACAAACAGTGTTGCTGTGGTCAACAAGGTTTTTGTTACAGAAATCAAAATTGACTTTAAAAAATGTTTTAGTTTTATTAATGCGAATTTGAAGTCTGAATTCTTTGAATACGTCAGGAAACAAACGTTTTTTTTTTGCTATTTTTTCAGTACCTAATGTAAGGTAATTTTTCGCAGGAAAATATTGAATGGTTCCTAATCTTATTTTTCAAAAATCATTTTAAACCCTTCTAACTTACGTTTATCTTCGAAATATTGGTCTCGATTTTTTCTTCAAAAATAACGCTTACAATTATTAATATAAATATACCATTTTTTTTAACAATTTTTTTCCCATGAAACGTTTTTTTTTTTAAATTAATTTTTGACTAATTTTTACTCTCGCGGTTCAAAAAACGGAACCCTCGCAAAAGTTTTTTTTTTTTTGCAGAATAGGAGATTTTTGTTTGCTAACTTTTTCAAATCCTTTTTTTTTTCAAATTAAATTAAAATTTTGACCAAATTTTTGAATTAGCAATTAGCAATCTAGCATTTATTTTTAGAAAAAAAAAGTATTTATCAAAGCTGATGTTTTCTTAAAACTTACAATTTTCAGAATAAAATATGTCTACATCTTTGGAATAATGACATTTGCAATTGGAATGTTCATTCTAGCTGCGTGGCCAAGTAAACTTGGGGTTTTACTCCTCAGTATTACGGGAGGGATTATAGTTGGTACAATTTTTACTATCCCATTTATTATTGTTGCCAGTTATCATACAAAGGGTTGCGTAAGTTTATATTTTTAAGCTTTAATTTTAAACTACCTGTAGTAATATAATATTGTATGTTTTGTATTGTTTTAGTTTGAAAAATCCAGTCACGGAGAATATGTTCAGTTGAAAGAACCTCGAGGACTTGGAACTGACATTGCTATTATCAGCAGTATGTTGTTTATAGCTCAATTATTAATATCATTAACCATCGGTTTTTTGGTATCATGGATGGGAACAACCAAAGTAATATTTTATGCATCCAGTGCATTGAGTGTGTGTGCAGCTGTATCAGCATTATTTGTTTTATATATTTAGTTAAAAAAAAGATAAATAAATAAGCATTTGAATTTTTTAAGAAACAAAAAATTAAATGAAATATATTTTAGTTTTTTAATTTAAATACAAATATGATTTCTTACCGAATGGGACTAATTAAAAAAATATCTATTATATCAAATAGAGACTAACTTAATACAGTTTCAAATAATGAATCGTTGAAATAGCTGTCCTTAAACTCCAAATAAGACTTTTTCTAAAGCTTTCGTGCACTCTTTTAAGCATTACAACACGATTTCGGTGATTCTGGCTTCAATGTTGTTTTTAGGGCCCGATCCAGGGGTGTTTCAGGATAAAATCAGAGAAGGCTAAATTAGGAGATCCAGATCGGGAGTCATCATCATCATCGGCTCGACAACCGGGGTCCGGTCCTGGCCTCCTTCAACAAGTCTCTCCACCTATCCCGGTCTTGAGCCGACACCATCCAGTTGCGCACCCCAAGGCTTCGGGCGTCTTGGTCTACGCCATCTCTCCAGCGCAAGCATGGTCTACCACGCTGCCGTCTACCATAGAATGTACCACAAAGGACTTTCCGAGCCGGTTCCTCTTCACTCATGCGAGCTAAATTCCCAGCCCACCGGAGTCTAACGAGCTTAATTTTTGTCACTATGTCTGCTTCAATTGTACCGTCTCCGGAATCGTCGGAATGAAGAGAATACGCTTAAAAAAAAATTTTAAATAATTGTATGCAGTTGTTTTCAAAGTAGTGATATTTCGAAAAAGAATTAATTTTTGTTTAAAAAATTCAAAAAAAACATTTTTTTTAAATTTGATATTCAAATTTATTTTCATTATAAAGGACCTTCCAGGTTTTGATTAAGATTTATCAAAGAGCTTATGAGTAAATTAAAACCGTTAATGTACATTTTTAAATTGTTTAATTTACTTTACTGATCCACACCACAAATTTCGACATCGTTTAAGCTGTTTTAGATATAAACAGTTTTGTATGTGTTTTTCTATTAATGATTATAAAGCATTGTTTGAAATCAATGAAATTTGTTCCATCAATTTTTTAAGACCTTTAAAAATTTCATGAATATTACTTGCAAATCATCTAAATGTTTATTTTACTCGCTTCTTGCAAGTTTTTAAAAATTACAGTGAAAGGTAGAAAAAATAATTTGCATAAAAATCTAAAAATCACAATCAAAACAAAATCGTCGGACAAATTTGTGAACTTTAAGTTTAAAAAAAGAAGTTATGCTATAGCCGCCTATAAAGGGTGTTTTTTAAGAGGTAAGAACTTTTAAATGAAATAAAACAAAGATTAAGAAAAATTAAAATAATTCTTTTTTACAAAATATTTAAATAATTCTATTTACAAAAAATTTTGTCATCATTCTTTTAACGTTATTATTGAGGACGATTTTATTTTTTCAACAAAACATTTTTCGAATAATTTCTGAAAATTCTTTTCACAGAATTTTTCGACACTTTATTTGGAGAATTTTTTATCATATATGTATGTATATATTTTTTTTTAAAGAACGAATATTTTTTTAGGACCAATTTCTCACCAATTTTTATTCCCTCGGTTCAAAAACATTTTCTTTTGCAATTTGTTTGACAATTTTTTTTAACCCTTTTTTGGTTTTGGGAAATGTTTTTTTTTGATATATTACACATTGTTATTATGTAAATGAAAGATGGTTAAAAAATATACTTTAAAAAAAAAATTGTTTTTCTTACTTTTGAGAAAAACAATATATGTACATAGTATCTAGTGCTAACATGATATTGTGAAATAAGCAATTAAATAGAAATTTTTCTAAAATTAGCTGTAAAAGGAAAATCTCCAAAAAATAGTAATTTTTTTTGTTATACTAAAATTAAGTTTTGAAAACAGGCATTAAATAGCGAGTTTTAAAAATGTAACAATGGAAGCAATTGTAGATTGATTTCAATTTATATTTACATTTCCAAATTTAGCCTTTTAATTGTAGATATCACAATGTCAATTTAGCACTAGATACTATGTTTTTGTTCACAAAAGTAAATAAAATAACTTTTGAAAAAAAAACTAAAACGTCATCTTTATTGGGAGAACTTCAACGCACTTAAGTACACTTAATGAGCGGGTTCTTCAAAAGAACCCGCTTTTATTAAAAATTTGGTTAAAATAAAAGAGCTATATATTAATTTTATTATTGCTCTGTTTGATAACCTTAACCGAAGAAGTGTCAACATTTCTTTTGCTTGTTTATTTTTTTTTTATTCCGGTTAAGAGTTTTGTTTCATACATAAGAAGTGTACTGTCTTAAAGTATTTACTTACAATGTGAATATGTTAATTTTAATTCATTTTGTTTTCAAGTTCGTGCTAAGTTGTGTCGATAAATTAAGTCTTATTATAAATTTTATTGTATTGCTTAACATTAATTTTTAATACAGAATTAAATACATAGTAGGTGCCTAGCTACTTAGTGAGATTATTATATTATCTAAAATCTGTTTTTATGGTTCATTTGTGTTACTTAACTCGAAAGTGCTGTAGCTTTTTCCTTATTGTTCTAAAGTATTGAGTTTATCAAAATTTGTGAAATTTATACATATATTTCTGTTCTGTTGTTTTTGTTTCCATTCATGTTTGTGTTAATTTGATCCCAAAAGTATACTTTTTTTTTCTTTTTCTTCATGATGAAGAATTACTTTTTTTTTTTGAACTCTCCAAAAATATTTTTCTCGATTTCTGAAAAAAAATTGACTTTAAAAATTTTTGAAAAATCATCTAAAATCAATTTAACACATACAAAATATTTTTTTTTTTAATTTGGAATGATTATTGATACGTTTTAACTAATTTTACTTAGTTCTTTTTTAATCTTCGGAAAATTCAAAAAAAAAATTTCAAAATTATTTTTTTTTTTCAAAAAAGGATAGGTAGTGAATTTGTGTTGAATACTTTTATGAAAATTTTATTTAATATATTCCTAGATTCATTGAATAGTGATAAGTTTTAAAAATTTCCAAGAAAAAATAAGTTTTAAAAAACAGTTTATTTTTTCCAAAAATGAATAGCCCTTATCTTAAGTTAACGAGGTAGTCACTAGAAGGCCATCTCACTTAGACCACTAGATTGGTCCGTTGTGATAGCACATGGATCGATGACAATTCATCACTACTCGATAAACAATTTTCAGCTTCTGACGAAGCGTGCGATACTACGTATACTAATATTTGCTTTGTCTTTGGGAGGAGACATTAAAGCATTTTTAAAATCGGTCCAACAGGATTTATTTTAAATTTTCTCAATTGCTGTTTTGTCTAAAAATAGTGGTAAATGAATTGCATTAAAATTTAAATTCAAATTTTAATAAAACTTTTAATTCGTTCGACAACAGATAACTAATCAAAATGGCCGAAGAAAGGAACGAATACGATTACGATTTAATGTACACAAAACTGTTAACAGCTCGACAGAATCATGCCCGTCTCCAAGACAAAGACTACTCGCACGTTTTTAAGAAAAAGTCATTCATAGACATTGTGAGACTTTCGGCATTTGCATTAGGCGTTGGCGTTGTTGGTGCCGCTGAAACAGCTTTCATATCACCAACCTTACTTCAAATTGGTATTGAACATACAACTATGACAATGGTTTGGGGTCTATCTCCAATATTTGGCTTACTTCTGGGACCGGTGTTGGGCTCGATCAGTGATCGATGTAGAATTAATTTGGGTCGAAGAAGACCAATATTATTGCTATTAACTTTGGGAATGCTGGTTGGTCTGATTTTGTTGCCATATGGAAGAAATATTGGACAGTACTTTGGTGATGACGATGGAGGCGCTTTCCAAATTTTTGTACCACCTTTGGAATTTAACCAAACAGTTTCTGAAATAATAACAAAGTTACCATCAGCTAATAGGCCAAATCTGAAGATTGCTGTTATTTTGACAATTCTTGGAGTAATATTATTGGACTTTTCGTTTACAATATCCCACGGTCCAACAAGAGCTTACATGCTCGATGTCAGCATTCCCGAAGATCATAATAAAGTTCTTAGCACATTTACTATAATGTTTGGTTTTGGAAGTACGGCGGCATATGCCATCGGCGGAATAGACTGGGGATCTACTGCTTTAGGGCAGTTACTGGGAGGAAATCTTCCGACGGTCTTTGTGATTGATGCATTTCTTCTGGTTGTATGCTTTTGCATAACGTTTTTTAGCTTCAGAGAGATTCCGTTGCCTCTGATCGAAAACGATAAAATGTTACAACCATTAACTTTGGGTACAATGAAAATTGAATCTTCAATTAACAACACTCAAAACAACACGGTTTTAACTGTGAGTTCCACAATGAATGATCCAAGACTTACCAATGACATGGATCTACACAAGGTTACCGCAAAAGTCGTTGTGGAAGATGAAAAAGTGTCCCTGGTAAGATCCCTGAAAAGTATAGTTGTCATGCCAAAGTCTCTCTGGATATTAAATTTGACGAATTTGCTCTGTTGGATGGGACTTATTTGTTACTGTCTGTATTTTACAGATTTTGTTGGTGAAGCAGTATTCCATGGTGATCCAACAGTAAGTTTTTTTTAAACAAATTTTTCGCATCGTTAATAATTTAAATAATTTCTAAAGGCACCAGTTTCATCAGAAAAATATAAATTATACGAGGAGGGTGTTCGTTTTGGAGGTTTTGGAATGGCTATTTACGCTTTGTCAGGTTCTATTTATGCGTTTATTGCTGAAAAGCTGATGGTTTGGTTGAAGTAAGTTTTGAAGATTTTTTTTCTAATATGAATTATTTTTTCCTAAATATGTACTTGTATTGCATATATTTTTAGTCAAAAATATGTCTACCTTTTTGGAATAATGGTATTTGGTATTGGAATGTTCATTCTAGCTGCTTGGCCAAGTAAAATTGGAGTTTTGCTTCTCAGTAATTTAGCAGGGATCATGGCTGCTACGGTTTTTACAATTCCTTTTATTCTAGTTGCGAAATATCATGCAAAGGGTTGTGTAAGTTCAAAACATAAAAAATTATTTGTTTTAGAAAATATATATTTTTTTTAAATATTTTATTTTGCAGTTTGAAATTTCTATCAACGGAGAATACATTCCACTAAAAGAACCTCGAGGGCTTGGTACTGATATTGCAATTATCCACAGCATGTTGTTTACAGCTCAGTTTTTAATATCACTAAGCATTGGTTTTTTGGTATCGTGGATGGGAACAACAAAAGCAATTTTTTATGCATCCAGTGCATTGAGTGCGTGTGCAGGTGTTTCTGCAATTTTTGTTCTGTATATTTAATAAAAAACAATTCTTACTTAAATAATAAAAGCGAAAACAAATTTGATACAATTTTCGTTGTTTGTGTGTACAAGCAGTTTTTTGGCCAATGCATCAATTATAGATTTCTAAATTTGCTTGCACTTTAACATTGCACAAAGTCATTAAAAAAAAGAAATTCTTATTTTAATTAAGAATTGTGTTAATGTTAGAATGTTTCAGTGCCAGAATGTGTCTCATTATTAATTCGGGTTGCACTGATCAAACCCCACAAATGAATCGCAACATTAATGATTAATTCATATCCCACACCCGGGAATGTCTGCTCTGGCTGAATGACCATCAATGCAGCAAGGAAGCGTCTTCAGCACATTATTGATTATTACAGTCCTTGACTTTCAGCTCAAGCATAAGGTGATGGACCTCAAAGTTAATCTGTTTCTTTGCTGACGATGAAGCTATCATAAGTGGAGATCCTATAGATCCGGATTCACGCGAAAAAGACTGAATACTTATTCTTTCCCCTTCCAATCGAAACAGGCTTATTTCGGACGTCTATTTGAATGGAACAGTGCTTCCCAAGTGAGAAAAACTTAAAAGTTTTGGATATGTGATCAATAGCAAAGGATATTGTGGTGACGAAAGCGTAGGGTGCATAAATTGGCGGGAAAACTCTGTCATCTACTGTGATCAAAAATGCGCTTACATACGGTTCACAGTGTTGGGCAATCTTCAAGAAGTATGAGAGTAAATTGACGGTAAGAGAAATGAAGATGCTTCGTATGACAGCTGAAGTGATAAAGCGTGATAGAATAAAAGCGAGAAAATCTGAGGAATCCTGCAAGTAAAAAATGCCACCTTGGACACGATACAGTATGATTAACTAAGCTGGTACTGTCATGTAAAAAGAAAATGCCCTGAGAACAAATACGGCGACACATGCAGCGACATGGAACAATTTTTTTAAATTTTATCTAATGCGCAAGTGCTTAGGAGCTTTCCAGAAGTAAACACCTATAAATAACGATAATTTGATTGATTGATACAATACTTCCAGTGATTATTTTCCTTCATTTCCAAGGGCTGTCCAGAAATATCTTCTTGAGATATATGAGAAAGTTTGGTATTGATCTTTAACCCAGCGATTTCACTTTCTCTCTCCACCCTTATTATCATTTTATGGAGAGTTATGATTAGAGATTCCGTTGTATTTCTTCATTAACAATAGTTGGCAAAGCTGCAAGCAGTACTTCACCAGACACCAAGAGGACTAATATTAGTAACAGTTGTATACAGCTTTGCCTAACCCCAAATTGGATTTCAAACTCCTCGGATTGGATAGGGCCCCATCACATTTAAGCGTTTACTTATCTAAGATTCTAAAGTACATAGTTATATTCTTTCTACGAAAAAAAAAATAAAATAATTAAATTCTTTTATTTTCATAATCTCTTCAGATATTTGATAAGAGAACTTTTTTTTTTAATTTCAGCTCTTTCAGCTCGTCTGATATAATGGTATCAATCGTTTAGAAAAACATTGATTTTAAACTAATCATTTATATGGAATCATTGAATTAATAATATTATTTAGAACGATAAAAGAAGTTTCACAAGTCCAGTACCTCATAACCAATGAATTCGAATTCTTGAACTCCTCGATCATGAGCTGCTTTTTTTATTCTTTTTTTTTTTTGATTTTTTTTTTTGACAATATAGGAAAATGTTTTTATAAATATGTGGAGAATCTTTTAAAATCAATATAGAAAACTTATTAAATTTACACATGTGCTATTTAAGTATGAAATATTCGCTTGAAGAAATCTGATTTATGTCAGGTAAACCAAGATTCAAATACATAATTATTTTCGAGACATTTAGTTTAGTGGTCTACTTCCCACTACTAATATTTTACTACAATATTCATCTATACAAAATAAAAAACAGGGATTAACTACTTTTCTACTATTTTACTACTGCATTCGTTATCTTCATTTAAATCTTTTGTTAAATGTTATCAATAAGATTTTCTTATTGTTTCAAAGCATAATTTCTAAAAAAATTTCTTATTGAATTAAAATATCAATAAGTTTTTCCTTGGATGTTATCTAAGAAAATTATAGGGAAATACTATATTGTTTGTTTCTTTTAAACATTTTTCATAGATATGTAAGTGTTTCATATAATCAAGTAAAGTAAAAAAACCGTACCCTAAGTTTATACTTATGTAAATAAAATACTTGCACGCTATTAAGTTACTATGAGCTTAAGATTACTAAAAAATATAAAAAAACGAATTCGATAAGAAAATTAGATCATTGTCTGAATAATAAACAAGAAAATTGAAAAGACATGCAGTTTGTTGAACCTTTTGGAAATCTATCGATTCAAGAACAAGATCAGGAAATTCTCCAAGTCAATATATAGGCTAAGCACAATTAATTGCTGATAGTGATCACTACTTCATAAAAAAAAAAATCGAAAGTATTATATTCAAAACAAAGCTTTTTTTTCTCGCTACTCGCTAGACTTAAGTTTCAAAAGTCTCAAGCTCCCGTTCACACATCGCATCAAGTAGATAGAGCTCGTGTGGTATGGTCGCGTGCCGTCACCAAACGTTGTATGCAAATTGTTTTTTTTATTTTAACATTGTAATTTTATGGTTAACCGTAGATAAGTTTCAACAGCAATAACGTGCAGGTACCCCTCGAGTCTCGACGCGCACAAGAACCGGTAAGGTTTTAGAAGCGCACAGCGTTGTCGGTCGTTTGGATTGAATACCTGTGGTCGCTGTGAACGATTTTGAGCTTTTTTTTTACACGACAGTAGTTTCTTGTCGACAGTCGAAGCGGTTGTAAGGTATATAGTTGATTGTTGAATTAAATCGGCCAAGTGAGTAAAAGATAAACCCAAAAAGAATGATTAAAGATATTTTTGTATTGTTTTTTTTTTTTTTTTGTTGAGAAAAAAACCAAGAATTTTAAGGGTGTGACGAAATTGTGTTATATTCGGATCATATATCTATAGTTATTTATTTGATCAAAATTCTGTGGAAAAAGACAAAATTATTGTGTTTATTTTTTAAGTGAAACAATAAATTTTAATTGCTTACACTATTTGTGTATCTACATACCTATCTATCAAAAGGAAGGTAAAGTGATGATATCCGTTTATTACAGTTAAAACAATGCATACATTTTAAATTAACATCAATTGACGCCTTTTGATTGTAACAATTTAAAAGTGAAAATTCAAAAAAAAACAGTGTGCTTTTGTTGTTAACACTGCAAAGAGAACGTGCTTAAATTTTGATTTCCATATAGAAACCATAGTGTTTTTTTTTGTTGTGACTATTTGCCTTCGTTTTATCGCAAAATTTGGTAAACAAATATTATAAATACAGCCAGATATACGGTATAAGCTTTTAAAACAATACCATTTTAAAAACAGGCATATTAAAATTTTTATACTTTTACTATTTTATACGCCCCACGCTAGTAAACAATTAAAATGTCGCAAAACATTTTCTTTGTTTGTTGCAACAGCTGATACGACTATTAGGATAGGTGTTTGTAGGATAGGCAAAGTATCTTTTTTCAAAAGCTTATAATAGCACGTAACGTAACCAAATTAAACCTTGATAGATTGTGACTTTTGCGGTTGATGATTGTATTTTTGTTTGGCTTATTCAGTGCTGGATTATAGGTACACAACCAACATCACTGTGACTCAAAATTATAGTTTTTTTTTTTTGGTTTATACTTTTGTTAAATATTTGGAACTTTTTTGAACTAAACTTATAAATTTACATTTCTACTTTGGAGTAAATTTTATATGAATGTTTGCATTTTCATTCTTTCCAGACATTTTAAACATTAATTTCAGGCTTTGGAAATCCTTTTCAAAATTCGTTCTTTAATATTGAAAGTTACAGTTTGAGTTTAAACTACTCAGAACCATTGTAGTCAACTTTCCCATATAGCTACTTAATATTTTCAATAAAAGCGATTACATTACGTGTTACTTCAAAAATGAATAACTAGAGGATTAACATTTCTAACTTTTAGAATATCCAGTAATTCAAGAAAAACGTTTTCTAATTATTGGAAAAAATAATAATTAGAGAAAGTTCTTTTCTAATTATCGAAAAATAATGTATTTAATACAATTTATTACTGTCTGTAGTCTAAGTGGTTTATAGTTAGTGTAGTATAGCGATAAATTCAAAAGAAGTAATGAGATTTTCTTTTAGTTAATTACTTATTTTTGTGTAAACTAGAAAAAACTGCGGAACTAATTATTTGTTTAGAAGGAGTAATCTTGGTTATGCAGATAACTATTTATTGGGAAAGAATAATTTTTTTTGCCGATCACTGTCTTTAATAATATTGCTGTCGGCCTTTATACATTTCTTGAGTTGGGTTTAGAGTTAACCTCGAATAAATCGGTCCAAAAAAAAATGTGAAACAGAAGTTTCCCATTGACGACTATTTTTATAATGTTCACTATGTTCTTATTTCCGGCGCCAGATATCTCATTTTGAATTTTCTGGTTTTCCATAGCTCACAAAACATACTTAAGCTATGGCATAGAAACATTAATAAAACCTTTTGTTGTTTATTAATATAAAATATTTCGTAATTCTGAAAAAATCTTCTATCTTAAAAGTAAATAAAATATTAACAATTTCAAGATTTTAAATTGCTGATGGGGTAAGAATTGATGAAATACAATTTTGCTCCGGGCTTACATAAAATCTTAATCCGGTACCGGTGATGGAGTAGCTATTTTTCAAGTTAATTTATTGGTAAGTGCATTGAGTAATAGACACATTTGCCATTGGCATGCAATGATAAATTTGTTTCGGAAGTATCTCTAGTGTGGGATACTAAGATACACAACATAAATGTTTACTCAAAGCATAGGTTTGAAACATAAAACAAAAAGTCATAAGTTGAAGGCAGCATGTTGAAAACAATAGTTGTTAAGATTAGATTGTTTTGTCTTTTAAATATGAGGTAGTTTTATTTATTAATCATCATCATCTGGGAAGGTTGTAAGAATCTGTACATTTTAACAAATCTCAAGTACGAGTCATTTGTATTCATACTATAGTACAACTATATTTGAGATCTGATTCACCAAATAAAAAAGAATGTTTTTTTTTTTTATTTGACACCATCTACTACAAATATGTACCTGATGGTTATAAAGTTGAATGGAATAGCGAAAATTTCCAGTACAAGAATGTGTCTTGTATACTGTTTAGGTTATAAGTAAATTTTTAAATTTCTTGTGGATTTTGTGATTCATACCAAGCTCTGTTTTTTTGTTTATACGCAAATTAAAATAAATATTTATGCATACATTTGGACATTTATCTAAAATCATTATCATTATATAAATATTTATTATGTTTAACATAAACAAGAAACAACAAAGTGTGAATCAGATAAGAAAACCTCAAAATCCATGTGACATGTTAGACAGCAACTTGAGATATGTACATATATTTAGCTCTTATCGAGTTGTTCAAAAAAATTGCCAAATTAACTGCAGTATAAATATGACTTGAAAACAAAACCTAGTTGCATTTTCAGATGTTTAAAAAATTATAAAGTTTATAAAACTTGATGTTGTGAGTATAGGGTGGCATATGTGGAACTTTTTTTTTCATAGTAAATCAATTTGTGTAATTGTTTAAATTTTTTTATTGGTCACAATATAATATTTAATTTTGTTTCTTTTTATAAAAAAATATTAAAAAAAATTGTCATTGTTTGGCTTACACTATAATGTTCTTCATATTGATGATTCATCTGGGTTTGTTCAGAACCGGTTGTCTCTGTGGTGGAATTTGGGAATAGGTGGCTTGATAAATTGGCCCAGATAGCCTCGTCCTGATTGAGTGGAATAGTTCGTTCATCCAGTAGGGTTTCATGTCTAAGTGTCGTGCCTCAGGATGTCTCTCTCTTCGTATGATAGGTCCACTTGTAGGTTTGGATGGTTGCTCATCAAGGAAAAGAGTCGGAGACAAAACGGAGCCTTGGGGCACACCAGCATTTAGTCTATAAAAATCAGCCTCAAAACCATCCAATTAGACTTTTATCTAGGGAGCAACAAAACTGAAACTGCCACCAATTTGCTGAAGTTATCGATTCTATTTTGAATACATTTTTGGCCAACTTGCACCACTTCACTCAACCAATAATCTTCTACAGGCAGTTGTCACTGTGTCTGGTCTTCTTCTATTTCACCATGAATATTATTAAAAAAATTTATTGTCAATAGAGGAAAATACGAGTACTCAAGCTAATAGTGATACCTTATCATTTTAATTGTTTTTATATGATTTAGCTTATCAACTTAATTTTCTGTTTTTTTTTTTTCAAATAAAACTTATAACTCTGTTCTAGTGCTGACGACCTAGTTTAAGATTAACATTCGAAATAGACGCGGCTGTTTACACTAATATTATCAGAATTAAAAGAATTCATCCAGACGCCCACCATCATTCAACTACTGTTAGTGGCACAATTATAATTTAAATGAATTTGCACTTTTTTTTTAATTTGTAACAGTCTTTGTATAGTAAGGAAATAGGTACATTGTATGATAAGAATCTTATCTGCGTCTGGAAAACTTTAAATTTAATGTCACAGGAATGTTACAATATAATCATTTTTTCCACAGCTTTCTTTTTTTTCGAGATTTATCTTCTTTTATCAGAATTCTTTTCGTTGTTTTTTGATTTATAGTTCCAGAAGAATAAAAAAGACTTCCAAAGACAAAAAGAGTCATGGTGAATCAAAATGGTCACGTGAACGAAGGCTACTATGGAACACTTGGATCAACAACTTCTATTCCTGGAGCATACAAAAATGGCTCAACAACGGTTTCGACAATAAGCTTAAATAACAGTGAAGTAAGTTTTATAATTTATGGAAGCTTAACTTTTGTATCAATATATATTTCTATCAATATTTCAGAAGGCTTTAAGTAATGATAACGAGCAAACCCTAGATCCAGATGAAAATACCAAATTAGGCCGTGACCAATGGAGCAATGATCTTGAATTCTTGATGTCTTGCATAGCCCTGTCTGTGGGCTTAGGCAATGTATGGAGATTTCCCTTCACTGCCCTCGAAAATGGCGGTGGAGCTTTCTTAATTCCATACATTATTGTCCTATTCCTCGTAGGAAAACCGGTCTACTATATGGAAATGATTTTGGGACAATTTTCCAGTCGAGGAAGCGTGAATGTTTTCGACTTTTCACCAATTATGAGAGGTGTCGGTTATGGTCAAGTTCTTGCTACAGGCATTGTAACAACTTACTATGCAACACTGATGGCTATAACTTTGCGATATTTGGTAGCATCGTTTTCCACAGTTCTTCCGTGGAGCTATTGTCGTGAGGAGTGGGGAAATTCTTGTGTTGATTCAAAGATAACTGGAAACGAATCGATGTTGCTGGAAAATGTTACAAGAATTCCATCAGCACAATTTTATTTTACGTGAGTATCTTTTTGGAAGATTATTCTTGATTTTTTCGAATTCCATCTTGAAAATGTCTCTTAGAAATATAGTTCTTCGTGAGAAAGCTTCGATTGATGATGGAATTGGTTATCCAAGTTGGGAATTGGCTGTTTGTCTGCTAGCTGCTTGGATAATGGTAGCTGCTATTATGATTCAAGGTGTGAGGAGTTCGGGGAAAGCATCATATTTCCTGGCACTGTTTCCCTACGTTGTGATGTTGATTTTGCTTATTCGGGCATTAACACTGCCAGGAGCATTTGATGGAGTTTTGTATTTTATTAAGCCACAGTGGGATAGACTGTTGGATCCGAAGGTATGGTATGCTGCAGTCACGCAGGTTTTCTTTTCCTTGGCAATTTGTTTTGGAAATATCATCATGTATGCGTCGTACAATCGATTTGGACATAATGTTTATAGGTGAGTTTTACATTGGTTGTAACTTGCATTAGTTCAGTGGTTATCTTTAATTTTCCAGAGACGCCAACATTGTCACAACCCTGGACACTTTTACTTCCCTACTTTCCGGAGTTATAATTTTTGGCATCCTTGGCAATCTTGCCTACGAAAGTAACACTACCGATATCAAGAGTGTGGTTAAAGGAGGCACTGGACTTGCATTTGTGTCATATCCCGATGCAATTTCAAAATTTAATTTCGTACCTCAGGTAAGATTGTTGATTAGGGTCAATTTGTTCACTCTACATTTTTTTTAATATTTCGCGAGCACTCAAGGGGTTATGACTACCCTTTTAATTTTTAAAAACAGTAAGAGTGTTTACGGGAGTTGGAATGGAGATCAAAGAAGATACCATGTACGTAATAGTACGTCCGAAGTTGGGTAAAGAAATGGGCTAAGAGGATCTTTTAGATTCAAATGAGCTGTTGGAGCACCTGCCCAGATATGTGAGCTGCACCCAAGCTTTGGGCGGATGAAGGCTCTATATAGATTAAAGCCAGATTAGAAGCGAGATAAATTTCTTGCATCTTCAAAGAAACCTAAACACTTAGCAAAGAGTCGGAAACAAAATGAAGCCCTGGGATACACCAGAAAATGCAGCTTGTATTGGACGGTCCAAACAAAAATTTCTAATCAAACGTATAAGAGATTTGTCGATACCAAAACCACGCATTTTCGATTATGGTTTATGGTTAACTCTATCAAATGAACTTGAAGTATCTTACTTTCTCCAAAACAATGTGAAGATTTGTGCCACTGTTTGGTGAGATAAACCATCAGATCACCAGTGAACCTATTGCTGCAAAAGCTGTACTGCTATTAGCTTTCGTTTTTCGAAATATTTCCTGAGATGGCGATTAACTAGGGTTTCCATGCCCTTGAAAGGAATGGACTTAAGTGCAACAGTTTTAGGGGAAAGAAGATTCGCTTCTTTTAGGGACGCCTTGAACAAATGCTGTCTTTCATCCTCTCCAGAAGTGTATGACAGATGGAAAAGCGTAAGTAGAGCTACTGGAAGAGTACTTCTTCAGAACGATGAGTGAGATACTATCTGGACCAGTGGTTTGTGTATTTCAAGTCCTTTAAGGAATCTGGCAACTTAACGAGTACGAACATTTTTTCGTCCCATGCAGAAGAGTGGTTTTCAAGTACAGGCGGAGTGGAAGCGTTGAACTAGCAGCAAATTAAGGACGTTAAAAGTCTTCCTAGATTGTTTGAACTTGTTATGGTTTGCTTTGGGGAGTTAGCTTAGTAACATCGGAAATTTAGATCTCTTATCCTGGTAACCTCTTTACAACTTAAATGGTATCATAAATTCTACTTCGCTTTGATGTATTAGGTCCTATGCGAAATAAATGTTATCATACCGTGGAGGCGTGGACATTGGACAATCATGTTCGTAATCGTTTCCCGAAAAAGATTTATGAAGACCGTTACAGTTGGCTTTCTCGTATTGCTATAACGGTTCTCTTAATTGTATGACAATTGTATAAGATCTTTTTTTATCGTTTTATTTATAATGACAATATTAATTTAAATGAAAAGTGAAGAAATTGGGCCTTGGTTTTAAATTTAGTGTGCTGATGTGTTAATAAATTGTTTTTATAGTTATTTTCAGTATTATTTTTCCTCATGCTGTTTGTCCTTGGAATTGGCAGCAATGTTGGAATGGCATCATGCATCATGACTGTAGTCAAAGACAAGTTTTCATCGACCAAGAACTGGGTGATTGTGATGATTATCGCCGTTGTTGGATTTTCAATTGGATTGATCTACATAACACCTGGTGGTCAGTTTCTTTTGAATTTCTTGGACTTCTACGGTGCGTCATTTGTGGCATTAGTATTGGCAATAGTGGAATTGATTGCTGTTGGCTGGATATATGGTTTGTTCAAGATTAAATAACTATTAATGATGATCATGATTTTAATAGCTGTTTTTGGTTGTTTGACAATCTTTTTTCAGGAGTGAAACGACTATGTCAGGATATACACTTTATGCTGGGACTTAAAACAAGTATTTATTATCGAATTTGTTGGGCAGTTGTTACACCAGCAGTAATGGCTGCAATTTTGGTTTACACATTTGTGGATTATAAACCTTTGGAATATAATGGTTATATCTATAGTGATGAGCTTTATGGTATGGAATAATAATACTTTGTTTATAATTTTTTTTTTTTTTTTAAATTAAATTCAATTTTATTCACAGTATTCGGTTGGTGTTTGTCAGCAATCGGAATACTTCAAGTAGTGTTTTGGGGTGCCTATGCAATAGCTCAGCAACCAAAGGGACCATTTCTACAAAGAGTTGCATCAGCATTCAGACCACAGTCGGATTGGGGGCCAATTGACAAGAGATTATTTCATTCTTATAAACTCAATCAAAACAATAACAGTGCGAGATTGTTTAGGAGAAATGGATTTTGGTTTAAAATTTATGATAATATATTTGGATAGATAATTTTAAAATCTTATAAATTAATTGATATACCTATTATAATTTAGCAAAAAGTATTGAGAAAGAATAAGAACTAAAAGAAAAAAACAACTGAATCAAGTATTTAAACTGAATTTGGCCTTAATAGTTTGTAATAGATTTTGAGAGAAATAGTCGGCTTATTTGCAAGAAGCAGCAACCTGTGAAAAAAACATTTCTGTTTTTAGATGGACGAGGATGGAAATCGAACTGAGACCTCTGGTTTGATAGTGCTACGTCCTAATCATTAAGCAACGGACTGCTATGAGACTTATTTATAGAGCTCTTACTCGTAACTATATAATATTTCAAATGAGATTGATTGAACATCTGATTATCAAAATCAGAATTTCTCCATTCAATTCTAAATTATTTCTAATATTTACATTTAATAATTTAGTGCTTTAAAAATGAATGATTTTCGTTAGAGGTAAGTCTCATTCCAAAAACTCCAGTCTCGGTCTCGTCTCGGATGCCTACAAATTAGTTTTTTAACTTTTGATAATGTTTACAAGCAAGTGCTTGCATTGAATACAAGCAATAGCAACAATTATTCATTAATATTAAAAAAGAACAAAAGGAAATAGTAAAAAATAGTAATAAGCTTGTATTTAACCTATTCCTCTTCCGCCCCTTTTTTGGTAAATTTGACATAAGAAAATTACGGAAACAACGACACTATTACGGTTGTCAATTAATAAATTGATCATTGATATATATTGAAATTTCGTACCTTTCGTTCAATTATCTGAAAGATTTATCAAAAATTCTTATTAATTTTGTAGTAATGCATAACTATCATTTTCATTAATCAACAATTTTCTGAGAAGCGTTTTGAAACATCGAATTTTATTTTTACCAATGACCAATTTTTTAAATTACTACTAAGATCTATACCAGTTTTTATTTAAATTTTTCGTGTGAAAAAGAAAAAGAGTTTGAATGTTGTGTTAAATGATTTTTTTTAACTTTATAAATTACAAATACTAGGTTTGGACTGTTGGTGATGAAATTATAGTAATACCTAAGAGTATGCAACAATATATACAATGTAGAAATATTTTTGAAAATTTTGCCGTTACAATTTCAAGCTCTTAAAATTAGTCCCAATAAGAACATTATTCTTTTTTTTTGAAATAAACAAGTGCTTAGTGATTACGAATTAGCACAGAGATAAAATACTTGCGTGAGAATAGGAAATTCTCAGGTTCAATACTCCGAAAAAAAAAGAACTGACCCTTGGAAAAAATAAAATAATAAAACTTAATTTCCTATTTCAAATAATAAGTAATAATCAAGAAATTAGAAAAATAGATTTTTATTTTTCCCCACTGTCTTCATACGACCATCTTCTTGTTTCTTTTTTTGACATTTGTTAACCTGTTACTAATTCAAGAGATCTCAAATTTTTTGATTTTATGCGGTCGATTTTTAAAATCTTAAAAACAATATGGTCAAAATGTCGATAAAAATTAAATCGAACTTTTAAAATATGGACTTCTTAAATCTCGATAACTGTCGAGATTTTCAAAATCAAGATCACAACAATCGAAATTTCTAAAGTCTATATATCAATAGTCGATATTTTGATCGAATTAAAGTTCAGGAAGTATAAGTTGCGCGGGGTTAAGTTCCGCAGGCATTAATGCACTGCAGCAATTAAACGGATTCGTTTGAGATAATGATGCTTCGAAAAGTTACCATCAAAATTCGATTAACTATTTTACACCACCTATTCTAACATTCATATTCTCTGATGAGATTTATATTCCAATGTTGTTTGGATCATTAGGCTTATGCATCTACCTCATAACCTACACGTTTTCTAAGAATTAAAATAAATTAACGTGCATTGAATTTATTATAATTGCTGCGGACCGGACACTGACCTATATGATAGCTGAAATAAATTTTATTTTGTTAATACTCAAACCCAAACATCAATCAATTCTTTTGTTTAATTTTCACAAAATAGATTATTTTATATTTTGAAAATACTTTTTTTTTATTTTAAAGTTAATCATAATTTATTGCTTTCAAATCAAAAAGATTATTTGAACTCTCAAAAAATTAGTTTAAATATACATATGTGGGTGTGAGTACATATTCTTAATCGCCATCAGGTCTAATATATTGCAGCTTTATAAATCTTGACATTGATTAATATTAATTATTAAAATATATTTAAATTCGTTCGGCTAAACAAATAAACTGTCATGTTATGTGAATTATTTACCTTTTTTTAAGTTATGTGTGCAGATATACAACTTTTGGTATTAACCTATATGAAACAATGATTGATTTTATTAACGGAACATAATTTTATTTCTAAATTTTTTAATCATAATACGAGTACACTGATACTAATCTATTTGCTTGAGCTGGTGTGTTTGATCGTCATATCTAACATGCAACTGTCAACTATTCACAATTTATAAACTAAATAATGTGTCAGTTTTACTCGTAATCGTATTATGATGATTGTTGATAGATTTATTGGCTTTTAGTCTACATAATGGTGATAATCAATTGTTTGCTTTCACTTTAGTTCTTTGTGTAGAATCTTTTATCAAATGAACCAACTTCAAATATTTTCTAAGAGAATTGTGAATTTGTTGTTATTTCGTTAATAAGAAGAAAGAAAATTTTCCGCCTAAGAAGATCAAAAATAATATTGAAATAATATTTTAAAAATAAAGTTCGTTCACCTAAATATTGCTTAAATAAGACGCTCCAGACACATAGGTTAGGGTTAGCAAAATGATAATTGGCCATGCTCAGATTTGATAAAAAAAAACTAAATAGACTTTTTTTGACACAAAAACCTCCACATACGAAACTTTGAAATTCCAAAAAAATACGTAAAATATTTGGGAAAAAAGAGATTAGATTGAAATTTCGACAGCAAAAAAAAAATCGAGGTGATTATCAAAAAATGATTTATCTACTTGAATATCTTGCGACCAATTCTGATAATTTTATAGTGGTTGGTCATACTATGAGGTACTTCAAAAATACGGGATGTTGTGTTAATTTGTTTTCTTCATAATTTAAAATAATTTAACTGTACCCCAGTTGTACAAAATCTTAATAAAATAAGATTTAATAAAAAAAAAAGAATTTACGAAGCATTTACAAATTTAATTTTTATAAGTTTACTTCAGCATCCACATTGACCAATATGGTAATATCATCTTTTCGAAAAGCAATAATATATTCAATAATCAAAAATGGTCTATAACATCAATAATATCCCTAAAAAGAAAATATAAAAGATAAAATAACTGATTATTTTATTTTTGCCAAATTAGTAATTCGATTTTTAAAATGTACATTGCCTTACTTTCAATATTCCAGAAAAAAAACAATTATTTTGTTTTTCGACTTTCAACAATTATGTGTGGGTTTGATTTTTATGAATGTCGAATATTCAATTGAAGTAATACGGAATAAATTAATAAGTTTGTTTCGTCTTCACTCAAATTTTATAAAGAATTAAAGACAACAATCAAGAGTTTCACATATAGATTGTTTGCTGTGCTATTTGAAAATATTCTAGGGCAGCAACTCATTTCTAGCTAAGTTTTTCTTAATTGATTATTTCAGACTCCTTATAACCATTTGCACATCGTTGGCTTCGTCAATATCCAAAATATAGAAACGAAATAATAGGATACAGGAAACCCCGAAAAGTTTTAGAACAATATGGAGATAATTTTATCTAATTCGAATGTTTTCTCTGATCTTAGTTCACATGCTGGATATATGTACAATGTACATGACTGTTCAATTTGTCAGTATTTTGAAAGTATGCTTGCAGCAATGAACAATTACATTCTTTTTACCAATTTTTTTCTTTTGTATGTCTTTAAGATCTAGCAAAACTTGAAATTGCAACTAATAATCAAGATTAATGAAAACGAGTTAACACGTTAAAAATTCAATATGTATCTCCGAATGTACCTAAAAGGCGTTAAGGTTCTTTTCAGAAGTTAAATGGCATTGGTGCATAAAATGATAATCGTTTGGTAAGATTTTCTACAAAATAATAATTTTGTTTAAAAGATAATATGTAGATACAATGTACATACTCGTATGTATGTAATTAATTTCGATGTTTAAAAATTATTAATTAGTTTTTAAAACTTTTCAGTTTGTATTTTTTTATTGATTTATCTTAAATAGTCAAATTTTTTATGAAAAAATATCTAAAATTTATATCTACTTAAATTCAAGAATTTTTTTAGTTTAAAAAGAAGAAGAGTTTGTTAAAATTAAATAATTCAAAAATAACTCGAAACATTATGTTTTAAATTTGGTACAAAACGGTTTTCAATAATATCTTTATTGCTTCGAACAAAAATTAATTTTATTTTCGAAAATAATGGCATTTCCCATACGAATGTTAAAAAACGTTTACAAAAAATTTAAATTTCTCGAAAACGGAAAAGAAAATTTTGTTTGAGGTAATTAGTACTAGTTCGGCACACTACTTTCTGTACAAATGTTCCGAAAAACTTTAATTTATTTTCCAAAACAAACTAAAAGATCCACTCAAAATACCTGGCTGAAAAGAGCTCTACCCTAAAGCCTCAACTCAACACGTTTAATTCGCGCTTAATTGTTTAGACTTCAAAACGATGTGATCGCATAAGTACTTACGTTCTACCCAGTCGTGCATTTTTTAAGTCATCCCCAGTACTTTATATTAAAGTAATATTTTCCAAAGTCTTTTCAAAAACATTCATCACAAAAGAAGTTTTTAGACCTAAATTTCAAAATTTACAGAAACAACGCTTGTATTTTTCACTGTAGATTTTGTCATCGGTAGAACTTTATTTTGTACAATACAATTAAGAAATTAAGGTATCGGAAACTTAATATCTGACGCATGATTTTGAAAACATTTTAAAAGTTCAGTCATTTTAAAATAAAAAAATTATGTTTAACATTTTTTTTAGGTTTTTTTATCATAAAATGTTTTTTTTTTATTTATTATTATTTAATGAATATAAATACATACATATACCTACATAATTATGCTCTGGTAAAAGCAAGACATTGTTTTCAGTTATACGCACTTCACATTGTATATTATTTAATTATTTTCCTATGGATTTATTTATCAGTATATTTATTATCTAGCAAAGTAAATTTTCTCAAGTCCAGTAGCTATAAGATTTATTGAAATGTATAAGCATCAAAATACCCACAAGAGAAAGAGAGATTGGCTATAATCAAAATCAAATATTTAAGAAGTAGTGTACATATTATGATGTATCTATACTTCAAGGGAACAAAGAATTTCCAATCTCTTTATAATAAAGTAGCCAGCGCAATCAGCTGGGACTTCAGTCTTAAAATTTGTTTATTCTCGTTCGGACGGTAAAGGAATTAAGAAGAAATAATTCCAAACAAAATCATAAAGGGCAAACAAAAAGAATTTACAAAAACAAATAGCTAATCAAAAGAAGAAAAAAAAATACCAAAACGGAAAAAAAACTGCTTTGTGTATTATTTCAAGTTTTCAACTATCGTCATCGACGACGACGCGGCGCGGCGTGGCGTGGCGTAGAGTGTATAAACAAAAAAAAAGCGCGATAACATTTTCTAGAATTTCAGCTTTTCTGCAAGATATTTGAGAGTTTTAAAAATATATCAAAAGTCTACCCACCCATATAATGTCGGAAATTTAGTAAAAAAAATATTTACCAAAAATTAGTCGTATAATTATTAGTTTATAATATAATTTTCTCATTGATGCTAAATCGGAATTGGTTAGTTATGAATGATAGTGTCATTATTAATAAATTTAATTTAAAATTGAAACAAGTGCAAATTTATGATTTCTTCAAAAGACCAACCAAAAGAAAACAATTTTTGAAGCTAAACAAATTTATCAATAAAAGCAGTCAATATTTTAAGTGAATATTGTTAACTTTTGAATTGTGAAAAAAAATCTAAGCTCTGCCGATTGATTTATCGCTTTGAAATTACTCATACACTTTGGACTTTAACAAAAAGGTAAGCTCAAATCTTTAGTTTTGTGTTTTATTTTTAGTGGATGATTTGCATACGGTGTGCCAAAAGGTTGTGTAGTGTGTACTGTATATGTTTGTTGAGCCCAGACACTTGTCTTTTCCGTAAGCCTAAAAACTGATTTCTTTTTTTTTTTAATTATTTTATTAAATATGTATGTGTATATTTTCAACTCAACATTTTGTACAAACTGAAATTCAAGAACAGGTTCTGTTTTTTTTTCTTGTCTTTGTTTAACATTATTGCTCTAGCTTTATGGCAAATCACCAAATCAAATATTTGTGGAGAATAAAGTCTCAACAGAAACTTGAATAGCTAGTGAAAATGCTATTTTCAAATGCGATTGGCAAACCTAATCTGGTCGCGTGGCCGTCATGCTGCCAAAGAAATTTAAGTAACCTTATCACTTTACCTCGTTAGGTTCAAGTCTCTGCTACATAAGTTTGGTGCAACTAACGTGATGACAAAACGATGATGATTCGTCTTCATTATTATTAATACAAGTCACTTTGCACAAGAACCGATAGGTAGTAATTATAAAAATCAATACTATTAGCACAAATATGACAGAAAATTGGCAATTTTGGATACAGAATATCTTATTCTATTAGCACTTTTAATCAGTGATAATTATCGCTTGTTCGTAGAGCATGAAATATTTCACACAAATGATAAAAAGAAGCAACTCTCATATTGAGTTGTTAATAGAAATAGAACTGTTAAGCCAAAAAGAAAAAGAAACACAAGACTTCTGTTTTAGGTGCTTGAGTGTTCTTTTAAGGCAATAAGACATAAAATGCACGAAAGAAAGAAGTTGTTCTTATGTTAAAATAAAGGGTGTCCCAACAAGAACACAAGATTTAAATTTTAAATAAAACGCAGATATTTAAAAAAAAATCGTGAATTCTTTATTATATCGTAAAGTAGACAGGATGAGGTTATGTATGGAACAACACATCGGGCAGATGACCGCCCCGCTAATTGGGTATTGGAGAGACAACATGAAAATGATGATTTTGCCGATAAAATCATCTTTAGTGACGAGGCCCATTTCCATCTTGATGGCTTCGTCAATAGGCAGAATTGTCGCATTTGGGGCGAGGAAAATCGTCGAGTGATTCACGAGAAGCAAATGCATCCTCAACGTGTCACTGTGTGGTGTGGATATTGGGCTGGAGAAATCATTGGACCTTTTTTTATGAAAATGAGTCAGGTCAAGCGCAAACAGCCAATGGTGTTCGGTATCGTGAAATGATAACCAATTTTTTCGTGCCTATAGAATTGAAGAGATGAATGTGGAGGGGATGTGGTTTCAACAAGAGGGTGCGGCGCCACATCTCATACAGCCAGAGAAACAATTCAATTGCTGCATCAGTCATTTCCCGGTCGTGTTATTTCGCGTTTTGGAGACCAGAATTGGCCGCCTAGATCGTGCGATTTAACAACATTGGACTTTTTTCTTTGGGTTTTTTTTTTGAAGTCTATGATTTATGCGAATAAGCCGATGACGACTCAAGCCTTAAAAGAGGAAATTTGACGCTGCATTAATGAAATACCGCAGCACATAGGCGGATTTACGGGGGGTTCGGGTCCAAACCCCCCCCTTGAGGGTTAAGTAAATTAATTTTTGTATGTATAGAAACTAATATTTTCCCTGTATAAAAAATTGTTGGATGAACCCAGAAACAGAATTATTTTTGGAAGCTAAGCTAAGGATTAACTATAAAATTTTATTTTTCAGTGGTCACCCTGACTTCTTTGTCCATGGTTTTCGACATTACCATAGACAGCGTCCGACTATTAAAGTAAGCCCTTTAATTCTCAGTGGGAAAGTCCAAAACTGGCGTTGAGGATGCATCGTGTGACCAAGTAATTGAGTTTCCCCCTTCAAGTTGTATAGCAGCTATTTTGTGTTTTTTTTACACCTAAGCACTTATGAGAGTGAGAAACCTCATACAACACTCGGCGAGAACCGAAACCAAATCCAATCCAAAAAGCAAAACAAAAAAATGTCCCCAATCTTGCTCTTCATACATGTACCTACATTTGGGTGGGGCTTATTTTGTCAATGTCGGAATTTCTTTCATGCCCGGGCCTAAAAATGTTAAGGATAATAAATAAAAAATCTATGCAAAATTTCAATGAAATCGGTTACCGTTAACACGTGCCACCCAGCACTTGAAATTTCCCTTAGAAAATGTATGGAGTTTATGAGTGTTTTACTAAAAAAATTCGTGAGGTCGTAACACTTAATGGTAAAATTTAAACTTGGCGCAGGTCTTAAGTATGTAAGGTATAAAAAAAAAATATTTTCATATTTTATTAAAAAAAGTTCCCAGTTGAAAACAACAATCAATATGATTTATATCTCACTTTTTGATCATTTCAAGACTTTTTGTACAAAATTATTTTTAAGGTGCTAACGGTATATCTTTATTTTTTTAAATTACTTTATAAGCTTTTCAACAGTTATTTATAAATTGGAGAAAAAAAAACAAAATGGAATAATATTTAATTCATAAAAGAAAGAAATTTAAAGCATAATTCAATAACAAAATTGCATTTTTAGATTGATTGGAGCAGTGTGTTTTTGTTTATATCTGCAATTTTTTTTACATTCGTCGAGACGTAGTAAAGAAAGATGACTTTCGTCCTCTCGACGACAAAATATACAGTGTTGCAGAATGCACATAGTATATTATCTTTCTTTCGGTTTTGTGTGGGCATTTGGCCGCACAAGTAGTCGATAGATCTTTTTGAGATCTATTGAATTGAAAAAGTCAGTCATTGACGATTCCTCTCGACTAACAGAAGTCAGCTCATAAAACTTTAAATATTAGTTAAATAAACCAATACTCATTTTGAAAACTAGAATAATTGACTTTTTATTTGAAAGAGAATTATTGACCGAGAATTATTGACCGGTGAAGAATAAACTCAATATTGAAATTCGAAACGAAAGTAAATCAAAAAATATTACTCAAGTGTTAACGGTAACCGATTTCAATGAACAGATTTTTTATTTATTATATTTATCATTTTTAGGCCCGGGTATGAAAGAAATTCCGAAATATATACCTACAAAAAACAAACGATTTCTTTTTATTTCAATTCAAGACTTTTGTTTATTATTTATAAAAGAAACATTCATTTCCAATCTCGAAAAGGTTTGGTGACAAGTTAACCCAATTTTCCACCCCACCATTCCAGCCGGTGATGTTTGGAAAGCCACGCAGTATTTGCAATAAGCACCATCCTCTTTTGCCGAATAAGCAATAAATTTGCGGTATTTCAACTACATGCTTTGAAATTTTAAATTTTTGAAATTTGATTTCGAAAATCGAAAGCCTCTAGAGGAACCCAAACATTGTCAACAACATAAAGCATTTCAGATGGTATTCTTTTTTTCGAGAGATTTTCTTCTACAAAAAGAGCAATATCGCTTGACGAACCGTTAAACAAATTCGTAGCAGAAATTTCCTCACAGAACAGAGTACTTGCATTCGGATTAACTTGTTCCGATTCTGCCTGACTTTTCTGTACAGTCTGCAAGATTTTTATTTAAATAAAATAGCTATTGTTTAACTGACCTATGATTTCTACTACATAAAATATCAAACAAAACAGTTTTTATTCTTCATAAAATAAGATAAGTTTTTGGTACTGAAGGTTTGAATAAATGAAGATATACAGTACTTACAGCTTTTTGCCTTTTATTTGTTTCTGTATTTTTAAAATAATCGAGTGAATTTCGCTTCATTTTCTTAACAACTAAAAAGCACACTCTTCTTAAAAAAATTTCTATCGATAGACAAAAAAGCCACTGTACGATTATTAACGGTTGATCCGAAATGTCAATTTTTGTTTTTTGAACGATTAAACATATCTAGTAAGTGAGTACTGAACGATTTCTTATTCGTTCAGTAAAATATTGTTTTGTTTTAAATATTTGTGGTTCATTTTTCATTAATTTTTAGATCTATGTATGTATGTTTATTTATAACAAAACAATAAACAATATTGTTTGTTTTGATCTCGTGAATTGTGCGTTTTCTTAACACCTGTTCCAAATGTAATAGTGTAGAAATTATCGATTTTCTTCAATTTTGACAAATAAGTTTCTTTTAATTTTATTTTTTTTCATTTTTTAAGAAAATATAAAATATAAAATATATATGGTATAAATTTAAAACCCCCCCCATGGTGAAATCCTGGATCCGCCACTGCCGCAGCATTTATGCATAATAAAGAATTCGCGATCAGGCAGAGACAATTGAGGAGTACACTTTTTTTAACTTCCCTATCATTGTTATTTGAAGTTTGATCAAAATCCTGAATTCGAATTTTTTCACGAATCCCAAAAATTGAATCCGAGATATTTATCAGCCCTAACAGTACGATGCTAGAGAACCCAAAAAAAGAGGGCCCGGTAATTCTGTCTGTCTGTTGGTCTGTCTGTACCTCAACCTACAGTTTAAATTACTTGCGGGATTTTTCTTCAAACTTTGGACTTCAGGTTTTAATTAGATTCCCTAGAAGCTAAATTCATTTTTTTTTCAATAACGGTAGGTACCTGTCACATAATCCTTGGGACAAAGCGTTGCATAAGCTGGAGATTTCTACTGAGAACGACAGAGCACAAAAGAAGTCGACAGAAGTTACGACAGTAAATGTGATTTGCTAATTGCATCAATTTAAAAAATTATATAAATTTGTTTAATTATAAATAAAAGTGGATGTATTTAAAACCGATGATTTTTTTAATTTAACTAATTTTAATTTTCCTTTATTTTTTTCTAAATTTATTTAAATAACATTCACACAACAACACAATAACTAGACCACAAAAAAAAATATTAGGTAAATTAAAAATTTAGCTGTTCTTATTCCATATTTATTAGCATTTCCGTGTTTTTCCATAAAAATAAATCTTTTTTATTCTGTTATTTTTGTTTCCCAGATGTTTTTTTTATTGATATTGAACTCAAATAGCCTTCAACTTTAAAAATTTTCTCTATAACAACACGTAGAAATTTGATTAAAAAAAAATTGTCGTGCGCAATGAGATCCATAAAAATATCTATATTTAAATTGAGAACACTTTGTTAATGAATTTTGTTGTCTATCAACATAAACAAAAGGAACACACCATAATATATTTTTTTTAAATTTTCCTTGTAGATATATGTACATATGTATAACTTTAAGATTTTTTAATACATTAAAATATGTTATTAAAAAGATATACATTTTTAATAAAATTGTAATACATTTCCAATGCCTAGCTATTTGTATGATTTATAAAGGTGGTTGATAGTTGAATATATAACTAAAAATCAACTTAGCTTAACATAACGCACAGATAAGTAAGAGAAAACAAAAACAACAACAAAGTAGACAGACATCATATTGTGCGAAAATAGAGAAGATTTGATATTCGTAGCTTCGTGGGAGGTTTTTTTTTCTATAAATAAAATTATATATTTTATCTAGTAGACTGTCTTATGTCAAACTATATGTATGTGTGTACATATGCATGTGTTAGCTAAATTAAAAAATGGTTATTTGACAAGAAACGAATATCAAGTAGACAACAAAACTGCCCATTCCTATTTAATGAGAAAGTTCTTCCAAAAAAAAAAAAATTATGGCTACACATACATACATGTACTGGACTGAACAGTCTGAAAAGAAGGAGCCATTATTTTAGATAAATGAATGTTTATATAAATATTATATTATATTATTATTATTATTGAAAACAATTTACTGATAACTGATTGTACATACTAGTACATACCCATAAAAAAAAAAACTTTATAAAATTTCACATTTTATATATGTATGTAAATGGTGTCCCAGCAAGAACGCAAGATTTAAATTTGGCGCCATTCGAAGTGTCATTGTTTGACATTTGAACAATTCACTGTGATAGTTCAAAAAACCGACAGAGGGCTCTTATATCCACTAAAGATAATTTGGATGTGCTGATTTCGATGGTGGTATTCATTTTTCTGGATTAGGTCAAATAAGAAAGATTTTTGCGTTTGAAGTTTTTTTACACAGCCTATAAATGAACGATAGAACCTTTTACATATTTGTCAGTTTTTGAATGTGTATCGATGTAAAACAATGGAAAATCTATTGATTTAAAACAATTGAACTAAATAGAAGTTTTTTCAAAAAAAAAAATATCTAATTCACTATTCATATCATTATTTTATGGCAAAAACGTTGATTTTTCTGCAATTTTCTTACATTTTTTTAACTTTAAAGGAAACAAATTCAAAACGAACATACTTTTTTGTGTTGGTATTTTTGAATTTTATTTTGAGACGTAATAAATAAAAAACTCAGATATGGTTTGCATATTTTTACTTAAAATTGAAAACATTTTTGTTATTACTCTTCCATCTGATCTGCTTCGTCTTGCAAGTTCCAGCAAATATCTCCCAGCAAAGAGTCTAGTTTTTTTCCACTGTACCAGTGTTCAAGTCTTGCGGTAACTTGATGGAATCTCTCGCCATGTTCATCAGATTCAGCAGGTGATTGTTCATTAAATTTATCTTGATGGCAATGCAGAAAATGAATTTTTAAGGACATTTTTACGTTTATTTCCTTGAATGCGTTAAGCATATCTCCAACATAAGTTTGCCAGTTTTCGGAACGATTAATTCCCAAAACATTTTCTATGACCGCTTTAGTACATTTCCAGGCTACAAGCTCAGATTCCGTTAGAGCTGCTTCAAATTCTGCATTCTTCATTAGACGTCGAATATCCGGTCCATTCAGAATTCCTAAAGTATGAATTTTAACTATGCCACTATTTAAATTAAAACTTACTGTAACTCTTACCCTCTTTAACTTTCATTCCACTTAATCGTGGAAAAACTTTTTTCAATTCGTTGAATGCACTTCCTTCTGGGTCAAGAGCTTTTATGAAATTTTTCACAGTTCCTAGCTTAATATGAAGTGGAGGAAGCAACACTTTCTCGATAGGAACAAGAGGAATTTCAATAATGTTATTATGCCTCAACCTAGCTTCTTCCCGTAAAGGCCAACTCCTTTGGCTATACTGATCGCCTTGAAATCGTGTATTCCAAAGGCAAATGAAACACATATTTTTGGTGTATCCTAATTGCATTCCACGCAATATAGCAATCACCTTTAAGTCAGCGCATATCTTCCACATGTGGTCGTTATAGTGCAGCAAATCCATAATTTTTTTTAATGAAGAATACGTTTCTTTGGTCTGGGAACTTAAGGCTACTGGAACCGAATTTTTTGTGTTCGTTATATGCAGCAATACCGCCTTTAAACTGCTTTTTGATGAATCTATAAATAAGCGCCAATCTCCTGGGTTATATTGTTGGTGCATTCTTAAAATCAAACCAGAAATATTGGTACAATAGGCCAATGAATTGTCCTCAATTGATTTAAAAAATTCAGTGAAACATCTCTGTCGATTTCTTGATGAGTAAACTCGTACATCTGGTGAAAGAATATTCGTTTTTTTTAACTCTTGGGCCAACAAAATCGATTGCCTTTGTGATAACTTGAGACGGCGTGTAAGATTGTCCAAACGGTTTTGCGAAATTTCAACATGGTTGCATGCTCCAGTTTCATGTGATGGTTGGTACATCGACACACTTGGTTCTCTTAAGGTTTCAAATGTAGATTGTACATCATTTGAAGTGCTTGGTCTATTTGGATATGGTATGGATTCAGGGTTATGTGGCAGAGGCAATTGAGCAAATTTGGTTTCTTTGTATATAAAACGTTTTGTTTTATTTCTGTTCATACCAAAAACATAATTCTTGCAGCCGTAGCATTCATTTGGATCATGTTTTTGTGGATTTGTCCACATCATTGGGACACCAAAAGGCATACATTCAACTTTACCATCAATCCAATTTTTCATATTGGATATGCAAGTCGTGCAAATGATAGACGGTGTCCAATCCACATCATGAAAAACATCTAGGCCAAAATAATGTCTATACCATTGCTCGTAATGTTTTTCTTTAATTTTGCGTTTACTACACGCAATAGTGAATTTACCGCAAACATAACAAAAGTTGTTAAATTTTGAACACCGTAACAAAGAATCACTTCCACTCATTTTGATCAAATTTAAAATATTTTAAATAGAATTCAACTATTCGATTAAAACACGAAAAAATATTTGATGCTAACATAACGGTTAATATACTAATTGCTAGCGTTCGGCTGGCAATAGTTAGGTAGCGTTCGGGGACTCAATTGGGAAGGCTAGCTACTACCTTGAGTTTTTACATCATTTGACATATCATGTGCTTTCACACTGGATTACAAAAACACAAATCAATACGCATAGCTTCCGTTATAAAATCGAACGCGATCATTTTATAAGCTTACATACATATAATATATTTTTATAGTTCTCATACAACATGTGCAGCGACACCTGGTGAATACCCAGAACATTTCAACTGCCATGACATGTTTGGAAAAAATTATATTATGATTTATTTGTATTTTATTTCATATATGGCTTAGCAAATTTTGTTAAATTTAATTTATTTTACTGCACAAACAAGTAGGTATTGTATTATAAATTTTTGAAATTTTTTTTAAACGAAAAAATGAAAAAAAAAAACATTACTACTTCAATTGGACTACTACTTTTCCACACTTAACCTTTAAAAATAGCATGGGTTGAAAAATTGCAGAAAAATCAACGTTTTTGCCATAAAATAATGATATGAATAGTGAATTAGATATTTTTTTTTTTGAAAAAACTTCTATTTAGTTCAATTGTTTTAAATCAATAGATTTTCCATTGTTTTACATCGATACACATTCAAAAACTGACAAATATGTAAAAGGTTCTATCGTTCATTTATAGGCTGTGTAAAAAAACTTCAAACGCAAAAATCTTTCTTATTTGACCTAATCCAGAAAAATGAATACCACCATCGAAATCAGCACATCCAAATTATCTTTAGTGGATATAAGAGCCCTCTGTCGGAAAAAAAAAGTTCCATTTTCGAGCACAGTGTATTATTGTTTGTTAGTAGAAGGCATAAGGTTAATAAAAATGGAGCGCTACACAAATGAACAACACATTCTCATCATGAAATTGTTTTACCAAAATGGTGAAAGTTTTGCGGCTACAGTGCTACAATGCTCCAAAAGAGTCAACTGTAAAGCGATTAATGGAAAAATTTGCGCCTTCGACCAGGTCGATCGACCGAAAATATCGCAGCATTACGTGATGATGTCGCTCAAACTCCATCCACCTCAATTCGACACCGAACTCAGCAAATTGGTGTTTCAAAACCCACTATGTGAAATGATAACCAATTTTTTCTGGCCTAGAATTAAAGAAATGAATGTGGAGGTATGACGCCATACAAAGTCCAATTGGTTCAGGAGTTGAAGCCAACTGACCATCCAATGCGTTTTCGCTTTAAAGGACAATATTCATGAAGCCATTGCAGCTGCACACAATCGATAATGTGCTTAAAAATTGGACCGATAGTGTAGGCTACGGCTACTGCATGGCCAGCCGAGGCCGCCATTTGAATGAAATTATTTTCCATTATTAACCAAAAGGATTGTACATAGGTACTTTAAAATAAAAAAAAGAAATTTGAGAAAATATTCAGAATTTTTTTTATAGCATTTTCAAAATAAAAAAAGTTATTTGGCGGACCCTTTATTTAATATAGTTTTCAGATACCAAGTATCAAGAAAATTGTTTTCAAAATATTAAATTTTCAATGTTAATTTTTTTTTTCCAAATTGCAAAAAAATGTTTTCTTCAAAATATTTGTGTTAAATATTGTTAATTGTTTTTAAATGCCTTTTCATAAGAAATTCATTGAAATCAAAAAAATCTTTTTTGAGGATGTTAAGTTTTTTTTAAAGACAAAATTATTTTTTCTGTATTGCTATCGAAAAAAATAAAACGCAACGTACTTACAAAGAGTTCGATTTTTTCACTAATGCTGGACTTGCACGTACAAATGCCTATGTAATCGCTTGTCGCAAGTAAACGCAAATTTGTATGAGTTAATTGTATAAATTAAACGATTTTGAAATTATAATTTATTATAATTTGTTGTTATGCAAATTAATGGCTTTAGAACATGAATTTAAAAAAAAATAAAAAACATCGCCTCTAGAGTTGAAAAAATCTAATTTTTCTACGTACTTTTTTTTTTGTACCATTCGGTGATCGGTGAAGTTATAATAACGGTATAAAGTTTTGTGAGTGTTGTTTTTATGTTTCATGGTTAACAAAAAAGAAAATAAGCAACATCGCCTCTACGTAGAGTAAAAGATGCTCTACACGATACCATTTTTTGTTTTTTATTTACCGTTAGTTTCGTCTATCTGCACGTCTAAACAAAAAAAATAATCTTAAAAGTTTAAAAACCCATTAAAAACAAATATAACGGGATAAAATAAAAAAAAAGTAGCGGACATCGGCCCTGGGAAATTTTGTGCCCAACATTTTGGTGTTTAAAATTTTCCAATACCTATCATTGATACTTTGCGATAGCTGCAACTCTAAAAGAAAAAAAAGAAAAAAAAAATTGCAGCGATCTTCAGCTTCATTAAAAAAAAATATTCTATTAAAAAATATTCAATAAATCCACCTCTGCCGACGCACGTTAATTTAGCTTTTAGCTGAAGAAACCAAATGATAGTAGATTGTTTGTCTTAATTTGTCTTCATATAGCTGTCTGTCTACTCAACTCAACAGTTTGGCTTAAAATGGACAAAATGTTGATTTGACAAAACTCCATCATACATATGGCAGACGCCGCGCCGATGTTGACTTTAAAGTTCTTTTTGTCTCCATTTAAAAACATTTTATTATTTAATGGCCCCTCTCCCACCTTAACGACGAAAAACAACTACCTACTATTTATTTTTGAATTGCCTTCTCTTACTTAACCTACTCGCTTAAGCATCTGTCGAATTTATCGCAAAGCACTTTTTATAGATATGGAGATAGATATAAATAAATCAATCACAGTTTCAAAGCGTGAGCAAAATATTTTTTTTTTTTTTATTTTGGTGTTTGCTAAAAGATATTACTATACATCAAAACATTACTTTGGTACCTGGAATATTTTTATTTTTCAATGAACTAGTTTGTCAATTACCATTCTTATCGAAATATGTATATATGTATTAACAATAGGTACTTTGATGAAGATATCTTTTACAAGGGATCAGGTCAACGGATTTAAGTGATTTCGATACCATTATAATCAGAAGATAATATGCATTTACAAATTTAGCGTCTCGTCCCTCGTCTTGTTATGTAGGTATTTTATAAGATCGGATAGATATTTTTATTTTATTCTTCTGTTTCTCACAATCATTTGAACATAATACAGTGGAACAGCCTATAGCCGTTTGGTAACTAATATTCAATGTATATTGTTTTTATCTGTTTCAGTGAGAATCGACAAACATCGCTTTAGAAAATATAAACAGCAGTTGTTTGTTGGTCTTGAACATTTATTTAAAAATCTTTTTAAATAAATGCAAACAAACTAAAAAATTATGCAATGTTCTTACGATTATATTTTCGGTTTTTTTTTTAATTTCAAAATTCCCATGATGTCAATATTCGGTTCATTTGAAAATAATTTCTGAAAAATCTCAATTTACCAATTAAGCTTCAGTAAAGTTGCTTCAGTAAAACCTGGCAATCTTTTGATTTGAACGTTTTTTCCTACGATTTTGAGGTTTGTTTTAGGCAATAGCTCAAAAATATTGAGGGTTCTTTTCAATTTAAATTATATTTTTTTTAATTTCAAAAGAAATTTTATATTTAGTGGATCGATTGAAAAAAAGGAAATTAAATTGTTTTTTTTTTTTTTTTTTTTTAAAGTATGTACAGTACACGGTTTGGGAATTTATTTTTTAAAATAATATAGGCTAAATGTAGACAGTCGCATCATTTAATGGAACAGTATAATTACTTATGACGGCTGTGCAGGTGGATTTAGTGATGTCAGCAATTAATACTCTTTGAGATTTCTACCGTTCCTGAATGAATTCTGAAGTACCAAGCTACCGGTTGACATAACCCCCGCGCTCCTCTGATTTGTTGGGTTCATATGCAGCAAGCTAAACAAACATAAATTTTTTCTTTGTCAGACAAGGTTCTTTGTTTAAATGATCCCGCACACCCGTTAATATGAGTTCCAAGTTTTTCCAAGTTTTTAACGAATCTAAAACTTGCCAAATAATATCTATAGTCCAGTGTTTTATATTGAGGATGAATAAGCATTTTAAATTTAGTTCTATATTTGGATCAATTTATCCCACTGTTTATCATTGTGGGTCGGCCGTCTCTCAATCGCACATAAAAATAAAGATCAATTCTTAAGATTATAGTACAAAGAAAAAAAAAGTAATATTTTTCCGAGCAAAAAAAAAACACACACACCCACAAACAATCTTTGAAGTTTCTTCAGTTTTGACATCGTCAGTCTAATTCGTAGTGTGGAACAAAAAACATCGTTTTATCGAATATGTAATTTGAAATAGTTTAAGTTTTTTTTATTTTGAGAATTCTTTAAATTTTTATTTAAAAAAAAAATATAAAAACTTCTTCTATCACGGTTGTTATATAGTTATACGGTTGTAATACATAATTATTATCTATACGGAATTCCATTTTGAAACGAAATTTAAAATAACGGTTAGTAGAGTATATTCGATTTAAAATATATATGTAGTTATATAAAAATTTCGCATAATTATTGCATAAATAAAATATACATAAATTATGACACACACTCTGGATGTAATAATTCATTCTAGATAACCTCACATGGCCACTGAGTGATATTTTTTTTTTTTTTGTGAAAACATAAAAGATTGATTGAGAAACCAATCGAGACTCCGCGGGCGCGTGTATTTATAATGAAAATCAATTGAACAGCCTCAAAAGCAAATCGTTAACAATATACAATAAATTGATTGTATTATTTAAATCATGTTTTTTTTTATTAATGAAATCTTAGACAAAACTAGTTCAAAGTTAAACTGTAATTATATTGAAGATTTGAAATTAATGATTTTTTCAAATTCATTTAATTCAGACTCAACAAAATTATTGAAAGAGATCTGAACTTAATTTGATATTTTTTTTTAAGTTTTAGAATCTTTTAATTGTTTTAAAATCAGTTTTGTGAAATTAATGTTCAAAATTCTGAAAATAAAAATGAACCAGCATTTTTTGTGATAAGCTAAACAAAAATAATAAAATCTCTTATTTTATGATTTTAAAAATAATTAAAACATAAATACCACCAACATGACATGTTTTAAATAAAATAAAAAAAACCAAATTCATCAATGGCCATTGACATCAACAAGTGAAATTTGCCTCCCTTTTCTTCATATTTAAATTGTTTAGTTAAATTCATTGAGAATTTGTCTTCAAAATTCAAATGAGCTCCATCTATTGTGTAATTGAATAAACAAAATTATAATTTTTGCATGAAAAGATGAATGTAAAACTTTTCTTTTACAACTTTTCTAAAGAAATTGTGTGATTGTGTTCGTTCTGGTTCCCCTCGTATACAACAAAAATTTATAAGAAAGAAAATCTGATGTGTGATATATTTTTACAGTTATACGAATCGCATTGATTCAATTAAATACTATTTCATTTCTTTTGTCATTTAATTGTCAATTATAAAATATTTTTTTTTGTTGTTGTTGTTGTTAAGCTGATTTTGAGTTTAATAGGCAATACTTGACGAATTGGAATTGTGAGTATTATGTTGTATAAAGCAGTTTTGTAAAGAATACTATAACAACATTTTTGAGTTTTTGGTCTGCTAGAAAGCGGTTTAATCATGTTAACGTGGATGTATGGTAAAATGAATGAAAAAGTGAAACTGATATTTCTTGGATACCTCCTCGTATAGAAAAAAATAAAAAAACATTTTTACAAAAATTACGATTGGTCGTATATCACTTACAAGATTTTGGATAGATTTTACTTAACACTTACTACAACTTATTTGCCTACTTGTCAAATTAATACTGAGTGCCATGTTAAGTTAGACAAGTTTTGAGAACTGCAAGGCAAATTTGGAGTCTACGGTTGGCCATTTTTCAAAAGTTCCATTAATTTACAGGCTACTTTTGACAGCTGGCCAATAAGGGACTCAAAACTTGCCATAACTTATTGAAGATCACCTGTTTTTAACGTGGTAAATTTGTTAAATCTTCATTCTGGTGAAATAAAAAAAACAAATGTACCTTATTATAAATAATTTATTATTATAATTACTAAAACAGTTAAATTTTAATCTATCCACATTTACCTACAAATTTTTAAAGTGAAAGTGAAAGTGTTTGTTGACAAAAATTTTTAAATTTGACAAATACCACCATGCATTTTTTTGTTACATAAGAAGACATTTCTTTATCAAAGTTTCTTGGAAACCGCGAAGCTTCCAAGTATTCCAGGTCAGAAACTGTTTATAGAGAAAAAAAACAATTTTAATTGACCCCTGCTAGCGATCAGGCAGAGCCACGGAATCCAAAAACGGAATTAAAATTCTAAGTCTTAGAAATTTTTTTAGAATTTATGCAATTCAAAAGTTCGAATAAAAGTTTTTGACAATGAATCAAAGCTATCAAAAAAAAAAAAAAAACAGCTGTAATATATTTTTTTCGGGAATCGTAAAAAGATCCCGATCGAATGAGTGATAGGACTGATTATCAGGTATAAGCAATATAAATAAACCTGTGCGAAGTAATAAAGGCAGAGAATGGCCTAAACCTGATTTCTTAAACTTTTTTATAGCCACATAAGGTACAAATGTTTTCTTTGTTTTTTATTTAAATTGATCAATCAGATTAAACTGTCTTTTATGCAGTTTGATGGATTAATTTGTTTTTTTTTTTTATGTCTGAGGGACGAGGGTGTAGAATAATTTTTTTTTTTAAATAATTTTTATTGATTGAAGTATCTACATAAGTACCATATTAAGAAAATTTAGATTAGATCTTTTCTATATTAAGCAATAATATTCTATGGAATATTTTAGTACAGGTATTCGTATTATATACAAAATTTAAATTTGTCTTATCTCAAACTGGTCGAAAAGTATTTATTAATGCTTATATGTGATAGTAAAAAAAAAATAGCCTACAACAAAAGTTATTTTTATAATAATACTAACGTAGTTATAAATTATAATGGAAAGGATAAGGTACGTCTTGATTATTTGTATCTATCAGTAAATTGATTTTAATTTGATAAAACAATCAAAAAACAAAAAATTATGTATATGTCTACTTTTTTAAAAAATATTTTCAAAGATATCCCATAGTATATAATTTTTAATGATTTTAGAAATTTAGTATTAGTTATTAAGTGATCATTGTGTAGTAAGGTTTCGGCTGAGGATTTTCATTACTCGTAAATATCTTCATAATTAGTTAAAATCGCACACTTGTATATTCTTGGACTCTATTTATTTGTAAAATTTTGTGTTTGATGATTTTATAAATGAAGACTAGAAAGTAAAGCGTGCTCTGATTTTTCTTTTGTTAACTCGGGTGTAAGTCTTGGTTTATAAAGTTATATTTAAATTATCTGTTAATTAAATTTGGGTTATGTGACACAAAGTACTATTTTTAATCATTTTTAAGCACATTGATCGCAAACATAAGTATGGTAGAAGATTTCAGAAAAAGATGTTTCTGTAAGCCTTAAATTTATTAAAATAATATAAAGAGAGTATCTACTTCAATTACAGTAAATATAACAATCATTCATTCATTCATCTATGCTGACTTCAAATTAATCCAAAAGATTGATCTTTTTGAAAATATTATTTTTTGATAACCGATAAAACGTATTTAGATCGTTTCTTCAGACTTATACTTTAAGATATTTTTTTTTTATAAAAAAAGGATAAGGATCAAAAACAACAAAACATTTACCCGCCTACTTTTTCAATTTATTATAAACAATTGTTTTTCGAATCAGTGAAATTGTCTCAGCCATATTATATTCTAGTTGCAATCTCTGAATGAGTTGATAGCCAGTTTAATATAATTGGTTTATTATTTTTTCATGTGATAACCAACACTTATTAATTCATTGCGCATTCCTATATGTATTTAAAAACTTTCAAAATAACAGAACTTGTAAGATTTGTATCTTTCAAGGAAAGTATTTTTTTATTTGTAAATTTATCTGAAATAAAATAATTGAAAATAAATTGGTTGTTTCGAAGAAAACAATCCAAATCAAACTAAACGTCATTAAAAATCTACCACTGAGATCTGATTCTGTCGGCAGTTAATTTATTATTTAATAACCCTTTACAAAAAAAAGAAAACACGAACAGCAATAGTGATCATCATTTTATTGACCAAAAATAATATACATACAATGGTTTGTAAAAAAAAGACAAAAACAATTCAAACTACAGACAATCAACATGACACAGTCATCAGTCATTTGTCCAATTAATAAATTTTATCTTACTACTAATTGATTTACTGCTGCAAATTACAGAATTTCTTTTTGAATGAAAATTTCCACGCTAAAATGATTTGAGTACTATTAATTTTGACTACACTGGTCAGTAAAAAAAAAAATTGTTTATTCAATTTCAATAAAGTGTCCAAAGTCTAGTGTCTATGAACAACGAAACGTTAAATTGTATATTTGTTTCTTATCCGTTAGGGTATACGTCTTCTGATTATTAAAACAAATTGTGAGGACTTTAAGGAAATAATTGTCATCTGTACTTTTTACACTTAGCGACTTGGATTGGTTTTTGTTTTTTATTTCAAAGCTCGTTGGTATTTTAATTTACAACAAAATTTCAAATTAAAACCTTGTCTTAAAAAATTATAATTTTGATAGTGAAAAAATAATTTTTTTCAAATTTGAAAAATTTCGATCGATATCGGTTGAGATGTTTAAAAAAAACTTCATGTTTGAGGAATTTTAAGCAACCGTATTTTGTAGTAAAATTAAATCTGAACGTAAATATTTCCAATTTGAAAAAAAGGCAAACTTAGGCGTAAATTGCAAGTTATAGCTTGTAATTATTACTTAACTGAAAATTGTCAAGATCTTGAGTCGGCTCAAGACCGGGATAGGTGGAGAGACTTTTTGAAGGAGACCAGGACCGGACCTCGGTTGTCGAGCATGATAATGATGATGACTAACATCTTCGTCTGTGACGTCCGCACCTTTCACATTGTTAGGTCCATCTAATAGAAAGTATAACCTCCGAAACTGTGCTACAATACTGTCGCCATCATTAAAATCGTCATCCACGAGGAGTTGGCTCGAGAAATATTTGGATAAACTTTTTGATTTCATGCTTTTCTAAAGATTGAATGGTAAAATACTTCAATATGTGAATCTTGTTGAATTAGCAAACTGGTTCTTGATACCAGATGAATCATTTGGAAAAATGTCACAATCACATAAAGTGATCGTTTCACAAATAAATAGCTTGAATGTGATTTGGTTTTTCTACTTTGATGATAGGTGATTTTATTTAATGGTGTTTAATTTGTAACATACTATTGGCATGTCAAAACATGGCTTGGGTCCCATCTGTCAACTCAACATATGTCAAATTCAATTCAATAAACCTCAGACAAAATTAAAACTTTTCCATTAAATATCCTTTTTTCGGATCTAATTTTGTACTCCGGAAAAATGTGATTTTGGAGCTTAAGGGTAACATTGGGAATAAAATATCATCTTCTATCGTCGTGGGACAGCTACGAATTTGATGGACTCGAAATGTTTATTTCGCCTTTTTTTCATAGGTCACAGGTTTGCCCACCCAAAATTACATTTTAGAATGTTTGGTACTGACTTCCTACTCTGTGCTTAAATGGAGAAGTTTTCTGTTGAGAAAAATATTGGGATTTAAGAAAAATAGAAATTTTGAAAATATTTCGACCGAAATCGGACAAAAAACCCAAAGAGTCAAAATTTCTTTATTCAAAACTCTAGGACCTAAGACTATTCTAGTTTTCACCAAGTTTCATGGTGACATGTAATTTTTAAATTTTCGGTGAAAAGTAAAGTGTAGCTTTGTTTTGAACCTTTCGTAACGTATGTTATTTAGTTACCACTGTAGTGATTTGTTTTTTTTTTTTTTAATTTTAATTTTTTACAATACATTATATTGATGATTTTGATGTGTTGATAAAATTGATTTATTTATTTTTCATTTACAGATTATCCAAAATTTTAACACAAAATGGTTGGTGGAGGTAAAATAAACACCGACCAAAATGCTGCCAATGATCCCATGATCAAATACATGCTCAAAGTCCGTGAAGATCATGCCCGGCAACAAAAGAAAGACTATTCCCATGTGTTTCGGACTAAATCACGCTTCGACCTAATACGATTATCAGCTCTGGCAGTGGGGATAGAGTTTGCCTATGCAGCCGAAACAGCTTTTGTGTCACCAATTCTTCTCCAGATTGGTATAAATCATAAACACATGACAATGGTGTGGGGACTGTCACCGTTGTTGGGTTTCTTTTTGGCACCACTCTTGGGCTCGATCAGTGATCGATGTCAACTTAGTTTTGGTCGAAGAAGACCTATTATTTCCTTGTTATCCTTTGGCATCTTCCTCGGATTACTCCTCGTGCCCTATGGAAGAGACATTGGCATATTCCTTGGTGATGATGCAAAAACAATGGATCAACTAATCATGGAATTGAATAGCACAATTGGGATGGCCGAAGCATTGCAATCAGAAATTCCCGCTGAATCGGGAGGAAGCTTTAAATATGCAGCAATTTTCACAATCTTGGGAACGATATTACTTGACTTCAATGCCGATACATGTCAAACACCAGCCAGAACATATCTGCTAGATGCTTGTATACCAGAGGATCAACCAAGGGCTCTGAGTACGTTCACAATAATGGCTGGATTTGGGGGTACCGTTGGCTATGCCATTGGTGGAATTGACTGGGAATCAACGAGTATTGGTGACTTTTTGGGCGGAAATATACCAACAGTATTTATGATTGTGACAATCTGCTTTGTGTTGTGCTATCTTGTTACCGTAACAAGCTTTAGAGAGATTCCATTGACTCTGATAGAAAAGGATGAATTGCTAAAACCTTTGTCAGCTGGAGCTATTACAAAGGAGACTTCCAAGAACAATAATCAGATCTTTTATATAAAAGAGGTGAGATTTTTCATTCAAATATTATCTTTTTTTTTTATTTACACAGTTCTTCTTTGCTTTAGACAACGACGTTAGAACTAAAAATGGCTGAAGAGGATTTAGAGAACGAAAGTAATGAAAGTACAAATGGCAGTGCTCTCAAACCTAGTCCGTCCAATAGCGATCCAGAAATGAATGTAGTAGAAGAAGAAAGAATATCACTGGGTCAATATCTGAAGAGTATTTTTATTATGCCAAAGTCCATGAGAATCTTGAGTCTGACAAATCTTCTCTGCTGGATGGGACATGTTTGTTATTGTTTATACTTCACAGATTTTGTTGGTGAAGAAGTTTTTAATGGTGATCCAGGTGTAAGTTTTTATTTTGGTTTAAAGTTAATGGATCTTTGAAAAAGAAACTTTAATTTCAGGCCCCAATTGGTTCCGAAAAATATAATTTATATGAAGATGGAGTCCGTTTCGGTTGTTGGGGAATGTCAATTTATGCACTGTCATGTTCTATATACTCAATGACAGTTGAGAAATTAATGAATTGGTTTGGGTAAGTTGAAGGATGTTTAATCCTCTGAAAGTATTGTTAATGGGTTTTATTTCATTTTAGACTTAAGGCAGTTTATATTGGAGGTATTATGTCATATGCAATTGGAATGCTGGTTCTGGCGATTTGGCCATCGAAATTGGGAGTTCTGCTGTTGAGTACAACTGCTGGGGTTGTCTATGCCACATTGTTTACAATGCCATATATTCTGGTAGCTAAATATCATGCCACAGGATGCGTAAGTTATAAAAATATTTCACCTAAATCTAGAACAACGAAATCTCGCAAGTTTGTTTTTATTCTCGAAAAATGAAATTTTCGAAATTAATTTTGATATTTTGTAGTGCGAGATTTCGTAGCGGTTTATCTTTCTTAATATTTATCATTTATTTTTTGTCATTTTCCTGATTTTTTGTTTTCTTTTATGCTTTTTTTTTTTAGTTTAAAATGCGCAGTGGTGAAAACGTTCCCCTCAAACACACTCGAGGCCTTGGAACCGATATTGCCATCATCAGTAGTATGGTATTTGTTGCACAATTCATAATCTCGTTGAGTATAGGTTCTGTGATTGCCTGGCTGGCAACAACGAGCGCTGTATTATACACAGCTAGTGTACTGAGTATAGCAGCTGCAGTAGCTGCAATGTTTGTTTTGTATATCTAAGCTTAAATTAATTATGTTATTATAATTTTTAATATCGTTGAGTATAGATAAATTGTGTGAGATTTGAATGTTTGACGAGGGCCTATGGTGTCTTGTTAATTTATAAATAATTTTTTTTATTGAAAAAAAAATATAAAGTATAAAATAAAAGTTAAAGAAAATTTGTATTATATTTATACTAAACACAGATTTAATGGACTTTTGTATTATTTGTGTTCAAAGAAAAAGCATAACATGAAATATATGTAAATATAAAACAAGTATTGTTAACAATAAACTTATACGTGTTTTTCTCTAACTGCAGATAATTTGAGAGAAAAAAAAATGGTAAGAACGTATTTTTCAGGTTTGGAACATATTTGGATTATTATTTTTTGTTTTGGGAAAATTAATTTTTTTTTATAATTGATGTAAGAGTACGCAGGGTAAAAAAATAAATTAAAATATTCATTCTATATGAATCTGGAGCTAGCTCTTCTTTAATCTAGCAACTGAAATCTGGATCAACTGACAGATAGTAAGTGGACTTAAATGCATTGAGGCCGTGAATTAAAAAGGGTTAATTAAATTCTCCTTGAAAAATAATAAATTAATATACACACAAGACTTTCTTTTTTTTTGGAGAACTTGTCTTTCAAAATTTATTTGGATACATTTTAATAGCCATTTTTTGACGAAAAATAGTTTCTGTAAAAAATTTAAAAAAAAAATATTTTTTGACAAATTCAATTCTTGTGGTTAAAAAAATTTAACTTGGTTTAGAGAAAAAAAATGTTTGACAAAGTTCCTTTTAAATGTATTTTGTAGACGAAAATTTGTGTCGACACATTTTTTTAGTTTTTATTTCGACGTTTAAAAATCGAAATTTTAAATTTATAAAAACAAATTTAATTTTTTTAAACTCATAAAAATAAAATTCAATTTCTTTTTACTGAAAACTGTTTAGGTTTAAATTTTAGGTCAAGTAATTGATAAAAGTAAAAATCAAAAAAATATTCTGAATTACCTTAAATTAAATCTGTGGAGTCGTTTTTGAGAAAATTAAGGTTTTTCCAGGGACTCAAATTTTTTATGGCATCTACCCGCCCCAAAAACGATACATACCAAACTTGAAGAAAATCCATTAAAACGTTTGGGCTGTAGAAACCCAGATCGACTAAGTGAAACATAAACAGACAGAATTGCGAGACCCACTTTTTTCAACTTTTCAACATAGTAATGTCAATTTTGATCAAAATCTCGAGTTTGACGAATGAAAGTTTTGCCGCAGGGTGAAAATGATAAGAAAATCATGTTTGAATTAAATTTTCGAATAATGCAAATTTTGATATTTTTTTCATAGATTAACGATGATTTTATCTGTTATTTAAAAATCTTGTGGGTGTCAATGCTGCCAGGCCGATAATCAGACTTCCTTTAGTGGTCTTTAATTTATAATATATCCATATTTAATGTTTAATTATATAGATATATTTTTTAAAACTGATGTTCAAAGTTTCTGATCGCAAATTATTAAATATTAAGAATGATCATGAAACATATACAAAATATGAACAAAAAGAATAAAGTCAGTACGTAGTAGAATACGTATTCGTCCGAGTGAACGAAAATTTTTTTCCAGCTTTTTAAACGAAATTATTCCAAGGGTCATTTTGAAACGATTTCTACTTATTATATTTATTTTTAAATGTCATTAGAACACACACTGGGTGATTATAAACATTCAATATTTAAGTCGGAGCACGCTGCTCTTATTATTGTATATCTCATCGTAGTTTGTTTCAAACTAACCTAACTAAGTAATCGCTTAAGGCTGACGGCCGTTACTTTTTGAAAATATTTAAATTTTTATTTCCGTCGAACAAGATCCACCACTTGAACATATTATGCTTTTCAAAATTAAATCTTCCGTTCTACGTTCATTTATTTCCCCACCTAAAACTATGCAACAATATTTACGATCGGTAAAATATTTTTTTTTGCACAAAATAAGCTTTTTAAATATTTAGAAAATGTTTTCACATGAACTACAAAAAAAAAAAATTCATATATTAATTAACTGCCAATAAATTTTTGTCAAACAATTTAATAAGCTTTCGATATATTTTTATTATGGTTAGCAAAAGCTACCCGTTACCAGTATGTACTACCACAATCTACCTTACCGACGACGACAGCCAATCTACCGTATGATTGCTGTGCCTCGCACATGGCAAAACAATCAAATACCAGAAATCAGAATATTAACTCAGCTACACGATCATTTTAAGCTCAGTTTGCTTTGCAATCTCGGTTATGTTAAACGTTATTGTACAGTCATCATCATCGCCGCCGTTACCGTTGCCGTATGATGTGCAAAAACGGATTCAAATACTAAAGTGCGCTATTTAAAAATAATAAGAAAAAGGTATAGAAAAGGTTGAAAGTGAGCCACATTGTGTAATTTTGTATTTTATAAGTGTAGATCAGTGCGCGAAGATAAAACAAAAAAAAAAAGTAAATTTTCTCTTCAAATTAATATCAGATTCCTTGGAAATTATTGTTTTTTTTTTGTGATTGTGAAGTTTTTGTGCAAACCGTTTTTTAGTCATCCATTTATAAAAGGACACCTTTTTCCCGCTGCACAGAGGTAAGTTACGATAATGCAGAAATTGAAGAACCAAATTATTGGTTTCCCTTTCCTGTTGAGAGATATACGGTTTTTTTTTTTTCAAACCATAAAGTTGTGAAGAGCTGCAATTATATTACACCTTGGCCTAAAGAGCTTTGAAAAGAGGAATGTTTTGTTTAGCTTTTGTTCCGGTATATCGCTAAAGCCACCAGCTTGTGTGTTGGGCCTTCAAGAACCACCATTAGCTGATGGTGTTGAAGAATCGTGACGATGGCCATTTACTTTTCCTTTTTTTTTCTTCATACGTTTGATGTAGCACAGAGTTATAACCTATTCTTTGTACCTCACTTGAGGGGCCAAACTTGAGCTTTGTTTAGGATTAGGTAACCAATCTTATAATACCATAATAGCGTCGCGTCGGTCGGTGGGCACGTCCCGTCCGTCTGTTTGTCTGCACAAACTGTGTTACTTTTGCTATTTTCTTTTTGCATGTTTGGAAAATGAGGTGTCATGTGATTACAATGTGTTAGACTCTGGATGGGTTCATTACAAGAGCCGGTGAGTGAAACCGAAAGTAGATGTTGTGCGGTCGTTGTAAAAGAGGTAACACCACCAGGCAACATTAATCTTGAAATTTCCACCAAAGACTCGTCAACTCATATTATGCTTGCAAGGCTTTGGTGGTGGGTTTAAAGTAAAAGCCATTTGGTTTTGGTGCTATGCGGTTTTGTGTGTCTTATTATGATAAAACCAGTTTTTGGCGGTTTAAACTGATTCGTACCACTTTATTCATTCAACAAGGAGTTTTTGGTAAATTTCTTCTTTTTTATTTTTTTTTTTTTGGTAACATGTAGGTACATATTATCGGAGAGTGGCATCTTGTAAGCTGGTTTCGAGCCTTTTGCCTGGTTTTAATGGAATTTTGCACCAAAAATTAGGTTAAACTCGGATGGTTACATACATAAATAAAAACAAAGGTACACTGCCAAGTAACGGTTTAAAGTTTTTTTTTTTTAAGTTTTACAAAGTGAAGTCATTTATCTTCCATTGTCGGTTTTAAATCAGAATAATGAGGAAACTTGTACGTTTTTTTTTTGTGTTCTTTTTGCTAAATGGTTGAAAAAAACTTCTCTTGAGGAAACATGTATGATTAATGAATTTAAAGATTTAAGACATTAACATTGGTTTGGATTCCAAACCATACCGTCCATTTGTAATCTATTCGCACTTAATTATTGTGAATTTATGGAAATCAAATTTTAAAATGATTTCATTATATTTTTGGTATTATTTTGATCCGTGTTTTGCTAGAACTTATTTAATGCACGTGATTTTATAAATTATTCAAAGAATATTCTAATTCAATAAAAAAAAATGATTTTAGTGTTCTACAGGTTCATTGGTTCTTCCTCTAAAAATAAATCAGTTATCAGAAAATTAATTTTTCTGGATCAGCTGAAAAACGAAAAACAGAAGATTTTTAAATTTCAATGTGTTTTAGTCTAAGAAAATTTTAGGCAAGGCTGAATTTTTAGTGGAAGCTTTTTTGTGGCAAAAAATAGTACCTACTATACATTTGTTGAGTGCAGCAAAACAATTTAGGGCATGTTAAAGGGTGTACATTGTACAATTAAGATTTTTGCAATAAGTTTTGTTAAATATTATAAGAACGGATTAAACACTGGGGTGTTAAATTAAGTAAAAAAAATGACGACGACGTAACAACAATAATAATACGTTACAATGATTGACAACAAAAAGTTTTAAAATTTTTTTTCTTATTTTCCAACTTAATTAAATTTATAAGGATTCAATTTCAAATTTCGAATTATCGGAGGTTTTTAAAAAATTTTAATTCAAATTAAATTTTTCAGATTTAAATTTTAAACATACCAAAAATATTCGAAAAAGTATATTTTTGTAATGTAACATTTAGTTGTTGGACATTATTGAAACAAAAAAAAAAACGGATTTCCCGAATATACATATATGCGCTACAAGAGAACCGTTACTGAATTGAAAAAAACAATGAAAGCAAAAACTACAGATATTGGGAAGCTCTAAAACTTTTAAGAGGACAGTTTTTCGATTTAAGTGACAGTAAAATAGATACTTGTATTTTTTTTTTTAACAAAATGTACTATAAACTTTAATCAGCAGCAGTTATCGAAAATTCTTTTAATCTATTTGTAAAAAAATTTATTTTTTACAAGTTTGTCATATAACTTTTTGATGGAGGACAAAAAATACGCGAGTTATATGAGAAAGTGTAGTTTTTAGTTATAGTTGAAAAAATATGGTATTCAGCTTGTCTATTGCTACTTTTTCAATTTATCAAAAATTACAAAAACAAATATATTTTGGAACAAACTCATATCAAATATTTTGTTGTTCAATTATGCGTTCTTAGCAATTTTTTTCTTTTCATGTACCAATAAAAAAAGATTTTTTGAATTGAAAATCTCATAAGCTTAAGAGCACTCTGTGAATATCACCCTTAAAATCAAAAACTAAAATCATTAAAAACTAATTATTTAAAAAAAAGTATGTTTCCATAATTTTTACTACCTCAAAAATTTAAGAGCCTTCTAGTTTTCAGTGTTCAAAAATTAATAAGAATATTGAATACTTATAACATAAAATTTTGAAAAATCAGCTAAAAAGATTTTTTCTTTGGTTTGAGTTTGTAATATAAAAAACACTAATTTGCAATATATTGCTAAGTGGATCGGTCTGGGACATAAGTTAAAATAAATGAATTGATTGATTTGACATTTCCTTTTGTTTGGCTTCAGATAGATAAGCAAGTTAGTTTAATTAATTAAAACAGTTTTCAATTATTTTTCTTGCTTTTATACCTATTTTTATTTCAAGGACTTAATTGCTTCATCTTAAAGATCAAAACAGAAGAAGTTTTTTATAGAAAAAAAAAATAAATAAATTGATAACAATCGATGATAAAAATCGATATTATTGTTGTATTTACAGATTGTCATCAATTTTATTATTAAGTCCTCGAAATAATATTGGCAAGAAAAAAAAATAGAAAATTGCGATTTAATCATTTGAACTTATACTAATTCGCATATCTGAAGTAAAACAAGAGGTAAAATATGTCTTTTTAACCTCACTAGAAAGAAACGAAGTAAAACCTATGTCAATATAGTAATTTCTTAAATATTAAATATTCATTTAAACAAAATTTCAAAAAAATGTTCACCCAACTAAAAAAATATTTTTTTTTATTTTATGGAATCTCTTTTCTAAGAAAACTTATCGGAATCCGTCAAACCGGGTATGAGAAAATCAAAAACCAAAAACAGCATTAATAATGTTTTTTTGGAATCATCATATCCATTAAATCAAAATCGTTCGAACCGTTTTCGAAATAAGATTTGTTGTTAAAATAATTATTTATGCTGTAGGTCGAGACAGGCATACCAACAGACCGACAGACATAATTGTCGGATCCATTTTTTTATCGTTTTCTATCATCGTAATGTAAGATCTGATAAATATCTCGAGTTCAATTTCTATAACGAGTCCCAAACTTACCATATAGCATAACAAAAAAAATATTATGAAATAATACGATTCACGTATTGAGCTATTGTTAAGATAAAAGCAAGAAAATAAATAGTTTTTGATTTGAGGAAGAAAAATTCATAGAAATTAAATAAGATGGAATTTTCTATTGCAAATTTGGATAGAGGTAGAGTTTTCGGCTGGAAATTGGAAGGTCAAAGGTTCAATACTTAGAGAAAAAAATTAATAATTGAAAAAAAAAATTTTAAAAATATGTCAAACTAATAGATTTATAAATATTAAATTAAATAATTACCTTTTCAGTTATTTGGCGGCCAGACTGCCATTTTTTTTTCGGTCAGAAAAATTTTCTCCATTGTTTTATTGCAACCATCTTTTTGAATATCTTTGAAATTCTTTTATCTTTTCTTCTAATTCATAAAATCCTGCGGTAGTCATAAAGAAGTGTCTTGTTCTTTTTTCACCTCTACTATTAAGAGCATAAAGATGCCTAATAATTGCAACAACAATAATCCAATCAATTATCGCTGAGAAAAGATCGTTGAAATTTCATTTTAAAAAATCAAATACGAGCGACAAATTTTCAACTCCTCAATTGAATTATAACGCACTAGTATAAATGCATAACAATCCACACGATTAAAAAAAAATAAATAGTAGGTACTTCGTTCTTTCTTTTAAAGAATGTTATACATTTTTTACGAAATGAAAATACAATTTTTTTATATAACAACATTAAATGTGTTTTTAATTCACTTAGTTGAAACATTAATTATAAATCTCCTATTGACAATTATTTAATTACACTATAATCATATTGTTCGCTGTATGTATTACGCATAAATTTAAGTTCTTTCAAAAGAAACATAATTTGTTCCAATCAAAGTTTGATATGCTGAGATATATCAACAAACCGCCAACTTCCACAAACACCATTTTATTATATCTAATTGTAATTGATTACATATACACTGGATCGTGCCGATCCAAACTGAATTAAATAAAAATCAATTTATTTCTAAAATTTATCTTCCGAAGTCAATTAATGCATCATACCTCCATTTATTTTTTGCAATAATTGAATGCCATATAGGTACATATTATGTTCCTATAAAAAAAGCATCAAATTCTATTGAAAAATAAATAATCTACAGCACCAAAAAAGTAATACATATGTTTATTTTATTTTGTTAGTTGCTAAGAGTGTTGGATAAAAATTGTTTTTATACCTACGTTACAGAAATGATTCATACATATTTATATATGTATCTATATTTTTCGTTAAAATAAAAGAAGTATTTTTCCAAGAAAAAATATTTCAGATTTCTTGTACCTACTTATTCAACCACAAGGTTATAGTTAATTGTTTTATAATTTACTTCCTTTTTTGAAGATTTTTGTTTTGAATAATACTACACGTAATAAGTTCAATACAAACTATATCAACATAAAACTAAAATTACATTGTTCAGCTTGCTTTAAAACAAAATTAATAAAGCAGTCCTACACTGAAAAAAAAATCTCATTTTTTCTTCCAAGAAGAATGTCTTATTTTAACAATGGAGGAAATCTAATTTTATAAAAATTTTCAATACTAAGATGCAAAAATAATTTATTTTTTATGTTTTATCAGTTATGTTTTTTGTTTTATTACTTTTCACCGGCTGTCAGTTTTTATTTTGCTGTTGGACCTGGGGCCTGTTGTTAGGATTGAATTTAAATAAATTAACTTCTTAAATCAATAAGATTGTCATGTAATTGGTATATTATGTTTAAATGGTATTCTTCTTAAAAAAAATAAGAAAACATATAAATAATAAAATCTACCTTTACTACTATTTGTTTTAAGTCTTTTAAAAGAGTTTTCATAGTGAAGCTAAATATGTTTAGTTTTTTTAAAATAGCTTTTTTTATCTCTCTCTCTCTGTATAATAAACCATAAATTATACATTTTCTTTATTGTTATACATACACAAAATTAGTTATTCCTAAAATCTATCAATCGAATAGATGTGCTAAAAATAAGAGAGTCTTTAACCTCTTATTGAATTAATTATAAAACGTGTGTCTGATGTTAAAAAATAAACAATAACAAAGTCACAAACAGGTTAATATTTTGTATGCTCTACAAACCTTTATAAAACAATACTGCACATATTTATTTAGGTAAACAGCTAACAGTAAACGACCAGACTATACATATTTATTTAGGTAAACATTTAAGTCGTTTTTTTTTTTTGCTCGAATTTGATATGAAGATAAGACGCACTTTCCAATGGGTAATTTAAATGATTAATTTTTGATTTGATATTTTAAAGTTTTATTTTTACATAAACAAAGACAGACATTTATTTTAATACTAAAAAATTTTCAGTGCTAAAGGTTGATTTAAATTTTTTTTTTTAAATTGGCAAAATAAAACAAATTTTGTCAAAAAAAAAAATTTAAGTGTTAAAAATAAATTGTCAAAAACATTGTGTACAAAATCTGTTGTCAGAATGGTCAAAAATTCTGAAAAAACAGTACTTTTTGCTTGCATACATAAGACCGGTTTTTTCTCTTTCATTGAATACTTTGGTTTTATAAAATATTTGTTTTTACTAATTCGGTACTTGTTGGCGTAAAAATAAGTTTTTTGTAAAAATATCTGATTACAACTTTAAATTTTAAATGAGATTTATGTCAAAAATTGTCTCTTTCAGCATTAAATAATACATTAATGTATATAGGTAATTAAAAAATTGAATTTATATAAATTAAAAAAATGTTGAAAAAAAATACTGAAACGTACAATTAATAAAATAGATAATTTCGGCAAGTTTTACCAATCATTCAAAAAAGTATAGTAATAAAATTATTCTTCTTTAATTACTATAGTATCGCCCAGTTGTCGAGGTTTAACAATAAAGTCAGTTGAAGAGGGAGATACAATAAATAATTCTTTTTTTCAGTAGGACTAGTTTACAATTTCAAGGATCAAGAATACAGCTCTTAAAAAATCGAAATAAAAATTATTGCCCCAGTTTTTTTGACCAGTGTGCACTGTAGATATATAAATTTCTGAGAAAGTTTCCCTTTAACCTAAAATGAATCAAATTTAACCTAAATTCGGAGCAATTTACCGTTAAAACGAAAATATATTAAAACCAGGTACATATACATTTTCTATGAGAAAAAAAAATAAATAAAAAAAATTACTACCAACTTTTTTTGGGATCATTTTGAATCTATTTAAAGATGGAGAAGAAAAATTTTTTTAAGGAGCTCCCTAATGTATAAATACTTGTCTATCAAAATCGTCAAATTAATGGATTTTTTTGACGTTAACACAAATCGTTGGTACACAAAACAATTTAGATTCTAGATTTAATAAATACTTATAATTATTTAATTTTTAAGTGAACACGCAGTCATTTGTTGAAAGCAAACTTTCTATAAAATATTCTTCTTTTGGATTGTTTAACAATAAAATGTTGTATCGTGGAATCGTAAAACATTTACTTTGACAATTATTATTCTTTTTGCTATTAAAAGAAAAAAAAAAGATATGGAAAGAAACAAAATACCAACTAACCAATTTCAAATAAGGGTCATGGTATAAGATTTCAAGGTTGTGCGTGTACGTGAATAAGTATATCAAATATTTCAAACTGTTCATTGTTATTATTTTTTATCTGAAAAATGGTTGTTGAACCGTTTTAAATCAACAATTAAACGTGACCTGCATTTAAATCAACAATTTTGGCCAATTTACAAAATGCTATTTTTGTTAAAACTATTATATTCCATAAGATATGTTCATACATAGATTACAGATATCAATCACAAATTCAAACTCACATTGTAGGTTTTACTTAGTCTTTTCAACTGTGCATATGCATAAAGCCTTCAATTAACTCATGCAGTCATTAGGAACTATAATTTTGTTGAAACTTTATGAGTTCATAAGCTTTTGGTCATTAAATATAGTAATTGTTTTCCACTGTCCGCGAGGCGGATTTCCAATAGAAACGCCAACTGATTTTTTTTACATCAAATTATTGAATCTTCTGTCAATTTTGTGAAAGGTTTTTACCTACATTTTATATTAATTATTTATTCTAAAGAACATCTCTTGGCAGTTTGTTTTCAAATAATAAATTAGTTTGATGATTGCTAATGATAATGAATATTACAATTCACGTTCTGTGAAAAAAATTATTTTACGTAATTTTTGTATATACATATGTCAACAACTATTAGTTTGGTGCGAGTCATTTCTTTTTGGGGTTTTCACCTTTAGAAATGGGAAGACACTAACTTGTTCGTTACTAAAAGTTGTGTAAGTTACTAAGCAAATAAGTATAAATAAATAAAGCTTAAGATACTAGTAATTGAAACAAAATATGACAACCAATAAATTCAAAAATACTAATCTTCAAAAATACTAAATGTACAGGGTGATTTGCTTAAGGTGTGCCCAAAGATTAAAATGATACAACTAAAAAATCGTATATAAGAGTGTCTATTTCCCCCGTTAAAGTGGGGGTCACATTTTTCGGAAAATATGACTTAAATTGGGAAAATATTTATGTATTGAAAACAACGGAAAATGTTATGCTAGCTCTCCTTAAATCAAAACTATATTCTTCAATTCAATTTTTCAATAATATTTTTTTGATTGTAATGCATTTTTCAGGGTTGGCTATCCACAAATCCACATTTCTTCATTTTTCAGGGTTGGCTATCCACATTTCTTACAAAATACGGCGCAGGTTTACTGGGACCCGCTTCGCGGGTTCTCAAGATTTTAACTACCTTTTTCGGGGACACACCCGCTCAGGCGACTTCGTCGCTCCGCTTAGGGTATGTTAAGTCGCCAGGCAGGCGCCTTAAATGTTTCTATATGCTCATGCAAAAATATGCGTGGGACATAAGTCCCGAGACCGGGGACTTATGTCCCTGCGCCACAAACTACATACTTTAAACTAATTTCTTGGTTCAATGTCTTAGCCACAAGAGGGCCCTGAAAATGAAGAAAAGATACACCAGTAGAATGTATTAACTGAATTAAAGCTACAAGATGATTTTAAAAAGGGGAGAGTACTCAAGAATCGTTGCAACTTTGGTGCATTTTTAATGAAAAAAAAAGACTTTGATTTTTTGGGAAAGTTTGAAGACAGTAGGGAACTTCTTCAATAGATACATACTTCTTTTCTAATCGGTCCTTTGCTGATTTTTCAAGATATTTAAAAATTTGTTGTTTTTTTCCGATATTTATACCTACTTTTTTAAATATGAATTACACCTTAAACTTATAGAAAACTAAAATTTTAAATGAATTAAAAAAAAACATTTTTAATGTTCTATTAAACCAAACGAAAATATAGAAAAAATGGTACGAAAAAATTGAGACTCATTCACTTTAATTAAAGGAAAAATATTTGATATGAGGTGTTTACACATTTTGTATAGGGAAGCTTTTCTATGATTTTTTGAAAATAACAATAAAAAATAAAAACATAGCACGACAAAATTTGAAATGTAAAAACTAGATCAGGACCAGGAGTAACTAATGGTGAATTTCTTAGCCATAAATTATTCTCTTTATGAAATGTTTGTCTCTTTTCTTGGAGGTGCTTCGCTACTTAACACAAAGGTAAGTAAGATGCTCTTCAAAATAAACGTAGAAAACGTTGAACAAAAACATTTGAATTATCATAACTAGTTCAGTAGTAGTAACTAACAGCAAATTGTTGGCCAGTAAAATTATTACTACTTTTTTCAGGAAAATTTTGCTAATTAAGGAAACAAAAACACAGAAAACATAGCATGACAAAATTGAAATTAATTCACTTCAAGCTAATGGAAAAATATTAAAAGATAAACTAATAATAATAATAATTAGAAGAAGTTTGTACACTGTAATCTAGCAGAGAACAAAAAAAAAACATAGAAAAAGTAGAACGACGAAATTATCGAAAAATTAATAGCAAATCATCTAATAGGTTTTGATCGGCGAAAGGCACTGTATTTAATAGATGATTTGAACAATTTTGCGTTTTCAAATTGAAAATTCAGTATTTTGCTCAAATTGTTCGTCGGTCGTTTCAACGTTTCGTAAGCAATTAAATATAACTAATAAATTATTCACTTCATGAAATATCATAAGGTAATTGACAGAAAAGAGTGATTGTTCTGATTAGAACGCATTACTATCTGATTTGAAAGCAAATATCAGATGTGAAAGCAAACAGCAATTAACAATAAAAAGTATTGTTTGTATGACATTTATGTGTAAATAATTAAGTTTTTTCATCGTTACATCACGTACCGAATAGTTTCCCTTATAGCCCATTTGTTAGGTATAAATAGTTCACTGCTTAATGGAAAAAGATCCCACTGTTGAACTACATAATTTATGTATGTATATGTCGAGCATAGTTTAAAATTTCACGCCATCAACAACTGATACCTATGTCAAATAAATGTATGGGAATTTTCCAGTTATTCACAGGTGTGACAAAAAATAAAGATGTTGTTTTATGTAAATTGTCTATATCTAGTACAGGGTCATTCATTTCGTGGTTTCCAATTGGTAGTGCTGTCATTTGACACCTGTGAAACTCAACTGTCATAATATGAAGTGTCATAATATTATGACGATAATGGATCGCTAAATAATCGAACACTTAATGGACGTCATAACCGTCCGACGATATTGCTGTTGCAAGTGCAAGTTTTGCTGATGATCCGAATTTATCGATTTCTCGATAACCACTAGTCGATTTTTATTGCCGGCTACTGAAGATCATGACTTAGACAATATGGGGCATATTCATAGTCAAATTTTAGAACCGAGTCCAACTGGCCTCGAGTCTAAAGTTAACACACAGGTTAGAAACAGCTGCTATTCATAGAGAATTTTGCAGCTCTGTTTAGTAAAAAACAGAAATCTACTACAATTTTAGTAGTATTGCCCGTCAATCCATTGAAATTCAATACATTTTTTGACAGATAGAAAAAAAAACTTAGTCAAAGAGTCAGCCGTTTTTAAAGTTGAGCTCCAGTTTATCTTTTGGACCCGGGTCCAAATTGTCTATGAATAACATAAGCTCCAGGTTAGCTTAGAAGAGACAAAGAAACTATGAATATGCTCTTATGTGTTTCATACAAGATGGAGCAACCAACCAACTGTCACTGTCAGATTTTTTACGCAAATAAAGTGGTGGAAAACGTAGTTAAAAATTGCCTTGAAAGATTCCTCAAAAGAATCGCTCGCTGCAAATCTTCCGGAGGCAGTTATTTTCATGATAATGTTTTTCACACTAAAAATCAAAACTTTATAATGAAATAAAATTTCCATCAAAAATGAATCGTTGTGCTTGTTTTATTTAGCTTTCCTTTCTAAACCAAAAAAATGAATGACCCTTTATTTGTTTCGTGTCTTTAAACCATAGAATTTCACCTTGAAAATCAAATTTAATCAACACAATAATGTAACAACTTCGATGTATTAAAATTACTTCCAATCGAAATCATGCATGCTGATTGTGTTGCCGGTAGTATAGCAGGTTAATTTAATGAATATCAATATCATCGCACCGCATCGAAAGCAAAAGTGGATTTATGTTTTGAATTGATAAGAACTGCAATTATTGGCTTTGCGTTGATGGTCAAGTTCGATATGGCGTGTGTCATATGCAACGAAACCACTTTTATTACACAAGAAGTAGGTGGGGAGGTACTCCATTTAATCAAGAATTAATTTAATGAACTGAACGGACTAGTTTTGGAATATTTTTTTTTGTATTTTGTGATTTTATTATTGTTGTTAAAAGTTGTAATATACGGTCTACGGTGTGACAAAAGGCTAGTGACTGTAGGTTGAGTAGAGACACAACAAAAGTCTATTTCGATTAAGTGCATTTTTGTTTTTAATATTGAATGCTCTTATTGATTTAAAGTCAAACATTAAAAACCGGATAGTCCTATAGGACTTATAAAAGAAAAAACTGAAACTGCTTTAAATATTAGCTTACATCTTTGAAAGTATAATAAAGGTCCTATAGGTCCATCGGGGTTGACTTTAAATTGGTAAGAACATTGAATGATAAAAATCAAAATGGCACTTCTTGTTCCCGGTTGCACGAAAAGCTTTTAAAGAAGTATTTATTGATCCTTTCAATTTTAAAATGACATTTTTCGGATGCAGCCAATGAACGAACTAACAAACTGAGATGCAATTTTCATGCAGATATGTTTAAAAGCAAGTTTTTACGAAAATTTACCATCCCACTGAGTATTAACACAATGTATACTTTTCTTATACAAGATGTCTCAGAGAAAATTTATTTAGATTACTGAGTGAACGCATCGAATCCGAGGGCGCGGAGGTTATGTCTTGGGAATTCAGTGAAGCGTTACTCGAGAACGATACTCTCCTCTATCCTACAAGAACGGATAGCCCCATACGCTAAAACCATAATCGGACAATATCAGCGTGGTTTCATTCCAGGAAAATCAACAACTGATCAGATCTTTACCCTAAGACAGGCGATGGAAAAATGTCTAGAATTTAACATCCCAACATACCATCTATTTATAGACCTTAAGGCCGCCGATAATAGCATAACCAGGGTAGAACTTTACAAAGCCATGAGAGAATTCGGCATCCCAAATAAATTGACATGATTTTGTCTGTTGACTATGACCAACGTAACAAGCCAAGTAAAAATAGCAACATCTTTAATGGATGCCGACAAGGGGATGGTTTGGCCTGCCTCCTCTTCAACCTGGCGTTGGAGAAAGCAATCCGTGACTCTGGCACGGCATCAACAGGTCCAGCCACATACTGGCTTACGCAGACGACATTAACATCATCGCAAGGACTGAACTGTACACGATTCCTTCATCCAGATCGAGCAGGCGGCACAAAATCTGGGGCTGCACATTAACAAACTACATGGTGGCGAATTTGAAGTGGTGCAATCCTTCAAATACCTTTGGTCAATAGTAGCAGCCAATAATATTATAAAAGAAGAAATACGCGGGCGGCTGCTCAATTCCAACAAAGCCTACTATAGTCTGTCAAAGCTCTTCAAATCCAGAAATCTCACCATATATCTTCAAAACTGCTGCTGCACACGACCATGGTCCTGCCAGTACTCAGGTATGGATCCGAGACTTGGATGCTTAGCAAAAGACACTCCGACCGCCTGACCTCTTAGTCGCGTTCGAGAGAAAAGTCTTAAGGAGAATTGTTGGCCCCATATATGAGAGAGGACGATTCCGGAGACTGTACATTCAAGAATTGTACGCAATCTACCTTGAATCACACATGCGAGTAGTGACAAAAATTAAGCTCGTTAGACTCCGGTGGGCTGGGCATCTAGCTCGCATGAGTGAAGAGGAACCGGCTCGGAACGTCCTTTGTGGTACATTCTATGGTAGACGGAACCTTGGAAGAACATGCTTGCGCTGGAGAGATGGCGTAGACCAGGACGCCCAAGCCCAAAGGGGTGCGCAAATATATGGCGTCGGTTCAAGACAGAGAGACTCGTTGAAGGAGGCCAGGACCGGACCTTGGTTGTTGAGCCGATGATGATGATGATGTTTCTCGAGAACAGGCCACACGTTGTGCGTCCGAGAGTTTTACAAAAACGCTGATTCTGTGCCAGGTTTTTGCCACTTATGTAAATGATTCACCAACTATGCCTATTATTCGGAAATGGCTCAAAAGCTTGAAGAGACCGGTACAACGCTGGAAAACCCAAAATCCGTTCGACCAAGGTCATCAAGAACGGTAGAAAACGTGGAGAGTATTAATCAATCGAAATTACAGCAGTTGACATTGTGTTAAAGTCAGTAGGACAGTGTGGAACGGCTTTTCAGTGAAGTTTCACATCTCTCAATTGCTATTTGAATGATTTGCAAACCTAGACAAATTTATCAGGATCAGATGCAACTGCTCATATTTATTTTGTTTTATAAAATTTAGTTATTGATTTTTACAGGTCATTTTTTCAAATTTTTTTCGATTAAATTTTTTTTCACTATCTACCTTTTCAAAATATAAAATTGTCTATGGGTATATTCATTATGCACGTAAACAGAAACGAAAATCACTTAAAGAAGCAACGGGATACTAAGGCGTGTACGTACTTTTCTTCTTCTATTTAATCAACAAATTTTGTCACGCAATTTTCACCCTTCCAACATTTTCGGAGAAATTCAAAAATACATAATTATGTAAGCTATATTTGACTTCAGCTGAAAGGTGGTGCCTTCTGAAGGCCCTTCCAAACCAATTCAAAAAATGACAATGGTTTTGTTCTCAGTGTTTAACAAACTTATTAGTTCTCGAAGAAAGATCAGTAGATAATGAAAGCTTTTTTGACCAATGTAATCATCAAAATAATATGATTTCATAGGACGAAACGTCCAAGCTTTGGTTTGGTATACTGTTTCCTCAAATTTTGAACCCTGTTCCCAATGGGATGATGATGCAAGTAATTTATCAATCAAACAAGATCAAACAATATAAATCAAGCTCATATATTCAATATCGCTAGACGCGAGGCATTTTTACAATCGCATTTTATTAATTAATAAAGATACGACAAAAGGCGGTATAAAGAAGAAGATATACATATTAATTAAGGTATCTACTATAAATAAGTGTATCACAAAAATAAAACATCTTTCTTTACTCTTATCTTTCAGATAAAAATGGCTACACATGTGAATCCCACATTTATTGGAGACGATGGTAAAAATTCAAACAAACATTCAAAAACACAGCCAAGTCATCCGCCTGATCCATCAAAATCAACAACCATAAGTGTAATATTAATAACAACAAAAAAATTAATTTTATAGTGAATGGCATAATTATAAAATTTTTGTTTCTGTAAATAGAATGGAGCTACCAAACCTGGCCTAGAACGTGATCTCTGGGGAAATGACATTGAATTTCTATTCTCATGCATAGCAATGTCAGTTGGTCTGGGCAATGTGTGGCGTTTTCCTTTCACAGCACTGGAAAACGGTGGTGGTGCTTTCCTCATACCCTACCTGATAGTATTATTTTTAGTTGGTAAACCGATTTATTACTTGGAAATGATCGTTGGACAGTTCTCAAGTCGAGGATCTGTCAAGGTATTCGAATTGTGCCCCGCTATGAAAGGTAAGTTTAAAAAACTTTACACCAACACTGTTCATTGTTTTCTGAAATCATTATTTAGGCGTTGGTATTGGCCAAGTGGTCTCAATCTCAATGGTTACCACTTATTATGTGGCCATTATGGGTATTACCCTTAAGTACTTGTATGATTCCTTCTATAATGTCTTGCCATGGACAGAGTGCCAAAAAGCTTGGGGTCCAACGTGTGTTTCCTCAGGTATAAATAGCACTGACAATAGTAGTTTTATAGCTGGCGGAAGACAAACTTCAGCAGAGCTATATTTTATGTAAGTTCCAATATAAATTTCTAACACGTGGTGCGGTGTTAATGGTTTTGATTAATATTAATATAAAATTGGTGATGGAAATATATTTGTATACTTTTTTTTGTCAACACGCAAAATAACGCTTCTTTTTATTTGTTAACTGTATTAATTCACACCGGTATAGGTCAGTTCCTTTCGGATGATTCAATAGACGTGTGGTATTGCAACAGATTCTGTACTACGAGACGAGTATGTTTTGATTGGGGAAATTTATTGTTTTTATTACAAAGTCAATTGATATCAGAAATGAAAATATAAATTGGAATTGAAAAGTTCAATCAAATTGACAGCTTGGATGGCTGATGGGGCTTTGTTTGGAGTGTGATAGACAAATTAAGCACTGATACACGCTTCAATAGAAGGTGAAGATTATTTACTGAAGAAGCTGGGGATACATATTTGGAAGGTTAATAGAATGTTCCAATAACTACATCCATATATGGACGTATTTTCAAGGCAAGATAAAGATATAGGACAAGATTGCATTGAATATTGGATCATTCGTTTTATTCGATTTGAAACGGGAAGAATCAAAAAAGGACTTTAGTCGCATTTCACGTTATATATCGTATGAGTTAGTACTGTACGATTATTCTAGTTTTTAATATTAAAAGGCTTTTCTTTAACTTGCAATCGATCATTCCACAGATGCTGTAAGCGAGTGAATATCAGAAGAGAATTCTAGATAAGACTTGTCTTACCAACTTACTTAGTTCCTCGGACCGTGAGATTCTCTTTCCTCAGCATAGGGCTCCAATACTCCTACTTGCCATCGCATGTATATGGTTCTTAGAGATCAGCTCCCTTCATCTCTTACCCAATTTTGCGGATGATAGAGCCAATCCTGACTTAAATTTTCAAATTTATAAAATATTTATTTTTTTTCGAAAATTGTTGATATGCAATATTACTAAGATCACATACAAAAGTTTATAACAATTCTCTTGCTGTTTGTAAGAAAATCGAAAATTAAAAATCCGGTTTTATCGCAGGGGGGTTATTATGAAAAACGATAATCGTTTTCAATACGGAGTATTTGTGAAATTGCGATTACGAAAAACGATTGCAGAAGAGCGTATTTGTAAAATTGCGATTACGAGAAACGAGAATCGTAAAAAAACGATACTCGTATTTTTATTTACGAGTGCCTTCAAGAACTCGTTCAGCTTTTGTTTTGGCGGGTTACTGTAAAGTGTCAAACATTATTGTGTTTTGGTTTTTTTTTTTTTTTGGTTTGGTTTTCATTTTGATGAGGGAGAAAAAATGTAAGTTAAATAATAAATATAATGCCGAAAAACATAAAAATAAGATATTTCTAATATTTAGGCCTACAACGAATGCTAAACAAATAGACTTGACGTAGCTTTCATGGAAAGTAAATAGGTGTGAAGTTAGTTGCGTTTAAAAAAATACCATTTTTCATTTTTGGCTGGCAACATTTTCTTGATTCCATTTTCGTTTCTCATAATCGCTCTACGCCATGAGTTTCGTTTTTCTGGGTTTCGTTGCCGTTCGTTTCGTATTTCATAATAAGGGCCCAGGGGCCCTATTACGTAAAACGATACTCGTGGAAATTCTATCGTTATCCATAAAATGCGATTACGTAAAACGAAAATCGTAAATGTTTAACGATACTCGTTATTACTAACGACTGACATTTGGCAGTCGTAAATCTTTCATTATCGTTCATAATTTCTTATAAAATAATTTGTCTGCGGTCTGCCGGTAATTTTTTTTTTAAGTAAAATATAATCATAATGAAATATAATAAAATTGAAATATGTATATCATAGTGAAAATTAAAATTTTATGGTTAATATTTATTTTATAGGCCACCAAAACAATCAACACAATCAAAGCAATTGGATTTCCTCATAGCTTTTATGGAACGCAACCCAGGGGCCCTATTATGTAAAACGATACTCGTTGAAACTCTATCGTTATTGATAAAATGCGATTACGTTAAACGAAAATCGTTGGTGTTTAACGATTATCGTTTTTACTAACGACTGACATTTGGCAGTCGTAAAGCTTTCGTTATCGTTCATTATTTCTTATTAAATAATTTGTGTCTGCAGACCGCCGGTAATTTTTTTTTTTGATTTTTAAGTAAAATCATAGTGGAATATAATAAAAGTGAAATATATCATAGTGAAAATTAACATTTTATGGTTAATATTTATTTTATAGGCTACCAAAACAATCAACACAATCAAAGCAATTGGATTTCCTCATAGCTTTTATGGAACGCAACACAGGTGTTGCGAAAAATTATTTGCTCAATAGCCAATCAAAACACTCAAAAACAAGCGTGAAGTAAGTTGCGCTTCAAAAAAAAATAGTTTTTTATGTTTTCACTTGGCAGCATCTTTCTAAAGCCTTTTTCGTTTTACATAATCGCTCTTTGTCGTGGCTATCGTTTTCTCCAGTATCGTTTATTTGACTTTCGTTTCGTTTTACGTAATAGGGCCCCAGGTGTTGCGAAAAATTATTTGCCCAATAGCCAATCAAAACAATCTAAAACAAGCGTGAAGTAAGTTGCGCTTCAAAAAAAATAGTTTATTAGTTTTTTTATGTTTTGGCAACATCTTTCTAACGCCTTTTTCGTTTTACATAATCACTCTTTGTCGTGACTATCGTTTACTCCAGTATCGTTTATTTGACTTTCGTTTCGTTTTACGTAATAGGGCCCCAGGTACTGTCGTTGAAAATATATTTCGACCAAATTATAAAGTTCCTTGCAAAAACTCTCAAAATGGTTCGAGTCATTTTTGAAATAAGTATGTTTTCTCATAACGGTTATATGACGAGGTACCGCTATTTTTGGAGCTAAGTAATATTTCAATATCGCATCTAGGAAATTGCGTAAATTTCTTACGTACAATTCCACAAATATTTAAACCGTGGTTCAACGCTATATACATGTACATATATTCCAAATGCGACAGGTTAGTTGAGGCTTAGCTCTAATTCTACGTTCTTGTATCTGATTAAGCCAATTCCTTTCTTGAAATTTTTTAATTGGCCCTTAAGGTCCAAGTTTTAAGAAAATTAATTCAGTATTTTAGGCTGTATCTAGATTGATTTAGCAAAGACCGACAGACAGACAGAACTGGCGGACCCACTTCTTCACGTTTTCTACTTTCGTAATGAAAGGTCTGATAAATATTTCGAGTTCCATTTTTTTACGAATCTATATCATTTTGAAACTGTTTACTAAATGCCAAAAAAACGTGTCATGTCCAAAAATATAAACTAAGAAATAAAAGCTCATTAAAATCCATCAAAAATGTACAAAGCTTAAATCATCATCAATCATCTTTTTCTTAAACCCAATTTAATAACTTCATCTTTCATAAATTATATTAAATATATAGTTTAACATTACTATTAATTTCTAAGGTGTTGGACTTGGTCAAGTATTCATGGTATTCCTGCTTGGAACATATTACGAATCGGTTGTTGCATTGATCTGTTACTACTTTGCAAGTTCGTTCAGATTTCCATTGCCATGGGCTCATTGCCGCCCCGAATGGGAGGCCCGTTGCTTTGATTCATCATCAGGAGGAGAGTTTAATAGTTCTGCTTCCATATCTCACGTAGAATATCTTAAATTTGTGGAAAAAACTAGTAATGACACAATTATGACAAGTTCTGAATTGTTTTTTATGTAAGTTTTTTTTTTTGTTGGCCTTGCTTTGGTGATTGGTGATTTCTTTTGTTTGTTTAATATAATTTAATATTTATTTTGTTATTAATTTTTTTTTTCAATTTTAAAATACAGTAAGGAAGTTCTCAAAGAGAAAGACTCAATAGTTGATGGCATTGGATATCCAAATTGGCAATTAGTTGTGGGACTTTTTATATCATGGATCATGATTTATTTGCTAATTATTCGTGGGGTGAAGAGTTCGGGAAAAGCTTCTTATTTTCTTGCCATTTTTCCATATATTGTGATGTTTATTTTGCTGATAAGAGCTGTTACTTTGGAAGGATCTGCTGATGGAATAATTTATTTTATCAAACCTCAATGGGAGAAGATCTTGAGTCCAAAGGTTTGAAACTACTGAAATCATAACTCTTTACATTTTTCTTTACGTTTTTCTGTTCCTCATTCAAATTTGGTTTACTACTGTCTCTTTTTCTTCTTTGCCAACTCTTTCCTTCAAAAAATCTTTTTTATTCATCTTTGTATTTCACATTTCCCTCCTTCAATTCAGTCAGTATTTTCCATGATCAATTTCAAATCTTTTCTTTTTTTTCCACAGGTTTGGTACGCTGCAGTTACTCAAGTCTTCTATTCTCTATCAGTTTGTTTTGGAAACATCATCATGTACTCGTCGTACAACAAATTCAACCACAACGTCTACCGAGATGCAACTATCGTAACTCTTCTTGACACATTCACCTCACTCTTGGCCGGTTTCACGATATTCGGCATATTGGGTCATTTGGCTCACGAAATTGGAACAACTGACGTAGGAACTGTTGTCAAAGGAGGCACTGGTCTTGCTTTTATTTCATATCCGGACGCCATTGCTAAGTTCAAGGCAATGCCACAGATTTTCTCTGTTCTCTTCTTCGTTATGCTGTTTGTCTTAGGAATTGGCAGTAATATTGCCATGACATCTTGTACCATGACTGCCATTAGAGATAGCTTCCCAAAGATTCCACAATCATATTGTGCTCTTGGGATTTCGGTCTTTAGCTTTCTTCTAGGATTACTCTATGTGACACCGGTAAAAGCTTACAATTTTCAAAATTCAGAAGTAGTTTGTAAAATTTTTGAATTTTTCCAGGGAGGTCAATTTATCCTGACACTGGTTGATTACTTTGGAGCTTCAATGATTGCCTTAACCTTGGGAATTATTGAATTGTATATATTTGCTTGGGTATACGGTGTGGATCGCCTATGTAGAGATGTCGAATTTATGATTGGCAAAAGACCAAGCTGGTATTGGAGAATTTGTTGGGGAATCATCACACCTTTGATTATGACATCGATATGGATTTATACTTTTGTTGCTTATGAGCCCCTTACTTATAAAAATGTCCAATTTCCCAACTGGGGATATGGTAAGATCACACAGCATTAACCTTTAAAATATCGGCTTACCTACTTTATCGAAATTTCATTTTAGCTATTGGTTGGACAATATCAGCAATTGGAGTAGTACAAGTACCTATTTGGGCATGTGTGGCAATTGTTAAACAACCTGGTGATAGTTTGATGGAGAAAGTTCGTGGTGCATTCCGACCAAAAGCCAATTGGGGACCAAATGATCTTGTACTTCGAGAACAATATCACAAAGAAATGGCAATTTATAAAGACTCAACACGGAATCTGGGCTTTTTTGGAAGTATTAGACAAAATCTTATCGGATAAAACTTTGTTGGTATACGAAATATCTAAAGTCGATCCGTGACTGAGGCCTTTAATACTTAAATTAGCTTTAAATAAATGAAAAAAAACTTAATCTTAATTTTGTTATCTATGTAAGAAATAAACAGTTTTATAAACTTTTTGAAAAATTTTGACTTTTTTTTTAATTTCAAATGTATTGAAAGTTCCGTCGTTTAAAATCAGAGTGCATTTCTGCATTCACTTTTAAATACACAACCCAACAAACAATAACGCTACCTACTACATATATGTATAAATGTTTAAAAAAAAGTTAAAACAAATCTTAAATTTCTTGAAAACTTCTACAAGAATTTTTATTAATTTTTTTTTTCAAATAGCCGCCGATAACGACCTAACAAAATATTGTTTTCCATCGACTGTTTCACTCACCAGTGGCATACTTGGCGTGTGCTTTTTTTTTAAACTTTATTTGATTTGTTTTATTACAGATGTTCATACTGCTGGAGTAATTTAAAGCTACAGGCAATTCAAATTTTTTCAATTTCTTTTTAATTAGGAGATTTTTTTTTTGGGAGTGTCTAGCTGGGTCCGGCGACACTCAAATTTACTGTGACCGCAAAGTTTACGTGGTTATACTTTGAACCAAAATCTGGAAAACTCGAGCTTAAATCGTAATGAAACCATTTTTATTCTGACCGCTTTATAAAACACTGTTAACTTCATTGTAAAAAAGTCACTTTATTTTCTCATAATAGTAGGCAGGCATTTAAATAGAAAGTGTAGGTATTATTCTAAGCAACCAAATTCTTTCCCGCAGCCTGGTCAAAAATGCAAACTAGATTTCCATTTTTTGGAGCTACCAAACCAGTTGGCAGTGATTCCTTATCAACAAAAATTCTCTAAAATATAAAAAAAAGAAAACTTCTTATTATGCTATTTAACACAAAACCCAATTCTAAACATACCTTTACAATGGCAGCCTTTCCTGCACCACAAATTGCGAACATGCAACAATTGGCATTATTTATCAATGGATAAGTCATAGTAACTCTCTTTGGTGGTGGTTTTGGTGAATCATCAATTGGTGCAATAAGACGACGAGTCTCATTCAACAACGCATGATCTGGGAACAAAGAACAAGTATGGCCATCTGGTCCCATGCCGAGAAGCAACAAATCAAATACCGGTATAGATCCATCTTCCATTTGGAATTCTTTGAGAATTTTTTCTTCATAATCTTTAGCACACTCTTCCAGTGTGAGGTCAGTATTAATTTTAATAAATTGCTCTTCCTTCAATTTCGTTACAGGAATTAATGCAAGTTTGTAGGCACCAAACGTGGAATCACCATCATTCTCAGGAACGAAACGTTCATCACAAAAGAATAATCGCCACTTCGAAAGATCAGTGTCGATGGCTGGAATTGCTCTGCATAAGTAGTTTATAACTGAGCCACCTACATAAATGAATGTGTTTATTTAATTTTCTTTTTTGAATGAATTTATATCAGTGACCTTGACCGAGAACTCACCTGATAAACCGACACGGAAGACTCCGTTATCAGCGAGGGCTTTTTTAGCTAAAATTTCTATTTGAACGGTAAGCTCCTGAATGACTTCATCTTCGTTTTGAAGAACAAAATTTACCATTTTATAAAACGAAAAAAATAATATGAATTAAATAAAAATGGAATGCTGACAAAATAATGTGCCTTTTTGGAATGGTGTTGATGAGTTGAATTTTGACCGCTAGAAAAACATATGATTTCAAGTGACAATTGAGCTGACAGTTTGTATTTTGACATTAAAAAGCTTTTTGTATCTAAGCTTTGAGTGAAAATAACCGCTAGATGTCCGTAGAAGCGCGTGGTGAAAAGCTCTTGTCAGGGGTGTGGCACCTCATGCTAGTGGGCCTTTTATCAAGTGAGTACGTTTTTGATCCGCTATAAACTCAATAATGTTGAAGTTTTTTTCATCGCCCCGAGAGAATGTGAACAAATAAAAAAAAAACCTGGGAATGTTTCTTAGCCTAGAGAATTTTCGGATTTTAGCTTAACCACGGATAGATATGGACTAGCGATATTTTCATACATGTCATCGATAGTTTGTACGAAAACTACATTTTTTTGTCATGTCGTTTTTTAACCCCGATTTCGTTTTTTTTTGTAAGTATTTTCGTCAAAAAACAATGGCAATCGACAATGACATTGATTTGTGTGAAAAAAAATTTTACAGAACGATTTTTTTACACAAATTAATGTAATTGCCACTACCTACTTATATAACAAGAGAACACGAAAAAGTGCGTTCCATAATAATTCTGTCTTTATCTCAAATTCGGAATTTAAGTATTTAAGGTAATTCGTTTTGATAATTTTTTTTTTTCAAATAAATTAAATACATTTTTAAGCTAACACAAAATGTTTTTAAAGGTATGTATATTATTATTGTTAAAGATTAATGTTATTGCACATTGAAATTTTAAAAGAAAAAATCATTTTTTGATGACATTCTTGTGTTTTTAATTCTTTTTTGTGCATTATGAAGTACTTTAACATAGAAACAAGTTCATGTGACCCAGTCGTTCATTTTATTTTACGAGATTTTGCTAAAATTAGGACTTGTCTGTCGACTGAACATAATCTTAGCAAAATAACGGAGTATAAAGCTGAAGTAAGGTCTTATTATCAATTTATCATTATGATCTATGTGCTGTGTCGAAATTTAACTTTTTTGGCGAGTGATATGAGATGACTAGCCATATCCGCCAATTCATTTCCAGAAGATATTTAGCTTTTAAAATAAATGGTTAAGCTTGAATTTATGTTCGAACACTTGAAATACAACAAAACAAAAATCATTCACTCATTTTTACCAGCTTAATCGATTTCCAATGAAAAGTGACTCATCTCACTCACTCAAACTAGCAAAATCATGACACTGATCCAGATCAATTTTTAAAACGTAAACTCAAAAACAATTTTTTAAATCTTCATTTATTTGTTTTTTTGCATGACATATTAAAAGTTTATCCATATCTTATCATTTCAAAGTTTGACCGACCCAAGAGACAGGTTATCTTAAAAACAAACATTATTTAAAATGGTCACTTCAACCTGCTTCCCCGTATATATTTTCACTGCCACGATGAGATGCGTTATCTGACTAATGTGGCTTGCTGCTTCGGAATCTTATACTATCAAAACTTTTAAAAAATACAGACATATTGAACAATACAAAACTATTAAGACTAGGCAAACCCAAAAAGTAATATCTACATAATGTGCACCTATAGTAGCCTATAAAGATTTAACTATAAGGTATTGTATAGTACCTAGTTTTTTTTCGAATCTATGAATACATAAATAATTCCAACAATCAAATATCTTAATTCTTTCCCCACACAACATTTCAAATAGACTTCTCAATCAAAAACATTGCACACCACTTAAATTCAGGTGATTGCAAAACACAATTTCTGTTGTCATCACGTTTCACGTGTCGGCTTTAATTATTTACAGCCCCCGCCTCTTCACATTAATAAGCCACGACATTCAAAGTACACCCCCGCCTGCAATATTAAAAACATACACCCCATCAGGTGTGTGTATACACCTACAATATAGGTATACACATGTCCTTTCAATTTATTGCAACCAAATGTGTAAACAATAACAAAAGTATCCTTGCGTGCAAAAATCCCCATCAACTAAAATATATTCCAACTAACAACAACAAAAACATAAAAAAAAAACAACAAAATTGCTATGCCCGCACAAACAACCAATCATCCATCCAGTCGCGTCCGCAGCTCGTTCACCCAATTAATTCCAAGTGGCATTGGAACGATTTAATGTCCAGTGCCATGTCCACCCGCACAATCCCAATCGCAATGCATATGCTAGCGCCATCACCAGCCCAATTCCTGGCCACTAGCTGCATCATCACACTCTGTGTATACATTTTAATAGCTCAAGGCATATGCCATGTCAGTGAGTAGGTATGTTCGTGCGAGTGCACAAGTGCGTGAAATGCTTAGCAAGGATTTTTAAGTTGCGACACAGGACACGGGACGGACGGACGAGGACGAATAGTTCTCGCGAGAACATGGCGTGAAACCACAAAACGTTTTTCGCGGTAGCCGGTTATGGAGATTAATTGCAACCCCCTCTGCTCTAGGCCAGGATAAAAAAATTAAACAAAACAAAATAAAATAAAAACTCATCTCCCAGGACGGACTGGGCGAATTGTGGTGGAACATTTGTGTGCAATTAGCGCCAAAATTCCCTCTCCCTGAATAGGAAAAGGCTTTGCCATTCATCCGATATGGTCGGTCACTAACGGATTGGATGTCGACCATGCTGCTGTGGCAACAAGAACATATTTTTGGCAACATTTAATCGCAGCTTAATAAAATTCCACATTGCCAGCTGTTAAATGTTCTCTGGGCAATGAAAATTAAAATAATTTTTGTGATACGAGTCAACAGTACACACACTGGGAAAATAAAAATAAAATTACAAAAAAAATTAAATAATATAATTAAACAATGCGGTAAATGCACTAATGCTGTATATAACCATAAGATTTTTTTTTTATTGAAAATGTTTTGGTTTTTGTAGCTGAATGACAATTTCTATGCATTCTGCTTTTTATTAATTCAAATTAAAATCTGTGGCGAATACATTTTCTAATTTTAAAATCGTAATATGGAGGTATTCCGAATTTGGACAGTACATGTAGAGTTAAGTGGGCTTAATTAGTTCCCAAGACAGTTGACTCCCACCGGAACCGGATCCAAGCAAAATATGAATGTGAGTGTTGAGTGCGGGGATTTATTTTCCCTAAAAAAGCCTAATAGCTTCGCTTGCTACACCATCTTGAAAAAACTGAAGTTTCAATACAAGGTATCGATAACAATTATAACAATATCGGTGTTTATTTTTAACAAGACCATATTGAGGCTTTAAGAAAAACACACCTAATATATCTCCAACTGAATTTGTGTACAATTCTAACTCTTGAGTTTTCAAATTTATAGTCCAGTCAGTATGTGAAAAAACGTGGGTGAAATTGCAACAGAAGGTTTTAAGGTTTAAATAGTTCTAGACAGCATATCCAATATTCGACAGAAACCGAAAACGGGAAGTGGCTCGAAATTGAACTTACGTACGATTTTTTGCGTTAGATATTTATAGAGTTTTAGCTTGAGTCGATAAAAGAAAAAAAGAATATGGTATGGGGTTCTAAATCTCTTAAAATTACAAAAAGTCGTCAGAAACAATGGCAAAAGTTAAAAAACTAAGCAAATATTTAATTTTTTTTTAACACCCAAAAAGATTTTTTGAAAAATTTGATATAAAATATTATTGAGATTATAAATAATTTTTTATCACAATTTGTGAAACCGTTTATAAGAAAATCGAAAACTGAAATTTCAGTTATATGGCTGTTACGTTAACGGTTTTTTTGAAAAATATTTGTTGACTTAATTTGACATATTCATAGTGGTCTGACAAGTTGTTTTTTTTGTCTCTTCTAAGCTAACCTGGAGTTTTTGTTATTCATAGACAATTCAGTCCAAAAGATAAACTGGAGCTCAATCCTTAAAAATGGTTGACTCTTTGACTAAGTTGTTTTTTTCTATCTGTCAAAAAATGGATTGGATTTCAATGGATTGACAGGAAATATTACTAAAATTGTAATAGAATTCTGTTTTTACTAAACTAAACTAAAGAGCTTTCAAATACTTTATGAATAGCAGCTGTTTCTAACCTGTGTGTTAACTTTAGACTCGAGGCCAGTTGGACTCGGTTTCTAATGTTTGACTATGAATATGCCCCAAAAATTCTAATTATGTACCGGTCTTATAATAAAAAAGAAATCCTTCAAAATCATTAGAATATTTTTCGAGATAAATATGTTTGTTCTCATATAAGTTAATTATTATTTTTATAATTATTATAATTTAGTTATAATTTCGCCTTTAAGGAATTACCTTAAAAGCTTAAGTTCGAAGTTGTTTGGCTGTAGGTCGAGGCACAAATAGACAGACTGACCGACGCGTCGGACAGAACTGCAGAACGTCTTTTTTCCCGTTCTCTTTTATCATAATGTACATAAAGATGTTTGACAAATATTTTGTGTTTGATTTTTTTTCAAGGAGAGTAAAGTAATGTATACCCTATTCGTATATTTTTGAGAAAATGTAGATACATTTTTTTTTCAAAACTTTAAGCTTAAATTAAAAATGATTTTTCACAAATTATTTGTTAAAACATCACTATACATATAAAAAAAATTAACTATGTAATATATTTTTGGCTTTAAGATAATTTGAATTTGACTTTACCAAAGGTTAAAACGATTCAAAACCGTTTTGAAAAAAAGCTTGTTCTTGAGTGAATATTATGAATGTGGATTTCGTCGGGAAGTTGTTCATAATTTTGATGATCTATCAGTGAGTTACGAATTTTGTGATTTTTGCAGCAACCTCAGCAACCAATAAGGCTAAAAATATGAAAACAGGTCAGACAACTGCGATTACTTAAATTAGCAAATAATCCCAATTTAAGTCGAAAATGGCCCGAGTAAAGTAGTTGTAGTGTAGTTCCAGAACTTGACTGGTCACTACTGTGCCTTTTGATCTATGTATGTACTCCCTGGACCATTTGATCTACAAAATACATTCTTTAAAAACTCTCTAAGCAAATACTAAAGATTTGACAGACAATTAATAGAGCAAGTAACTATACTTAAATTTTTCAGTTTCTACTTTTTGTTTCAAAACCCGTTTTGAGCAGAATTGTATATTTCTTATAAGCTATTAAAGTATAAATTATAACAAGACTGGTCACACTAGTTCTCATTACTTTGGTATGGTAATATAATATCAGCATAATAACTTGCAAAAGAGCACAACAACTGTAAAAACTCTAGAATGAGTATTATCGTTGTTAAATCTTCCACATGAGTGGAACAGTCTTTGTTTCAAGTCTAGTCTCTTCTTAGTAGCTGACCACTAAAAATTACTTTGAAAGCTTCGAGGAAAAAAATAATGACATGTAAATATATAAAACGTGTTTTTTATTTTACACAAATTGATTTTTTAATTTCGAAAATATTAAGTTCATCAAAAGTTTTCTATGCATCCAGATTTTGAAACCATTCACATATGAAAAACAAAAAAATTTGTATACTCGTAACGTAAATATACAAATCATGTCCTTGCATGTCATCCGTGCATTATTATCTCTGCATGCACAGCGATAGAAAGCTGTGATGTTGATTTTTGCCCATGTCTATCACTTTTTTCTCTCTTGCAATCCCAATTACTTTACCTACTTAGTTTAGCCACCACCCCAAAACCCGACAATGGAGCGCACCAAAGCAACATTGTGTTACATTCTCGTCCTCATACGTATAGTCGTCGACTAATCCAAGGACGTGGCTTATCTGTTTGTATAGGCTTAGCCACTCATCGTCGTTCCTGCACCAGAGGAATAATTCTCTCGACTTGCTACAGCACATCCGCTTCCGTTCACACCACACACACAAAGAATAATTGTTGGAGTTTTACAACCGTTGATGTCGATCGTCGTCATATTCGTACGAGTAGGTACTGGAAAAATTATAAAAAAAAAAGAAAAGTAAAGTAAAATCCTTCACTTGATTTTTTTTTATTTGTATTTCCTCTTTTCCGCACCAGTTCAGTACTCAGCTGAGGATGAGGAGTAAAATCCTTTTGAACGACTATTGGTATTCCACGACTCTACCTAATCCTACACGTGGCTGGCAAGCGTAGATTTCGGAGCCAAAACAAACACATTCCACAAATAGCGCCGCACACACAAAATGTCATCCACTTCGCACTCTGATGGTATATCCTGTCCTGGCTGATGGTGCTTTGTCCTTTTCAATGGGTGCGGTGTGGTGCGGAATGCAGGATTTGGGTGGACTGGCTGTATGACAAGGACATGAAGTGGAGAGTATGAAGAGGTTTTGGGAAATTGGGAATGTGAATGTTTGCAATGAGTGCGCGAGATAAGAGATGCTCCCGGGTACTGGCAGGCAGCAACAGCAAAGTGACAAACGTTTTCATGTATAGCTAGCTATATGAATATATCCGAGAGGTTTTTGGTTGAGGACGGAATTTGCGATCGTAATGAGTATTTGCACTACATAATTATTAAGGGGAGTGTTTACTTTGTAGCTGATAAGACACAAACACACTCTTTTTAGAAAACAACCTTTACCAAACCGCATAGCTATTATTATTGGCACTGAGTCCTCCATGATAATAATGAGTAAAAGTGGTTTCGGATAAATAATGCTGATTTGTTATTTTGGGGAATATATTGACCGCTGTAATGAAATAATCACACTGATTGAGAGTGGGTGTTACAGCTTAGAAAATTTAAATAAGTTTTATCAGCTTTGCGTTCACGCACCTATACCTATATTTTGGAAAAGCTATGAAAAAGTGAATAGAAACTCCCTTTAAATGTGTAATTTTACCTCCTGTTCCTACTCGTATTATTACATAATGAAGATAAGTTAAGTTAAAGGCAGAAAACTCGAAACAGGTGAGTCAATATAAGCCTCAGAATGACTTTTAGTTCGGGCAAATTCCAACAAATGATTTTTTTGCTGATTGATTGTGTTGGGGTCTTACACTTGGTGGTTTTCTTTATCGAAGTCCAAAATCATAAAAAAGGACACACTCGTTTAAATAGTTCTAGTTCGTTTGTTTCGATGCGTCTTACCTCGACAATAGTTGATTCCAGAAGGAAGATACAATTTCATATGAATGGCTAAGGGCGTACTTCTGCGTTAAAAAAATTACAAACAACGACCCCTGATAGTCGAGTTAGAAAATACAAAATAAAGCTTGAGGCATTCTTTAGGCTATTGACATAATGCTGAAAGTATTAAATCTATTAAAAGTGAACAGATTGATTCTAATAGGTGTAGTATTTTTGAGAGAAAGTTAGTAGAAATAAGACCAAAGAAAGTCTCAAAATGGTGTCCAGTTATACCCTGAAAATCACAAAAAAACTATATGCAACTCTGGTAATTTTTGTCATAGAAAAATAATTTTTGTACATATTTTAGGGTTTCTGGGATCGAGGAATTTATTGTAAGCAAAACCTTTTGTCTAGGATTGAAAAGTGGTATAAATTTGAAGTTTGAATTATTTAATCAAATGCGTAAATTATTATATTAAAAACGGAACATGTATAGTAAACCCTTTTAAAATTATTGGTATTGAAAAATTATCTTGATGCCTGTAATTTTGAACCTTTTAAAGGCGTCTTGACGGTCTTGAGTGTTTTCTTCAGTTCCTTGGGTGCCTTTTGCTCCTTGGTCGTGTTGGAGATTTTAGTAGTCTTGAGCGTTTGATCGTCTTTAGTGTATTGTTGAGTAGAGGTCTGCATGAATACATTCATTTGCCTTCTCTGACCAAGCACAGTACTTCAGTGTATTCTGTTCGTTGCATTCATAGAAAGTAGTGTACACTGAAAATGAATACACTATTCTTGAAAACCAACACTGCACACGATTCGATCCCTTTATAACAGAACGAATACAGTATTTGGTTTCTATCCTAGGCTTGAATGCTTGAATCAAATAGAACAGAACAAGCCTAACATATTATAAACACATCGAATACACCGAATGTACCGAGTATAAAATCAAATACACTAGTTTTTTTTTCTCTTCTAAGCTTTACTTCTTAAATGGTAGTTGGTCGCAGCGACGAACCGGGAAAAAATTTCTAATTCAATTCTAGTGTATTCATAATTTAAAATTATTTTATGATTGTGACGCTTGTATGGCACGTAAAATTACAAATGAGATATCAAAAAATAGGATTTTTTACACAGATGCGATATATGAAAAATTTAACACACTACATTCAAACAGTAAAGAGTTGTGTGGTTTTTAATCAATTCTATGCAAATAACGGTACTTGGTGATTTTTTATAATTTTAATTCTTTTTTTATTATTTTTCATAGAATAAATTACATGTTGTGTCAAAATTTCAGATTCTTATGTCAACACGTTTAGAAAATATTTTAAAAAAAACTTGAAAAAAAAGTTAGAAAATTCAAAACGTTTAGCTTAATAACTTCGCTTAACGGTAACATAGAGTTTTGAAATTTTTACCAAAAAATTAGAATTCCGCATTTTATGAGCTGTTAGAATTTCAGATTTTTCGTATAGCTAAGAAAATAAAAAACAAATAAAAAACAACGCAAAAATTATTGAATACATTTACATATATACAAATTCAAATTACATATATTAATTTGTTGTATTTGATTCGGTGTATTCGATGTGTTCGATATAAACTCGCTGTATTCGATGCATTTGAGACAAAAATCAAATGGTGTATTCGTTTCAAGTAAATACACGATTCTATTGTTTTGGTTTGAGTTGATGATTCATTTGTTCTGTTTTGAAAGATGTGAATGCAGTGAATAGTGTATTTGAAAAAATATAGAACGGCTTGGAAGTGGTTTCAAGCCATTCGTTGTAGATGTTTATTGTTGAGCGTCTTGTGCATCTGCGCGTCTTGGACCTAAAAATATATATTCACAACTATATTTATATTTGTTTTTAGTATACCTAGTAGATTCATCCTGAAGAAAAATTTTCAAAGCAAGTTTTGGGGAAATTTTGTTGTTTCTTTCCATTTAATATTTTTAGGATGCTGGGTTAAAATTTCGTGGCAAAACATGAAAGAAATATCTGATTCTTCCTTATTAATCAAAAGCTATCGTTATCGCTATATTTTTAAATGATGTCCAAGTTCAGCAAGGATTGTGTAATAGAAACAGAAATTGACATTTCTGAAGATTTTTCGTTTTTTGAATTTAACACGAATCCAAGCCCAGAATTGAAAAATATTTTTTTTTATGAAGTTAAGATTCTGAGGTACCTATAGGTTTTCGTTAAAATAAAAAAAATATTTTAATTTTTTAAAAGCAGTAATCTCCTTCTTCAAAAATTAATTTAAATCTTTCCAATGCCCGAAAACTATAGAAAAGTAGGTAAACTTCAACAAGAGATTACTCAGTAGAAGATAAAAAAAAATTAAATGTATCGAATAGTGGTAAAATAATTGTAAAATAACTCCTAGCTTTCAAAATGTTTTTTTTTTTTTTTAATTCGAAATCTTTATTGACACCAAAAGATTGTAAGAAAATAATATAAATAATTTTAATTCTTATTTTCCTATCATATTCTAAATGCTTTAGGAAAATTTTTAAACTCTCCCGTTATTTTAATTTTGTAAAGTGACCTTTTTACAATGAGTCTTTGCTCCAATGTGTTGTCGTGCTAAATCGGCGGAATTTAATGTGCAATTTTTTGCTTTTGTTGTACGAATTGAAGAAGATGAAGTTCTTTTCTATGTCAAACAATTAATGCCCATTTTTTATACCACTTTCTCCCAAAGGCTTTACTCTTACAACAAAAATCATTAAATTCCAAAATGAAGGGTTATCACCTTTTGGACATTGTTATTAAAAATATTGTAAAAAGACTAGCTAAATATTTAATGTTATGAGTAGGTTTCGCAAATAAGTAAACATTTTTTTATTTGAGTCTATAAGATGAAAAAATAGTTCCTTCCATATATAGGTTAGAATTTTTAATGAACTATTTAATCAAATTATACCAAAAAACTATCTACACCTACGCAGATTTTCAAAATCAACCACCGGCACCGTTAATAGAAATCCAAACCCAATGAACCCTATAATTCTGCTTTCCTAACCCAAAAGAATTCTAAAACTTCGCTGCAATCTCTGATTAAATTCCTAACGAATTAATTATTATTTCTCTAGAGGCTATCATATCGCACAAGAAATCGGAAATAAGAGAACGCAGTGGTGGTGGTGGTGGGTGATGGGTTTCGATAAACGGACAAGCTTGCATAAACACCACCTACCCCAAAACTTCAAACCAAAGAAAAACATATCTCAAAAGCCACACACTTGCAAGTGACACTCCGCATTGCAAAACTTTTAATTTATGAAGATTAATAAAAACACCGGTCACGACCTGCATTAAGCTTACTTACGAATTCATTGTCTCCGCCCGCCCAAAAATACCACTGATTCCCAAAAACACACCAAACCGCATTCTCTTGAAAATCCATTTACACTGCACACAGAGAAGAATTCATGTAGCTTCCGAACCATAACTACCCTTTTGCCATGCCATTGCCATTGCATATAGCCAATAACAACATCAACAAAAAGTGAAAGGCACTGCGGGGGGAGGGGTTCGAGGTACGGGCACGGGGAGGCTACATGTCTTTCTGGCAATGGCATTTGCAAAACGGGAACAAACTATATACTACTAGTAGAACAGAAGCCCTGATGGCAGAACACATCACAGCCAGTGGCAATTAATTTCCATCGCAATTCAATGATTAAAATGGAGGTTTACTTAATCATTTTGCCAAAAACTTTTGCATCTGACAGTTTCATAATTAGGTATTCAAAATCTTTAATAATTCTACAAACCCGCCATTGCGCCCGGACGCGGCCCCTCTCCCCCCATCATCCAGGTCGGTCTGTTGCCGCAACCTCAATTTCTCTCTTTCTTTTTCTCTCTCTGAATGTGATGTCTGCTGTGTTTTATACTCTCTTCTATGTTGATTTTGGGAGGTTTGGCGTTGGGCGCCATTTATTGCGCCACATGCAAATTCGCTTGAACTCTGTGTGGGGTCGATGATGCATTAGGGATGGGGCTCTACCCTTAACCTGCATTGCATGGGAGAGAAAGAGCTATCACACAGAGAAAAATAACCATACTTACATCCCTCCCCACGTCAGTCGTCGTCGTCGTCGCCGTCACGTCGTCGGTCGTTCGCTTCACAATTTTCAAGCTTTCACCAGCACACAAGACTCAGCAGTTCTTTAGAAGAATCTTTTGGTATTGCTCAACTTTATTCTATCAACATATTCCTGCTGATGAATTTGAAAGTAGAGATGTAGTTGAATGGCACAGGGCCATTTGTATAGGAACATGGAAAATATTCAAACGGAATAATGAAAGTTTCTTTTCCTCTAAAATTTCAATTGAAAAGTATATTTTGTGTGTGATATTCTGGAGTTCGTTATTCCCAATCATAACAAACAAGGAAAAACTGGGAAAACATAAGCCACATAAAGAATAGGACGACTCTGCGGGATGATAAAAAAAAAATAAGACAATTCCGTAATCAGTCAGAGGAGGTCACTGCAGATGGCAGCATAATTACGACATGAGTTTTTATTAACTGATAGAGAGAGTAGGACGCAACAATGCAATATACGATGATTATTTAAGAGAGGTAAATTTTATTCAAGATTTCAAGACAACCCTTTTTTTTTATTTCAGGATATAAATACTGTTCTTCATCTGTGGAAGTTGCGTGACATACTGACATACTGGAAACAGAAAGTATTGCCCTTTTCGAACTGATAGACTTCCTGGATTACCTATCTACCCCCGTGTGGGAAGATGTGAGTTGTTGTTTTTATTTTGTATCTTTCCTTAGTTTTTGCTTACATTTTGGATTCATATAACCTTATGTGAATATTATGTAGATATTTTATATTTCAAAGATACTTAAAGGTTAAGTAGTTGAATATGTTTTATGATAAATTTTAAGAATTTTGAAAATAAAATTATGTCAATTTTATGTTACGATATTCATATCAAAACCCATGGAGTTGGGGTGGTGATGTAATATATTTGTTTATTTGTTCGAAATTAAAGTTATTTTTCTGTTCAAAACAGACTATACTTCTCTAAAAAAAAGAAAAGTCAATAAATATTTCTACTTCATTTAGCCTTGGAACATTATGTACCGCAAGTTTCAATTTCTATAAAGCTTCTATAGAGCTTATGTTTGCATAGAGGTAGGTCATATGTTCCATAAGCCTTCTTTAAAAGTTATTTGTCATAAATGATCTTAGAGGTTAAATGCAATTAATTAAAATTATAAATTAAAAATCAAATTTATTTCTTTTTATTTATTTTTTAAACTTTAGAGGATCAAAAAAGATTTAGATAATTTTTTTTTTTTCATTTTGATTTTCACAAATCGTGTTAAAAATTCTGTGAGTTATCGATGAATTCTTAAATTTTCGTATTTCAGAATTTAACTCTAACGTATATATGTATTTCACAAAAAGTAGGTACATCTGAAGCTATCTATCAAAGCTTAAACATTAAAATGTATTCTGTTAGTATTAATAAGTTTCTAAAAATGTTTTTCTTTTGATTTAACGAAGCTTAATAAATGCTTTAACGAAATAAGAAACTGCTGATTCGAAGCTCACATTTGGATTAGAGATTTTTCTGAACTTAATAATCCGGTAAAATGTTTGTTTCAAATTCGAACAAGAGCTTGTGTCAGATCCAGTAGTTCTTACTTAATGTTGAGTTGTTTATGTCAAGCCAATGATTAATAAATTTTTCGACCTCAAATGATGAACACTTATTATTGAAAATAAGATTTTTTCAAGACAAGGCAAAAAGCCTAATAAAAAGTAGTCGTATTTTCCAAAAGAATACACCAAAAAAAATTTATATTTTAGAAATCTGGTATGTTAAAGTTAGAGGTTAGGACTATTGATTTCCCCTTTCCCACCTTTTGGGCGGGTATGCAACTCATAGATATAAATTGCCTCAAAATTATTTAAAAATACCATTTGAACTATATTGAATGTTATTTTGAAAAATTATAATTTTGTTGAAATTCTTCAATATTCAAATCTCATGCACGTGAAGTTTTTTTTAAATAAAAGTCAATGTGTTATTATATCGGTGTCAGAAGTGGGATAAAAACTTATTCTATCTGTGCATTCAGATAATTTATGGTGATAAATTGACCTTTTAGAGGAATAGAAGACTGTCTTCGAAGGTAAGCTTGATGCCTTTGAGAACAAGTTCGTTACTATTGATGGAAGTATTTGTAATGTTTGTGTCTTTCTCCCTAAGTTATATGTAGCGTAACACGCTTATAATGCTATTTAAAGCGCAACTCGCTGATAATATTATATAAATATATTATTATGTTTATATAATATAAGTGGCAGAAGGTGCCTATACGAATGACTCAAGTCAACTTGTAAAGTATGATCAAGAATGATTTTATTATTCAAAATTCACAACTATTTATACTTAAAAATTATCGATATATTCTTACAAATTATTGGGGACAATTCTATTACTCATTATAATTTGTTTTCTGGAGTAGTGTAATAAAATACATTCTGTGTCATTCATAATGCATCGTCATCAAAGCGACGTCAATGCTCTCAGTTTCGTTGGTCAAAGGGGACAACGAAAATAGGTGTTATGTATCAATGCAATAATTGGTTGTATTGCAGAATTTATTTTATTGTGTGGATTTGTTTACATGATTGTTTTTGTTTACACTTGAATCAATTAATTAATGAATGGTTATTCTTATTACACTACATATTGATTGATTCAAAAGTAGACGCAAAGCTCGAGAGCGTCCAAGAAAAATTCGAAGGCAATATACATTGCCGAGGAATTTGACAAAGTTCGAATAGTTAAGATAAGTGAAAGTGTTGGCGATTACCCAAGGATGAAGATCTTTTGACGAGCAAACTTTTTGGTCGATCTATAAAAAGCAGTTTGTTTTTGAAAGAATAATATTTGTTGCATACTGTTCTGCTTGTAATTAATAAAAGTGATTTGTATTGAAGTAAAGTGTGTTTTATGTGAAATGTAATAAGTAGAAGTTAATAAATAAAGTAAATAAGTTTGTATTGCGAACCCTTGGCCAAATATTACAGTATTTTAAAAAATGTTGGTAGTAATATCTACTAGAGTCGTGCAATTTAGTTAACTGGAGTAATCGATCAATTTACTTCAATCCACGCTACTGAACTAGTTCGTTAAATTTTACAATTTTACGTTTTTTTTTTACAAAGAAAAATTATCGAAAAAAAACTTAAAATAAACTAAATTATTTGATTCACATATTTATTAATTTATTTAAAATCACAAGCTGAAGCCAACAATCTAGAAAAGACAATTTTGGCATTTCCAGGGTTGGCAAAGCAAAGATGGAGGACTCCATCTGCTCTCAAAAAGTTAAAAACAAGAAATTGAAATCCACGACATATGTTTATTAAGATTCAAGTTGTACAGTTTTGGTTCAGGATTTTAGTTCGAATTCACAACTTTAAACAAAAATAGACCATTTCGTGATGTCAACACGGAACATCTGTTTCATGTACAATTTCTGCATAAATCAGTTGTGAGATTGGACAATTCATTGTCATTTAAATTTATCTAATCCTTTTTCCTTGTGGTAAACTATAAGTATTACATGTTTACGAGTTCGATGTTTTTTCTAGTTTTATTAAGTCTTTATTATTTTTTATTTATTTGTTTTAATTGTTTTGATTGTTTTACTAACAATTTTTTTTTATTTTAGGAGAATGAAATAAGAACGGCCATAAAACGATCTTGAAGCCACGGTCAGAAAAAAAAATGTTCATGATTGAATTCTGAAATTTTTCAACGAAAAAAAATTTGACTTCACGGTATCATCAGTCATATGAAAATTGAACTACATAAAATAAACTAGTGCACTAGTTATTTGAACTAAGTTCAATAGGTCACTGAACTGAATTAATTCATTGAATTAGTTTGTTCAAATAAAGAGCTTTCATGGGTAAAATGGAAAGAGCTTGAATAATGTGCTGCATTTTTTAAAAGTTTTTTTTAAATTTATATGTAACTTTTTACCTAATAAAAACATTTCAAAATAAAAATTACTTTGAATTGAAAAAAACCATTTTTAACACTCCATTTTTGATACCGAAGGATTTTTTAAGACAATTTTCTTATACATATGTTATGTATAAGTCTAATACATTATGTTATAATATTTGTTCCTTAATTCTTTTATCATTTTATATTAGAATTTATGAAAACATTTTTTGACAGCAAATTCATGTAAATTTTGAATTTATTCTTTTTTAGTAACCACATACTCTTACAAGTATTTATAACCGTTTTTTCTTTTTATTCCGGAATACTCTTAATTTTAATTACATTTCTAACATTTCTTGGTGTTGAGTTGTTAACTGAGAAAATTTTTTGATATCACTTTGTAACTTTGTCCAAGTCAATTTTTTTTTGAGACCACCTGTCTCTTTAAACCGAAAAATGCTCATGATATCGATACTCTCTCGTTTTGTTGTAAGTCTTATCTTAGAAATGCATGTATATGATTTTTGATGCTGGCATACTAAACATTTTTGAATATTTTAAATATTGAAACTGGAACTTGTTTACCTAACTCCCCAAAAAACATAAATTTTGTAGTCTTTTGGCTTAAACTATAATTTTTGTTTTCCGCCCAACTTCCATTGAAATATACAAAGCCCCATGACAAAACATACATAATACCCACCACATTAATCCTTTTACATCACCACCTCCCTCTTTTCCATGAGCTACAGAATTTAAATTGTCCTCTTGTTGCCTCTGGCACAGCCATGTTTACTTACATACATATTTCCAACGGAGATGTTATATCGACAAGGACATACCACATCTATCGGCATGTTTTCATTTAAAATCCTCTTTTAGCCAAACACAATAAAGCCAAATGGCACTCACAACTCACATGAATCTAAAACTCCTTAAAAACGAAAAGCCCTAAATTGTGGCATATATATATGTACAGCCGCGGGTGTGGAATTCCTATCCTTCCTAACCAACAGCCAAAAACCAAGCAATACCTATCTCTACACAAATTTTGATCCTGCGGTATTTAGATATATATTTTTAACAACCAAACAACCATCCTTCGACCGACCGATGGGTTGCGTCACTGCCAAAATTGCATGTTATTCGATTATCAGCATGACCAAAGTGCACTGATGTTCCCAAAAGGACCTACATAATAAAAAAAAAAAAATAAAAACACGAACAAGAACAGAGTCATGTTCTGCCAAAAGTCGCGGAAAACACACCCGATTCAATGACATCGAAGTAAAATAAAAATAAAAATAAAATCACACTATAACCGTATCCGTATCACCACCGTCCGCCACGCCATCGTTGCTGAGGAATAAACTGTCTACGAAGCAAAGGATGAGTCTCAGCAGTTTTCGAATCGTTATAACAAATAAAATCATCATTCCTGGCAATCAACACTTGGGCTCTTCTACTTTTCTCTCAACATCCGTACAACCCTTTAGCTTTATATGATGGCAATATAGATGATTACTATGGATTACTTAAGCAACAACAACCCTCTTCTGTAATATGGAAAAGGTAAAAGAAAGATTGTGTGCGCTCTATATCCGAAAGTGATAATGCAATCAATTATCCTTAGAACAACACCCGACAAGCGGATATGGGGTTGGGGTGGCAATGTGGCATGGCCGTGAGATGATACTCTCTCACATGCAAATTCATTTACCCATCTCTGTTTCAGTGGCGTATATATTTTCGATGGATCGAATCGAATACAGCAGTAGCAGTAGCAGCAGCTGCCATCATCTCGTTTCCTAGGTTTCAATTAATTACGTGCAGATGGGTGCAAAATCAACATAAATTCCATTCGTTCTTATCGCAACATCACACCCTCAATCCAATATAATAGCACGGCCCGACCGCCCTCTCAAAAAAGATTGACAATTTTTTTTTTTTTTTTGTTTTCACTCAAGTTTTTCATCAGTACAACTTTTCCCAAAACGATTTCTCCAAAAAAACAACGACTGTGCTGCGGAGCAGTTACAGTGGAACGCAGCCCTTACCCAGTTAATCGTTGCACCCGCATATACATAAGAGTGCCAATTCAGCATCACCCGACCTCCCCATTAGAATCCCAGTCGGTCCTTATACCCAATCATCCCTTCAAACAACAGTAGCGCCACGAGCAACCATCGTCGGAAGGTCGCAGCTGCTGCTAATATCAAAGAAATGTGTTTCGTTTTTTGTTTGTTTTTTTTTGTCGTTTTTACACTTTGAAGGTGCTTGTGCCCGCTCTGGAGCACAGACCCACCCCGACCAACCCTTCTTTAGTCAATGCCTGTGTAAACAGAGTAACCTCAGTTTAGTTCATGAATGGCAAAACACCCACAGCCAGAGCCAGAGCCAGAGCCAGAACCAAAGAACATCAGCCACCATCACTATAGCTAGCAGAGCTCTAGTCGGGTGCAAAAGCTTCTTCCTTAGGAATGTGGAGGGTTTTTGGTATAGGACCGGGCCTCTTCAGTATGCCCGAAATAATCCCCCACATATAGTAGCACCAGCTGTGCCCATTCTCACAGACCTTTCCCAGTGCACCCTGGCTGGATGTTGGTTGGTGCGCTGCTGGGAACGAGAACAATGGTGTCGGTGTTGTATGTATATATAGGTACATAGTATGTGAATGAGGGTTGCCTGTCAATCCAAGCTGGCGTTTGGAGCTTTTCTATTTTCAGAATTACTCGATGGAGGCTATTGCAGATGGGGGCCCTTAGTTCTCACTTTGAGTGTGTGTTTGTGTTTAAGTACAAGAAACCGAAACGACGAGGACTGTTTCCACCGTTATTCGGCCAATTCATTATTTTTATTTTGTTTCCAGATTGCGGTGGGAGTTTTTTTTTTTTTCTTGTGGCATGGAATAGAGAGTGGGAGGTGGGATTGGGTGTTGTATAGTGTATAGGAGGGCTCAGGGATAAAGAAAAGTAGTAGCAACGGTCTGTTACCATGAGCAAGCACCTTGGGTAACATTAAAATGCCAAAGGAGACTTTTTGGGTGTTGTGTGTTTTTTTTTGTTTGTTTGTAAGTGAGAGGTGGGAATTATATGGTGGAATAGGAGAATGGGGGCATCAGACGTCGAAACATACATTTCACTCATGTTTCGAGAAAGAACATGACTAGGAATTGGTATAAGGGAATCACAGAAAGTGTAGAACCGAAAGGTAAGGTATATGTAAGTTGATAAGTAGGAACACAAGAGGAACGATTCTAAGAGCAAATGTGGCATCGAATTGGTTGGTATATGGCATAGGTATATGGTATACGGTTGTAGTTTTTGTTTGTCCCTCTCGGGGAAAAGATAAAATCTTATGTATTTAGCAATTCGTATTTAAAATAATTATATGATTTTATATAACATAAATCATCGACACATACAAAGTTTTTATAAACAAAATTCTATAACTTGATAATTCCATCTATGGAGATTTTTTGGTTTTAAGGAAATGTTTACTAATAGTTTGTTGGTTTTTAGCAAAAAATAAGAAAGTCTTGCGATCTTTCAGCCTTACTCAAAATATGATAGGATCATTTAACTTTAAACTATATTTTAATTACCTGAAAAAGCACACTTATTCAAAAAATTAAATTAAGAATATTGCGTATACGCCACAGTATACTTATCAGATTGTTTTTTCTTTGTTTTAGAAAGAATCAAACTTTATTGGGGTTAATATGAAGGCATTATTTTTTTGCACTTAACAGGAAAATTTAAGTAGGTGCCTAGGAGCGGCAATATTCTAAAAACATTAGTTACCTAAAACAGAAAATTATTTATAAAAAACAACGAAAAATATTGTTGAATAATCTCTTCTCAATTTGTTCCATTTTGAAAAAATATATTTAGTCCCCAAAACCCGTTTTTGACCTTGATTTTTGACATCCACATTGTTCTAGTTGTTTTGAACACTTTTTTCAAAATTTCTGAAAAAGAAGGCGGATCTTTTGTTTTGAAATGAGTTTCATGGCAATCTTTATAGGAGCCCTTTTTTATTTTTCCTTTTTTTGGTTTTGAGTTAAATAGGGGAGGTCGGAGAGTATTGGAAAAGGTGTTATTTGAAAACGGAGGAGATTTTCGATTTGACTGGTTTTTGAGAAAGAGTATCTCAAAATATAAATGTTTACTTAATATCGTAAAAATTGTTTTTTGGACATAAAATCTTTAATTATGATTAATTTTTTTTTTGATACAATTTTTGAACAATTGGACCTAGTTAGATATTAATTTTTGTTAAGTTTGAGGTTTTTGAATAGTTTTTTTTTTTTACTTTTGGGACACACTTCAGCATCCAGAACAATGGGGACAAGTTTTAATTTTGAAAAACATATTTTTTTTTAATATTAAACCTGGTCCAGAACTGTAAAAATTGTTTTTGGTTGGGCGATATTTCTAAAGTGATTCGGCCATTTTTTTGGCTTTATTTCCTAACACCAAAGTAAATTGATATCACGTGTATTATACCTAACTTATTTTTTCTTTCGAACTAAAACTGATCAGACGGCCTGAAGACCTGACAACAAAATTTATTTGAGACAGTTTTGTGTACTCTGGAAAAACGTGTGATAGTAATTTGTTCTGTTTTTGTAGCTATTTATATAATATTTTTTTTGTCTTATTTATTCAGTCTTATTTAAGCACGTTAATTGCGTTAGAGTTAGTTTTTTTTAGTTCGTAAGCATTATAGATACTAATTAACAAGCTAACATCACCCTAAATAGTGTCTATGAAGAGTTGAAAATTAAAGCTTTACCTACCAAAAAAAATCATTTTTGTATTTCAAATTTTGTTTCTAACAGCTCAACTTTTATATCAATATTTGAAGAAAACAAATAACTTTATTAATTTTTTGAAAATGTTTACGACTTTCAAATAAAAGTATTGACAAATAATCATTTACCGTTAAAACAAAACCATCGACCAAGTTTTGTTTCAAAGCAAATCTAAAAAATCTATTTTGACAGTAATTTTATAGGTGGAAAATTTTGTATTTTCGAATTATTTCAGTCCAGTTAATTTCACATAAACCTCATGCTAACATTTTCCAAACACACAAAAATACAAATAACAAATCAAGTGATTTATTATTTTAAATTTTATTGATTTTCAAAATTTCTTTTATTAAGAGCAAGTACGTTTGACACAATGTTGCATTTTATTGGAAAATTGTTAAAATAAATATTGACACAATTTTATACAAAATTTTGACAAAAAAAAAATACACTTGAATCCATTCATCTGTTTAAATAGAGAATGTGGGGTTTTGAAAGCATGTAAATAAGTACATCAGGCTAAATGAACGTGATCGGAGTAAACAACAATTTTTGGTATTCAAATGATTCACTTAAAAAAAATTTGTTTTTCCATATTTTTTTAAGTTAATGCATTTTAGTAGAATATCGTTAATTAATATTTTCAAGAGTTTATTATTTACTTTCTTTAAGAATGTTGTTATTGTCAATTAAAATTGAGTGACAACTGACAATAATTATACTTGTAAATCGTCATACCTAAGTACGCCTAGAACGAAAGGTATGGTAGCTTATTTATAAATTTTATACTTAATTGAGATATGTAATGTATGTCATGTTAATGTAATAAAAAAAATGTAAACAATTTTGAAAATAAATAATTTTTGATAACAACACTATCTTTTCAAGGGTTATTTTCAAAATCATTAAATTTTTCTATAAGATTTTCAGTTTGAGTACATGTATACCTATGTATTTTTAAAAAACAAAAAAAAATATTTAAAATTTTGAAAAATTATTTAAAGGCAACAACCAGCGAATTAAAAAAACTTGGTATTATTTTAAGGACTTTTTTTTTGGTAGCAACCTTAAGGAACTCAGTTTTAAAAAAACATGATGTGTTTGATTGTTTGGCGATAGAAGCAAATGGTGGGATAGTTGAGAAATAAAATCCACCATACTAAGAGTAAAGTATTGTAGGTTGGTCACTTTCATTTTTAAAATTTAATGAAATTAAAGAATTAATTTTTAATTAAAAATAAATTGTTTTTCATTTTGAATGATTTAATCCTCGAAGAACAAGTAAAGCAAAAACATTCCTTGATTTTTATTATTTTTTTATCATCATTAAAATAAAACGATTGGACGAATCAATTTTAAAATGTAAATACATTTTTTCTTCTCTCAATTGATTTACAAATATTAATAAAATGGTAATAATAAATCGTCTTAACTCAAAATCTCTTAGCTGATGAAAAGGACATTTTTATGACCCATTGAGGGAGGAATTGTTAAGTAATGAGTCTCTTAAAGTTGAAACAGCTTGGTGAATATGAGTCTTATTATAATAAATACAATTTTGTAGAATAAAATGAACTCGTATAAATTGTTCCAGAGCGCAATTACTAACGAATAATTAATTTACTTTTTGCAAAGGTCATCATAATACATTCATTTTTATCGAAGTTATACGCTTTAAATCTTCACTATTGAAAATGGCAACCTGCATCAGTTTCTAATGTTTCCTAATGTTAGAATTCATCAGCTTCAGATTTAGATATTCGCTTATTTCATCAAAGTACAATAAAAACTACTAGCTTATACGCAACAAAATATATGTGTCAGTTTTCTTTGGCATGAAAACATTTTTGGTATGCACATTATACCAAACATTCGTCATATGGAACGTCATATATGATGAGAGAACACCTCCTAACCAAAATCATATTATTCATTATTCACAATAAAACAATATTTTATCAAACATTTTATTCGTCCGTCCCTCAGAAGTAAACACACAAAAAAAAAATATAAATCAAATTCTTTATATTTTGTATTTCATCTCTGTTTTCTATTTCCATGTCGGTTTTCGAAAATTCCCACATGTGTTTTTCAAAAAAAAAAAAAAAAAAAAATATAACAGAAAAACAGAAAAACTTTTTTGCAGCGCACCAAAACCATTTTGTTTTTATTTTTCTGATCTCATTCTCAAGTGGAAATATTGTATAAATATACCTATACAAAGAATTTCGTCTATGTCAAAAATATCCAAGCAACTTTTTCAACCCATATCATCCATTCAACAAAATTCAACTCCTCCCCCCCATCCGACCCCAACTCATCACCAAACCCAACCCAATTCAGCAGCTGTATAAATCTAGATACACTTGTTCGAACAGAAGGCATTACTCATGTGTGTTCTGTTTTACCCCAAAATATTATGAATTGCTGCTTTGAAAATTCATGTCGCCACTTTGTGAAAAGCCAGAAGCAGAAGACTAAAGCAGAAGCTGAAGCAAAAGCAAAAGCAGAAGCAGTAGCATAATGGCAGTGGAAAGCACCAGAAACAGTATAATATGCCAACTGCCAGAAATTTCAATTGCTTGCATGGCTGCACTGACGAAACCAAATCAAACCAAACCTAAGCCAAAGCCAAAGACAAGGAGGCAAGGCAGGAGAGGGACATAATGTAGTATATAGAGAGACCTAGAGGGAGATGTGTTTCTGTTCAATGTCGGTGCCTGTTTTTACCACCACCACCACCACCACTTCTACATAAACTACCATACTGTGCCACTAATCGAAGTCAAACAATGTGCCAGACGCAAAACACCTGCTTGCCAGATGTTTGCAAACAAACTGTTTCCTCATTGCCACAATCATAATCAACATTGTCATAGGCAGCGTGTTCTATGTTAGCTCCTCCACACCATCGTTGGATACAATCTCCTTCGTCATCATGAGGATGAAGGGGATTTCATTTGGGGTGTCTAGCCACCCCCTTTTACACTATTTATTCGTACCAACAACATATACTACTACCAAACCGACCGACCGACGCGACGCTACGTGACGCAACGCGACGCTTGAGAAACAATCTCAAGTCGAACATCAGCCCGCCACCCCCTTAACTCTGGCTCCATTGGGTGTTGACAGTGGCGGACTAGAACTGTTGTTGGCCCCTGTTTGGGAAAGGACATGTCTACGGCGACAACAAGGACGACAAGGACGTCGACTCTGGAGGATTTTGAGCAACAAACAGCAGGGGGTGAAATTTAAATTACAATGCAAACGAAAGGGTGGCTGTCGTTGTCGTCGGGTAGATGATTGGGTTGGTAGTTGGCTGGCCAAATAGGGTGCCACAACTGCAGCAGTGACAACAAACAATGGCAGCAACACTACCAGACCAGCAGCAAGCACAAGCAAGCAGCGAGCGCGGTGGTATAGTTGCTGCCTGTGATTGGTGAGCTTGAGTAATTAAATAATTTAATTCCATTCCATTGAAAAAGAAATGAAGCCTGCCCGGAACAGCAGCACCAGCAGCAGTCCCGGCACCAACAAACAATCAACTGTCAACATCTCACTTGCCAGCCAGTCAGCCGGAGCAACAACACACAGCAACTATACAACAGCTCCATCGCTAGCTGAGTACTCTTGTATATTCACTCTGTATACATCCCAGTTGCAGCCAGGCAGCCAGTTCAGTTGAGTTCGGTTGGATGGTTTGTGTATTGGGTGTTGATGATTTTAAAAGGATTTCTCTGCGGAGATTGGTATTTTATTGCACAAAGCAATTTAATTACTGTTGCAATTAAATTTTCAATAAATACTCTTTCAATATTGAAGCTTATATAAATATAGCAACATGCATAATATTGAATGAGGTGGAAGCGGGTTATGTTCTAGCACAGAGAAGTGGGGTGGGGGGGATTTATCTAGTTTGCATTTAATGTGATGGTTTGTTGATGATATATGTACAGTACATGGATAGACAATATACTAGAGATTGCTTTAGGGTATTTAAACAGTAGAATCTCTTTTCAACAGAAGTTAACATTTTATATTTATTTTTCTGTTTGCTGACTTTCGTGAGAAACCAAGTTACATCTCCCCTTTTTTCCATACTGTATAGCAAACATTTAAATTTTTTTACATTTAAAGTTTTATGTTCGAAACCAAACATTATGCCGAAAACTTTTGTTTTTTAAATTTCAACGAGCGATTGATGCTTCAATTCAAATTTTATTTCCTTCATATTAAAGTATAAACAAGGTTTTATGACGAAATAATAAATCAGTCGTAAAAGTTAGCAATTCCTTACAAAAAATATATACTGATTTTTTTGTAGTAGTTTCAGATGGGCTACAAAGGGCCGAAAAGTGCCGAAAAAACAGCATTCGTCCTAGGTCGCTAACTAAGGTGGTCTAAACAATAACGGAGTTGTTAAAGTATTTTTCATATCTTTAGAAGTGGGTCTCGAAAAAGGCAGGTAACTAATACCAACTAATACAAATACTCGTTTATTTTCTTTATAAATCAGCTTTTCAGTATTAAAGACGTTGTAAAGTTGGAGTAACTTTACACCTTCGATAATACGAGTTAATAAGTAAGGTTGTTATAGTTTAAAGGAACAATTTATAAAGTACTTTTCTTTTAAGTCTTTTTGGTCTTTTGCAGCTTACAGAATATTTATTTATTTTCTTGATGAAATCGGGAAAAACAAAACAAATTGCAATGAAGTATGATAGAACAATGAAGCCGAACGAATTAAATTTCAATTGAATTTTACAATTTGACATTTATAGGGTTAACACATGAGAGTCAAAATAAGATTTGTTTCATTTAAGGTTATCCATCGGATTTGTTTTGGTTCTGTTTTCGTTGTTCAGAGTTCGATGTTTTTTTTATTTTCAAATAACTTTTTCGGGGAAAAAAGAGGACAATTTCTTAAAAAGTTGGCGGAAGTTCCGCACCGGGCCTAACAAGAGGATGCATGGCATCCCTACTTTCATTGAATCTCTTAAATAAAAAACTGAACTTTTTGAATGTTATGATGAGCAATTTTTGTTAAAAACTTTATTCTCTTGAATCAATAATAATCAATTTTACACTTTAAGGCTGATATTCACCAAACGGTCTTTAGTTTATGAATATCTCAAAAATGACACGACCTAATGAGGAATAATTTTTTGAGTTAAGTGGCTCTTAAAGTATGAGAGCTCTCGATGAATGAAAATGAAGAAAAATTTCCTTATCTATAACTAAATTTTTCTCAACGATCTTTAGGGAATATTTTTATATAGCAGTTCACAATTTGCTTCAGGTGAATATTTGTAAGGTTCAACTTTCAGCAATGATTCACTTCAACTTTGCAAAATTATGCATTGTAAAGCAAAAAACGCCCAAATTTAGAATTCTAATACCTAAAAATGAAATGCTGGTAAGAAAAACAAACAAAAATGCCGTACCTGAAAAAAATTAGTTTTTAACCAAAATAGATTTATTTCACTTCTATGAATTAAAAACCTTCAACTTATTTAATTCAGCTCATAATCTTTTTTTTCGGCTTAGCAATTCATTTTTAATGGCTTCTTTATTTTAATTTTTTGCTTTAATCTAGGCTAGTTGCATATAAGAGCTGTACTTATGTTCTAATATTAACCCTGTCGCTCATTTTATTTGTCATTAAGTTTATTGCAGGTACACTTTTGAAGCATCAATAAGTTAGTGTTTTTTTAGACACTTCCTTTGGAATTGTTAAACTATATCTGTACATTAACATAAACAGAGATCTCACTGTAAATTGTTATGTTTTATATAACAAAAACAAAAAAAAAACATTGTTCATGTTAACAATGCACATCATTGAAGTAATTTCTGATTCTGCCACCTGCCATACCATATGTCTACTTTAATGGCAGGTGCTCCAATGACATTGTGATATAGGTTTGTGTGGGTGTTGCGTCGGTACAGTAGAGAAATGTAACACCTGCTGTGCATTCTTTCTTCCTTTTGCTGTTTTTTCGTAGTTTTTTATTTTTTTTTTTATTTTTGTGCAACTGCAAAATTTAATAATAGAATCCTTAGAAGACTGTTCTGAACTGACTGGTGATAATAATTTTTTTTTAAATTTCGCAGTATCAAGTCAAGATACACTAATTTATAAAAAAAATGTTTGTTTTTTGAATCTATAAGGTCGGTAAAAGCACTATCATGCGGACAGTTAACACATTTTTTCACTTGGGCCTAAAATTAGTTTTTTCTTTTAATAACTGTGGTTTTTCTGAAAGTTAAGATATATTTTAATAATACGTATTAAATTTAAAAAAAAAGTCAATTAAGTGCTTTAATTTTAGAGTCAGATTTTTGTTAGTTCCGGACAGTAAAATTCAGTGTCGGGACAAATTTAATTTAGTACCCGGACACAGTAGTTTTGTATGAAATAAAAGTGAATCCATTATCTTTGATCTGACAAAAATTGTTTAATTTTATAAAATATATCCCATATTTTTTTTTTGTTTTTCGACCTATAAGTACGAAAGGCTGCCGTATAAGTTTACCTACAAATATCATCACGCTTTTCAAAAAACCAGATGCCAACCGATTGCGTTATTTTAAATACATATACTTAAAAACGAAAATGATATTAAAGTATTTAAAGCCCTTAATAAATTATTTGATATGGTTTTTGAAAGATTGTCACGTCTCAAACGCAATATACTATTTTTTATAAAAGTAGTCGAAATCGCTCCAACCTCAAAAGGACAGACTTTTTGTATGTTTTCGCTGAAGCTTTTGGTTTGCATCTCGTTTTTTTTTTAATTTACGGCAAACTTACCGTACGGTTAACTACCTCCCGTTAATCTTAAAAGTTAATCTTTCAAATTGTTTCTTTTGATTATTCGATTTTGTTGCCAATGTTCAATTCAAATTTGATAGCTGAAAACCGTTGAAAAATAAGCCTGCCCCTGGCCACTGGTATTTATCTTTAGAGCTTAGTTCTACTCATCAGGATTCAAGTTTCATGTTTTTAGATTATTTTCAATTTTCTACAAATTGGACTGTTAATCATCTAATTTTAATGTATGAGTTTATCAGTTTATTATTATTTTTACCCACGAATTAATCATCAGATAAAAATGTTATATTTAGGTTATATCTAGTATCTTCTATAACATGCTCAAAAGCCTTTAATTACGTAATGCTTTTAAGCAATGTTTCTAAAAAAACTAAAATTAAAATCAGGCATTCTCTGACTCAAAAAACTTTGTCTGAATGCTAAAAATCTGGGAGAAAAAAAAAACACATTTCTCGTTCTTCAAATAAATAAGTAAACACGTAGAAGAATTCGGCCACTTTTGTCTCTCAAAACTCATAATAAGAATAAAATTAAATTTCAGTGTCCAGACACCCAATTTTTTTTTGTCAAAAAATAACTTTCAATCACATTTCTAAATTGTAAAATGTGCGGCCACAGACTTTTTTGAAAACATTATTACGAAATAAATATATATATCTACATAGGTACATATCTATCTAAAATTACTTTTAACAACTTTAATGCATTTATTATAAAAGATTAAGATGTATTTATTATTGAAAATAAGCTACTTTGTGTTAAAATAGAAAAATAAATACTACGATATTAAGTTAATTTACAAAACTGGTTCACTCAAACATTATTACCCCGAATTTCTAAAAATAATAATTCCCAATACTTACATTTTCATGCTTTTTTTTTAAGCCAGTAGTACATTCAATTCATAATAATATCAAGTTGTTTAAAAAACGCTTCCTATTTTTCTTTTCAATATTTAATGCTCACATAATTTAAAAGTGAAACAATTAACACCAAATAGTCACTACTAAAGCTTTTAAGGTATAATCACACTTTTCTTTATAAAAAGAATAGGAAAACAGTATTAAAGTATGTATTATAAATAGAGATAAATATATATTTCCCATTAGAACACCGTCTGTTAAATTATTTATAGAAAAAGCTTATGAAAATCGTTATTAACCGTGTTTAGGAGTTTATGGTAGGTACTCAGTGTTAATTTGTTGATTCAAGATAAGGATCACAGTGTTAATATAAATTTTCGTTGATATTAAACATGATTATCCTGTTATTTTAAGAAGGTATATTGTTCTTAATTTACAAAAAATTATTTTATATTTTTTTCAAAACTCAAAAATGTTTTGAAAGTTTAAGTGCTTTTTTAAATTTTGGATACGTCAACTGGCATATTTTGGAACTTTTTTTTATGTGAAGTAAGCCAACATCTATTTGAATTAATATTATTTTTTTTTTAAGCCGAGGAAGACATTTTCAAATTCGGATTCCAAAAAGACTAAAAAAAATATATGAAGAAGTAACGTTATTTTTCGTCTTTAAAAAAATCACAAAAACCTGTCAAAATGCTGCCCAAATACCTATACATACAAAGATTCAAGAAAATCCACCCACCCGTTTTGGCCGTGGCTTATTGGATAGATAGATAGAACTGGGAAACGCACTTTTTTCGACTTCCCAATGATAGTAATGTCAAGTTTAATTAAAATCTCGACTTTGAATCTTTTCACGAATCCAAAACTAGCCATACCTACAGCTATAGTAACCTACAGTCACAAGTAAAACAGGCATTAGTGGATTTAGATGCATCCGGCCATGAATTGTAAATTAAATAAAAGCATAATTTATTTTAATAAGGGCAACCCATATCAGTACGGTTATCTATCGAATTCGTTTACAAAATCAACTTAGAAAGTTACTGCAAAACATTTACCAACTATATACGTAATTCTGCCTACCATATTCAATTATATCCTTACAGCCATGACAATTTAGTATTAAAATTAAAAAACATTTAAGTCATAATTCGCACTGATGTAAAAGGAACTAACCTACCCTCATTATAATGTCATCCAACATTGTGCTCGTTTTAAAATTTTGTCCATTCGTCACACCCGCAATTGCCGCATCAAATACATTCAACATCCATCATTCCTGTATAGCAGCAATAAAGTGCCGAAATTGAGAAGCTAACACTAGAAATATCTATACTTTCAACAACATCCCCCCACAGAGCCCACCCTTCAAATTTTCCTTTTATATTATAACGAGCCAGTAGCCAGAGGAAATGAGAACACTGAGAGAACAGTCAAACCCCAACCCTAACATTTTGAATAATAATGAAAAATACAACAACAACAACTGTCGAAACTACAAAAATACACATTACACATCAATGACATAACGGAATGTGTTTGGACAAATATTTGCAACAAATGTTTTGACAGAGAGAGAGAGAGAAAGAGAAGCTGCTGATGTTATGTTAGCACTGTGCTGTAACTGTTACCTATATATCAGCACATCACTACATCAGCAGTTATCTAAACACAAAACAGGGTGGCCATAGTGATGCAAATAATATCACAGCAAACATAACATAGATATACACCAATGTACCTATGTTGTGTGCAGCAAAGATATTGCTAATCCTCAATATGGCCTGCTGCCATCATTAGCAGCTGTGGGGTCGTTTCAAACACCGGCTGTGCCTGCCATCCATCTATAACTACAATATTCAACTCGACCAAGACCAATTCTTTGGGAGAGAGAACTACGGGAATGGTTGGTGGGACGAATCCCGCTCGTCTGTTATCAACACTCGTTGTGTTTTGTATGTTCTTCGCCTCTGTTCAACAGCTGTTCATTACATTGCGCAAAATCCAATAAACCACCTCCCTCTCATCCCCCCGAAACACACTCACAACCAAAGAAAAACTCATTTTATGGAGCAACTAAACCAAACTGCTGCTGGAAAATTAACGTTCAGACAACAGTACAGAATTGAGGTACAGAGCACAGCAATCACCCACATCGAAATCACTTCGAAATCGACCTCGGTACTGGGAGCATGTAACTCGCTTTCCACGATTCAGTTGGCAAGGCAGTTTGATAGAGAAATTTAATATACAAAAAAAAAAAAAAATTGGTGTACCGACACAAAATATCTTCTAGATACTCTCTGTTTTATTTTTGTATTTGTGGAATACGCGCGGCAGTTCCTCTTCCTTGCTTGTGGTTTCGAAACGAGACGGCAGCGGCGGCAGCGGCGGCGGTGCACACAACATCCCTAGTTTTATTTGCTTGCACTTCACTGCTTCAGTCGAATTTTGACTTTGGAACGGTTCGAACGTGTTTCGTATAGTGGAAATCCCGATTTTTGTACTCTATCGGTAGCGGTACCAAAAAAAACCTGTTTATCCAGGTAAAAAAGTGAATAAACAAAAAAAAATAATTACATATTTTATAATACTTTCGTGTGGATGAAAAAAGTGATTTCAGCAGTGACAAAAACAAGCTGAATTTGCAATGTGAGAAATAAAACGACAAAAATCAAACAGTTTTTCCAAGATTTTATTGGAATAGAAAAAGATTTATAATAAAATTTATAAGAAAACTGCATTCCAGAGTGAACACGTGTTTCGATTCAATCTTATTTGGAAAATCGCAAATAGTTCGTTGATGGTAATTACACGCTCGTCGCGCGCGCAAAATTTAAAAGAATACAAAAAAAAAGACTCGTTAGAAAATAGGTATAAATACAGTTAGTCTCCGACTCCATCTTTCGCTCCACAGACATAACAGCAACTACTTACATCTTGTATCAATTTAAAATAACAAAGAATATAAACACCGGCAGAGGGAAACAATAGCATCATCTGTCCGGTTAATTATGGTGAGTCAGCATCTCATCAGTAATGGAATTTTTACTTTTCTTTTCTTATTTTTGTTTTTGTTAAATAAATTGGAATGCAGTTTTGTGTATCAGCAAAGAGTGTAATAGATAACATGAGAAATGGGCGGCCAGGGACCTCTTTCTTTTCATTATTAAATTGTTGTTGGTTGGATTGGTTCATTCGGTAGTGGTGTTTCTGTTTCGGTTTTGCCAGACATTTGTGCAGGTGGTTTGAAGGTTCTTTTTGCGGCTTTTTTCAAACATTTATGTATTTTTTGTTTTTGTTTTGTACTCGTATCTGTATGTTGCGAATGAATTATTATTAATATTTGTATCTTAATTATACAGCTGTTTTATAGCAGATCTGTTAATTTTGTTTTGTGTTCTTTTTATTTATAATACACTCAGCTAGGTATACCGTTCTGAATCCGACTTGCACGTGTTCAAAAAACAATAATGGAATTTATTTTTATTTCAAAAGTGACTGTTCCGTTTTGTTTTCTTTACATTTTTTTTCTGTAGGTATGTAGGCATATTGTGTTATAGAAAGTGGAATTTTATCACAGATGTGGGGAATTAATTCAATTTTATTGTTTTTTGTATTCAATAATAGCCAAGTTATAGGTCAGGGATGTTGAAAAATTGTAAAGGTAGGTAATGCAGTAAATGATGTCACATTGTATTTTTCCAAATAGACTTTGTATCAAACTATTGGTAGGTAGGTACATCTACATAAAAAGATTCATCTTTTCACGAATTGGTTCATTTTTCTTTTTTAAACAAAAACTGGTTTCTCCAGACGACGACGACGCTTGGAGTGTTGTTTTTCTTTTATTTACCTGTTCGGTAAGCTAAAAGAAAAAGAATGAATTGCTATAGGTAAAAAACTGGATTTTTTCATTTCTTCAGTGCGGTGTGTTGTGCTTTACTTGAATTGTTTTCGATATGTTTATAAATTATGTAGGTACAATGTACTTGAAGACTAAGGTACGTTGAACTGTTTTCTATTGTCGTCATATATGTAGGTAAAATGGAAATTAAAAATTGAGGTTTTTTTTATAAGTTTTTATATTTATTTATGCGAATCTTAATATTTATGACAATGCATATTTTCAATCAAAAAAATTGATTAGCAACTGTGTACAATGTACATAAGTACCTTTTCTAATAAGAAACAATAATGATACGTCTTTTTTACTTATAAGTACCTACCTATTATATTATTTCCAATATGAATTTGTTTATTTACATTTAAAATGTAAAAATTTAAATATCTTGTAAGGATATAGAAAAAATCAAAATTTATTACTCAATATCTCCAAAAGCAAGTTAACAACAAAATCAAAAATTTTGAAAAGTGGAGTAGGTAAACTCTCTTTAGGAGTGATTGGGAAAATTTTCGTAAGCATTACTTTTGTTTACTAAAAAAGATGTTCGGAAAAACGTTCCATTCATTTTGTTTTGGTTCTGTTTTACAAATTTAAATTCGAAAACTCAAAAAAAGTTATCATTACCTGACAGTTAAATTGGCCAAAAGAATGTTTAATTTTAAATTTTAATATCAAATGATATACCTACCTAGGTAGAGCAGATTATGTAATGAATGCAAATCGTAAACAATAAATTAAAATTTATATGCACTGAAAAAAAACTGTCAAAAATTACCGTTAGGTTGGTATAGTAGGATAAATATAGTTTTTTTTCAGAATTTATACGCATTTTTATTTTTTTAACTAAAATATTTATTTGGAACTTAATTAAAAACAGTTTAACAGTTTTTTAACAAAAATATGAAATTTTATGTTATTAAAAAAATAGTAAAATTGCCATTTTCGCCATTTTATCGTTTTTTAAAAATATTTTATCAGCTTTTTTTCTATTTTAGTTTCATTTATGTTAATACCATTTGGAGTTTTACTGCTTTCATGCTCTATATTTCAATTAACTGCACCAGCACCTATGGCTCTTTTTGAGTGAATACATTTAGAAATTCTAAAAAAAAAAATGGACAGCTATTCTAGTTTCAATTCTTATATGCGTAAACATAAAATAGAAAAACATTTTTGAGTTTAGTTCATTTCTGGGAAAGACTATAATGTTCATTTTTTGAAACTTATCTTAAACCAAAGAATTTTTAAGTAAACAATATTTAAAGGCTTGTTTCATAATATTATTTCATAAAGTTTCAACTAAGTTACTTGGAAACTACTCTGCAATTAACGACATCATTTAAATTTCACAAAAAATCTGAATAGCACTAATTAGCAATTAAAATCGTGATAACATTTAACTGGCCAGATGTTGTGCTGATTAGCATGTTCAACTGCCAAGTAAAACAGCCACATGTGTTTGTGGGACCTTAAATAAATAAATTTATAATGGTTCCTTCATTTCACTTTCACTATCGCGCGTGGCGTGGCGAAAATAATATCCAAAATGCTTTAACAATATTTTAAAATTTTATCAAAAACATTTACATACATTAGAGTCAAGACAAATAAAAATTTTTACAATAGACTTCAAAATTTTTTAAAACAGTATCCAAAAGGATTTGGTATACCTACATAATGTATTTCATTTTTAAATATTTAATAGTTCTATATTTTTTTAATAAATATGCGATTAATCTCTCCCTGAACTGCTAGCAATAAGGTAGGCATGTAAGATACTTAAACAAAGACCAAACCAAAACCAAAATGCGGCTATATTCGCAGACAGTCGGGCAGCTCTCAAAGCCATTAACTCGGTCACATCGTCATCTTAATTGGTCCAGCAATGTCGCGATGCACTTGCGAGCTTGAACATTAACCTCTTTGTCACCCTGATCTGGATTCCCGGCCATAATGGTATCGAAGGAAATGAATGGGCTGAGGAGCTAGCCAGGCAAGGGTCAGCCCTTCATAGCTCATTTGCGGAAATGGTCAACATTCCTCTTGGTGCTATGAAGGGGAAAATCTTTTCTATCTATCAAACTGAATCAAATCGAAGGTGGAGCAATTTACCCAATTGCATTATATCTAGAAAATTATGGCCCACCTATAAAAAAACCCGTACAAACGATCTTATATGCAGGCCCAAACAAGACATAGCCAGGGCTGTTGCGGTATGTACCGGACATTTGCCTATAGGAGTTTATGCTGAGCAGTTAGGCATTTCTCACAACACGTCTTGTCGTAGTTGTAGTGACCAACGCGAAAGGGAAACGGTAATCCATTTCCTCTGCAAATGTCCTGCTTTGGAAAAAATTAGAATGCAATCCTTTGGTAAAGCATTCTTTTACGAACTCGATGAGCTATCTGAGACGAAGATCAGAGATCTGATCTTTTTTCTCAATGCGACAAAATGGCTCTCACATATACTCCGCTGTGAAGCTTCTCTGTAAATCTTTCACTTTCTATCATAGGTCAAATGAGTTATGGTAACAAAATGGCACACTACTGCGCTATTTGGATCACAGGCTAGGTTGCCTCGAAATCGCCATTTCTACCTGCCTACCTTATCTCTCCCTTTTATCCTCTAAACACAACAACAACATTGCAATGTCTTAAATCTTGAACCTTAAAAGCTTAAGGTAGATAAAAAATAAACCAAAAAAAAAAAAAAATATTTTGTATGAACAATTTGAGGAAAATATTTCAAAAATTTAACAAAAAGTTGGATATCAAATTTTTGAATTTTTATAAAAATTACCGTTACTCGGAAACCGTTCTTTATAAAAAACCAGTTCATCGAAGCATCCAAAAGCTGAGAACTATTTTTGAGATATGTATGCGCTTATGACTTGGTCGTGAAATATTGAATAGAGAATACAACGAGCAATGTGGCCGAATCAACAAATAATAAAACTTAAAACATGGTTTAATTGCGATGTAGTTACTGTGCAAAATTATGGGCTTCGAAAAATACCCCTAACTTACCCCGAGCCTTAAATTGAAAATTTCACACTAGATACCCTTATATAAGTAAGCAAGTCATAGAAATTTCGAGATTCTGCTAATGATCGGCATCTTTAAAGAAATGTGTCAATTGATTGAGAACACTCTAATTGGGCTTCAAAAGCCCAGTATTGTTAAACAAAAGTTTTATATTTTTACCCAAGGGCTTTATAAGTTAACATAACTTAAAAAAGTAAAGTAAAAAAAGCATACAACATCTATTACATAAAAATGGCTCCCTAACTTGTTCCAAGAAAATTAAATAAAAAAAGGGCGATAAGTAGACACTTTTAATCCTCACTTTCTCTTATAAATACATATATATCTCATTAAAATAAGCTGAATTCTATTATAACTTAAATGCAACAACAAATAAAAACTCTCATCTTTCACTCGATAGTCAGTAAGAGAAAATCAAACCATATGGCTGCAATAATTACATAAACCCATCGCCAAACATTTATTGCACTTCTTAATATCAATCCATTAAAGATAAACCCCACTCACAAATGCCTGATTTTATTATCCTAACGCTCTTCCTCTTTTCGAATGTCATTTTTGTAAGGACGATTAGCCATCAGAACAAAACAAACATTAAAATAAAGAAACACCACCACTCACCACATTACAACATGCGAAAAGTGTCCTTATAAATTTGCAAGGATCCCAGCTGAAGCAATAATTTGCGGTATAGAATTCAAAATTTGCACAACTTCCCCCATTTAAACGAAACAACCATCATCAGCGAGAGAGAAACTACCCTTATGCTGCACTTTTATAATCGAACATCTGTGGTCTTTTCTTTTCTTCGTCGTCACACTAAAAATAACCCTTCTATATATTCTTTTTGGGATTTAACATCACACTGTACAAAGAACCCTAGACTCTGAGCATTAAGCTTTTTAGATGTAGCACGAAACATAAGAAAGAGAAAAAAAAAAAAACAACAACACGACCGTAATTGTTTTACTTTCTCTGTACTTTTCTAATAACCGTAAAACTATGCATCCGCCCGAGACTGAAGTTGGTTTTTACGCTTTTTGCGGGCCGGGCCTCATATGCGCGCTTCTATTCACCTGTGCCTGCAGATGTCACATCATTAGTCTTCGTCTCTCGCTAGCTATACATCGAGCGTAATTGTTTGTTTGTCAGAAGTGGGATACACAATACAAAACCCCCACCTGACGCCAGCCTGTTTTTCTGTTGTCGTTGTCGTCGTCGTCATCGTCATCGTCAACAGACGAAACAAAATTGCTTACTAGCTAATCACGTGATTGATTGATTGTGGATGTGTGTGTTAAACGAGGAGGGTGCGAAAACGGTACTTTCTAACACACCGATGAAGGACTAAGCCAATTTGTTCACAAGGATATCGTTTTGGGGGGGGGGGGGGGGAGGATTTGAGGGTGCGATTGATTGAACTCACTCGACGTCAGGGAGGATGAAGAAGATGGTTGCAAGAGTGCTGGGCTGTGGTGTCGACATTTGACGAGTTTATTTTCCCCCACACAAAATAGTATTATAGGTTAGGGTTGGGAGAGAAGAGGAGTAAGGATTTCTCTAACTAATTGGCTAGAATACAGAAGGTATCGCGATGAATTAGTGTAGCATGTGGTTTCCGCATTGAGTATAAAAATAATGAAAAAAATACTATTTTCGATTAAACAGCACCTGGGGGCCTCAAAGTTTTGACATCAGTCACATGTCAAATTGAACCGAGCCACCCACTTAAGTGGACCGATATCCATCTGCATTGAGCAAATTTGCTTTAGCTATCAATGTGTCAACATTAATTGGTGTTCATATCCTCGACTGGCGAACGGAGTTGGTTTGGAGTTGACCTCTGTGTTTTTGTATATAGAAAAGGTTAAACAATTCTCTCTCTCTCTCCCTCTCCATATTATAATATGTTCGAATATTGATGATGACTATACAAGTAGTTTGCAGGAGCCTTGAAGTGTTTGGATATAAATTATGAATGCAAATTGAGCAAAATTGATTTAAGATTGCTCATGTTCATTAGAGGAGAAAGCTCATAGAACATAACGTAGTACGTTAATATTATACCACAATCGGTCTAATTTTCCTCTCTGACATATCTTATCCATGCAAAAGGATGTATATATTGTTTACCTATATATAGCTAGAGTGAGTGGGAATTTTGCCGACATTGGCAGGTTGAACAGACAAATGAACGTGTGGCCAATTACACTTGTCATTTGGGTTTCTTGACAAGGACATCATATGTCCAAATTCAAACAATATCCAAGTTGCGATGATTATTGCCAATGAATTATGGGTATATTGTGTTGTAGATGGATGGTGTGTATATATTTTCTGTTCATTGTACTTATATCTCTGATATATGTTGTGTTGTATTATTTAGGCCAGTCGGTAGAGGATTTTTTTTGTGTAAAAACACACTTTTTAAATTTTATGATTGCAATTGAAAGGTAGATGGATTTGGAGTTTTAAAAAGAAAATGGCGCAGCTGTAACAACTTCTGCGCATTGGGTGCCATTTTGAAAAAAAAACTGCACAAATTTTTCATATAATTTCAGAGTTAAGGCACCAAAAAGTAGTTTTATGTCTGTGTTTTTGGTTAATATAATGTTAAACAAATACTTTTAGGAGTTTTAATTCTGTAAGCGCAGCTCTAATGAAAATATTTAAAAAAAAAAATTCAAAATGGCGGCAAACGCATATTTTTAACAGTCACGCCACTTTAATTAACAGTTTAGAGTCTACCCCATCTATCAATAAATTTCAATCGTAAAATTGGAAATGGTTGAGTTGCATCATGGACATTATTTTGTTCCTCTGTCCACTGGACTAATGTACCTATTTTCTTTAACAATTGGTTCTACCTAAATGAATATTTGATTATGGGAAAGAAGATAACAACCACATGTTGTTGTAGATACTTAAGGAGAAATTACTCAGTGAAGAATAATAAAGTGTATCCTTCAAAAGACCATCATGATCATTATTCTCAAAGGTAATGTAAATGAGTTTTAACTGATTGGTTATTTGTTTGCTTGATGATTTTTAAATATTTTAAAATCTTTTGTTTCATAAAATTTTTAGTTTTAATACTAAATACTTTGGGAAAAGCAGCTATGTCACACAATTTGTGAGCCGTCCACTCTGGTACAATTTTGTTTTTATGTATTGAGTATTTAATTTAAAAACCACTGCAACTGTTTCGAAAAAAAAGACTATTTAAATATAGCATGCAAAATCAATGAATAATAAATTTTAATAAATAATATAAAAAAATGTTCATTAAATTTTTTTCAAAAAGGCAATTTTTCAACAAAAAAAAACAACAAACTATTTTTTGGGCTTAGGTACCCTTAATAATAGTTAATAGTTTTAGTTTGCGTTTGTGTGGTTTTTGAAGATAGGTCTAAAGAAAATTAATCAAACACCTAACATGCCAATATTAAAAAAAAATGTTAAAAATTTTAAAAGTTACACGAGTTTTGATGAAAAAAAAAATCAGTAGATATTGCAAAAACGGGTCACTAAATTCTTATTAAATTTATAATTGAAAGTATCTTAGGAGGAAATTTTTTTAAATTTAAATCTAACAGCCCAAAAACAAGTTGATTAATTCTCATGAACTCAATAAAAACAATCCAATCATATTTTTTTTTTAAATTTTCATAATCCATTTTAGCATTATTTTTTTTTCCTTATTTCACACTCTCGTGGAATTCTTTAAAAAAAAAAATTTGAAATGAAACAATCTGCATTTTATTTCGAACCGTTTATATTGTTATACAGTGGGCCAACCAATTTACACTAATCGGGAAAAATTGGAAAAGCAGTGTAATATATCTTTTTATAAGTGTTCTTAAAAACGATGTTGGGTTTGTTCTGATATTTAAAATCTGAAGAAATGTTAATTCTTTTATTTTCAATCTCAATGATCTCAGACAGTATTTAAACAGTGCCAAGGATAATTATCTTTAAATTTTTAAAAGAATACATTTGAACACTTTAACATTTGTTTGGGATGTACCTCTATTTTTGAAACTAAAACTAATGTCTATTTTGTTTCACATTACAAAAATATATATGAAGCCGTTATTTAAATTTTCAATTTTTTTTATTTAAATATCGAATACTTCTTATAGATGTTAGATACTTTTGGATGAAAAATTTGATTACAATCAGATTAACTGTTTTTTATAAAAACAAAAATAAAAAAAAAATTAATCTATGGAAACAGTACCTCCCACATTTTGGAACTTTTGTTTTAATTTAAAATGGAAAAGAAAAAAAGTCAAAAATTCGTCGTAGTCATTTTCAAGAAAAATGCCCAAAAAAATGTATGACAGGTACCGTTATTTTTAGTTTAAAAAACTCAAAAATACGCGTTAATATGTGAGGTGATTGAATTATGAATCCTGTCTATACGACACATAATTTTCTGTTTAATTTTTTTGACAACAAAATATTTTTTGGAATTTTTTTTTTTGCAAACTCGATATTGGATATTTTTTTGTTTGAAATTTAATTTTTAAAAGTGTATTATTAAATACTAAGAACATGCATACATATTACTATTTTCTAAAGAAATTTTATTTATAAAAAAGTTTTTTTTTGAAAAAAACTGATGCAAAACTTTTTGAAAAAAAATTTAGTTAATTTATATTTATTCGATACAATAGATATCATTCTTAGTTTTAAGCACACATTTTTTTGGCTTATTTTAACAATTCAAATAATGAACTTTTTGTATTTTGGGTTTGGGTTTATTATAAAGTACTTAAACATAGGACAAGTTCTTGCGATCCAGTCGTGCATTTTAATTTTGCTTTTGTCTTTCCAAAATGTCCTTACGATTCAATTTATAGATTAAACTGTACCACTATTACGTTTCCAGCTCTATCCATTCCTTAGATATTTTTTCCCACTGTGCGTCGTAATATCGGCGAGGACAAGAAGCAATGCCAGCGTATTATAGCTATCATATACTTATATTCGTACATATTATGGTAAATCATTTGGCGTTTTGTGTTTTCTCAAAAACAATGTTCTCCATCACAATCTGCATAGACTTCTTGATGGCCAATGTGCTTCTAACTCAATCCATGTGTTACTCAAATTCAATTCAAAAGAGAGTTCCTGATCGTCCAGCATCAGCATCGACATTAAAAGCAGCTGTCCAAAGCATATATAGAGTCGAGGAAGCAAAAGAACAAAAAAAAAAAAAAAACTGAAGCAATGATGATTTCCCGGAAAATAGTAGATACTACCCAACGCCATATGCCTGCCACCAACAGCATCGGAGCCCTCTCCATACTCACCCACTATAAACTGGCCAAAGCCAGAGTGTATTATTATAATTTTTTTTTCTTCTACCACCCCTTGAGGCAGCTATATAACGAGAACCCGTCGTCGTCGTCGTCGTTGGTTTTTGGTCGTCTATCTGTAGCAGAACAACTAACAGCAGCGGAGTATAGCAGCAACAAAAACGTGTGCACACTTAAAAAGAATCTGCTCCAGACATTTTCAAGCATCTGCGCTTCATCTGGTGCTGCTGGCCTCTATCCCTTATACCATCTATACTCGTATATGACTGCGGACCGATATGGAGGAACTTTCAAAATCACTGCAGCAGTTGAGATTACAGTCAAATCTCTGTGCTCTGCTGTGTTGGCTTTCGACTACGACTACAACGACGTCGACTATATACGAGAACTAAGAACCGCCAACCGACGACGACGACTAAGCGCCTTGTGTTTCTGATGGATGCCTGATGTTGAATGTGCTCTGCGTTATACGTCATAGAACTGCCACTACCGATGCCGCTGCTGCTGCTTCTGCTCGTTCGTTCCTTACCATTCTCTGCTCGGTAACATTTGGCAAAGCAATATTAGACTATTTGCCCCCCTCTATAAGTGAGAGTGCCTTGTGGGTGGGCTGTTATTCTTTCCAAATCGTCCGTTTTCGGAAGGCCTATTGAGATGTATAACTCACTTAGTGGTAACAAGTGTTGCTCGATTGTTTCGACGAGGCAGCTAACATCAAACACCTGCCATGGATTCGCAAAAGCTCGAAATGGAACTAAAAAAATAAACCAAAGTATAATCAAAAATCATTTCGCCCTCTCTCTCTCTAGCTCTCTCCGGGCTGGAAATGGGACTGGGATTGACAAACAATTCTGTTTTGTGTGTGTTCCAAAACTCCATGCCGCGCTCCGGTCCATCAATGCATATAGAATGGGGGTTGATGATGATGATGATGATTTTAAGGCGAAATGTTGGCTGAATCTGGTTCTGGCTGAGTGGTGGAGTTGGACGGACACACACAGCAGAAGTAATTTTGCTGTAGCCCCTTGCGGGTAGTAATCTCGTGAAAAACTTCCACTTTGGCAAAAAGGTAATAAGAGAAATGTCATGAACACTCGGCGATGGATTTTTCACCACCATCATCGTCGTCGCTCGTCGTTCCACCATGCTTAACCAGCACCATCAGTGCGGCGCACATCTGCTCTAAAAGAGGAGCAGTTGCCCCGTATTCCGGCCGGGGGTAGTTTTCAAAGAATACAAGACTTGGCTCACTAGAGGAACTGGCTATGGGGTGGTGGGAGGTATTATGGTAGAGTAGCAGGCTGGAGGAGTTGATAATGGGGGTGGAGGGGACTGTTTTCGGAACAAAACAAAAACTGTATAAGAAAAATAAAAATTTGAAAATACTGTTAAGGGAAAATATTTTGTGTTTTGTGTGTGTTTGGCATTGGCAATATACACACAATTGTGCCTTCAGCAATCTCTGAAACCCCCCTCTCTTCGATCCTATATATGGTTCACTCCCATGCTATATCCATGGTTCAAATGTCAGCTGACACTTGCAGATAAAGCCGACAAAGGGAGGATGGGATCTATTTTTCATCTCAAATATAAACATACATATCTACCTACATTTATATAATTCGATACGATATATATGTAGGTTCCTATACCTTACCTACACAGAAATATATATACGGAGGGCTATCATGCTGGGAGTGGAGTAAGTATAGGAAGGTATTTCGAATTCGTTCAATGTTCAATGTCTATAAATTCTTTGGAATTGGAATTGACTTGTTTGGTCGTATGGTCGTAACACACGCGCACAGGTGGCTGTTTTTATGTGAATCTAGAACACCATCAAATGTATGTAGGTATATGCATATAAACAAAAATTGTAGGCTTCTGGGAACGTAATTAAGATGTTTACCTTACTTCTTTTGTATTTGAAAAAAAAAAAATTATTTTCTATTGTTGCGTAAAGAAAAGTTAAGAACTTTTGAACCTTATGTCCTAATTTTTGCTATCTGCTTCAGAATTGGCATTTCCTTATTGCAGTCTATTTCAGTAAAATTATTGAACTACACACGTTTTTTTTTTGATTTTTTTAAGGACCATAAACAATGGCACCTGAAATTCTTTTTTTTTTTGGAAAATTAGATTTTTCTCGAAAGTGGCTCAGATGATTTTTTTTGAAAAAAAAAAAATTATAAATTTGCACGTTTTAACTCCCAAAAATATTTTTTTTTATTTTCGATTTTTTAAAAAATATTTCACCTTATTTTAATGACAATTTTTATGGAAAAACATCTAAAATCTATTATAAAGTAGGTAGGTATTCTATAGTTAAATTTTGAAAAAAACGTTTGCCCTTAAAAAAAACCACGACAACTCTACTATCTTCCATAATTTGAACAAAATTAAATTTTTATTCTCGAAAATAACGGCACCTTATATCTTACAAATGTTAAAAAACCGTTTTCAAAAATTTCAAATTGCTCGAAAACAGGACCTGGATCCAAGCCAATTTCTTTCCCCCTTATCATGACATCTTAGGGATGATACAACTGCAAATTGCTGTTTTAGAATTGCAGAAAATCTTACAACTGCAGCTTAAAACAGGCAATTGGCTTCAATACTCGTAAAAATATAAAATATACATACATACAAAAGTACCTACATATTATGATGTTATTGCACTGTGACCTACTAGAAATGTATTTTTTATTATTTTTTCTGTTACTTGCTTTCCTTTCTGAGAAAAATTCATAGGGTGAGTTAAAGTTATGCATGTCACTTTATTGAAGTGACATTTTTCTATTTTGCTGTCACAAAAGAAACAGGAAAGCTGAGTTATTCCTTCGGGTAAGAAATTTATTATATAGGTATATATTTATTTATTTAAAAAGGTCAATGATTTGTTTTTTTTAAAGAAATTTTTGGAATTATTTCTGTTGCCAATTATGGACATTTAAAATGCGTTTAAAAAAGGAACCTTAAAGGTTACTCTTACTTACAGCCTCTACCTGTTTATATATATGTAGGTATTGTGTGCCAGCTTTTGGTGTAGAACTTTGAATATATATGCGGTTGTTGACGAGACGATACACTCAAATAGTAAGTATCGCCTCGGCCTCGTCTCGGGACCGCGAATTAACTTGGATTCGATCCTCTCGGAACTATGTTTTCGTCTTTGTCCCAGCCCTAGATGAGAATAGATTGATCAAACGAATACTCCTCTCTCTCTCTCTGAGATAGTACACTCTAAGAAGCCAAGAAGAATATCATTACGAAATCGCGTCTGTAAATCAGGTCTTTTCGCAAGTTCATACAGAGCAAACGACATTGCCGACGAAGAAGTCTCAAATCCAGCTGTAAAGAAGAGATCTGCCTGAGCTACTGTCCATTCTCGCCAGTTAGTATGGATTTGCTATGAAAAATGAGCCTCGTGCGCCTGGAGATCGTTGAAAATTACGAACCTTGCAACCGCCCTCAATACTGTTTCAATATAAATGGCTTGATTTACTAGATGGCAGAAGGCAGATCAATTAGTCCCAAAAAATTAAAAAAAAAAACACTTCTTATAGATTTTGGCATCACACTTTCTGCTTATTTCCCATTATGTGGGATCCGGAAGCAGGCAGTTCTTTTAGCAGTTTAGCAGAGCAAGCACTTCTTTTTGCACGTTTTTTTTTGCTGGTACCATCAGAAAAACAATGGTTTCTAACTGGGCCAAAGGCGCAACTGTTTCCTTTCTCACCAAACCGAAGTAGCAGCCGTAAGTCATTTTCCAGAGTAATTCTTCAATGCATCTCCCCGACTATGTCATTTGTGAGTGCAATACCTTTGAGGTTTCATTCGGCTATGAAAATTTCCTCCCCATCTGATCTGGCGGTTTATTTACGTGGCGAACATCAGCTCGAGTTCAACTCGAACATTTGGGCAGATGACTCCCTGAACGCAATTGACGCTTCTAGACAGAATACAGAAAAGAGCTTTAAAAATGATAGGTGATAGAAAAATAATGCAAACGTTTGTTTCGTTTCTTTCCTTATTTAACTGTTTCTTTTATAAACAGTGTTCTAATGAAATTGCTAGTTACATTTCTTCCCTGAAACAACGCAATTCTAGATCTTCTAGGAATGTCCATCAGTTTTCAGAAATTGTTAACCAATATGCATCGATATCTCCTTTCAAACCACGTCCTATTTTCCTAATGTTCGCACTGTGTTTACATGTTATGGGTAGTCATAAAAAAAGTGCCTAATTTATAAGCCAAGGAGTCAATCGCTCACCTATATGTAATACCAAATTTGAAGCCGGACCCTGCTCGTGCTTCGCAGTAAGCTATCGAACATTTCTGCCATAAGGACCGTATTCGTAGTAATCGGAGTCAAATCCGCCCAAAAACTTTTATTGAAGATCGGAACTATTTTAAAAATTCTTCTTTCCGAAAATTCGCTATTTCAAAATCCTACAAATCCATAAGTCTGTATTTTCAAATTCTATAGGTAGTACAGTAATTCTGTTCGGAAACACAATGATTTTTTCTTTTGGGCACGAATTCTTAATTTTGAAACAATAAAAAGTCGGTTTTTGAAATTTACTCGAATTGAATGTCTTCCCCCCTCCTCAGATTTCACTTTGATTGGTTTGTGGTTTGTCAATTTGAGGGTAATATTTGTGTACCATTATACGGGTTTTGCAATTTTACAAAAAAATATTTAAATAATAATAATAATGGGTTTCATTTACCCACCTTCCTAACCCAAAGAGGTGTGTTAAATTTTAACAAAAGTCATTCACAAACTATAACAATAGACCAACATCTTGACTTCTTATTGTCTACGCAATAATTCCAATTCCCTCTCCATTCTGTATGACCCCTTTTTAATGTTGTTTCTGATATATTGAAATTCTCAGTCAGTATAAATTTCCAATAAAATAAAACGTATTCATTCAATAAAATATTCACTTTAATATACTCGCACAATAGAAGTAAAAATTACAAAACAAAAAAAACAATACTGAAGTTAACAACAAACAGTTCCTCGCACATTCGGTTTTAATGTTTTCAAATATACATATATTCGAAATACGCTTTTATAATAGTTTTTTTTTTTTGTCTCTGTTTTATTTCAAACTGTTGAAATGGATTTTCCCCTTGAAACATTTGGATTGGGATATTGCCATCTGTGAAACATCCGCGCAGCAAACTCAACAACTGACATATGCTTTGCAATTGAAAAATCAGCTGCTGCAGCTGGCAATCATCTCAAGCAATATATAAGACTGTCGGAGTAAGAAGGAACATGCTATCCGCATATGTGAGGCTATAAACACTCATTGGCAAAAGTGTGATGATGAGGGGGTAAAAATTGAATGGAAAATATTATGATGATGATTCTTCCCAGACCTCCCGAGACTTAGGTATTTATTTTTATTTTTGGAAACTATAGTAGTCTCCTCTTGGTATGTAGTATTATTTATCTTCGTGTACGTGTTTTAAATGTTAGTGTTTTTGGGAAACTATTGAATTTCGTATGGCGAGACTCTTTGAGGTCGATTCGAAAGTGATTATCGCTATACTATAAATTAAAATAGTCATGTTCTTGGATGTTTCATAATGTTTCTTGGAAAAAAATTAAAAAAAAAACTATATGTAGGTATGAGAATCAATATTTTTCAAAAACTGTCTTAATATGGCAGAATGTTTTATAAAATAGAACAACGGGTTTGTCATGATTATTATTATATTGTTAGACTTTGAAAATTGTTCCAAAAGTCATATGTAGGTACATATCAATATATCTCTCTAGAAGAAACAAACTTATAAAGAACTCATTTTTTGTCTTATAAGACGATGTTTAATGGAAGAACCAAAGAACTAATAAGAATTAAATAAACCTATTTTTCTAAATCTTATAAGACTAATAATTACTTTCCTTTTTGTTGGGATATCATACGAGTACAATTTTATGGCTGCTAATTTCGAATTCGATTACAGCAGCAAATAAAGATAATATGAAAATGTTTCCATTCTAATTTTGCACAAAGTTAATTGCAGAGATCAGAAATTGATTCAAAGAATAATTCCGAAGATCTTTTCTGTACACTGAGCTAGCAATTTTAAGGGAAATTATTCTAAAAAAATCGTGATTTTGCTAGCAGAGAAAAGAGTTTTTCGGAGGTTTGTCTCTAACTTTGGCTTTAATAAGTCAGATTAGTTCAACAAAAACTGAACCACTTTACCGAATTTGATGAAACACACAAAAAAAAGGATGTTATTATAGACTACATGCATACCTGCACTTAACAAAAAAAAAAGTATGCAGACAAAAAATAATCCATTCGTTTTCAGATTTACCACGAGCTTGAAGCTCGCTTCAATACCTATTGTAAACATTGTAATTATCAAAAATGTTTTTTTTCAAAAAATATTAGTTTGAAAATTTTGATATAATATCCGTCAAACAGTGTATGAGAGAACAGAAAATAGAATAGAAACGAAAATCGAACAGCTCTAGTGGTGAAAATTCATTTTTTAGTTTTTTGTTCGAAAAATTGGCACTATGTAATTCGAAAATAAATGGCAAAGTCCGCCGAATTAGCAAATTTTCATTCTACATCAAATTTGTTATCGAGTGGTCCGCGTGATTCAGACAAATAAAATCAAAATGTAAGAAAAACATAAGCAAGATTCTAAATTTGTTAAAACATTTTTTTGTACTTTACAGGGAATCAACGAAAAATTTAAATACTAGATCTTCGCAGTTCAATATTATCGTGGAGTACATGTTGAGACACCCAGATTTGTCCAAAGGTTATTTAAGAACTCCAGAGGCTAGGCAAAAGGCAAATCGCCTTTGGACAAATTTGTCCAACAAGCTCAACGCTGAAGGCCCACCAAAGCGTGGTCCTAAGGAGTGGAAAAAAGTAAACAATTCTCCAATATATTGGACTTGCCTCGAATTCGTCTGCGTTCAATTTGTTCTATTTGCTCCTGATGTTCCTCATCCCAAAACCAAAGTGCGACAGTATTCATTTTTATTGTTTTTTTAATTTTTTTTAAATACAATACAACTTTGGCAAGATTATAATAACTTTGGCCATTAATTCATTCCTTATCTTTATATCAGTTGTCAGTCAAAATTCGAGACTCAATCCAAATTCGGAAATTTTGAAGGTAATAATTGGCATCACCGGCATTCGATTCTACTCTCATTTATAGTACCCCTTGAAAGTAGAATCGGAAATGACTTCCAAATAGAATGGAAAGTAGAATCGAGTTACATAGTTGGGCCCCTGGAAGCTCAACGAAAGAGTCAAAAAAGCCAATGTGGCACTCTTCATGCAAAAAGGCCATTGGTGGTAAATGGGGTTTCTCTTACACCCCTAGACATCTTCTGCAAACATGTAGCGGGAAACTCAGCTACGCTTTTAAAAGCAACCTTACACTTGGACTAGTAATCATATTGGCCACACTATCATTCTAAACAATTTTGGATTCATTCCGGATCGCTTAGACTACACCACACCTCAATTAATGTTCGAAATTAATTTCCAGACCTATCTTCCATCCAGAACTGCATGGAAGGACCAGAGCATTCTGGACAGTGAATCTTTATATCTCTACACTGATGGTTCAAAAACCAACGAAGTTGAAGGAAGTGATATATTCTCGGAAAAACTGAATCTCAGACTTTTCTTCCGCCTACCAGACCATTGTAGAGTGTGTCAAGCGGAAATTCTGGCGATTAAGGAAGTTCTTTCTTCGCTCAGAGAAAACGTAATATCCAACAACGGTTATTCGGATCTTCTTAGATAGGCAAGTGGCTATTTCCTCTGTCACTATGACCTCAATCACGGTCCTAGGCTGCCAAAGATCTCTAAGAGAGATGTCTGAACAGTTTGATATTTACCTCATACGAGTATGGTACCGGGACATGGAGACATTCCGGCAATTGTAGGGCGGATGAACTCGCCAAACAAGGGACAATCACTCCTCTACAACCAGAAAGGAACAATATACGTATACCTATCGTTACATGTAAACTCATGCTAAAGCAGGATGATTTAAAGAAAGCCAACCTCAGATGGACTCAGAGTAATAGCTTGCCTGGCAACCAAACAAATATGGCCTAGTATAGACTTGAAACGTTCAAAAGGGTTGTTAAATTTAAATTGACTGCATATTAGTTCCACCATAGGTGTTCTTACAGGACACTGTTTAATAGGTAGACACGCAATACGAATGGGCGTGTTCTCCAACGATTTCTGCGGGAGCTGCATGGACGAAGAAGAAGAGGAAACTGTTCAACATCTTCTGTGCATCTGCCCTGCTCTCTCAGCTAGAAGGAAACTCCATCTAGGAGAATTCTTCTATGAGGATACTAGTTATCTAGTAAAAACGGACGCTAAAAGTCTATCCCTATTCATTAGAAGCTCCGAGTGGTTCGACTAGTAAGTTCCTATCTTGCTAGTTTTTCTCCTTTTTATGGTATCACAGTGGACCCATAAGGGTCTAAGTGTGTCGGGTTTCTTGCCCGACAGCCATTTTAAACCTAACCTAACCTATACATTTTTGTTCCACTATCTAAACAAAAAACGAAAATAAAAAACTGAATAAATCCCAAAATAAAGGAACTTTCAACTTTTTTTATGCTACCACTACTACAACGCCTCAATATTGGACACAATAAACAAGTTGACGTAAGGCTATCACATTGCTAATAGCATCTTTGATGGCTTCTTGGCAAATTAATATGATAATTGATTGCTTAAGGTTGAGAAATAGCTTAAGACTTCCAGCTGATGAGTAACTTTTTTCCTATAGATTGTTCCCAGCTTATACTACAAAAAATAATATGCAGAGACATTAAAAAAAAAAATAAAATGCCTCATCACGCCCTCATTGCAAAACGCTTATCTTTGTCTACCCAAGCACACACATTTACTTCCGCAGCTGAGGGAAATCCTTTTTCCAACCCTCTTCAATTATCTAAAAACACAGAGTCAATGATTATTATGGTAAAATTGTGATAAGACCATTAGGGTTGGGTTTGGCAGAAAAATAAACAGCGTATTTCTTCCCTTATGGAATTTTCTCACACATCATATGGAATTTTCATTTAAAATTCCCACACTGTGTATTGTGTATAGCAAAATTTGCATTTTGATTTTTGCGTAGCTAGGATATAGGTATAGGTAGAAGCTTCTTTGGATTATATTTTTGTGATTTATTAGAAAGTGTTTACAAGGATGCTTTCACCAAAATATCAAATATATAGGTACATAACTTATTATATCAAAATTAGGTTGATAATAATTTTTGTCATCAAAAACTCAAAGCTTAGGAGGAGGCGAAAAAATAGGATTGGTTTAACCATTTTACTTTGAGCGGATTGTGAGTACCTTCACCTTTTCAACTGCTATGTTAACATTGGTAAACACACATCACACGTTCTGAAATATCCTTATTACGTGATTGTCAAATTAGTCAGTCATTTCATAATGAAAGAGGAAATGGAAATGGGCAACGGATGCGTTGGACTATTACAATCACTATACCCTGATACTGATATACGGGATACCTTTTAACTGATGATGGCAGACAAGCTGGCGATGCCAAGCAAACTCGTTATCCTTTTGTGTGTGGCTCACTTTTCGACAAATTAGAATATGATGATTGTGCTGTGTGTGACTTCTTTTTTTTTTTGGCGTAAAAAGGATGCAGCAATCAAGTACACCTGTGTCAAGGAGTTCCTCGTTTCGTTATACCTATGTGTGTTGTATATGTACGTTTTTTTTTTATGCCTTTTTTAATTGAATTCCAACGATGGGACACGCGCCAACATCTGCGACACGTACTGCAAATGTGTGGAATGTGACCAAGGATTTCAACAAAAATAAATGTTCGTAGATATAATAGGTTCACAGGACTGTTAAAAAAAAAAATTAAAATACGAAAAATGGTTCAAGGGTTATGAATTAATTTTTGTAAAATCTATTTACTGCCACGCCCCCTTTTAGCATTTTTTGACTACTCTGAAATGGCTCTAATGATTTTGACGAAATTTTGAGTTACGACATCATTTCACTTTAAAATTTGGTCTAGTCGCTTTTCTATAGGGTGTTTTTTTTGGCGGTATAGAACTTTAAGTTGGCAACACTTTTTAACCGGTGACTATTTAAAAATCTGTTAAGTGATTTGTGTTTAGTTTGATTTGGCATTTCAAGATGAGTAAACTGACATCTGAACAACGCTTCCAAATTGTGAAAATTTATTTTGAAAATCATAGTTCTGCTCGAAATACGTATGGCGGCGCACTACGTTCATTTTAAGGTCAACATAATCGTCGTTGAATTTTGGTTGAATAGTTAGTTACGTCAATAAACGAAACTAACTTTTCCGTTCCTCAATTGAACGACCATGATGTGAAGGAGCTATGGTTTCAACAAGATGGCGCACAGCTGGTGCCAAAATGGATTTAATGTTGGAAACGTTTGTTACCGGCATAGTTTCAAGTTTCGGACCGGTGAATCGGCCTCTAAGATCGTGCGGTTTAACGCCGCACCGATAAACTATTTTTTGTGGGGATATGAAGTCGTTAGTCTAGGCCGATAAACCCGAAACGAACGACCACTTAGAGGACAACATTCAAAAAATTCTCCACAGCATTGTTCCATTCTAACAAAAAAAAACCTCCTCCGTGAAAGACACCCTTCACATAGTTTCGTTGCAAAATATGCCACCGAAAGGGTTCAGAATATTAACGAAAGCAGAGTGCAATTAGGCTTTTTACACATAAAAACGAAAAGAAAGAGAAAGGAAAAGGGAGAAAGAGTTTAAAGTTCAACTCAACACGTGTATTATGAGGATGAGCAAGGACGAACAAGATGTGCGCTTCTTTCAAAAAAAAAAAAAAAAAATACCACCTCACATCTCTTCCTTCATCACCTTCTTCCGTTGCTATCGTTTTTCTTCTTGTGATATCGTAGGTACTGGTTCCTTCCGATTTTGTTTTTCTTATATTTCAATGCAGCTGGATTCGACTTCCTTTTTGTTTGAATAGAATGCGAGCTGCCGCATGTCCTTTATAATATATCTGTCGGTCACATTGTACTCCAATACCCACTTCTATATAGGTAACCACAATACTATATTGGATCTGCAGTTTGGGTTTATATAGGTTTTCAGCTGCTCCTAAAATGCTACTGCTGCTGGCGGTTTTAGCATAGAAGAAAACAAACCCAACACCGCACAAGGACAACGTGGTGAGGTAATAGATATTCACTATTCCAGTTGAGTTCTGGTTCTCTCTTTTCCTTCTCTGCCCTCCTGCCCGTTACAGGAAGAATTTTCTTTTCAGTTTTTTGTTTTGTAATTCCTCCTCTTAGTACAAACATACACGTTTGGGGATATCCTCCTATATTATATCATACAACTATGTCTGCGATGAGCACAGGTGTCGGAAACATTCTACCAGCTGTTTCCCCCATTTATTTTCAAGGAAATGTATTGAAATTATCCCTTTATATCCTTTTTGAGTTTTTCAGCTGTTACCAACATAGTCGTTGGTATAGGTATCTCTTCGGGGATAGTTTGTACGATTGTGTGTAAAAGAAAGAAAAACGCGTTTAAAAGTACATATTAACATTTTCAGAATTCTATGTGGTGTTAGTTCAGGAAAACATCATCAGATGCAACATCAGTGTGCTTCTAAATATTATTTTTACTGTATAAAAAAAGAATCCAGGCATAAGTGTAGGTAAGGTAGTTGTCATCAAGGATGAATGAAATTATCATTTTTCGTGTTTTCTTGCACCTTCTGCTAATTTGACCATGGCTTGAAAATTTTGTATAGATGTCCAGGGACATTTTTAAATGTCTTACAACATATGCACTTATGAGTAGCTACTTTTTTTTCAATATTTTTGTCATAAACCTGCCATCGTGTCTAAATCTTCATCATTTTAGAAATACTTTTAAGTAAATGCCTACATTTATTGTGACAAGGAAAATTCATTCAATTCTAACATGAAAGTGTTCCTTAACACTTTTAATAGGTAAACAATATATAATGTGATTTTCAGAAAAAAAAAAACAAATAATAGGTACCTATAATTCAGCATCATAAAGTGCAAAAAGAATTAGGATGTCGAAAACTTGCCTTCTTATAGTTCCCGGGCATAATTGAAAGAGTTGTGTATTTTTGTTTAGTTCTTGTGTAAACTATCACATTTAATTGACAGGCAGAGGCAGTCCAACCGCACGCGAATTACCACAAGACCAAATGCCTCAAACTTGTGAGCCACGATTATATTAATATTGCTTCAGTTTAGTGCTACACTCTTTAGTCTCACCTCACTCCACAATCTTGCCACTTCTTTATATCGGACAATGCATATCCATTAGAAATATGTGTTGCCACATCAACTCAGTCATATTTTAATTAGTAATATAAAATTTAACAACACTGAAAAAAAGACAGGGTCAAAAGATATCCAATTTAAAAAATTAAAAAAAAAGTTTTTTCTTCAATTTTGAATATATTCAGACTTTGAGAACACTAATTTTTATGTTTAGGTGTGTTCCGGAGTGATATTAAAACTTAAGATTTTGAAGCGTATACTTGCCCGCTTAAGACCATTACAGTGAAATGCAGTTTAAAAATGATAAAATGACTATTTTGTAAAGTGAATGAAGGTTAAACTAAAGCATTTATTTTGAAAACTGCTGAAGGAAATTTTTAATTTTTTACTTACATAACAAAAAATTTATTTATGCAGAGTAAAATAATTGCAAATTTTGAATAAAAGGTACCCAATACAATATAGGTACATTTACAAGTCAAAATACAAAGTTTTTATAAAGCATAGAGATTTTTATTAAAATGATTTTTATTCCAAAAAAGTTTTGAATAAAATATAAATAAAAGTTTAAATAAAAAGTCAAATTTAAGTCAAAGACTAAATGGTGAAGTAACTAAAAGACATCTGGCTCAATTTCAGAATTTTCCAAAACTACTGTATCGCAAAAAAAAAAAAACTTCAATTCTTCGATTTCTCTCCAATTTTGAACACAATCAATGGTGTTAAAAGAGTTTGTCGGCATCATGTCTTTCAGCTTCTTAAAAAGGAATTAGTAGCCCTTAAGGGTAATGATCTTGAATCATTTTTTTTTTTTGGGTAAATATGTACATACATTCATTTGAGGAATCCTTCTCCAATTTTCCACTAAATTCTTCAAAACATTAAGTCATATGGTTTTTTCGTACTTGGAATAGCTATAATTCATTAGCAATTGTTTTGTTTTGTAAAAGGCTGAGGAAATCTACCTTCCAATTTTTTTTGTAATCAAAAATTTCACACAAGGTAAAGGAAAAAAATCTGTTAACTTTCAACTAGTTTTACTGAAAAAAGGCACGTAAAAAATAATTTTGGGTGGCAACACGGAAGGGCCTTTCTTATGAGACGTTTAACGGCAACGAGTGATGATTGGTTGTGTTTTTGATTTTCAAGCCTCTTTCTCTGTTGGTTCATATCCAACAAGTTGAAGAAGATGTCTGTTGCTGACACTAGTGCATTTTTGTAAAAATCCCTCTTTAGAAAACAACCTGGCAATGCTGTTTAACATACATTACCTTGCACCGTTTATTTTTTTTTCTTCATTTTATGCAAACTGAGTATTAGGGTGGTCCTTACTTGAAAATTGTTAAAATTTAATACTAGGTAAGAAACAAAAACAAAAAAAATTTCTCCAAGTTTTTAGTGTCTGTCTTAACACTTAACTGTGCTGCCCTGCAACGGAAGTGTCTCATGAGATTTACATGGGGTTTTTAATATTTGAAAATAAAATTTTTACATCGTCCACAGTAATTGTTCGATAAGAAATTAAATTTGGCAGTTATGTATGTATATTTTTCAGTTTCACAATTTTTTTTTGGCTTTAACTGAGAAATTAAAATGTCAGTTTTTGTTTTATGCTGCTTTGGTTATTAGAATGAGCCTAAAGAGTCTGTTTTTGAACAGTTACCTTGGATGGATTAAAACATTTGAATATTAAGTAAATATCATAAGTAAATACTGCTGCAAGATGGCACGGGTTATTATTAAGATATCTTTGAAACTTGGAAAACAATTTTTTTTATAGCGCTCTCAAACATTTTTAATTTTTCAAAATAAAGACCACCCTAACGTACATAACGTACATAACATTATAGGGGCGGGTGTTTGTTTTTTTTTTTTGTAAGTTTTCATCAAAATATGACGGATGGAGAGTGTGTCAACATCACCATGTGGTGCTCCTCTACTCAAGCATTGTGAGATGCCTTTGCCAAACACTTTGTGAATTTTCATTCTCTATACGAGAATATGCATTTCGCTCCTAATGGAATGTCTAATTTTTGCTTTTGTATCATCATCCAATTTGGTGTGTGAAAATGTGAAGAGTTCCATACTGGGTGTGTTTTTTTTTTTTGGCTTTTGTCGAGGATTTTAGTGAAAGGATTATTTTTTTTTATTTTCAATTTATTAAATTGTATTTTGGTGATTTTAAGAAAATGTGTTTTGCTTCAAAAAAATATCATTTAGTAATTTTTTATTTTTAGTTAAACACTCTTATTGCTACATACTTATCTATATATATATTTTTTAAAAAGCTTTTGAAATGGAAAAATGTTTTGACGGATCTCTTTGATTGATTAATTGTCAAATGCAATTGGATATCTTAGGTATGTTAAATTTAAAAGAGAACGACTGTTTCATGACTTACGGGCTGCCATTTTGAAAGGAAACTAGCTAATACCAATAAATGGGGAAGTTATAATAAAATAACTAAAAAATCACTCGTAATACTTAATTTTTTTTCTCATAACATAAAATTAAGGTAATTTATTTTTTCAATGCAATTCTGGTAACGAAAAGAAATTTCAAAGAGCATCACAGTTAGTAGCAGAAAGTTGATAATGATTCAACTTTGGGCTACTGCGATTGCTGCACCTTCAGCTTTAGGACTCTGTATACTTTTTCGTATATTTCAATTTTGACAGTGTTCTGCCAGTTAGGCTATGTAATATGTATATTTGTACATATTCACTTGCAATTTTCTGTCGTCGCAATTCATCTAAATCGCAAATTTTCAGTTCCAGTTATGAATAAAATATTTTGATTTTTCATCAAGTTTTTTGTAATGGGCTACTAAAAAATTGTCTGTGGAGCTTACTGATGTTGATCACTTAATTTGAAAGATTAGCTAATAACAGGTTAACTCATCATTGAAAAACTGGACCTAAGATTATAAAAATAAATAAAGTACAAAAAAATAAATAAAGGGTGGTTCAATAAAGTAATCGGTTGTTATCACTTACTTAAACCATAAATAAACTTCAGTTAATCTGAAGATCAAAGTTACTGAATCACAATTTAAATATATTTAAGGCTGGCCAAATTGTGCCAAATTTTATATCAACTTTAATCTCGCTTTAATTTTACTAAATGTGAAGTTTAAAATCAAAAAGAATTCTTACTAAAGGTCAACTTTATATGTCAATTATTAAATAAATATAAATTTAAAAATCGAATAACAACCCTGTTCTATTAATATAAATATATGACAACACTGCTGATCACTAACTTGATAATAATTACCTTCTTTTATGAGATGAACAACTGAGACCCGTAAAATATTATGATGAGTACCTACAAAAAATGCTCATTATGTAATTTGGTTTTTAGTTTAGCTGTGAATTATTTTAGTCACGAGTTAGTTCTAGTTTTTGCAAATATCTATACGCTTTTTGTTTTCCAGAGTGATTTCTGCAAGTTTTAGAAATACCTACAAAGATTTTTAAAAACTCATTGATAATTCCAAAAAAATGTTTTTTAATTTTACCGACGAAGATTTGTATGTAAGTTTTTATACCCCATAACCATAATTTTGTTTAAATCAAATAAAACGTCAAATTAATGCCAAATCTTTTCGTCAAAGGCAAATTTTTATTTGTGAATTATGTTTATTAGTCCTTAGTGCAAATCTAGAAACAAAAATTGTGTGAAAATATTGGTCTTACCAAAATGTAAAAAAGACAAATTTTAAATTCGAAGAATATTACCTACATTAACTTTTTCAAAAAGTGCCCATCAGAGATTACATTAAATAGAAAGATGGTAAACCTTGGCTGTCATTTCGATTCTGTTTGCACTAATTAAAGAGTTAAATAATTTTTAACTTTCGCACCTCCGGCTGCAGATTGTTTGGCCTTGTATTCTGTTCAGAGGTTTATTCATCGTCATAAAATTGTTGTTGACAGTATCAGTCTATTATGGCTTAGACAAATGTTGAATTGATGAAAATTGAAACAAAGAGCTTTGTTCCCATTTGTGCCAAAGTGAAGACTTTGACATTTATGGTTTGCTAATAATTGTGATTCTAAAACTGTAGTAACGTCAAATTTCTTGGGCACTTGTGTAAATTTTCACAAACTGTCACAATTTCCTTATAAAACAATTTACTGGAATTTCTTTCTCCGAAAGTTCCAAACCGTTTTGACAAATTACAGTCGGATTCTGTTTTTGATTGATTCAATGTTCATTCCATGACTTTTTCATGCATTTATGTCATTTATTCTTTTTCAGAGGATCTGATTTAATGGAGCTAATCAGCACAACTTGATCCATAATTAATAGCTCAAACCATGGATTGTCTTAATTTATTTTTGTTTATATGTTTTATGCATTAAACTTATCCCATTTTGAACAAAGTAGCCCTTATTCCGTTATTTACGAAAAAAAAACGTGATACACTTTTTTGGTTTTCACTTTTTCATATACCTACCTGCTTCTACTGAAATTAATACTTTTATATTATTTCCTTATGCGTCTGTTTCCGTTTATACGTCTGTTTAACACCTGAATAAATATTTATATGAAAAAAAAGAAGAAAACAACTTTATTCAATGAAGCAAAAGAATTTATCGATGAAGAGTGATGTAATGGATATAAATGTACATTGTTCCCAGTGTAGTTTTCCTTCTGTGAGTACAGCACAAGTGCAATGCTAATGATAATGACCAACGAGTAAAGAAAATTCCTTTGCAACCATACATACAACTCTGACTTCGTTGGATGTTGGATGGATGGTGTTAACGTTAACATTGCACAGGTGTCTCTGTGGCATTATCTTGTCAATAATATTCCCAACTGTGAAAACTTCTGCAACTGATGTTGATTGATTCATATTGAAAATAATGTTGTTCCTTTTTTTTTTCTCCAGAAGTCTTAACAAATTAATCCAGATGATGATGATGATAGAAAACAGAAATTCAAAGTCAGGAAAATGTAGATTGGATTGTGGGAATGGGAAAACTTAAAATTTAAATTTACTATACCTTCAGTTATTGGTAGAAATTTAATTAGAGAGTTGTGGTTTCACTTGAGATCATGACAATCGCTGGTAAATAAAGAAGAAGCATAGCAATTTAATTTGTTATTATGAGTCAATTATTGGAAGGGTGATACATTTCCAGTTTTGAAAAAAAAAAAAAATGGAGTAAATCTCAGTTGTCAGAGGTCGAATTCCGCAACCAGTAAGTAAGCAATAATTAAGATATTTATTAGATATACAGTTAAGATAAAACTTAATAATCTTAAAGACGGACTCAACAGCTTTGATGAAATTTTTTCGTGGGGTTTTTTTCAAGAAATTTATATTATTTGACCAATAAATGTTAAAACAAATTTTTGATTTTAAATTTCAATTGCAATCAAGTTTTGTTTAAATTCTGAGATTTCTCGAGATAATAGTTTGGAGCATTTATTAACTTTAAAGTGCTATCCATGAGATTTTAAGCAATAATAAGCAACAATATTCATAAAACAAATGATCAAACAAAGAAATATCAAGCAATGTACATATTATATTGTAGAACAAGACTGCTTCCTCGTTATCTTTGAGTATGTAGTTATCCAGGGTATCCAGCACACTGATGGTACCTTGGATCTGTTCTGTATGTCGTTGTTCTGTGGTCATCCTTTTCATTCGCTGATTTGGGTGACTGGCGATATTCCTTACTAGCATCGAAAGCTTCCGTGTGGGGTCCTGTATTTTTTCGTCGTTGCATTTCAACACATTTATTGGATGCGGTGCAACCGTAGCAACTCATTAAAGTGGATCCCCAAGTACTTCACGTTCCGTTTGGCAGGTATGCTTAATCAGTCAAGCCTCTGCATTTTGGTGCAGTACGAAGGCCCCTGCCAATTGAGGGCCTCCTGAGTCCTGAAGCAGACACGTTCGAATTTGAAAGTGTTGATTGAGTCTGTTGATGTGCGCTTCTATTATTTGGACTGAATTAGTGGTGACGGTGAGTAACTCATCTGCATACAGAAGGTTCCCGGATTAATCTGGAAGAATGGTTTGTCATCTAGCTGTTGAGGAAGGGACCTACTTTTTAGCCTTGGGCGATGCCAGCTTTGAAGTTCTTCATAAGTGATTTCTAGGTGTCTAGTTCTACAAATAATTTAGCGAAAGCAAAAAAAAGAAAGAAGTAAATATACATTTGTAGATTAGGGGTCCTATCAACATGCTGTCAAATGCTTTCTCGACATCCAAGAACCATTCGACGTTGATTTGATGCATAGGGCGGAGGTGATATGAAATAGCCAAGGAATACTTCCGCTTTATACTGGGCTAAGGTTGCTAAGCAAGCAAGATCATTAAAAAAATAAATAAAAAACAATAAAGGACCAAGATGTTTCCCTTGTGGTACACCTGAATTAGGAATAAACTCTTTGGAACGTTCATTTTAAAAAAAATACTTTTTAACAACTTAACTATTTTTACTACAGGTCAATTATAAATGTGCTTTTTTTTAATGATTCGCTATAGAATATGATTTCAATCTTTCCCCTGCTTTGTACCTTCTACATCGAAAAATTATAAAAATCCCCCAAAATTACGCACAAATTATGAAAATATCCATACATTAATATTAAACAAATCGTAACAGAGGAGAGAAATTATAACTAAACAATATTTTATTACCAAATAACACCAACAAATTAATTTGCATAATAAACCTAATTTCCAATTAACTCTTTCACTTTAATGTATTAATGGCTTTTTTTTTGTTGTATTCTTCATTTCAGATGGCACTTGACGGCAAGGCAATAATAAAAGAGGAAATAACTGACAAGGACGCATTCGAAGCCACAGCAACCACAAATAATCGACGAAGCAAAGGTAAGCTTATACAACACGAAGTATAGTGTAGTTACATTTATTTACAACAGAATCCAAAACCACAAAAGAATATACAATAAACCAAAGAAATATTGTAAGACAACAAAAAAAGAAAAAAATCCCGCATTTCTTTTTACAAACAAAAAAACAACTATCTACTGAAAAAGCAACCCCTTGTATTCGTGCAACAACCCTTGTTAAAACACACTGATGGTTAGTTCCCATCGACATGATTAATTACCACAGACAAAAAAAAAACACCCACAACAACATAGCCCACTCCCCTATTAAAGATGAGAAAAGAGACAACTGCACGACAGGATGAAGCGAGGGTTGAAGGAAAGAAAACAACCACGACAACGACAACGACGGACGTTTAAATCAATCTTTTGTGCTGTACTCAGTCTTTCGAATTGACAGGTGTCCAGCATGCAAAATTCCCACTATTCCATATCTCTCTCCTCATTTTCATCCTGTCTGTGCATATACTGACTATGGTGTCTTCCCTTCGCATTCCGTATCGGTTTTAAATAAAAGCAACCTCATCCTACAATCTTCACTTATATCATTCCCACACCCATCCCCATAAACACAAATATGTGTCGTGGGAGATGTGCGGGGTCTGCTAAAATATTTTGATATGTTCCTAGCATGTTACATCACAATATTCACCATTCAACACACCACCATCACCAGGCACGACAAGGACTTTTCCCAACTCTCTCCCCCTTTCCAATTCCATCACGACCGACTTCTGGCCCATTAGGACTCGCTTTGTTGATGGCCAACCATCCTTGAAGAGAGTGTGCTTGTTGTCTCACGATGGAATGGACCTCTGCTCCATCTTCTTGCTGCTATACTTGCTACTATACTGGAATAATGTGCATCAAGGAAGGGAACCCTTTTTTTTGTATATTTTTCTCTTATTCAAGAACAGGAGGGTTGGGGTGGTGTATGGTGCGGTGCGGTGCGGTGCGGTTGTTTCTTTCTGAAGCTGGAGGAGAGAAAAAAAGCGCTTGTCATAAATTTACAAAGGATTGTCTGATGTAGAAATTCCCATGCGCTCGTCGAATAAGAAAGACGGAAATGGATGATATAACTGTTTGTATGAATTGTGATGGAATGGGTAAATGAAAAAGATAAAAATGTTGTGTTAACTGTAAAACATTAGAAGCTTAGAGGTGTTTTTTTATGCTTTGTGTATGCAGCATTCCAAAGTTTATTGTCACAATAGAGACATATAATTGTGCTGTTTTAGTATAAAATAATTCTATAAGAAAAACGGATTGATTTAATGAAGAAAAATTAATAAAATTAAATACGATTTTCACATGACTAAGAAGAACACGTCATAAAATATAAATCAAAAGTAATAGTTTTAAGAAGTTTAAGAGCAGAGGAAATCTCAAGGCCCAGATTTTGCTGGCGGGCATTTTTATTTGGTCAAAAAGATTTTCTCTATTGCTTTTATATGACATTCTTCTTGGATGCAAATCATAGCGAAATTTAATAGTTTTTCTTCTATTTTATTTGGATCATTTTTCCCTGTGTACTGGGATAGAAGTAGTAAGTCCAATATACATATTATGAAGAAGAAGAAATATAATATTTGACTGTTTCCAGTCAAATTGTTTTTCCCAGAACACCGATTGTTTAAACAAATATGATTTAAAATCATGAATAAAATATATATAATTATATTTATAAACTAGCTTAAAGTGTTCATATAGGTATGCGTTTCGCCGCGATGTTATTATGAAGGTTAATAATATTATCTATCATCTGACGGACTGACGCAACTGCAACAGCACCTATGATTTGAACCCAACTTTATGACAAAATGCTCAAGATATTTGAAATAAAATAGCGATTTTGAGTTTCTGAGAAAATGAAAATATTTCAAAGAGATTTTTGTTTGATAAGATACATGCAGTTAGGCTGAAAAGCTGTCAGAGCATCATATGAATATTGAAGGTTTGAATTTCACAATTTGATTGTGCTACCACAATATTTCATAAATCCGCCTCTCAATTTATTCTGTTCATATTAAATGATTAACTTTTTGGCGTCAGCAGGATTTGAACCGAGATTAGTCACTATACGGAGCCAGTGAACTACTCACTGCGCTACGCGAGCACTCATCGTCTAGCCTTATTTTTCAAACAAGGGATTTAAGTTTTCTGATGATTCCTCAGAGGCAAAATTCAATTGTTCTTGTTCCAAAACTAGGGGTGGTACCTACCTGTCATACGAAAAAACTTATTTAGCTTGAAAACGTCCCTGGGGGTGTTTGAAATGAAATAAAAGTATGTATATGCAATCCTGCAATAACACGCAAGCGGAAATGGTTGAGAGTTGTAAGTCTGTCGAGCCATCAATTTTTTTACTATCCAGTAAATAACTACCAAATTAAAAAAAAAAATTACTTTAAAAAACATATTTCCAAAATATCATAAAAATGCCTTTCAATTTTCGTGGTTTCCATCCATCGCACATTGTCTTTCCAAAAAGTGATGTTGTTTTGGTTCCATTTAAATACAAAAAAAAAAGTTCACTGTACCCCCTTACCCAATCCGGCAAAGGTAGGTGATGATGGTAGGTTGCTGCTCTGATAGGATTGAGTTTAAACAAACACAGATGTTTTTCAAAGTCTTGAGAAACAACTGCTGGCGATGCATGCAAAATGTTCTTCAACAGAACTTTTGTGCAACAAAAATAAGCTACCCAAAGACAGTAAAAAATACTCGTGTAATGCATGCATGACCTACGGCCTATACTGAAGTTTTCTGTAGCCAGAAAGGAGAGGAAACACGATGGTGACGAAGTCGGCGTCGTCGTTGTCGTCGACGTCGTCGGTCGGTGGCAAGGAAAACTAAAGCATTGTAGAAACTTTTCTACATAGCATATGGCAGCTCTTGGTATGGCTGCCCGAAAGGATTACTCTCTGACAAGTCTCGAGACTCCTTTAAAAACACACCCACCCTGACACATCGCCCGGCCCGTACAACGATGTGGTCCAAACTGGAGCCATCATCATCATCATCATAGGTACGAGAAGAGAAGCAAGAAGAAGCAATTCGATGCTCTATTTGGACAAACTAATGGGAAAAATCCTCGATGAGACCAGCTGGTTGAGCACAAGTCTTGTTTGCCATATAGTCGACATAAGGAGAAGACACTCGTCCGATTTGTCGTCCTTTTATCCACAATCATGACAAACGCAAAAGTATAAAGAACTAGGAGTCGGTATATGAGGAACGGGATGAAGGGTGTGTGTTTTTGGAATGTTTGCTATTCGTTTTTCTATTAAGTCTTTTTTGAACTTTTGGGTGTTTTTTCTATAAGAGATGTATTGAGTGGGAAGGGGGCGGAATTAAGACACATTTGGAAGTTGGAACTTCGCCATTTGGCCTTAATTGAGAGACCTGATATATAGAATAAAAATGTGTAACTTGAAAACAATAACTTTTTTTTTTAGGAAATATTTTTCAGACAACTCAATTAAAACAAATATTTAAAACATATTTCCATTCCTAAAACAAATTAAGTCTGTTTAGCGACTACTTTTATGAAGGAGTTGAGTTGGCAGAAAATAAACAGTTCATTTAAGGTTTTACCTAAAAGCATATATATTTTATATCTATCCACAGGTTCTTTCATAACAAATATTTGTAATCAATATTTGTCGTTGAATTCGTTTTTGAAAAACTTAAAATTTTCTTCAAGGAATCTTAAGCATTAGTAAAAAGCTGTGGGGAAATTTAATTTGAAAAAATTATGTTTTTAAATAAAATCGATCGATAAAATCGATATTATATTTTCAAAACATTTATGATTTTTCAAAACATGAAATGTTCGATAAACAATCGATCTATATTTTTACAAATAATGTGTGCACATTGAGTAGTTTGTTGCGTCCACATGCCGCTTTGTGTCGGTTCGAATCCTGGTAAGGGCTAAATATTTTTAATGTGAACAGAATAGAGTTTAAGCACAAAAATATTTTCCTTGTTCAATGTTCACTTTACCAGGAACTAAGCTTTACTTTTGACCTTACACTCAGTCACGAAAGTAAGTATACACCAGCCGTTATAGAAGACAAAACACTGTCTCTCTTATCAAATCAAGCTTCAGATTTTCAATTATGTTTTTGACAAACGAAACAGCGTTTTTCTTAATCCGGTCTTGACCTAAATTTGTTTTCTATTATAGGTCTAGTTTATACTTACTTGAATAAGTGAATAACGGCTAATTTCTTGAGAAAGTTCTAAGTCATAAAACTCGGTTTATGAAAAAATTAGAACTTGATTGAGATCTGACTCATTTCTTCAACAAGTTTTATCGCCTTAGAACTCAAATTTAGAAATTTGTTTTAGTTAAAATTTCGATTTAACTGGACCCTCAAATTTGTGAGTCTAGGGAAAAATTGATTGTATTAGGTAGGAGGGTCAGATGTGATAATTGTTTCCATTGGAATGGTAATGGATTCAGATTCTGGCATCTCGTGTTGTAAAGCAGTGTCTCCTGTGTCCACATTAGAAACATTTTGTTTAATTAAATACTTAATCATGTTCCAAAGAATTTTCAAACAGAAATTTATTTTAAACATAAAAAAATTCACTACGAAAATAAATTGCCAATTTGTCGATAAATATTAATATTATGGTCTGCAAATTTTTTTTCCCAAAATGCTGAAAAATTATTGTCAGAAAAAAAATGAAAAAAAAAATTTTCAAAAAAAAAAACTAAAATTTGGACCCAAGAATAAAAATTGGTCAAAAATAAGTTTAAGTATTTGGTCACATTAGTCGTAGGTAAACAATGTATTACGGTTCTTTAAAAACCCCACAAATCAGCCAAGAGTTTTAACAAATTCTGTTATTACTCTGTCTAATATACATTTATCGTTTAGTTTCAGCCTTCAAATTGAGATTGAGGATTGCAAAACAAATATTATTCAACCAACACAACGTGAATATCATTCAAATGATTCAAGGCCCTAAGGAACAGATAAGCCTAATCCTAGACTATCACCATAACATAAGATAAACAACAACTTCAAATAAACCAATCTCCAACAACTGGACACAAAAAAAAAACACAAATTACTTTTATTTAAATTAAAATATTTATAAAACAAAGTAAAACTTTGTCCCATCTGTGTCCCATAAAACCATTACCTACTCCTAAATAATCCCCTTCCCTTTTAAGATATTTCTCAATATTTGCGTGAATATTTAAAACCAACTCTGACATATGTGTTGACAATTATTACTCAACTAGAACATAGAAAAGGTAGTAATGGTAGAGATCCAAAGAGAGAGGGTTGGTTTGGCAATGTAAATATAACCTCACTCTTGAAACCTTTCCCTTAACATTTATACGCATCATTTTGCCAAAGCCACATCACCCATCAACCCCCTCAAAAGAGATATAGAAAATAATGCCATATGACAAAACTTTATACTACATATTTGTAGCAATGAACCCAACATCCACCCTATATCTATACCTAAAACCTATATCTGCTATAAATGTGGCAGAATGCATTTTCCAGAATGCCCTGCATTATTTGCGATCCATAATGTTTTGAAACATGTGTTTGCATTTCAATCTTTGTGTGTGATTTTGCACAAACTGACACCGAACCCGAGATCCATTGGTCCTGCACATATACAACAGAGAGATTGAAGTGCAACCCTAATCCCCAACCATCAGAATATAGAATAGAATCATCGGCTAAAAGGGATGCATAATGGATATTCTATCCAATTCTCAAATTCAGCTCAGTGCCAGGCCAAGTCAGAGTGAGAGTGAGAGAGAGCCAGGCCAGGTCTGTTTGCAATTGGTCTGTGGGTTTTCTAAAACATGCTCCCCAAGAACTCTGAGGTTTTCACTGATGCGGATGTCGTTATACAAAATTTACGCATTCCATCTACATTCTACATACATAATATAAATTGCATTTTCATTATAATATATAAAACTCAAACCCTCATAAATGGTATACTAGTTGATAAATAATACTGTGCACATATTTGCAGGTGGTAATGCGTGCAAGGATAAGTGCCGAACACCAGATTCACCCGAAAGTGCACGAGCTGTTGCCCCACGTTCACCCATGTCACCGCAGATACATCATTCTAGTCTGGCACCACCTCCGAGACCGAATCGAAATTCAAGTTCCTCACCAGTGGTAAATGGTGCCACAACCACACCTCCACCGGCACCACCATCAACGGCACATGTTGAACAAGCAAGACTATTGGGTAAGATTCGAAAGTTTCTTGGGTCATTGGTGCAATTGGCACAGGACGTCCATCCGGAGGCAAGTGATAGAGTTCGAGCATTAGTACTTTCATTTGGGGTAAGTGTTTTATCGCCTTGAAAAATGTTTTTTAGATAAGATATTTGATTATGGGTGTTCTGTTTTATTTTGTAGAGTGGAGGAATATCAATTGAAGATTTTCGAATAGCCCTTCAGGAGGCTATAAATCTTCCACTGAGACCCCATGTCATTCCGTTACTTAAAAGTCACATTGTGTTACTTCAACGAGAAATAGCCGCATTGTCCAGAGCCACAAGTCAGGTGAGTTTTCAAGTGGTCCGATTGCCAATTGATATCTAACAAAATCTTCTCTTAGACTCCTCTTCAGTACGTCACGTCAAATGAAAATTCCGTCATGGAGTTCTCACACAGTCCTTCAGAGTATCAGGATATATTCCTTCAGCTCGATGCCACGGCCAGCAGCACTGTTTCAAATGGCAATGGATTAGTTTTCAAAAGACGTTCATCAGACTCCATCATGGATCACCATAATGGCAGTCAGGAGTGGAATGATTACATGTATCCAGCGGCGAAGAGAATGCACACTCTCAATCCACCTCCAAATGGTTATATTCCGGGACAACCATCGGCTTCATCACTTTTTGAGTATCCAGGCAGTGCTGCTAGCAGTCAAGGGGAAGTTGGTGGATTCGGAGGATTGTTAGATAAGGTAGGTTGGCTATTAAGCTATGACTACAATAGTCAAAAGCTCACTGAATTAGTTGCACGAAAGTAAGCGAATACAAAAATGTCATATAATATCTAACTTTTCGTTGAGTTTTGTTAACAATGGTGTAATAAATTGCTTCTTACAGCCAAGTCATCGAGAAGACAGAGAAATGCGTGCATCAGCTGAATCTCAACGTGTAAGTCGTATGGCAGGCGGTCCCGGTGGTGGCGGTGGTGGAGAGGAAGAATGGAAAAATATCCATACTATGCTCAATTGCATATCAGCCATGGTGGACAAAACTAAACGCGCCATAACAATTCTGCAGCAAAGAGGCGTCGATCCTATTGCAGAAGTTTCTTCGACAGCAGTTTTAGATATTCGTCGACAAACCGAAGAGAAAGTTTCCGAATTCAAGAGGAATGCTGAAGAAGCTGTGAATCAGGTAAGAAATCCTTCGAAAAAAAGACCGACCTGAAAAATGTTAGGCCTTACACAAAAAATTCTTTCTTAGGTCAAACGTCAAGCAGTTCTTGAAATTCAAAGGGCAGTCGCAGCGGCAGAGAGTCGAGCTGCTGAAGTTATGTCCCAAGAACGACAGCGGATGGAGAAATTCTTTGCGGAAATAAGCCGCAATCCGAATGAACGAGATCTCGACAACAAATCGCCTTCTGTTGCAGCGGGACAAAATGTAAGTTGAATTTTTCCAAGTTTCCTTCTTCCAAAATCCTTCTTTCAACTGGGACCATAATACTCTTATTTTACTGTTTCGGCGAAATCCCCCACAAGTGGTGCCTTACCTCACCTGTTGGTTTCGGCAAACTTCCCATAGAACAAAATAATAATTTCCAATTTTTTGTTTAAATAATTTGCAGGCCTGTTGGAATTGTGGACGAAAAGCAACCGAAACTTGTTCTGGATGTAATTTAGCTCGATATTGTGGGGCGTTTTGCCAGCACAAAGACTGGGAACATCATCATCAGGTAAGGACTTCCCTCGCAAATCTTCTCTCAAAAAGCTCGATTCGAACATTTTCTTTTCTCTTTCTTTCCATGAATATAGATTTGTGGCAGTTCAAGGTCTGATATCACTGCCGCCAAACATCCATCACAAGTAATTGCCCTAACAGCGAATATCCGTGGAAGTCTGGCCCGCACCCCACCCACCCCATCAGCATCAACGATATCATCACAATCGACACAACCACCCTCAAGTCAAACGAGTGCTGTGTCATTAGTTCCAAATGGTTCAACATCATCGAGTGGATCTAAATGACGTATTCGCATGATGAAACCGAAAAAGAAATATTTGTGCTAGTCAAATTAATATTATATATATATATATAAATATTATTATAATTATATAAAATAATTTTTATTATTTATTTAGTATCTAAAGAAAAAATCACTATCATTCAATGTGTAAGTCATATGCACTTTTCATTCTCAGACTAAATGTGTTTTTTCTTATTTCTGTCTCATGATTATGTGAAAGGAATGTTGGCACACACAAAAAATCACAAGAAAAAAAAAACAGCACAATGCATAGTTATTTTATAAATTTTAATTAAAAATGTTATTTAAGAAAAAAGAAAAACACTATAGAATAGAATATAATATAAAAAAATAGATTTTAAATTTAAATTTAATTTATTTATTAACTTTATGTAAAAAAATGTTTATAATTTCGTGATTAAATTTAGAAATTGTTTTTTGTCAATTAAAATTAAATTAGTATTTTTGTTATAAGTTTGTTTTATAGATAAAAATTATTTTATTGCATAAAAACAAAAATCGAAAAACACGTATTTAATTTAAAAAAAAGAATAAATTCCTTAATTTGTTGTAAAACAATAATTGAATATATTTATATCAAATTACTTCTGAATGTTTTAAATTTGTGCTTGGTATATTTTTAAACAAAATGTTTATAAAATTTATATTATAACTTAAATAGAAATTTAATTTACTTATGATTTTGCATTTCTTATATTTTTGTTTAAAAATAAAAAAGTAAGACAACTTAAATGTAATTGAAGAAAGAAAAAAAAGTTATCAAAATAAACAACCATGTGATTTATTTTAATGTTTTTAAATGTTTCATTTTTTTTTTTTGTTAAAATAAAAAAAAATAATTTATTGAAGAGATAAAATTTATCTGTTTTATTGTTTCAAGAGGCATGAGGAGCTATCAGGTAAGCTGTATCGGGGGTAAAAAGGTTTATGGTAATAAAATACAAAAATAATAGGCTGGAGGTGTATTTATAAATCAAAACTTAATCGACCGAACCGCAGTGTTGGTTTCTGTTGATTTTTGTGTTTGTTGGTCGTAAGTCTTTCTGATGTGTGAAATTCGAGTTTTTTCGTCCAAAAATCACTGAATAAAAGGAAGTTCTATACGAGACGGATTTACTTCGTTAACAAGAATGAAACTTTAGTCATAGACTTATGGCCATCAAATACGAAAACAACAATCATTTACGGAATGGGTCAAAAAATCAAAAGTAAAAAATCCTATGTTGTTCCTAAATGTGTAAGGTTTATAGAGTTGTAACATCCACTCCAAACGCACAAGATGTGTAAAACGTCTAGAGCATCAAGACACCGTAAGCGCCAGACTCCTGAGATACTTAAGACGGTCAATAAGTCCAACCTGCCAAACTTAAAACACCCTAATCGTGAGGGGTTGGCCGTGCCACGATGGTATGCGTGGTCGCCTGTCAACCTCACAGGTCACAGGTTCGATCCCTGCTGTAGTTCTATGTCATGTTTTTATTCCATTATCATTGATCATTGATCATTGTTGGGCCGCTGGTTTGCTCATTACATGTTGTTCAGGCTTAACACTAACAACATGTGATTGAGTAAATACTAGTACGCCCAACAAATATGACAATGAACAAAATGATGCGAATTATAAAGGGACATTGATATAAGACACGACATTTCTCCGCTTTAGCCCAGCCGCCAACCCTGGAGATAAAATCTGAGACAACCACCACCTTCAGTCTCAGTACCTCGCGCCACATACCATTCCATACACCTTTCCCTTCCCATTCCTATCCTTCACGCCCGCGCTGTGTTGAACAACATATTACAAAGGGTACACCATCCCCTTGAGCGCGCGCAAATTATAAAAAAAAAAAAAAAATCGTGAGCAGGCTTTGTTTAAAAAAAGAAAATCGTTTCTAATATGTTTTTGTAATCGTTCATATTGGAATTCTTAAAAAAATATTTGGCATAAGGGAGAAGGCGATTCAAAAATTCTTGTATAATCAATTTTGTATCGGTTGAAAATAAAAGGTTTAAAGTGCCACTCTGATTTAGTAATTTTGTGATTTTAGTTTCGGGTGGCCCCACAAAATAAATTTATATAAAAAAAATATGTGCGGGTCGGTCTCTGATATCATATTTAATTCCATGCTAAGTCACACCCTTCTGTTCTTTGTGCATTTCAATAAAACTCACCACTGGATTGCACGAGCTTACTCCTTTGTTAAAGTACTATAAACAAATACAAAAGCAAGAATGCTTTGAATATGAAAAATATACTACTATCATGGTGGAAGTCGAATGGGGCGACATCTAAATGTGGGGGCAACCCTTACTGAAATTTTTTTTGCGGAGAGCTTGTGGAGGCTTTATGGCAATCAGAGTAATGGTCTCCTCTTGCTTCTACTCCCAATTTGCGATACTTAAAGACTCCCCAAATCAAGTTCTAAACCTAAAATTTTGCAGCGCCTCCATACGGGTAGGGGCAACATTAAAAAATACTCGCCATGATAGTACTATGTTTTTCATATACAAAGAAGTATGCCACAACAGAAAAATATGAACAAGCAAACAGTTCATTATTTAAATTGCTAAAATTAACCAAAAACGAATTTTAATAATATTTGAAAAAAAAATCAGTATTCGGTTGAGCAGTTTCTCAAAAATTTATTTTTGAAAAAATATTTTACTGAAATTTTTTTTTGAAAATTTTGATTTGCAATGTTATTATAAAGGGTGTCCCAACAAGAACGCAAGATTTAAATTAAATAAAACGCAGATATTTAAAAAAAATCGCGAATTCTTTATTACATATATCGTAAAGTAGACAGCATGAAGTTATGTATGGAACAACATCGGGCAGATTGCCGCCGCGGCTTTGCTGGTACGAGCACATACGCGATCTTTAATGAAATTTTAAAAGACCGCTTTGCATAAATGCTGCGGTATTTCATTAATGCAGCGTCCAATTTCCTCTTTTAAGGCTTGAGTCGTCGTCGGCTTATTCGCATAAGCCATCGACTTCAAAAAACCCCAAAGAAGAAATTCTAATGGTGTTAAATCGCACGATCTAGGTGGCCAATTCTGGTCTCCAAAACGCGAAATAACACGACCGGGAAATAACTGATGCAGCAATTGAATTGTTTCTCCGGCTGTATGAGATGTTGCGCCGTCTTGTTGAAATCACATCCCCTCCACATTCATTTCTTCAATTCTAGGTCCGAAAAAATTGATTATAACTTCACATAGTGGATTTGGAAACACCAATTTGCTGAGCTCGGTGTCGAATTGAGGTGGATGGAGTTTGAGCGACATCATCACGTACTGCTGCGATATTTTCGGTCGATCGACCTGGTCGAAGGTGCGTTGTTGTCTTTACATGAGTGACAGACCCAGTTTCGGCCAATTTTTCCATTAGTCGCTTTAAAGTTGACTCTTTTAGAGCATTATTGTAACCCCAAATAGATCGCAATTTGCGAACTGTAGCCGCAAAACTTACACCATTTTGGTAAAACAATTTCACAATGAGAATGCGTTGTTCATTCGTGTAGCGCTCCATTTTTATTAACCTTATACCTTCTACTAACAAACAATAATAATTGTTCAAATGTCAAACAATGACACTTCGAATGGCGCCAAATTTAAATCTTGCGTTATTGTTGGGACACTTTTTATATAGATATATAATATAGAATTATATAGGTATATAATATATAATTATATATATAATTATATAATAAAAAAATTCATCAAAAATGTGTTTTTTTCTTAACGGTTACATAACAGGTTAGGTCATCTTTGTAGTTAAGAAAAACCATTTCCGGCTAACGAACTCTCCTATAACAACATTAGTCAAATGTTTTGCAGAAAATCCCTCCAGAAGCTTAGGTTGTTGGTCGACCAGGCCAGACCAACAAACCAATAGACCGACGATAGACAGACTGAAAGAATTGCGGGACTCACTTTTTCGCGTTATCTCTCACCGTAATGTAAAGTCGGATTAATATCTCGAGTTAAATTTTTTTACGAATGAAAAACTTGCCCTTCAGTATACCTATGTACATATAGTCGAAAATAAAAATAAAAAATATTTTCTATTACTCCTCACTTATTTTTGTACTTAAAAAAGCAAAGTAAACTAACGTAAATGCAGCTAATGTACGCTGTTAAAATCAATCATAAGGTAAGAGCTGACCCTTTCCATTAATGCATCCATTTTTAATTTTGGATTTCAAAACCAGAAAGAAGAAAGACTTTTTAACAATATTTTTAAAATCGCTGGTGTACTTTTATTTATACAACTGTAATTTTGTTATTTTAGTGAAAAAAAAAAATAATTTCAATCTTTTATTTTGTAAAGCTTGTCACTATCAACGCCCACTATGATCATATAATAATCATTAAAAAGAACCTATACTACACCTACACACTACTTATCCATACCTACCATTAGAACTTTCTAAACAAATTTGATTCTGTAATTGACACATGTTAAGCTGGAGCAATAGAAGAACCTTCACGAATCCATCCATACTCCCACCCGGATGTATGGCAACAAATAAAAAAAAAGTCCCCCATCATATAAAACTCCTGCTCTTAACAGAAATAAGCCAACGCGCCAGATTTTAGCTCCCTTTGAAATCACTACCAGATGTTGATTGAACCAAAATAAGGTTTCACAATCACCGCACCAATACCAAACAAATACCATCATCACCACCACCACCAACCACCCTTACCACGACGACGACGGCACGGTTACATGGCATGGAGAACCTTTATGTTACCTCAACTATGAACAGGAACACACCGGCATCGGCATCGGCATGACAATGGCATCAGGAGAAGAAGTAGGAGGCAAAGAAAGAACCTCAAACCGGGAGATGACTTGCAAGAAGAAATGTCCTTGGGTGAAATTTAAGTATTATAGAAACTCATTGAACCAGCGATGAAAACTATCGACAACGACAACGACAATTCGAACATGATGCTGGAAAAGATTCTATTGGAGATATAATATTTCGAAGAAAACAATGGATTCCAAAGAACCTACCTTGCTACACCCATATGCGAGTATGACTCCCAAATTTCCACCCCAACTGAGCGCAAGTACTTTGATGGGAGCTTTATGTGCGGTCTTGTTATCCTACCTACCTGCACATTTCAACATCACCACCACCGGTTGCTGATGATGCTGATGCTGATGTTGAAATGTCCTTAGGGACTTATGTAGGTAGGTTTTTGTACGTGTGCACTTTTCACTAAATCCAATGGACTGGAAGGGACAATCCTTCACAAGACTAGCTGTCATAACCTGCTGTTGTTCCCAAACAAACCAAAAAATAAATATAAAACCACATACGGCAACGGCAACGGCAACGGCAACTACATTTACGGAATTATTGTAATTTGCTTTCCTGGCAAGCACAGACATCATTCTCTTTCTCTCTCGCTCTCTCTCATCTTCCTTTAATTCCAATTACCGGCAAATCAGTAACAGGAACCGAAGAAGCATCAGGAACACCTTTGCGATGGTAGTTTGGGTGGTGGTGGGTGCTTCTGCCATTTAAAGGTGGCAGGAATGGGATTATTTCATGGAACAACAAAAAGCTTATATCATCAAGTGGATGTGAACATTTTCCCGCCTCATCGTCATTTTGACTCGGTCAGTGAAGTCGCGCGGAACTGCGAGCGCTGAAAATGTTGTTCTTCATAACGAACTAAAGAGTCCTTGTCACTGGCAGCACTGATTGATGTCCCTGCCAGCAAAACTACTCTCATGGATCATGGCAGTGATGGCAGTGGGAAACATCATCAGTGGGTGGTGTTTGGTGTATGCGCTGTTACGACATGGCAGTGACAGAAACTTAATAATTTACGGGAATTCTTTGCTTTCGATGCGTAACAAAAGAGCACGATAACAGAGGAAATTTGGGGAGAGTTTGTGTGTGAATGTAGTAATTTTTGTTTTTTTTTGAATTTTCTGTTTTTGTATTACGCAATATTTTGTATAAGAGCGATTTGAATGTTGGGCCTTAATTTGTGTGCTGTTGACGGTGGTCTTTTATTGCTTTAAGTAGAATCAACAATTAATTTTCGTTTCCTTCTTCTGGGTGAAGATTTAAAAAATAAACTTGGCATTTTCTAATAGATATTCTTTTTTTTAACATCAATAAAGCGGTCTGATAAGCGCAACTTCACCACTGGATACAGAAGCACAAAAGGCCTCTGGTAGAGATGAGAGTTCAAATCTCTAGACAAGACCTGGTAGAAGACCCAGACGAATCTCTGGTTGTTTCGGCCGAGGGCCAGTTCAAAAGGAGGAAGAAGCAATTTTCAGCTTTTTTAAACTGCGTTTTCATCAGTATAGTGAGCCTGTTGTATACCAAATACGCACTGTACCTACCAGTAGGGCAAAACGTTATTAAAATCCTGAATAACAACATAGCGTTTGAAATTGACGCTATTCCCGCCCACAGAGCTCAAACGAGCAGCGCCAACAAAATGGGATGAGCTACCAGTAGGCCTACCTAGAAGCACCTGGCAAAGAACGATCGAAGAGGAATCGAATCTAATTGTGGAAATGTTGGGTGATCCGTACACGGTGGGAATGGAACAGCGTTCTACATTCTCGTAGTGCGCCCAAAGGATGATTACCTCTTTACATTGGAATTTCATATTGTAAATTAATACATTGCAAGAGTGCTCGTATGGACTTAAGAAACGCATTGCTTGGAATATAGCAATCCAGATTATGCGTTTCTCTAGTATGGACTGTGGAATACTAATCCAGGATATACTCGTATACCAAGTACTTGAACCCATACCACTTAAGCCACAGAACTAAGGACGAGAACTTCGGTATGGTCGCCACGTGCTCGTTTTACAGTCAGTTTGACTGTGTCCGATATTGACCGAAGAGATGAGATAGGACGAAGCATAAGAAATAGTTTTGGTGGCTAAGTGTGAGAAATGATTTTCTGTACTGGTTAAACAACTGAGACTTCCATTAAGTCTACGTCCAAGAAATACTTGCTCTTCTTGTTCTAGCCTGAAATGCCTAGGAATCAATCAATTACCATCATCGAACAATTAAAATCATTCAAAAATTGAAAACTAAACTTGGATCCTTTAATTTGTTTCTTCAGTGTAAATATTCAAAGCCAACTGGTGCAAATTTTGCAAATCTACTGCCTGCCTAAATTCACTCAAGGGGATTTTATGTACCCTCATTTTGAAGGCTCGTCTTTGTAAACTGTCCAAGAGGCTTAAGTAAGTTGCTGGAGCACCAGCCAGAGATTTCAGTTATATTCAAACTTTGGACGTACATATATAACTTTTATAGATAATAGCCAGATCAGAAGGGGAAAAGAATTTCCAAAGAAAACCAAAACATCTTGCGGCATTTTTGGCGACGTTAAGTATGTGATCATTTCACAAAAGATGGTTTGTGATACACATACCTAAAATCGCAATATGATTAGTTTTTTCATGCAAGTGCCACTCATAGGGGGGTACGTCTCGTTTTAACGACAGAAGGCAGCATTGAGTTTTCGAAGCATTAAATTCTACGTGATTTTGTATTCCCCATTGTACAATGCTGTTTTAGTCAGAATTTAATGTACTTATCATATTTAGCCGTTTCAGTTTCACGTCCGAAGAGCAGGGATGTGAATATGAAGAGCTAAGGATGCTATCATCAGCGAAACAATTTAATGGATTAGTAGTTGCAGACAGTAGATCAATAATAAAAATGAGGAAGAGGGTAGGAGACAAAACAGAACCCTGTGGCACACCAGCATTTATGTTGTGGGTTTCAGACTTGAATCCATCGAATACTACTTGTATAGAGCAATTCGAAAGAAAGTTACTAATCCAACGAAGAAGGGTTTCATCGATACCAAAAGCACGCTAAAATTTATCAAATGCTTTAGAAATATCAAGTTCAATAAATATCGAAAAAACACGATTTCGTTTTTAATTTTAGAAAATATACAAGTGTGCAAGATCATAGTATTACATAATTAATTTACATAAAAACTAATTAAAATAAAACCAATCCACTTGTTTTCAAAATATTGAATTTGCAAAAAAATTTTTAAACTTAAACTTAGAAAATTCAAAACGATTTTCGATAGCATCGATATGTTGTTTTTTTTTTCAAAAACATCTTATTGTTAAAGTGTTTTTATAAATTATAAATGTGATACAAAAAAATTCCTTAAGAACTTGTTGTATTCTCTTAATTTTACTTTCATGTTTCAATAAAAAATATAAAGATAAAGACCAACTTGGTGATTCAAGTCCACTTCAATCTTCAAGTTCTTCTTTGCTTTGTATGCACCTAATTTGTTTCTTATTTAAAACCCTATATAACTCAATCTATTTCCGTTTGTTTGCCTGAATGTCTAAAGAATTCAATTACGTACGCTATAATTGATCCAACACGTCTATTACTTAAAACCACCTACTATATAACCACACAATTAAAAAAAAAAAGAAAACCAATCTATCTTCTTTCGTGACACAGTATAGCGAGGATAAATGAAATAGATATATTTAGATAAAACCACTGTTGGTCTGCAACCAGACAGTGGGCGATTTGTTGAGTTCGAAAATTTTTTACCACGCCAATAATTTTTGAGAGAAGTTAATCAAATTTCACTCAGTGGTTTCGTTTATATTATTTTGTATTCGATTTTTGTTTTTGTATAAATGATATTTTCTCGATATATTTTGGGTTTCGTTTTTTTTTTTTCATAAATGGTTGAACAGATTGCAATTAATCTTTTTATAAAAATTTAATTTTAGTAATATTGATGTCAAAATTTTCAAATTTTATTTGAATATTAAATTTTTTTCTACTACTAATACTACTTTGTTTGAATCTAACGACGATAGATTTAAGTTTCTAGCGACACGAAGAATAAGAACGAAACCTTACTTTTTACTTTTAAAATCTTCATTCAATAAAAAAAAAATTATAATGATTTAATTCCAACTTTTATATTATTTTTGTCCCACTGTACGGGTGCGGTGGCGGGAAAATTACTTTATAGTCACATAAATAAATATAAAAAGATTACCCCCTCAAAGATTATGATAGAAAGCAAATACCTAGTTCTAAACTATTCCTACTTTGGTTAACTTTACTAATATTAAAAAAAAAAATCGAATTTCTTATCACATAACATACTGAACAATTATAGTGCTAAAAATTACATAATCCAGTATCAAATCTCATAGATCTGCGTCTCATTGAAAATACCAGAACGATCAAAAGCCAACTTACTTCTTGTGTCGCTCAAGCAAGTAACAATGATCTAAAGTAACTCCATAACTTAGTGATCCCCAATAAAACAATATCAAAAGCTCCAAAGTTCTTTTCGCCTTTGATAATAATAAATTGAAACTGAGAGTAAAATATAGTAATTATATTTAAATATGTATAAATTTTTTTGATACGATGTAGCTAGGTATAAAAAAAAAATATACAGCTGACATTTTTGTAGATTGTCGTACGCGACGCGAATTAGTCACTGTTCGAGCGTGGAAGCGATCGGTCGTTCGGTTTTGTGTGAATGTAAAAAAAAAAAAATAGTATCTCCAAGAATTATTCGATTTTTCAAATAAACTCGTCGAGTTGTGGATTCCGCGCAGTGAGTGTCTATAGTGCAAGTGGAGTTAATTCTGACAGCTCAAAAACATTCATTTGTTTTGGATTACAAAAAAAAAAACATCTCACAATCGGTATGGAAAAATCCATATTTAAAACATTCTTATTCATAGAGTTGTTTTTTTTTTATATGAGACAATTATGTTTGTGAATTAGGTGAAATGTTTGCAGGATGAGTTATTAATTGACATTGAAGGAACGAAGAAGTCCGAAAAAAAAGAAAACACACCATAAAGTGTCAAGGTCCACAAAATCTAGATAGATAGATAACTATGTGCATAATTCTTTATTCTATTCACAATTATTCAATAAGATACACTATCTTCGCGATACCCCAGACCAGTAACAAGCTTTATATGAAAAGACAGGCTTTCAACAAACAGATAATAATATATACAAATTCATCCAGAAATCGCTTATTGTTGTTAGCATAATATATTGTACATACGTACATATATTTGTTGTTATTATTTTGTTTTGTGTTACTATCCTATAGGTATATACACCCACACAGAAAAAATAAAAAAGTTCAAATGGGGTTGCTGCTTTATCACATCATGTCGAATGTTATACGAGAGCTTTTGTTTGTTTTGTTAAAAACTTTTTTATTGAATCGCTGAGGTTGTAATGGCAACAAAAAGAAAATTGAATTCAAATATGAAAATGTTTTGGTACGAGTATCAACAGAGAATAAACTAAGCAAAATTATTCAATGAATATTATGACGTCGTCTATCTGTCAATTTGGTTTTTGTTTGTAGTCAGATGTTAGTGTTGTGGGTATACTTAAAATAGAAATTATGTGTACAGTGAGTCAAGTGATGATGTTGAGGAACGATTTTATTTAATTGCAAGTGGAGATAATTCTGACAGTTTATTTTGTTGGGCAACAAAAACATTAAATTCCAATTTGTGTACAATTTTTTTTAACTTGCTAATATTGAAACTATACAGGGCAAGTTTTGGATTGGTGAACTAACGTAACATAGGGAAGTCAAAAAAAGGGGTTCTCGCAACTATGCCTTGTTGAGTGAATGTAGTGTTTCTTAGGCCAATTCTCGACGTGTTTTTTTTTTTGATTTTTTTAAGAATAAAAATAACTACCAACCTGCCATACATTTTTTCCCTTTTTGACAATTTTTCTCGAAAACTCCTCTGACCAGTTCTAGGTATAAATTTTAATAGATGTTGGCTCACTTTCAGGATATATAAAAAATATTGTATTCAAACATTTACAAATGAAATAATCATCCGTGAAGTAAATTTAAAATTTAATAATATTTCAATCGACAAAAGCCAACTGTAAAATTAAAAAGGTGCGTATACGCCCAAGCGCATCATCACTGCAGGACTATTTGGTCGGGAGTATTCAACCAGAAAGGAGGAATTGATATCGGCAATTTTCACAAGCGTCGAAGAATCTCATTTCCAAAATCCTAAATTGTCAGTTTTAAGCTAAATTCTAAAAAAAATCGCCATTATAATATTTATAAATTTTCTTACGATTATCTTTTCAGATTTTTCTTAATTTTCGGAGTTCAATATTGGTCTTGTTTAAATAATTTAAAGAAAAAATTCATAATAGCACTTCACTGACAATTTGATTTTTGAAAAATCTGATTAAAAATCGTAGGTACAAAAATCACAAGATTTTTCCCAAGATTTGAACGATTTGTCTGTTTTGGGGTCTTGGGCAATAATTCCAATTTTTAGCGTTCTTTCCAAATTTAATATTAAATTTTTTGTCTTATGCTAGTTTAAAAAAAAATTTAAAAAATAGTTTTAAAAAAATTGTATAAAACCGAAAAACGAAAAAATAAAAATTTAGAACAAAAAAAAAAAGAACAAAAACAAAAATGCAATTCATTTTTTGATTTTTTTTTTATAATACGACAAAAAAGAAATTTGAACTGAAACTGAATCTGATGCATACAAAAAAAAATTTGAAAAAAATATAAAATCTTAAAAGCGGGTTTTTTCAGTAATTTTTGAAAAATTCTTAAGTATTTAAAAAAAAAATATTATTTAAGATTTTTTGCGTTAAAAGATATACATTTGAAAAATAAATAAAAAAAAAAGATATCGACCCATATGAGTCAAGAAATTTGATTTTTTTTCCAAATGTAAATAAATAATATTTTGAAAATTTTGATATGGGATATTATTAAAAAAAATATAAGACATATTTCATTACAAACCCTCCAACCGGTTATCATAAAGCGTAGATACGAAACCAAGTCTTTTGAAGTCTCCTCTCAAAAGTTCAAAAATTTTCATTCCGTTCCGATATGGCTACTAGGGCTGATGATACCCGGGTAATACCCGGGTACTCATATAATTCGGTTAATCTCCGACTACCCAATTACCCGATTGACAGATTACCCGGGTACAGCAAAAAAAAAAAAAAGAAAGCAAAACTAGTACCTAACTGGGTGCGAACCACAGCCATTTGTAAAATAAGTAAGTTTGAACTAATTAACTTTGTGTCTCATCAAGATGTTGGAGACATTGATCAAACTCTATTAAATAAAATATATTAGGGCTGATGATACCCGGGTAGTACCCATTATACCTGAATACCCGGGTAATTTACTACAAGCAACCCGGGTAACTGTGTACAAGCAACTCGGGTAACCGGGTACCCGTGTGGAATCATCAGTCCTAATGATAACATCTCGTCTGGGTCTTGTATTGTACGATTTAGTCTTTTTTTGTGATAAAAATGCGAAAATGTGAATCTAACAACAACAGCATTCCTCTATGTAAATTTATACCAAATTTTTTCTATTTAATCCAATTTATCTACAAAAACAAACGAAAAATATTAAATAGGATGCTGCAGGTAATTTTCTTATTAAGACAAAACAAAATTCCTAATGCCGCATTATTCCTACAAAACTAGCCGGTCCGTGGGGAGCGATGGTATAAGGTTAAACTTTAATTTGACTGCTCGTCTATGCTAAGCAACTGAATAACCGTTGACGGAAGCTTTCTACTGTAAATAATTTGATGAATAAAGCCTTCAATGCTACATCCACGAAATTTAAACAACGCAAAGTGCTAAATACTGGTTCGTTTAACTGACTGTATATTCTGTCGTCATTCTCTCTCATTGTTCGACCATCTGTTGCTTCTGAATTATTTTAAGACAAAGCAGTAGGTAGATGTTGATAGAAATTCACCTCATCAAAACCAAAAGAAATGTAGATTTTAGAATTTGAAATGAAGTGATTATTTTTATTGATTTTCCATTTTAATTTATTGTAGATTTTGTAATTAGAGAAAGAGAGTTCAATGACATCTATGTGGAGCTTGATGTGAGTCTATTTCACTACTTACCAACCAGACTAAGCAACCTACTTAACTAATCACTATTTCTAAGGCGTACGTAGAGATAAGGTCGTCAAATTTAGCACTAACCATTGAATTAAATTTCAATCCGCTTTGGCTATCACAAGCACACGATTCAAAAAGTATACTTTTTGTTTGTTTATAATAAATCGATGTTTAACGTTGACTTTGGATTAATGGTGTTTATATTGAGGAAGGTTCCAAGTTCATCGAAAGAATGAGCTCATAATTTTTAAGTGAGAGTAAATAGAAACACACAAAGCCGGCTGGATGACCTTTAATTGAAATAAATTAAAAAAAAAAAAACTAAAATCGTGCCAGCAATGCAATTCAAATATTAAATTAGTTTTTGTGTCTTAAAATGGTATCAGATCGATGACGTGAGATATCTAACAAATTTATTTTTTTTTTATTATTTCCACAGAGGAATATAAAAAAATATTTAGCCTAGGCATTTAGTAGCTTTGCTAAGGATTGAAGAATGGATTATTTTGCTTCCAAAAAGTGGTCATGGTCATGGTATAGTATTTGGTTATAGAAGCATTAACTTTGCTTAAATTTTCAAACAAATTTTAACTTTAATTAAATTGGATTCTGGTAATGTTTGTCTAACAATTATGTCCTATCTTACTTCAGGAATCTGAACTTTAAATTATATTTTATTCAAAAAAATGATAGATTAGACCTTTTAAGCAAAAAAAATTGTTGTTTGTAAACTTAGTATGTAACTTGAAATTTTACATAGGTAGTGTCTTTTTTTTATTAGAAACGATTTGGTATTTCTAGTTTTCCAGAAATTTCATGTTTCTTTATCGAAACGCGGATATCAAAATTATTGAAATAAAATTACATTTTAATGAAATATAGAATAAATGACACTGACCAATTTTATATGAATACTTTTGTGAACAAAAAAAAAATATATATACTCACTGCACAGGGTATTGAAAAGAAATTGAAAATTATAAAAAATTTAAGATAAAAAAAACTGAGATAGCAAAATTAATTTTTTCAGAATTTCAAAAATCATTTTTCGAAATTAATTTTGTTTTCAGAAAAATAAAATGCTGAATTAATTAGAAGTTTCTGAAACTTATCCTTAAAAACATGAAAATCGAAAACTCTAAAAAAATTGTCATTAAAAAATATGCATTCGACAGGATGCAATCAAAATCGTTTTTTTTTTTTTTAAATATACATTGCAGGTTTTCTTGGCTTTTTCTGACTGAGTTTGTTTGTAATTTAATTCACCACCGAATTGATCAAAAGTAACAATTGAGTTTTAACTTTTATTAATACCGCCATGGTTTCGTTGTTATTGGTTGCATAAAAATACTTCCCATCTAAACTGTTTGCACGAAATTTTATTTTCTAAATGTTGGTTTCACAGTTTTTTTATGAATGCAATCTGGCTCGTGGTCTAACTGAGTAAAACCAAATACAGTGGTGGTCCAGTATAACGAATGCCGATATAACGAATGATCGATATTACGAAAAAATTTTTCAAGTCCATTAAGTATTTTATATAACGAACAAATTTTCTTAAATATGAGTACAAATATTTGTATGTACTGTTTATGTACATAATTTGAACAAAACTAATAAGGGTATTAATTAAATGTTTCCTTGTATGTAAATGAAGCTAAATATGTTTTTTTTCTTTTTATTAAGTGAAGTATGCATTTATTTTTTTATGAAATAAAATAATGAAAAATATAATTATTTTACTTTCTATTTATCTAAAGATTTGTATGAAAAAAAAGTTTTGATATAACGAATTTTCAATATAAGCAATTGGCTCTGGACATCATATTGTTCGTTATACTGGAACACCATTGTAATTTGATTTAAGACCTCCGATAGCAAACCAAAAACTTTAAATCGTCCAATTGATATAAAACTTTTCCAAATTCCAATTTAAAAACAACCATTATTTATGTATATTGTGGTGTACTTAAATTGTATTGTTAAAAAACTTTCATGTAATCTACATATGTACATTCACCATACTTTACTATGTAAAATAATTTATTTTTGTTTTGTAAATAATGATTTCCCCTGAAGAAAACGGCAACCACCCTCAAAATGTTGGGAATAAGGAAATTAAATAATTATTTTAATGTAAGCAACAAACCCGATGAGAACACATTTCAGTCTATATGAAATCTTTTTTATATGTTTTTGTATTGTTGAACATTTTTCATCGACGACGTTACAAAAAGTTTTAGACACAAAAAATTACGCCTATTATACAGGGTGAGTCATGAGCAATGCGACAAAATGCTAGGGCGTGTAGGTTGCGTTGAGACAAGAAAAAAATCGTATAGGAGGGGGGGTCTATTCCCCTCCGTTTAGCCGGGAGGGGCAATTTTCGAAAGAAGAAGAAGAATTATGTTTACGAAGTGGAAATAGTATCATTGGAACAACTGAAGGAACGAATTGAAGTCGCTGGAGTCAAATTGCAGGAAAATTTGTCAAGCATAAACTTATGTGAAGCCATTACAAGGAGATAATATAATCTATGCCTTCTAAACAATGGAGATCATATCGAGAATTTTTTATAAGTACTTCCAATAAAAAACATAGTAAAAATAAAAGGAATAAAAAAAAACTAAAAAAACTAAGATTAATGCTTCTTAAATTGCTTCGTTACAATAAAAATAAATGTTTTTCTTAGAAAAAGGTGGTTTTGGTTTTTTTTTAATTTCTTGAGAACGACATAAAATTTTTGCATCCGGTTTTCTTATTTAGACTTAAAATTAATAACAGCATTGAATTTTGAAATTAAAATTAGCACTTAATTACGTAAAATTTTGAAAAAAATGAATTTGAATTTTTTTTTCAATTTTTTTTTCAAAATTTTGACTTTGAAAATTAATATTTCAAAAACTATTTCTTACAATAGATTTATTTAAACACAGAATAAAAGAAAAAGTTATTGGCTTTTCAAAAACGTATCGCACAGCATTGTGAATGAAGCCGTTGATTTTAAATAATTTTTTTTCCATTTTAAGTCAGTTTTTTCGAAAATTGCCCCTCCCGGCTAAACGGAGGGGAATAGACCCCCCTCCCATACGATTTTTTTCTTGTCTCAACGCAACCTACACGCTCTAGCATTTTTTCGCATTGCTCATGACTCACCCTGTATATTTAGATACTAAAATAAAAGATTTTCAAAACTTTACAAATGGAATATGTAATATAAAAATAATCAATTACGTTCATACAATTTTTTTTAAAGAATTTTGGTAACACAGAATTTTGTAATGCTCCAAAAACAAATTAGTATAGAAAATTTGAACAATTCAGTAAAGATGGATCTTACCAACTGAAAAACTACAAATTCTATAACAAATTACTTACCTATTTATTATGCAGGTATTATAAGAGATTATTCAATTTTTTTTTATAGTTGACGCGCACTCAAGGGGTTATGACTACCCTTTTAATGTTAAATATTAACATAGTGCAAGTGTTTAGAAAAAAGAGGGAGGATTGAGTAGGAGAGCACGATGTACATTTGTCTTAAACGTCTGGAAATTGAATTGGGGAGGGAAAATAAAGTCGGGTAAGGAATTCCACATTCGTGTGGTACAACTAAAAAACTAGTCTCTATATTTGACTGTGCGCCCGAAGTATGGCTCGAGGGTATACTGATGTGCACTCCTAGCAGAACGTGTATTACGGTGAAATTGTTTGAGTGGAGGAATGCAGTTAGATATTTCACTAGAACACTGTAAAGATAAAATAAGGACAGACAAGAGACATTTCAAAGATGTTCTAACGAAACAAATGTTTCTGAAAATAAAATAATTTAAAATCACAGACTTCTTCTTTCAGCAATAAGTTTATTACACATAATATAAAATTTCTTAAAATTATCATCACATCGATTGCTAAAAATTTTAATAATATTCGACAGCTGTTAAATATATAAAGTGATACATAATAATATACATTAATGTATGTACAATGTATTAAAATGTCTTACAGTATTAAAGTCTTTGCTTTATTTATTTTATATCAAGTTTCCAAATGACTAAGCATTTTATTCCCAAGTAATTCTTCGAAATGCTTCTATTTCTTAACAATTTCTTGAAAGGGAACCTTGAACTAAAAACTAGAGATACACTTGATCGAAAAATTCAAAGTTATTATTCTCAGACTTTATATTAGTGTAGAAATCAAAACAGTCCCCCATTCGATAATAAAGAAAAAAAAACACAGAGAGTCTTAATCTAATCATCAAACCTGGGCGTGTGCATATGGTTTCCTCATAATTTAATATCTATAGACTTCTTATCTCACTGCTGATTTTTTTTATCGAAATGACATTGGCAAAAAAATAAATAATAAGTGCCTACCAATAAATCAAATTAAAAAAAATACTGTTTTAATTTCAGCCCTGGCGATTTACTTTGTCCATTCAGTTAAATATTAACTACCAAAGATGTTGGTAGAGCTGAATTTTAAGCAACGAAATGCAACAATCCTAGCCACTGTGTTGGTGGGGTTGGCATTGTCAGCTATTGTCATATCAAACCCTGTGCTGTGTGTCATATTCCTTGGACTGACTGCATTTCTCATCACAGGAAATAGAACAACTCATGTATATGCCGTTCTGGCAACATTGCCAAGGGATGTAACGTAAGTATAAAAATATGTTTCAAATTTGTTTTTAAAACGTCTTCTTCTAACAGTGCTGCATTTCGTTTCTTGAAAATTCAATACCGTCTGTACAAGTTCGAGTGGCAACAACAAACAGTTCCACGAGTATTTCAAACATTCCTTCAGCAAAATCCCGAAAAAGACGGTTTTGTTATGGATAACAAAACACTTACATTCCAAGATATTGAAGAATTCAGCAACAAAATTGCTTCGTACTTCAAATCGATGGGCTTAAAGCGAGGAGACTCAATAGCTCTGCTAATGGAAACGAGACCGGAATATTCCTGTATTTGGATGGGTTTGTCCAAAATTGGGGTTGTTACTGCTTTGATAAACTCAAATTTGAGAAAAGAAACTTTGTTGCATTCCATTAAAGCTGCAAAATGCAAAGCTATAATTTTTGGAGCAGAACTTAGTTCAGGTTGGTAATTTACCTTCATTCCAATTATTTATTTTGTACTATAGTTTTTTTTAAATTATTATTCAGCTGTCACGGAAATCCTTGGAGATGATGAAATCAAGAACCTTAAACTTTACCAATTCACCGATGATCAACAAAAGGAAGGTGTTGGATTTCCAACACTAGACGGAGCCACCGATCTTGTTCCAGAACTTAAAACACACAAACCCACAGATTTGACAAAAGATATTGCTGAAGGAAAACCGAAAGATAAAATGGTCTACATTTACACATCTGGAACAACGGGAATGCCCAAAGCAGCTGTCATAACTCACTTAAGGTTTTTTAAAGTGATTTGAAAATGATTATATTACTTTTACTTATAACTCCTGTATGGTATGGCTTCTATTTTTCTTCTATAGATACATGTTCATGGCTGTTGCAGTTCACGAAATGACTGGCGTTCGAAGTGATGATGTTATATACAATCCTCTGCCACTCTATCACACAGCTGGTGGTATTTTAGGAGCTGGAAATGTCTTCCTCCATGGCAATACAATGGTTCTGAGGAAGAAATTCTCAGCGACGAACTTTTGGACTGATTGTATAAAATATAATTGTACGGTAGCTCAGTATATTGGTGAATTATGTCGGTATCTATTGTCGACTCCGACAAAACCGGAAGATACAAAACATTCTGTGAGATTGATGTTTGGAAATGGGTTGAGACCTCAAATTTGGTCGCAATTTATTTCAAGGTTCAATATTGATGAGATTGGAGAACTGTATGGATCCACCGAAGGAAATTCTAATTTGGGTGAGTTTTGATTCTTTTGAAAGGAGAATTGGGAATCTTATAAAAATTACTTTATCATAAGTTATAAGCAACTATGATCCTGAATTTTGCAGACGATTTGATCAGCCACCAAAGTCGTAAAACTTGTTCGATTTTGAAAAACTAGACGGCAATCGCTTTGTCTTGGCAAAATCCATTGTTAAATTATCTCCAAACGATTCAAAAACCGTCCCTTGCTTTTGCCGAGGCAATCAGATTGGCGTATAGTTTTTTTTTTTATTGGAATAAGTTTTCAGCAGATAAATTGTCAGGATCATGATGCTAAATATAATTAAGACTCTGATTAGGGGTCTCAATTTTTTTTGACGACAGTATATTTTCCGCGAACGTTCAGCCGCTCTTACAGTCTACCTAAACAGAGTAAAGACTTATGTACAGAACTATGTATGTAAGTAAAAGAAAAAAATAACATTTCTCTATGGTTTTCATCCAAGAAGTAGGTCGTACGTAATAAAACAATGAAGAAAATCTTACTAACTACCACACACAAATATATATATGCCATACCTATACATTGCAGAAGGATAACCTATTCTATAAAAATGGTCGCCAGCAGAAACAAGATATTTTAATCTTTCAGTGCGAAATTTAGTTTCATTTTTATTTTTTCTAAGTGTAACTTCTTTCTTTTAATTTGCATTTGCGAGCATTGAATTTTAATAGGGAAACTTTTTAAAACAATAATTTTTTTTGATTTTTTATTCCTTAAATTATACAAAAATCTTATTATATTTCAAAAAGTATTTCTATTTTTAATAAATCCGATTTCTCTATGCAAATATTTGTTTTGTTGCTTTTGAAAAGATTCCATAGTAAAATATTTCAAAATTCGAATCTTAGTGATTTTGTTCTCTGCTGCAGGCATTGAACATTATAAACATCATTAAAGTTCATTTTAATACTGTATGCAAAATAGATATAGACTGAAACCAAATTCTATTCATTCCTTTTTTATTACCTATACTTTATAAATATCAAATCAACATAAATTAATAATGGGTTCAGCAAATGACATTCCTACAATGTATTTCAATTACAAAAATAAACAAACAATAATTAAAACTAAATGTATGTGTCTGGTGCACTAATGCCAGTTAGATTAGATTAATTTGCAAACATTGTTTTGCCCTGAAGGAAAGAGATTTAAAATCAATTAATATTTTTAATAAATTGTACCCACACCTAATAATAATGATAATAATAGTTGACCTATTTTGATAACTGAGCCTAAAGTTTCAATAAAGGTTAAAAGAAAATGATTCATAACGACGTTCTTTAAACTATTGCAAATAAACAATGTATGTAGGTACTCCTGGTTGTGTGCTGCAAGTCTTTTTTTAAGACATTTTGAATGTTGTAACACTGTTCTTCAGGTCACTAAAAATTATTTTTATTAATAGAAATCCACACAAATAATATAGTATCATAATTACAGGGACAAATAAGTTCTTGAAATATTTTTAAAATTGTGTAAAAGCTTGAACGCCAATGTTTTTTTTTTTATTAATTATTTATTGCTCTTTTAATATCGAATTTAAAAGGAAGTTTCAAACTGTCAAAATTTTGAACAATAGTGAATTTTTAATATCATTATGTCTCTCCGTCTATTTAGCCTTTTCGCTAAATGGATTGTTTTATTTTTTATTTTTCTAAGCCAAAAAAAAGCGTTACCTGCAAGGAACTTTTTCAGTATTTTTTTTTTTGTTATTTCTCAAAATACAAAATCAATAATTTTTATTTAATAGATTCATTTTTTTTTTGCAAAAAATTGTTTACCCAAAAGTTGGAGGTGCTACTATCTTCCAAATAATACATTAATTGTTTTTCACTTTTCTCAAAATTCGTTCGATTTTGAAATGTAATAATTGTTTTCGTCTGAAATTATGTATATTTTTTTTGAAAATTTAATATTTCGAAAACGGTTTAGTGAAACTTTTTTCAAGCTTAAAAATTTTGGGTAAAAATGAGTTGGCATTAAAAAATTACATTACATACATTTATATAAATCTAATTTCTCAAAAACGCTTCCAAGAATTTCGATGACAAATTTAAGTGTAAATAATTTTAAATTAAAACATTATTGACAATACCCCTCATAGAACAGTAAGTTTGAATTTTTGATTTTCTTAGCATCGGCACGGAAGATTTTAAAAAGTTCAGGTAGTCTTGCATATCAAAATTTTCAAAAAAAAAAATCATATAATTCAAAATTGGTTTTATTAAAATGTTTATGCTATTTTTTTTTATTTTAGTTAGTTTTCTCGAAAAAAAAATCGGTATTGAATATTTGAAAAAATCGTTATTTCAGGATTGACTAATTTATCGAGTTCGATAGAAAAACCCTTTAGTATCTAAAACTAAGAAAAAAATACAAAGGGTGCTTAAATAATTGAGATCAACATTTTTTGTTCTTAATTCCGAATACCGAGAATCCAATAAATTGCATTTTCTTTAATTTTTCAAAGTGCAAAAAAAACAGGAGAGTAATAGTAATTCTTTGAGGATCGTTTTTTTACAATAATCTGTAAGAAATATTAATTTTTTCATAAATAAACTAAAAGAAATTGTATGTCATTAATATTTTTCCTTAGAAAAAAAAATCAACCCAAGAATCGGGTTTGAACAAATTTATTCTTAGATTTTAAATAAGAGTTTTGAAAATTTTTCCTCTTGGGTTTTAAATTAATAAATTTACTCAAATAAAGTTGTATTGTGGGTTTTCATGCCTGCACTGTAGGACATACTAGGAAGGAATAGTTTTCGAACCAAAAATTTACTAAAACCCAACCTTGTTCAAACCCGATTCTTGGGTTAATTTTTTTTTTTTAAATTTTAAAATAAAACCCGAGAGGAAAAATTTTCAAAACTCTTATTTAAAATCTAAGAATAAATTTGTCAAAACACTCAAAAAAAGTTGTATTGTGGGTTTTCATGCCTGCACTTGCTAAATAGCAAGACATTAATAATTAAGCGACCATTTTGTGTTACTCTGCATCAACTTTCAAACCGTTTTACGACAACAGAACTAGCTCATACATACCTACGTACGATATTATATAAGATTAAATAATTTTCATCGACAGCTAAACGTTTAAATAATCATTTTTTACAATATTATTTTAATTTTAGTAAATGTTGACAACCAAGTTGGAGCTATTGGCTTCATTCCAGTTTGGGGTGAAAAGATCTATCCTGTTATGCTAATCAGATGTGATGAAGACACAGGTGAACCTATTCGTGATTCAAATGGACACTGCATCAAGTGTAAGCCCGGTGAACCTGGAGTTTTTATTGGCAAAATAAATCCCAAGCGAGCTGTGAACAACTTCAGCGGCTATGCCGATAAGAGTGCAACTGAAAAGAAACTAATTCGCGATGTCTTCCAAGATGGTGACATTTACTTTAATTCGGGTGATATTTTGGTGAAAGATATTTTGGGATACTTCTATTTCAAAGACCGAATGGGTGACACATTCCGTTGGAGGGGAGAGAATGTAGCTACTTCTGAGGTAGAAGCTATCATAACAAATGTTGTAGGACTCGAAGATTGTGTAGTTTATGGAGTTGATGTGAGTAAAACCCTAAAATGGTTATGATTTCGATATTCCAAGAATTTCAAAATTTTTCAGATCCCTCATGTTGAAGGCAAAGCTGGTATGGCAGGAATAGTGGATCCCGATCGTAAAGTGGATATCGTTCAACTATCGACAGGCATTCGTGGAAGTCTTCCTGCCTATGCTCAGCCACTCTTCATTCGGTTGCTCAGTGAGATGCCAAAAACGGCCACATTCAAGCTTAAAAAACGTGACCTACAGTTAGAAGGGTTCGATATCATCAAAGTGAAAGACCCCATTTATTACTTGAACAAGGATGGAATTTATCGTGAGTTGACTCAAAGTCAATTTGAAGACATTCAAACAGGAAAAGCGAGATTATAAGAAGAAAACAAGAGGTCCTATATTTTATTCCATTTTGATTGGAATAGAAAGGAAAGGCTTAGAATTAAGTGTTGTACCTTTAGGTAATTAATTCCAACAATATCCATAATGTGCTGTGCCTTTATAGAAGTTTATTTATATAAACTTAAAATTAGTGGACATTGAAAAACTAACGTAAGATTTAAGCCATATTGCGCGCAAATTACAGCAAGTTCTGATTTAATTATTGATTTTTTCTTTTGTAATAATATTAAATGTTTATAATGTAAAGTTATATTATCTATTGTTAGAGTTTTGTTATGAATGTATTTACGATTCCAAATAAAGTACTGATTAGAAGATTAAATAATAATTGATTGATCTTTAAATATTGAAGAAAATTAAATAAAGATAATTTGTTTGTTTAAGCTTTAATTTAACAGATTTTTGTTATAGTTTATAAAGCTACTTTGAATAAAGACCATCAAAATGAAGAAACTACTGACACTGGGGACTATCTTGACATCTTAATGTTGTAGATAAATAATTTAAAAAATACTTAAATACAATAAATAATATAACTGTTGCCGCCAACAGCAACAAAAAGAACTACCCCATTATCAGCAGTGACAAAATAACCAAGAAACAACGAAGTAAGAGAGCACGGTCGTGTTGAAGAAACTCTAATACCATACCACGTTTGTATACGGCCTCTATTGGAATATGCTATAGCCAAGTATGGTCAACCTACCAACAAACACATATAAAAAGAATCGAAGCAATTCAACGCAGATTCCTCCGTTTTGCCTTAAGAGGACTTAAATGGGTTGATAATTTCAACTTGCCCCCCTATCAAGATCGGTTGCGTCTTATTAACTTACAATCTCTCGAAAAACGTTATGAAGTTGCCGATGTTATTTTTGTCCATCAAATTTTATGTGGCATAACAGAATCTCCAACCCTCCTTCAGGCAATGAGTACCTATTAACGTTAGTTCTCACTCTCTTAGATCAGTTCTTGAATTTCATTTAGCTCCTCACAGAACTGATTACGGTAGAAAACAATAAACACAAACAAAACAAAAAAAAAAACAAAAAATATAAAAAAAAAACAGAGAAAAAGAGAAACTGAAGCTGAAACTTTTATTTTTTACTTAACAAATGTCTTGAACATGCTTATCTTATTTATATATTTAGGTACATATATATTTTTGTTTTAATTTTTCATTCTTTTATATTTAAATTTTTCAAATTTTTGACAACTTTTTTTGCGAAATAGTGATTACTTGATCCTATTTACATTTAAATGCTTTTTTTTTACTTTTGCTGCTTGTATTAAGCAGTCCCAAACTCTTATCTTCCAAAGATATTCGTATCGCGATAACTTTTTTTCTTAATTTTTATCTTCTAAAAACTCTAATTAAGTGCCGATACGAAAAGCGAAACGAAATTGCAATTATTGTACTCGGTGATAGTGGACCCCAGTGCATGCGGTATGTTGGGGGCGGGGGGGGATAAGAGGCGTGGGATAACTTAATTTAATATTTGTGACATTTTTCCTTTTTAAAGTTGTTTAATAATTTAGAAGGGAAAAGGATTCTAAAAAAAATAGAAATAGCTTTGGATTTGGATACAGATCTACAGATACATAGTATAAGAATTATTTATTTATTTATTTATTTATCTATTCATCTACGGATATTAAATCTTATAGACTACTAACAATTCAAATAATTATTATTAAATTATCGAATTATCGAAAAAAACTGCAATGAAATGTGAATGCTACTCTCTTAACCAAGCATCATTTACATTTCAATCTCGTTCAAAGTTAGATTTTGATGGCTGCCAGATATTGGAGATTCATCTCCCCAAAATCGTATTCTTAATTAGAATGCAATTTTGCGTCACCTTTCCCCCAACACTTCATCCAACTATATAACCTTTTTTATTCTGAGCAGGGAAGGTGTATGGAAAGGTGTGTGGCGCGAGGTACTGAGACTGAAGGTGGTGGTTGTCTCAGATTTTATCTCGAGGGTTGGCGGCTGGACTAAAGCGGAGAAATGCCGTGTCTTATAGGTTATAGCTATGTCCCTTTATAATTCACATTATTTTGTTCGTTGTCATGTTTGTTGGGCGTACTAGTATTTACTAAATCACATGTTATTCGTGTTATGCCTGAACAACATGTAATGAGTAAACCAGCGGCCCAACAATGATAATTTCAGAAATTATAATGGAATAAAAACATGACATAGACTACGGCAGGGAACGAACCTGTGACCGAGAGGTTTTATATATTTATTCTCTTTATTTCTTTATTCTAAGGTCAAATGTCCGAAATCTTAGCAAATGCTCCCTACCTAAATACTTATATTGAAAAGTTACCAGTGTGACTAAACTCTCACAAACATATTTGGTAGAATTTTTGGTTTTTAAGCATCCGCACACCCAATAGAAATAATTCATCATAAAAATTGTTTCCTCTCTAAAAACTTTATTGAATATTCTCGGGCCAAACATTTCCAGTACTGCCATTATTTTATTATTATATTTATGCTTACTTAAAAAAAATATTCTTATTTGATGGACAGCTCGCACAATTATTAAAAACTCATTGGATAGAAATTACATAGACACAAAAATAATATATTCCATTAAAAAAAAAATAACATTTATACATGGAAATATAAATGCGTGATACCCACGTGCCTTTGATGTTACAGAATAGGTTCCTAATAATTAGGCAAAAGGTTTCGTGATAGTGTTCACTTAAAGATGAACTTTCCTTATCTCATAAAACGCATAAACCTACCCATAAACTTAAATTATCAAATTATTCTCTCTCTCAGAAAAAAAAAACTTTATTATAAACCAAAATTACATACACGGCAACAGTTACCTGTTAACTGTTGATCCATATTAGCCGCAATTCATTTAAGAACAAAAAAAAAATAACATAAATTAAAACAAATGGAATCACTTTAAATTCCACCAGCAGACGCCCCCCACATTGAAGAAGAATCCAAAAATATTATAAGACTATAAGTACCCAACCATAAGACTTTTCCAAATATATAATTATAACCGAAAGTAATATGAATGATATTCCTTCTTTTGGTATCGTTCATCCAATAATAAAAGAAAAAAAAAAAACATTTTAAAAAACATCATCACCTAATTTTGGGAATCGACGCGATGCGACGCGGTGCGGTTCCCAAAAATTCCAGTCATGCTCGTTAATTATCCAAATAAGGCTTAGGTAGTACTCGCGCGCTGCTCCCATAGCACATCGCTCGTCAGGATATACATTATTATATAAAATTTAACTGCCTCCCAGAAGCTAGTAACGGCTGCCATTTAACATTACCTCGATTTGGTGTTTATGAGCCTTAGTAACGTCTCAGTGGGCGTGTGTATGACATATTTTTCCGTCATTAACATTTCCTACCGTCAATAAATCCAAACATAGCTTAAGAGTCCCGCACCGGTGTCGCATTTCACCACCCGAGCGGAACGCAATTATCACAAAACTTTTATTGAATTTTCGGAAAGAGGCACATCACGATATGGTGGATAGGGGCGAGTGTATAGGAAAAGGGAAAGAACTTTAAGTCGAAGTTGAAGGCACGCAAATGCTTTTAATTTTTCCAAATTTACACACAAATTTGTGTCGTTAGTCTTCATCTCCATAAGCAGAACCCTCTGATCCGCTTTAAAAAAAATCTGTGTCCATTCGGGAATTATGCGAATTATGCCAATTTTACGATTCATTTGGATCAAGGAAAGTTGTTGTGTGTCGTGTGTCAAAAAACACAAAAAAAATAAAAATATTTTCCTAGCATAAGAACGACGAACGAACAATATGACGACGACAACGAAGACGCATTTGGCATTGAACAAAACTCAAATATTAAAAGCAGCCTTAAGCCACCCAAACATACCATGACCCGGCTGGCTGTTAGAGAGTAGAAATACTTGGAATTTTGTATCTTGTATCTGAAAACATAAACCAAGGGAAAGCGGATCGCCTTTGCGTTAAAAAAGAAAAAAATCACAAAAAAAAAAATATATTTCCAATGGTGGTGGCGATAAATTTGTCATATCGCTCTTAATGCCTTCCGTTTGGGAAAAAACTGGAATAATCCGAATTTATGGTTATAGATTTTTGTAAATGTGCCACACAGAGGGCGCCTTGTACTTATATAGTTATTCCTTCTGTTGTTCTCTTACTCTCGGGCAGGTACTTAGCACGAACAAAAGGAACTTTACTCAGGTACACTCAGAGAAAACAATTATTAAGCTATTTGACTATGTTTAGTGACAGTTAAAGTATGGCACAAGAAGTGATATTAATTTTCTTGGTTTCTCGATATATCTCCTATGATTTGCATTAAACTTTCCGATGTTGTTATTACGAACGATAAAAATTATGAAATCCGCTGCACTGATTTTAAAAGATTTAGTGAGTAAATTTCACTAAAACTAATTTTAAACCGTTTTTTGGCTAATAAGAACAAACTTTGAACATTTCATCCAAATCATTTTAGTCGTTTCCTAGAAACAGCTCTTAGGTTAGGTTAGGTTAGGAAACTGGGCTGACAGTTGATCTTATTACCGTCACACTTAGGTCAATGTAGATCCATTGTAATACCCTTATTGAGTAACCTATGACAAGTCCTATGACAGAGCCAATTGGGGGTGTGTGCCTGTGCATATGAGATTTCAGCGAGCTATAGCCCGAAAAGTCGAAAGGTGCCTACAAGTCAGTTGAATTGAGAAGTTTTTTTCGTCACATAATCACCTTGGTGAGGAGAGGTTTACGCGTCAAGAATATTCTTGGACGTGCTCCTCTTCTTTACCCCTTGCAGGTTAAACCATCCCTCCCTCAGCCCTTAGAGGCAGCGGCCTCATTCAACGTCAGGTGGATGAAACAGCTCTTAGACTCTATAAAATATCATTCAACTATTTGGAACATTTTCTGACAAACAAAGAAATACGAAAAGAGAGCGTGGTAGTGGACAGATTTTACTAAAACCAAACTCCTTATTACTTACTCCTTAACAGTACAGCCTGATTATGGCAAACCTCACTGATACGTCACAAGTCACAACAGCCTCACAAATTTGTGATGTCCTTCAAAGCTGGTCACAACTTCTATTTTAAGTAATTTTATTCGAACTATCAAAGCTGTGATACCCGTCCCAAAAATGCAAATCATCTTCCCTCTCTAACTGTGGTCCAACTGTTCTAACATCAATTCTTTTCAAGGCCATGGATACGCTGGTCAATTACTAGCTCACAAAGTATCTTGAAGAATTAAAGGTTCTTAATGACCGGCAGTAACGTTTTCGCAGGAAATAGTCCACTGGTGATATATCGCCTACATTGTTTTGGAGAAAGTAACATTATTATTGTACTTTAATATCAAGCGTTTGTATCGAGTTCTTTTATCAAAAATGCGTTAATTTTTTCTTCATTGTATCTATAGAAATCAGGTGTACCCCAGGGCTCCATTTTACCTCCTACTCTCTTCCTCATTTTCACCAAAGATCATTTGTCTATAAATTCTATTTCATTAAATAGTTTATGCTGACAGCAGTACTCTCGGCCTTTCATATTCGTTTTTTTAAGAATTACTACATCGTCCTTCAGATGTAGAACTAAAATGGCAGAATCAAATGACCCTGGTCTTTTTTTCTACTTTTTCTATAAGTATTTGCAGTTCAACTGCATTCTTGTCATAATAAAATTCCACAGTAATATCTGCAACACTCCGAGTGTATATCAATTTCCCTTGATTCCAATCTTGGACGTACTTTTCAATTAAGAGATTTTTGAAAAAAAAAAAATAGTGTTACAATTTTTTCCAGTGCCTTCTACATAGCAGTCCATTTCATTTTGATTTCGTAAAAGTTTTTTCGAAAGTGTAGATATCGGTGGCAGCGTGTACCTTTCGCACATGATATCAAGTAATTGGGGAGCTAAGGACAACCACACCCACCCACCAAATCATACCAAGGACACATTGCTTACAGGTGTGCTCCCGGTTGCTGGTTCTGCTCCGCCTTTCTTATAATTGCTCGTGAGGATTTGAACTTTTTGAAGTCGTTGCCATACTGCTGTTGCTGGTCGTTGGTTTCGACGACGACGTTTTATATATTTTGATTTTTTTTTCTTTTTGTGTGTTTGGTCCTCGTTTTATGGTTCGGCACTTTTTTATTCCCGTGCGTATGGATTCGATTGTGCCAAATGGCACCCCATTTGGTTTTCTTTAATTTGTGCGGCCCCAGGAGCTGTGTTTCTTTGTGCGACACTGGTGCAAGTTATGTGGATAAATGACAGAAGTGCTGTTATTTATTGGCGTTTTTTTGTGTGTTTTATACTTTCGCTTCATATCCATGATGGTGGCGGCAGCGGTAGAGGTGGAAACGGTGCGGTGCGGTGTGGTGGTGGTGGTGGCATTGAGGTTATGGGGTAGATTTTTTGGATCAGCTCCCAGGCGTTTTCTTATATAATATGTACAGGGTCATATTTAGCATCCACTTACCGCAATAGCAGCAGCCAAGAAGTGTAGAGTTTTGTCATTTTTATTGCTAATCGATTGTGGGAGATTATTAAGCGATTTGTGCTTGGTGATACAGAAGCCCTCTCTATTTGGTTGTGTCGTGGGAAGAATGCGAGCTGGGTGATTTAAAGGGGGACAAAGCGGGCGGTAGATTGGAAGGTTGGTGTGACATATTCCTGCTGACCCAGTGCAAAATGTGGAAAATGTTGTATTTTATTGTCCCTTGTCGGGATTTATGCGCGGTGGCAGGCACAACATACATCCATATACTCGACCCAGCTGTTTCAATTTGGTGTCACTGAGAATAGCCTTATTAGAGCCATTACCACGACCAAAGCTAGTTGTATGGTAGGCAGCAAAATGTGTGTATATACCACGAAGACCGATGCGACAACGACGACGACGGACGCTCTGTAGATTCTGCATCGGGTTTTTGGTTTGGATTTATGGCTAATGTATCGAATTTTGGTAATTTTCTTGATCTAATATTCGGGATGTCTTGAGACGGCCGACAACGTTGTTCGTCGGTGCGGAACACGAGAATAGTACTGTATTGTATGTGTTGCATGATAAATGGCAAAGGAAATTGTTCTGAGATTGCGGGTCGTTAAGGTATTAGGAGGTGCAATAAATCTGACGATGGATGCTGTGGCAGAGCTGATGAATGGTGACAAATGGATTTTGGAGTTGCGGAATTGCTTTGATTTAGAAAGTGAATTAAAATGCTTCTTGTGAGAGTTTAGAGATTTATCAGTGGTAAAAAAAAGAAATAATTCATATTTGTGATGGACCTTAGTTTTGAATCTAATCTGAAGTGATTTAAATGCGTGCTTTATTTTGGAAGTATAAACAGCAGATGATTGAAAAATTCAATAATGAAATTTTTTTGTCAAACTGTTTGCCCATTTTATGATGCGTCCCATATCACTGAATTGACAGAAATTTTATTCTTGCACGTGGGCCTGTCCTTCTATGCTTGCGGATTGAATCGGAATTTCTTTTTAGATCTGTCGAAATTTTTGCAACGGTGCTTAGATAGATTGCACGTCTGTCTTTTTGCAGCACATAACAAGTTTGAATGCGGAGCCTAGAACGTCTATTATTCCTACGCGCCATAGTGTATGTTTCCTGGAGATGTATTTTAGCTCGCTCTGATACTTCCTCAGTTGTGCTGCTTCTTCTTCGATCGCTTTTCGACAAGTGCTTTTAGGTCCCCCTGTAACTTACATTTTCGTATGATAGGGTCATATGAAATTCATCATTAGAAATATGAGTGTTGCTGTTTTCTAAATGATAGCAGATGTGACTTTCGAAGAGCTACAGCCTTAAAGAAGCACAGATTCAATATTGAAGGTACATAGTTTGGTCTTTAAGCTTATAGATTTGATTCTACATACGTTTACGTTGGACAGTTGAAGAAATTTCAAGAGGAAATTTTAAGGCTGATACTTTTTGTTTTTGCTGTGTGTCCAATTATTTCTGGCTCACTCTCCAACTTTAGGTTTTCATTTCATAACGATCCATGATTATGTGACAGCGTAATATAAACCTACAGCCCTAATAGGACCATGGACTATAGTTCGAGTTGTCCAAGTGCTTGAAGAATGATTGGAAGGCCCACAAAATTCTTTCGGTTCCAGTGGACAAACCTGCGAGCAATGCATCCCTAATCTTCAACTAGAACAGTATTGCAGACAAAATGCGAGCTTCTAACCCAATTTTTGAATTTTACGTCCTGTGCTCCTCCGCCTGCGCAAGGCAATTCATATAATTTCTCTGTCGCGTGTCTTTTTGAAGTCGATGAAAAGTAGGTGAATTGGTGATCTATATTAAATTCACCGTTCGATGATGATCTGCAAGGTTTTTAGAGAAGATCCTTCTTGGAGTATGTGTCTTCTGGATGATCTTTAACTTTTGTACCTATTGAGAAATAAAACTGTATTTAACGGTACTTTTTTTATTTTAATTTATTTTTTATAGTCCTATTAAATTAAAAAAAAAATTGCCGATGTGAATAACGGGAGCCGAGAAATACATGAATTAAACATGACGCTTCAGTTTACTAACGTTTGTATGACATTTCTCTTCGTTTTATTTTAATATGTCGGCCCCTGTGCAGACGATATAAAGAAATTATTTTTATTAATGCCCGTTATGTTTTTGAAAGAATTCTTTGTTTTTATAAAGATAAGTTAAAAAGTTACAAACAGTTAAGTTAGTTATAGTAAGTTAATTCTTCCTTGTGCTGCAGTTGTTTTTTATATAAGAAAAAGGATATAATATTTTTTATAATAACCTTGAAGGCAAGTTAAGTTTTTTACAATTTAATAAAATACTCCTTTTTAGTAACGGCAATTGAGTGATCTACGAACATCCACACGACCTCTTTTTTTTAATCTTGTGACATCCCCTGTGCACCCAATCCACTTTAAATCTCAATTAAATTGGTTTTGCTCTCAACCGTTTTGGGCGTGATGGCATTTCGCTTTTTTCATAAGAATTTTCATATGGAAGCTTTGTTCTCTGTTCTAAAATATTTGCGTTAGGATAAGCAGGTCGTGAGTTCAAGGTCGTAGTTTTGTGTTTTGTGTTTTGGTGAGTGTTGAGTGTTGGTGGGATCGTCACTCCTGAAGCAAAAACCGGCGGCGTGAAGCTTATTGAATTTCTTGCCAACCGACCAACCAAACCAAATTTGAATTTGAAAGAATGTCCTGAGTATGTGTTGTTCTGCTGCAGAGTCAAGTCAAGTCAATTCAAGGCAAGTCAAGACGTCAAGGCAAGACCTCAAGGCGGTTCAAGGCAGTTCAAGATCTCAAGGCGGTTCAAGACCTCAAGGCGGTTCAAGATCTCAAGGCGGTTCAAGATCTCAAGGCAGTTCAAGACCTCAAGGCAGTTCAAGACCTCAAGGCGGTTCAAGACCTCAAGGCGGTTCAAGGCAGTTCAAGATCTCATGGCGGTTCAAAACCTCAAGGCAGTTCAAGACCTCAAGGCAGTTCAAGACCTCAAGGCAGTTCAAGATCTCATGGCGGTTCAAGATCTCAAGGCATTTCAAGACCTCAAAGCAGTTCAAGACCTCAAGGTGGTTCAAGATCTCAGGGCGGTTCAAGTACTCGAGGCGGTTCAAGACCTCAAGTCGGTCAAGACCTCAAGGCGGTTCAAGATCTCAAGGCGGTTCAAGATCTCAGGGCAGTTCAAGTACTGGAGGCAGTTCAAGACCTCAAGGCCGTTCAAAATCTCAAGGTGGTTCAAGACCTCAAGGCAGTTCAATACCTCAAGGGGGTTAAATGTGGTTCAAGACCTCAAGGCAGTTCAAGACCTCAAGGCAGTTCAAGACCTCAAGGCAGTTCAAGACCTCAAGGCCGTTCAAGATCTCAAGGTGGTTCAAGACCTCAAGGCAGTTCAATACCTCAAGGGGGTTAAATGCGGTTCAAGATCTCAAGGCAGTTCAAGACAGTTCAAGATCTCAAGACAGTTCAAGATATCAAGGCGGTTCAGAACCTCAAGGCAGTTCAAGACCTCAAGGCAGTTCAAGACCTCAAGGCCGTTCAAGATCTCAAGGTGGTTCAAGACCTCAAGGCAGTTCAAGACCTCAATTCAGTTCAAGACCTCAAGGCCGTTCAAGATCTCAAGGTGGTTCAAGACCTCAAGGCAATTCAATACCTCAAGGGGGTTCAATGCGGTTCAAGATCTCAAGGCAGTTCAAGACAGTTCAAGATATCAAGGCGGTTCAGAACCTCAAGGCAGTTCAAGACCACAAGGCAGTTCAAGACCTCAAGGCCGTTCAAGATCTCAAGGTGGTTCAAGACCTCAAGGCAGTGCAAGACCTCAAGGCAGTTCAAGACCTCAAGGCAGTTCAAGACCTCAAGGCAGTTCAAGACCTCAAGGCCGTTCAAGATCTCAAGGTGGTTCAAGACCTCAAGGCAGTTCAATACCTCAAGGGGGTTCAATGCGGTTCAAGATATCAAGACAGTTCAAGACCTCAAGGTGGTTGAAGACCTCAAGGCAGTTCAAGACCTCAAGGCCGTTCAAGACCTCAAGGTGATTCAAGATCTCAAGGCCGTTCAAGACCTCAAGGCAGTTCAAGACCTCAAGGCGATGTGAATAACGGGAGCCCAGAAATACATGAAATAATCATGACGCTTCAGTTTACTAAAATACTAACGCATGTATGACATTTCTCTTCGTTTTTTTTGTTAATAGTCGGCCCCTGTGCAGACGTTATAAAGAAATTATTTTTATTAATGTCCGTTATGTTTTTGAAAGAATTCTTTGTTTTTATAAAGATAAGTTAGAAAGTTACAAACCGTTAAGTTAGTTATAGTAAGTTAATTCTTCCTTGTGCTGCAGTTGTTTTTTATATAAGAAAAACGATATAATATTTTTTATCATAACCTTGAAGGCAAGTTAAGTTTTTTACAATTTAAATAAAATACTCCTTTTTAGTAACGGCAATTGAGTGATCTACGAATATCCACACGACCTCTTTTGATGGTTTTTGATAGAGGTAGCTTCCTTGCCATTTATTGTGCTCAATCCTTCTGAAAGCTTATGGAATATCAGATCCTTTAATCAAGGGGGTTCAATGCGGTTCAAGATCTCAAGACAGTTCAAGACCTCAAGGTGGTTCAAGACTTCAAGGCAGTTCAAGACCTCAAGGCAGTTCAAGACCTCAAGGCAGTTCAAGACCTCAAAGCCGTTCAAGATCTCAAGGTGGTTCAAGACCTCAAGGCAGTTCAAGACCTCAAGGCAGTTCAAGACCTCAAGGCAGTTCAAGACCTCAAGGCCGTTCAAAATCTCAAGGTGGTTCAAGACCTCAAGGCAGTTCAATACCTCAAGGGGGTTAAATGCGGTTCAAGATCTCAAGGCAGTTCAAGACAGTTCAAGATCTCAAGACAGTTCAAGATATCAAGGCGGTTCAGAACCTCAAGGCAGTTCAAGACCTCAAGGTAGTTCAAGACCTCAAGGCAGTTCAAGACCTCAAGGCCGTTCAAGATCTCAAGGTGGTTCAAGACCTCAAGGCAATTCAATACCTCAAGGGGGTTTAATGCGGTTCAAGATCTCAAGGCAGTTCAAGACAGTTCAAGATATCAAGGCGGTTCAGAACCTCAAGGCAGTTCAAGACCACAAGGCAGTTCAAGACCTCAAGATATCAAGACAGTTCAAGACCTCAAGGTGGTTGAAGACCTCAAGACAGTTCAAAACCTCAAGGCAGTTCAAGACCTCAAGGCAGTTCAAGACCTCAAGGCCGTTCAAGATCTCAAGGTGGTTCAAGATCTCAAGACAGTTCAATACCTCAAGGGGGTTCAATGCGGTTCAAGATCTCAAGACAGTTCAAGACTTCAAGGTGGTTCAAGACCTCAAGGTGGTTTAAGACCTTAAGGCCGTTCAAGACCTCAAGGCAGTTCAAGACAGTTCAAGATATCAAGGCGGTTCAGAACCGTGATTCAAGACCTCAAGGCAGTTCAAGACCTCAAGGCAGTTCAAGACCTCAAAGCCGTTCAAGATCTCAAGGTGGTTCAAGACCTCAAGGCAGTTCAAGACCTCAAGGCGGTTCAAGATCTCAAGGTGGTTCAAGATCTCAAGACAGTTCAAGATCTCAAGGTGGTTCAAGATCTCTAGACAGTTCAATACCTCAAGGGGGTTCAATGCGGTTCAAGATCTCAAGACGGTTCAAGACCTCAAGGTGGTTCAAGACTTCAAGGCAGTTCAAGACCTCAAGGCAGTTCAAGACCTCAAGGCAGTTCAAGGCCGTTCAAGATCTCAAGGTGGTTCAAGACCTCAAGGCAGTTCAATACCTCAAGGGGGTTAAATGCGGTTCAAGATCTCAAGGCAGTTCAAGACAGTTCAAGATCTCAAGACAGTTCAAGATATCAAGGCGGTTCAGAACCTCAAGGCAGTTCAAGACCTCAAGGCAGTTCAAGACCTCAAGGCCGGTCAAGATCTCAAGGGGGTTCAAGACCTCAAGGCAGTTCAAGACCTCAAGGCAGTTCAAGACCTCAAGGCCGTTCAAGATCTCAAGGTGGTTCAAGACCTCAAGGCAATTCAATACCTCAAGGGGGTTCAATGCGGTTCAAGATCTCAAGGCAGTTCAAGACAGTTCAAGATATCAAGGCGGTTCAGAACCTCAAGGCAGTTCAAGACCACAAGGCAGTTCAAGACCTCAAGATATCAAGACAGTTCAAGACCTCAAGGTGGTTGAAGACCTCAAGACAGTTCAAGACCTCAAGGTGGTTGAAGACCTCAAGGCAGTTCAAGACCTCAAGGCAGTTCAATACCTCAAGGGGTTCAATGCGGTTCAAGATATCAAGACAGTTCAAGACCTCAAGGTGGTTGAAGACTTCAAGGCAGTTCAAGACCTCAAGGCCGTTTAAGACCTCGAGGTGGTTCAAGATCTCAAGCCCGTTCAAGACCTCAAGGCAGTTCAAGACCTCAAGGCGATGTGAATAACGGGAGCCCAGAAATACATGAAATAATCATGACGCTTCAGTTTACTAAAATACTTACGCATGTATGACATTTCTCTTCGTTTTTTTTGTTAATAGTCGGCCCCTGTGCAGACGTTATAAAGAAATTATTTTTATTAATGTCCGTTATGTTTTTGAAAGAATTCTTTGTTTTTATAAAGATAAGTTAGAAAGTTACAAACCGTTAAGTTAGTTATAGTAAGTTAATTCTTCCTTGTGCTGCAGTTGTTTTTTATATAAGAAAAACGATATAATATTTTTTATCATAACCTTGAAGGCAAGTTAAGTTTTTTACAATTTAAATAAAATACTCCTTTTTAGTAACGGCAATTGAGTGATCTACGAACATCCACACGACCTCTTTTGATGGTTTTTGATAGAGGGAGCTTCCTTGCCATTTATTGTGCTCAATCCTTCTGAAAGCTTATGGAATATCAACTGAGGCATTCTGGCCATTACTTGGGTTTTTACCTGACGCTGCCACCTAAAGGCTTCTAGGAAATCACGCTTTAAAAGATTTTTAGAAAGTAGCAATCCAATGCCAATACACAGTTTTACGGGTTGGAGAATTCTTACTTCACTTTAAGTGGAGAAATCTGGCATTTTGAGGCCCAATCTATGTCTGCATACAATAAGCTGTCAACGTTTTATCATTTTGGTAGGGATTTCTGTAGAAGTTACGAAGAATGTTCACTTCCACAACTTTTAAAGGCATTCGAAATAAGTAGTTGCCCAGGGAATATCATGAGGAGGTAAACCAGCATTTTAAAGTGACTGATTGCAGCTCGGTAAATATCAAACTGATAAGGGGAAAACAGATTGTTGATCAAAGACCTTATATGTTTTAAAGTATAGCTGGAAAAATTATTATAAGCAACTAATAGAAGACTTAATCTGCATTTGGCACAGGTCAGATATTTGCCTTTGTTATTGATCGGACAATTCATGCCAAAGTTCCGTTCCTCTAGCATATCTTCATCCAGACAAATCTTACAAATAAGTTGGTAAATGCTTCTGATCGAGCCAACTTCCGCTATTTTAAATAATTCAGCAGCAGCCGAACAATCCAAAACCGAAAGGCCTGTCGACTATTTCTAAGTGGACCCATTAGTAAGGGAGGCGACCGTAAGATAACCTATCTAATCGGGCGACACAAAATAAGTATATAGGATCGATAGATTTTTGGCCACAATAGGAAACCGAAGCCAAAAAACAAGGTTTTTTTCCTTCAAAGTGGTCGGACGAGGTTTTATTTTCTGAATAAGAGGGAAAAAATACCTTTCGTTTGGTACCCCAACCATATTCTTTAAACCATTTTCTTGATAAAAATATAGATTTGGCAACATGGTAAAATGGTAATGGTAATGGTAATGGTAATGGTAATGGTAATGGTAATGGTAATGGTAATGGTAATGGTAATGGTAATGGTAATGGTAATGGTAATGGTAATGGTAATGGTAATGGTAATGGTAATGGTAATGGTAATGGTAATGGTAATGGTAATGGTAATGGTAATGGTAATGGTAATGGTAATGGTAATGGTAATGGTAATGGTAATGGTAATGGTAATGGTAATGGTAATGGTAATGGTAATGGTAATGGTAATGGTAATGGTAATGGTAATGGTAATGGTAATGGTAATGGTAATGGTAATGGTAATGGTAATGGTAATGGTAATGGTAATGGTAATGGTAATGGTAATGGTAATGGTAATGGTAATGGTAATGGTAATGGTAATGGTAATGGTAATGGTAATGGTAATGGTAATGGTAATGGTAATGGTAATGGTAATGGTAATGGTAATGGTAATGGTAATGGTAATGGTAATGGTAATGGTAAAGGTAATGGCTAATGGCTAATGGCTAATGGCTAATGGCTAATGGCTAATGGCTAATGGCTAATGGCTAATGGCTAATGGCTAATGGCTAATGGCTAATGGCTAATGGCTAATGGCTAATGGCTAATGGCTAATGGCTAATGGCTAATGGCTAATGGCTAATGGCTAATGGCTAATGGCTAATGGCTAATGGCTAATGGCTAATGGCTAATGGCTAATGGCTAATGGCTAATTGCTAATGGCTTAAATGGCTTAAATGGCTGAACTGGTAATGGTAATGGTAATGGTAATGGTAATGGTAATGGTAATGGTAATGGTAATGGTAATGGTAATGGTAATGGTAATGGTAATGGTAATGGTAATGGTAATGGTAATGGTAATGGTAATGGTAATGGTAATGGTAATGGTAATGGTAATGGTAATGGTAATGGTAATGGTAATGGTAATGGTAATGGTAATGGTAATGGTAATGGTAATGGTAATGGTAATGGTAATGGTAATGGTAATGGTAATGGTAATGGTAATGGTAATGGTAATGGTAATGGTAATGGTAATGGTAATGGTAATGGTAATGGTAATGGTAATGGTAATGGTAATGGTAATGGTAATGGTAATGGTAATGGTAATGGTAATGGTAATGGTAATGGTAATGGTAATGGTAATGGTAATGGTAATGGTAATGGTAATGGTAATGGTAATGGTAATGGTAATGGTAATGGTAATGGTAATGGTAATGGTAATGGTAATGGTAATGGTAATGGTAATGGTAATGGTAATGGTAATGGTAATGGTAATGGTAATGGTAATGGTAATGGTAATGGTAATGGTAATGGTAATGGTAATGGTAATGGTAATGGTAATGGTAATGGTAATGGTAATGGTAATGGTAATGGTAATGGTAATGGTAATGGTAATGGTAATGGTAATGGTAATGGTAATGGTAATGGTAATGGTAATGGTAATGGTAATGGTAATGGTAATGGTAATGGTAATGGTAATGGTAATGGTAATGGTAATGGTAATGGTAATGGTAATGGTAATGGTAATGGTAATGGTAATGGTAATGGTAATGGTAATGGTAATGGTAATGGTAATGGTAATGGTAATGGTAATGGTAATGGTAATGGTAATGGTAATGGTAATGGTAATGGTAATGGTAATGGTAATGGTAATGGTAATGGTAATGGTAATGGTAATGGTAATGGTAATGGTAATGGTAATGGTAATGGTAATGGTAATGGTAATGGTAATGGTAATGGTAATGGTAATGGTAATGGTAATGGTAATGGTAATGGTAATTGTAATGGTAATGGCTTATGGCTAATGGCTAATGGCTAATGGCTAATGGCTAATGGCTAATGGCTAATGGCTAATGGCTAATGGCTAATGGCTAATGGCTAATGGCTAATGGCTAATGGCTAATGGCTAATGGCTAATGGCTAATGGCTAATGGCTAATGGCTAATGGCTAATGGCTAATGGCTAATGGCTAATGGCTAATGGCTAATGGCTAATGGCTAATGGCTAATGGCTAATGGCTAATGGCTAATGGCTAATGGCTAATGGCTAATGGCTAATGGCTAATGGCTAATGGCTAATGGCTAATGGCTAATGGCTAATGGCTAATGGCTAATGGCTAATGGCTAATGGCTAATGGCTAATGGCTAATGGCTAATGGCTAATGGCTAATGGCTAATGGCTAATGGCTAATGGCTAATGGCTAATGGCTAATGGCTAATGGCTAATGGCTAATGGCTAATGGCTAATGGCTAATGGCTAATGGCTAATGGCTAATGGCTAATGGCTAATGGCTAATGGCTAATGGCTAATGGCTAATGGCTAATGGCTAATGGCTAATGGCTAATGGCTAATGGCTAATGGCTAATGGCTAATGGCTAATGGCTAATGGCTAATGGCTAATGGCTAATGGCTAATGGCTAATGGCTAATGGCTAATGGCTAATGGCTAATGGCTAATGGCTAATGGCTAATGGCTAATGGCTAATGGCTAATGGCTAATGGCTAATGGCTAATGGCTAATGGCTAATGGCTAATGGCTAATGGCTAATGGCTAATGGCTAATGGCTAATGGCTAATGGCTAATGGCTTATGGCTAATGGCTAATGGCTAATGGCTAATGGCTAATGGCTAATGGCTAATGGCTAATGGCTAATGGCTAATGGCTAATGGCTAATGGCTAATGGCTAATGGCTAATGGCTAATGGCTAATGGCTAATGGCAAATGGCAAATGGCTAATGGCTAATGGCTAATGGCTAATGGCTAATGGCTAAAGGCTAATGGCTAATGGCTAATGGCTAATGGCTAATGGCTAATGGCTAATGGCTAATGGCTAATGGCTAATGGCTAATGGCTAATGGCTAATGGCTAATGGCTAATGGCTAATGGCTAATGGCTAATGGCTAATGGCTAATGGCTAATGGCTAATGGCAAATGGCAAATGGCAAATGGCAAATGGCTAATGGCAAATGGCTAATGGCTAATGGCTAATGGCTAATGGCTAATGGCTAATGGCTAATGGCTAATGGCTAATGGCTAATGGCTAATGGCTAATGGCTAATGGCTAATGGCTAATGGCTAATGGCTAATGGCTAATGGCTAATGGCTAATGGCTAATGGCTAATGGCTAATGGCTAATGGCTAATGGCTAATGGCTAATGGCTAATGGCTAATGGCTAATGGCTAATGGCTAATGGCTAATGGCTAATGGCTAATGGCTAATGGCTAATGGCTAATGGCTAATGGCTAATGGCTAATGGCTAATGGCTAATGGCTAATGGCTAATGGCTAATGGCTAATGGCTAATGGCTAATGGCTAATGGCTAATGGCTAATGGCTAATGGCTAATGGCTAATGGCTAATGGCTAATGGCTAATGGCTAATGGCTAATGGCTAATGGCTAATGGCTAATGGCTAATGGCTAATGGCTAATGGCTAATGGCTAATGGCTAATGGCTAATGGCTAATGGCTAATGGCTAATGGCTAATGGCTAATGGCTAATGGCTAATGGCTAATGGCTAATGGCTAATGGCTAATGGCTAATGGCTAATGGCTAATGGCTAATGGCTAATGGCTAATGGCTAATGGCTAATGGCTAATGGCTAATGGCTAATGGCTAATGGCTAATGGCTAATGGCTAATGGCTAATGGCTAATGGCTAATGGCTAATGGCTAATGGCTAATGGCTAATGGCTAATGGCTAATGGCTAATGGCTAATGGCTAATGGCTAATGGCTAATGGCTAATGGCTAATGGCTAATGGCTAATGGCTAATGGCTAATGGCTAATGGCTAATGGCTAATGGCTAATGGCTAATGGCTAATGGCTAATGGCTAATGGCTAATGGCTAATGGCTAATGGCTAATGGCTAATGGCTAATGGCTAATGGCTAATGGCTAATGGCTAATGGCTAATGGCTAATGGCTAATGGCTAATGGCTAATGGCTAATGGCTAATGGCTAATGGCTAATGGCTAATGGCTAATGGCTAATGGCTAATGGCTAATGGCTAATGGCTAATGGCTAATGGCTAATGGCTAATGGCTAATGGCTAATGGCTAATGGTAATGGTAATGGTAATGGTAATGGTAATGGTAATGGTAATGGTAATGGTAATGGTAATGGTAATGGTAATGGTAATGGTAATGGTAATGGTAATGGTAATGGTAATGGTAATGGTAATGGTAATGGTAATGGTAATGGTAATGGTAATGGTAATGGTAATAATAATGGTAATGGTAATGGTAATGGTAATGGTAATGGTAATGGTAATGGTAATGGTAATGGTAATGGTAATGGTAATGGTAATGGTAATGGTAATGGTAATGGTAATGGTAATGGTAATGGTAATGGTAATGGTAATGGTAATGCTAATGCTAATGGTAATTGTAATGGGGGGCTAGGTCAAAAATGGTTTTTGGGGTCATTTTTGAATATTTTCAAAAAAAATTGGAGCAATCTGGAACAATCCGGATGGAAAAACTTTCAAAAAATACAAATTTAAAAAAGGGGGCTAGCTGAAAGCCCTGAGAACCCAGTTTAAAAGGCACACGACGACGCGACGTCTGCATTTAGTTGGCTTCAGACATGGAACAAATATTGCAGCAGCTTTAAACGGTGTATTTTTCAAAACCACACATCTTTAGGAGGTCGAGTAGATGCATGTTGAATGGAATTATTTTTCCTAGCATGCGAAATGTCAGCTCTTTTCCATATAGCGGTCTGAGTCTAGAAAAATGTTCCTTCCAGATCCCCAGCAAAAAAATAAATCGGCTCTGCTGGCCACTGCTCGACACAAAATAATTTTAGGACATTATTTCTATAAAGCAAGGAATACTTTAAAATCTTCGACAAAAGAAAATATATGAGTGAAAACAAAGATCTCACAAAAAGACTCTACATCAACAAATAATGTCTTCATATACGAAAATACAATTCCACAAAAATAACCATTTATTATAATAAATATGTTCACTTTCCCGTACTCCACTTGCCCATTATATTCTTCTTTAAATCCAGAAAATATAATAAAACTTTTCTTCCATTTTTTTTGTTTGTTTGAATACATGTATTTTCAACCGAATATGAATAATGGGAAAAACAGCACCTTGTCCAACACCAGGGTGCCACTTCCGCCAGCCATATTATCCATTCCAATACGAACGTGTGCTTGAATTGTGTAGTATTTTTGTTGCCATTATATGAGTTGTTTGTTATAAAATGCTTGGCATAGGGATAGGAATATACCCAAGCAAAAGAGAGCGAACCCCAGTCCCTAATAATGCACGATTCACACGAATCATTTCCCTGGAACTATTCATTTCACGTTGTAAAATGATTTCTTTCTACAGCAAAACAACCAAGTGGCCCGGCTACCACGGTACTTTGGACAAAGGATCGAGGACTCGGTCGAAGGAAGGTTATGGGTGGACAAATTGAATCCTGAATTCTTCTCCATCTGACAACAATGCGAAAGTAGGTTGGGGTGAATTTGAGGATATATACATGATGCATAGATTCAGAGGTGTAGGATTCTAATCATTCGATTTGTCGCAGGACTATGGTCATGTCCATACATGCATCCAAACAAATGAAAATGGATATGGCTGCAGCAACATCAAAAAAAAAGCGAACATCCCGATGCGACCCAGAGGAAATAGCAGATCGGTGTTATGTCATTTAGCGTCCTGTAGGGAACGTGTCCTGAACACGGACATCAAAATCGCAGAAAAAAAACAACTATTGCTGCAACACTTCATGTCGCTCGTCGCATCGCGCCACTACCGCTTTCCCAAGAAATCATAAACCTTGCTCAGAATATTGTATGCTGCTCAACACGCATGGGAAAAATTAAATTTCCCAATAATTCGAATGCTTTGCTGTCGCAGCTGTTGGGCGCTTTCCAATGAGATTAAATCGCTATAGAGCACCCACAAGCCATCGGTGCGAAATGGATGAATGTCCTTTTCGGAAGCTTTTCGTCCCTTCACCATTCAGCCCTCTTATGTCCACCATTTTGCTACATACTTGTAGTCTTTTTCCAATGTTCCTGCGGAATGATGTTGTTGTTATCCTTTTGCGCTTGTTTACGATTATTTTCAATTTTTTGTTGTTATTGTTGTAGTCCTTTCGCCTTCGTCGTTCTATTGTTTGTTGTTGTTTTTTTTTGTTTGTTTTTATCACTCTTGGAGCTTGGTTTAAATGGCGGCGACACTAATAGGAAACGTTCCTCTTTCCACTTGTTTTATAGTTACAGTTTGTTGCCATGCAGTGTTGGTCCAGTGTTTATTTGGATTCCATTGGAATTAACACAGACAAACTCAGCTATCTACGAAAACACTTTTAGCCACATGTATGATGTGGCTATAAATGCAGGATATTGGGGATGGGGAAGACTATTGCAGCAGTGTTGACGATGGTCAACATAAAATGATAAAATACCCTGACATCCGATTTGGCTAATGGACACTTTAACTGGGAATTGTTTAGAGATGTTTTTGGCGCGATAATGCACATTTTAAGGCAAACGAATATGGGGTATGGGATTAATTGAATGTGATAGCTAGGATAATTGAATTTGATGGATGAAAGTTTCGAATGATGTGTAGGTATTAAGCGGTTTTAGGCGGAACGGAAGAGCTTGTGTGTAAAATTGGAAATATATTTAATCTCGTAATACTTTCTCATTTTTAAGTGCTGATGTTTTTGAAACAATTTTTTATTTTAAATTACTTTAAAATATTTTTGTGAAAGATAAAAATTGGTTTGTAATGTTTTGGATTTAAGATTTTTTAGAAGAAATAATTTGTAATTTGCTTTTTAAATAAGAAACAGTTTCAAAAACCTCAGCACTTAAAAATGGGAAAGTCTAAATGTGCAATTGATTTCTTTTATCAAATTCAGAAAATTTTAGGCTTCTAGAACAATTGTTTTAAATTCGGAACGGAGTTGCCGTAATTTTTGAAACTAAATTAATTTTTGTTCAAATTGGTAGAGACAGTATAAAAAACCGTTTTGTACTAACTTTCAAAAATATATACCGCACCGTTATTGAAATACCTATTTAATTTTAAAAAAAATTGATTACATTATTTATTATTTTAAAAACTTAAAAGTAAAAAAATATTCCAAGATATCTACCTCCAAAAAAAAATGTATTTAAAAAAATTTGATTTTTCGAAAATCCAATAAAAAATTAATGGCAGGTACCATTATTTTTATTCTTAAAAAAAAATACTATACTTACACTAAGTTTTAGAAAAATTTACTGAAAACTGCATCTGAACTAGACAGAATTCTCGTCGTGATGTTATTTCTGATTAATATCTTTTGTTCAATTTTGTATTACGAATCCCAATCCTACCTTATAGTACCTACATATGATGAAGGATTATATCAGCATTTACTCCAATAATGATGTATAAGGAATTTGATATATCAGCGTATTATACTCCTATAAAGATGTTTAAGGAATAATTACATCAGCGTTTACTATAGAATAGAGATACCTGAAGAATGACTATATTAGCTTTAACTCCAATAACGATGTCTGAGGAATGTTGTATATCAGCGTTTACTTCTGTAAAGATGTTTAAGGAATGATTATATCAACGAAATTTGAGCAATGAGTTATATTGTTATTTTCTTTACGTTTATATTTATAATATGTTACATAGCATATGTACATAATATGTATATAACTAATTATATCAGAAAAAACTTCTATGTCGAATTTATGTCAGCACTATACCTTAAAACAACTCTTTGTTAATGGAAAATAAAATTTTTCGTTCGGTACACAATATATGCCTATTCCAATATACATAGCCTTTTTTGTATGACACTTTTCTTGCTAATATTCTATGTGTATGTTATGTATCAGCGCTATTTTATTAAACGTTCACTTGAATATTTGTATTCTGCTATCCGATGGTAAAAACGGATTGTTCCCAAAAAGCATATAAATTTTGATCCAAAATAAATTTTAAGAATTAGATTCTCTTAAAAATCTTAAAAACAAATATTGGTTAAGCTTTGAACTCAAAAGATAGAAAACTTTTGAAAATAAAGTGAACAATTAAGTGAAATATTCAAGTGAATCAAAAGATTCGATCGGATCGGATAGCAGAATAGGGCAGAATATTTATAAAAATATTTTATTTTCAACATTAGGTAATGATCTAAGAAGAGAAGTTTCAGGATTTAAGGGTCTATCCCAAATCGAAAAGTTCTTCACAATTTTAGAACAGAGGTATCATGAAAAATTAAAGATGGTGAGAAGCAAGCTAATCATCGGTTTTTAAGGAAATAAAAATTGAATTCCTCCAAAAGCAGTACTCCCCGAATACCCATGCAATCAAAAAAAAAAATCCTCATGCAAACTTTACTTTCTTCATTCATGAAAGGGTTATTTACCGAAATCATAATGTTATGCATGCATTATGCACCGTCCAAACCACAAAATATTATGTTCAACATAAATTTTTTAAATTTGGACCATTTTTCGCTTTTTTGTTTAGCAAACAAACAACCAACCGTCCGTAAACCTGTTCCTTTTTTGGTATGTAGGTATACCTAATAATACTTCAGAAATCCGTAAACCCCAAATAATGAACCGTTAAATGAAGATCATTATAAGAAGTATAATGTCATGCCCTTTTTTGGATTCATCTGATCATCTTGCGTTTATACATAATATATCGACTGGGCGAAGGGCGAGTGTTTTAAGTAAGCATTTTGTGTCCAAACTTTGGGTTACATCAAAAGAATATACCTTAAGGAGTGGAAGAATGGATAAACAATGAAATGTTAAACAGAAAAAAATATATAATACACTCCTGAGGGAACATCATGTTTATACGCATAATTTTCGTGTTATATGTGTTTGCTCAAAGAAAAATGTTCCGATTGTAGATACCGTAGGTTTTGTATATGGATGCATGATATTTCTTTATGGGCTATTCCCTGGATATGAGTTTGGTTTTTATAAATTTTGGAGTAACTTGAGGCCAATGGCTGCTTTATTTATTGATTGTGCCATCAAAGTTATAACAAAAATTGTAACAAAATATCAAATTACTTTTTCTGACAAGAAATATTTAATTTAAATTTTTTTTTGTTTCTTAAGTCAAATACGAAGCAAAGGTTTGGCATATAGTTCATAATTTCTTCTTTTTTCTTTTTCTTTTGACCGCCGATTTTCTGCGATCTGCGGCCATAATCGATACCACTATACCAGTTCACTGGTTCGGCTTAGGGCTCCACCTGTAGGGTTCGTTACGTTGACCTCAGAAAATGTCGGTCGATTTATCAGTTTTGAACTTTTCCATGTGTTTTTATTTGATTTGATATTGTGCGCGTCTGCATTTCCCTGTTTTTTGTTCTGTGGACTCTTCGGCGCACAGTGGGCAAAATTAGGCCGTTTCTGATCATAATTCTGTGTTGTCTTTCAAAATAATTTCATGAAATTTTGCACACATTAATTTGGATACATTTCACTTCAGTCAACCACGAGTTTTTTTACTATAAAAAATTCCATCTCAAAGAGAGAAAAAATATGAACCGTTTTTTTTTTCAATATTAGACGTGTTCTTTATTTTCGTTATTCAATCCTACTTAGCAATTTAGAGAGGATGGTCTTACAATACTTTAGATTTTTCAGGGTGAGCTAAGCCAGAGTCCTCCAAATAAAATGATCGATAGGGTACTCTAAGCTAGTTTTAATTTTTACTCGTAAGATAAAGAAACAATAACTTTTTTTTATTTCATATTTCATATTTGGTGAGTTTACTCGGGTTAGCCTTTAATCTAGCACTGGAAAACAGGGTCTAAGATATATAAAAAAATATCCGAACAAAACAAAACAAAATTTACGAAAACAGGAACCAGAGAAAAATATGAAAAGCATAATTTTCATTATTTGAGTTGCTTAAATAAGCCAAGAAAAATTTTTGTGCTCAAAATTGAAGCTCTTGCTCATGAAGCTCATGAAAATAAAAATTTTTAAAAAAAGGGAAAAATCGTTAAACCTGTTTTTTCAAAAATAATTTTTGTAAAAAAATGGTATTCAAGTTTTAAGTGTTTAGCAATATACACTTAAAGACAAAATTCCGGGAAAAAATTTCACCAGTTTTCAAAATATGTACGAATCCAAATTTTTTTTTTAAATTTCGAAATTTTGATTATATTCCACCAAATAGATACCTTCAGTGATGGTTTTTGAAAAATATTATCTGACCAAATAATTTCAATTAGTTACGAAACTCCGCTGAAAAAAAAAATCACCAAAATCTTTAAAGTCGTTTATGAGATAAATATCTTTGCTCTCAACGGTTATATGACAGGTACTGATACTGGTTCGACTAAAACAAAATTTCAATTTCTCGTTTTGGGAATCACCTAAAAATGCTAATTGCCAAGTTCGAAGAAAATCCCTTCAGTAGCTAATACTGTAGGTCGAGGTACAGACACGCAGATCTTCCCCAGGTTTAGATTTAATATTATTAATAATCTAATGTCGAGTACAACCTGTTGCTGAAATTTCACATTCCGATACTTCTGCTTTTTCCAGTTTTTAATAAACAAACTCTGAATGACAGAAACAGGATAAATTGTTGTTTTTTTCGGACGGATTTCGGACTTGCAAATCATTTTATTTAACATAATTGTTATTTATTATCTTTGCAGACATTTTTTTATATTTAAAACTAACTTTTTCAATAATTTTAGTTGAGTGTTGCTTTTGGTTTTAATTTAATTTAAAAATATCTTATTTAGTATTGAAAGTCAGAGATGTTAAAATGTCTTTAAGTTGACTTGATTTCTGTTTTTTTTTTTTCATTTCTTTAACTTAAAATTGTCTAAACGGGCAACATCTAAGTGAATTTAAAAGACCTGCATTATGCCAAATGTAAACGCCTAGGATGAGAAGCACTCTATTCTTCTTAAAAAGCAGCAGCCAATACAAAAAACATTTATGTTTTTAGATGGACAAGGCTGAGATACAAACCCAGACCCACGGTATGACAATCCTTTCCATTATGCTACGGGCTACCGCCTACTTGCTTCTTCTACCCTATTGAAAGCTCTCAGCCATCTCTTAGATATTTTAAAAACACGTTACTTTGAAGCAAATAAATTATTGTGTATGATTGAAAGCCGCGGGAGTTTTCGAATTTATAAAACTAAAACATAAAAAAGCAATCCATATCATCATAAAGCATATTTAACTCACAACGTGCATTTCCTTAATTTATTTTTGGCTGACCAAAACTCCATTATATGCATTCGGCTATCGAACCAAAACAATACGAATCAATGCCAAACTATTCACAGCGCCAATCTAATTACCTTTCCAATCACTGGCACAGAATTGAACCCAACCAAACCAAACCCAACGCAACCGAACCAAACAGAATAGAACAAAGTGCAAATACAATGTGGGCCTGTCATTTGCACACAACACACTCGCTCTCCCAATACCAACAAAACACCCAGTTTCCAGTTCCTCTGTTTTTGATGTGAGAATTTTCACAAGCTTCAGCAGTTCCCTCTCTAATCCCAATATTTATACCATCAACACAAATAATATAATATATGTTCAAATGTACATTCACTTTATGCATATAAACCAGAGAATACCATCAGAGCCGAAGCCGACTACAATAATACCCTACTATCGTGATCCTGTGCTCCTGCAAAATGCGTGCAGTTAATTACAAAACTGTCATCTGCAAAACTAGCGCTGATTTTGATGGCGGTTCTCTGTTTTGCCTAACTGTATTTTATACTCCTCTTGCTCTTCCATCCGCGTGTATCTGGTGCTGCTGCTTTATATCAAAAGTCCTACAATTTGTTTACAAGAATGCGAATACCTGCTACAATTTGTTGTTGTTAATTAAAACGAAATATGGTAGAGGTGCGCACCTTTGGGATAATGGATTGTTTTGGCTCCATTTCTCGCTGTCTATATAGTAACACAATCGCTTGGCATGGCCTAGCCAGCGCCACCGCCACCGCCACCAACCGCCGCAGGTGCTCAGTCTCCCATCATCAAAAGCAAAGTAAACAATCGCTCAGTGATTATGATTTCTAAAAATAAAATACCTACCCTGCAAAATTTTTAAACATGCAAATTCAATTAAAAATTTAAATTTCATCGCTTGCTCACTAGAAACCCTTTCTTTTTTATTTGTTGTTGATTTCAACGACACAAGTGATGGGGATTTCACGTTGGGCGCCACTTAACTATAGGAATATATTGGTTTGATTGGGCGTTCGTAATTAGCAAGCGAAATGCTTTCACATTCCAATAGAGATTAGTTTACGAATCCAATCGCCGGCCACAAATGGCGTTTGCACAAGTGCAACAATTCCCAGCGTGCTCGAATGAGCAAGCAATTTCCTAAAAGCAACAAAAATCGTGCCACAAAAATACAAACGAGCAAAAAAAAAATCGAATAGACGAAGGATAAAAGCGCATTCACACGCAATCCTTATTCAAGCGCGGGCTCTGTTGAGCATAGAGCAGAGTGTGCGGCACTTCCCACAGGATGGCCGTGATGACGACGACGATGCCAATGTAGTGGGTGCGGGCAGTGATGTGGATGAAACGACGACGCGACGGACGAACCGTCTCGTCGTCCGTTGGAATTATCGGCCAACGGACAGATAGACAAGAGTGCTTACTCTCTCTGGGATCTGGAATCGTTGAGATATGGTTTTTCTTGCGGATACAGATGGGATTACCAGCATCATGCCAAGAGACAGAGGGGAATGTGCCTAGCGCATAGTTGGCAATCGGCTGTGGCGTGTGTCAATAGCTGGCCGCGAGATATAGAACACATGAGAGAAATGAGGGTTGGTTGTACAGTGGCATGTTCTGTCCAACTTTGGGAAGCGCGAATGAATGGGCAATAAAGAAGCGGCTTTGTATTTATTTACAAATCAAGAGGCGAAAGGGGTGTTGGTGGTGATGGCATTTATAGTATCAAATTGAACGTAGATATCTCTGGTGGGGATTTTATAGATTGCAGCAGCAAAAATTAAACCCTCTCTGCGATGTGATGGTTTAAAATGCTATGAATTTAGCAATTCATTCGATTAATGGAACGATTTAAAGAATTAGCTGTAGCAAGTTTTTATTTGTATACTTGGTTGGATTGCCGGGCGATGTATTTGTGAATATTTTTATTTTTCTTTGCCAGTAAATTTGTACAGCTGCAACAACATTTTAGTACGTATTGAAGAGTGTAAGATTGAAGTAATCCACGGGGGCCAAGGAGAGATTCTCTTTAAATGTCCAGTTTGAAAAGCAATATTTTTAAGATTTGCGATTTGCATCCAGGAGAAATTCCTGCATATTGCAAACATACAATTAGATGTTGTGCAGAGTTATGAAAATGGTCTCTAGACTTGGACTCTAGAAAAATCTCTAGAAAGCCTTTGTTAAAGTCCCATACAACTTGAGAGCCACCACAAAAATTTTAAGTGGGTATTGAAAAGTCCACCTGAATTGGGTTTCCACAAAATAATTTTAAAACCATCGAAAAGTATTCTATAAAAAAACTTGAAAGGTTCCAGCACTTTCCTTTCCAAGCTTGGAAAAAATTGAAATTAAAAAAATTCAAAGTGACGAAAATATCGCTTTTAAATTTTATAGGAAGGACTTTACACTCTGTTGTCTTCTTCGAAACAACAAAGAAATTTTTCTTCTGGAGCAATAGTTTCAAGAATAATATAATTGTTTAAAAATTGAGTAACTTCGGCGTCTTGACCATCATGGACGTCTTTGGCGTCTAGCCGTCTTGTTCGGCGTCTTGTAAGTTCAAAACGTGTTTGGTGTCTTGAGCGCCTCGAACTTTTTAGAGTCTGCGTGTCTTGCGCTTCTTTGACGTCTTTGGCGTGTTGAACGACTTCCACTCACACGTTTTCAGTGTCTTTGGCTTTTTCATCGAATCTTAAGCATTTTCAGCATTTTGTTCGTCTTTATGTCTTTAGAGCACTATACCTTGTCTTGGGTGCTCTCAGGCTTTTTTTGGCTGCTCCGAGTAATGTTTTTGGAATGTTTTTCTATACCCAAATAGAAGGAGTAGACTCAGAAAACATCAACACAGATATAATAATTCGTAAAATTATTTGTGGAAAATGCTTGAAAAAGCCATTTTTAAAATGGAAATCAGAAACCTAAATTTCTTAAGGTAGTGTTTTCATATTGGACTGAAATCCAAAAATAGTACAACTATTACCAAATTCAATTTCTATTTTGAGATTTTTGAAGTTTTGCTTCAGTCTTGTCAAAATTAAAAAAATATTTGAGTCTCGTCTCGTTTCGGTCTCCTTTGGGAACCAATTAGGAATTTCTCCAATAGTCTTTTTTTCTCTCAGAAAAATGAGAAAAAACATTTTATTCTAGAAGCTATCTAATATTTACATTGAAGTATTCAATTTTATGTTTTTTTCAAAACTACATTTTTTAAAGATTTTCTTTAGTAGGTGTTTACACTCGGTAAATCTCGGTTTCAAAATTAGACTCTTGAGGCCAGTCTCGGTCTCGTGGCCAGCACTAGTTTCTACATAACCTAAGAAAAGTTTTTTTATTAGGTTCAAATATATTTAATATATTTATTAAGTTAGTCTAAAAATATTGAACAATCTCATATGATTAGAAAAAATGCCAATTCTAACCACTCCATTAAGTTTTTTTTGTTATTTAATCAATATTTTTAAGATTTGAAATGGCTCCAAATTGACTTAAATCTAATAACATAAAACCAAAAAAAAATCTGATAAATTGAGTTCAATTTAGCGTTTTTTCTGGCTTAATTATCTACATGTTTTAATTTCATCCTATTCAATCTTAAAATTAATTATGATTTCAAAATGAAACTACATTTGTATCAGTTATGTCAGTTTGCATAAAAACTTCATAAACATTCACCCTATTTATATTTTAAGTAGGTACCATCAAAGAGACCACAATATTTTAATGATGTAACATCCGCGTCTGATTTTAGCTCGTAAACTATAAAAAAATCAGGTCAAATGTGCAAAAGAATATTTGCACTTGTAAGTTTGCATATATGCGCCTATGCACTAATCGTAAAAACTAAAGGTGCTCTTCCCTCATTTTTCTCCCTAATTAAATCTATTTAAAGGAAGTTTCTGCGTAACGCAAGCCGAAAAATAATATTTTTTTTTTTTTGTTATTTTCACCTCGATGCTCCACGCCCTGTAAGTCCGCGATGGCCTGTCGGCTAGCCATGCGTCGTCGCTAAGCCACTATACATAGTTCTATTTTTAAACAAAATCCTCTGGCTAAAAATATTTTGTGTGTGCAGTTTTCGTCATGTTCTTATTTTTGTCTCTTTTTTTTGTGGATGTGGCTGTGGCTATGGGCCTGTAGCTATGGCTATCCGAAATGGATTATCTCTCCTTAAACTCCTCACTCGATCAATTCTTAATGAATAGGAACTTAACATGCATGAGGCCACTTAATATCCATAAGATACCATATCCCCATCATCCATAAGACCCATGATACATGTCATGTCAAAAGGCAACTTCTTCAAGAATCGACCGAAGAAAGCCATTCAAAATGCAAAAAAAAAAAAATGCATATGAAAAATAAATTTTAATTTGCAATCATGATTGCCACATGAAGAATAACGGTAGATAAGTATATGCCTAAGAAAAATCGAACTCGAGTTATTAATCAGCCCTGAAATGACTGTCTGTCTGTCTGTAACTTCGGAGGGATTTCCTTCAAATTTTGGACTCAAGGTTTTTAGAAGATAATTGAAATTCTTTTTAAAATTCTAAAAAAAATTCAAAATTCTTCTTCAAAAAAATTTCTATTGAAACAACTTTTTTTTGGAAAATTTTGTAAATTTTTCAATATTTTTCAAATGCTCACCATTTCACCATGGATGAATATTTGGTGATACAAAGGTTGATGGCCATAAACTAGAAAAATTATTAGTGGTCGCCAAGAGACCGAAAAAAATCTGGGGCTGGTCTCAGTTTTGACTGCAGAAATCGGATGAGACTGAGGCAAGATTAACTTTTAGGCTTGTAACTTACCGAAAGTGAAGGTGGCGTTTCCAGTTCCAAACTGTGTTTTTGAAACACATAATTGAAAATTTCAATTTAAATACTATCCAGCTTCTCATATAAAAACTACTAAATTAGAAAAATTTTGAACTAGTACGTACCAGTACAAAAACGAGGCGAGATCAGACTGGAATTTTTCAATCTCGTGGTTGACTCGTCTCGTGGCCAGTCGTACACTGAATGAAACAACAACAGTTAGCTAGAGCATTTGTCACCTATCCAAAAAACTGTTTTTTCTTCAATTTATATCAAAAAAATATATTCTTCTTTAAGATAGGTAGTTTTCTTGGAAAAAAAATATTTATATATATACATTCCTTAAATCCTGAATCCTAATTTACTTTCAGTTGTATTTTATTATTTAATAATTTAGTTTTTTAGTCCATGTTCATGTTAAGCTCAATTGCAAAAAATATTGTATCTACCTGTTTTCAAATTGTATTAACAAAATACTTTACTTAAACTGCACAGGAAAATCACTACAAAATCAATGCACTTGGGCGTATACTCATTTTTTTTTTCGTTTTATTTTTTGTTGTCGTAGCCCATTAAATCTAAAATTGAATTTTCATTTACTTGCCTTTAAAATTAAATGTATAAAAAAAATTTATGTTTACAACCGCTCCCTCATAAAGAAGTTGCTCCTCTTTTTTTACACATTATTTTTTAATTTTATTTTTACATCTTATGCAAATCGTTGTATTTATTTGGACAGCCTGGAGAGCATTTTGAAACTGTCTACCATTTTAACATAATGGAATAGAAAAATTAATGCATATAAAAAAAATTTTCATTTTTTCAAATCCTCCCATAATTTCTGTTGAACAGTTTTGTTGTACTTGTACTGTACTATTCTTATACACTCACACATTCAATTTTGCCATCAAATCTTCACACTAACTAAACGAATCCCAAAGTCTCCTTTAAAACACTTAAATGTACAGTACATTTCAAACTAATTGATCTTCAAAAACCATGAAGATAATTTTTTAATCATCATCTAGAATTTTTTTTAAGTGGTAACCGTGTTTACAATTCATAAAGTGAAAAATTTTATAGAAAAGAAATTAAAAAAGAAAAAAAAAACAACAAGAGCCAGAGCAAAACGAAAAGAAGGCCTAAAAATGAAGAACCAAAGTAGTGACGGAGGATGAGGAAGGTAGATAGGCAATGGGGTCTTCCACAAAGAAGAACCAACCAAGAGGAAGTCATTGCATGTCGACTTTAGTGTAGTACTTAAAGTAGTAAATGCAATGTATCTTCCACATGTATATAGATTAAACTACATATAGTCGAATGATGTACTGCTGAATATTTAAGTATGTCCCGCTTGCGTTCGACCCAACCCAACCCAACTGAACTTTGTTGTTGGCTAGCGCCCCCTATATCTTCTTTTTTTTTTCTTATTTCTGGCTGCTTCTTATATTCTGACTTCAAGTTGCTCTGCTGCTACTGCTACTGCTGCTAACTTTTCACTCGATCCGCAATAAGTTTCATCATTCCAGAAAGTGACGAGCTGCAGTTCGGTCGACTTTGTTCTCTTTAGTTAACCGAGGTTTTGTTTAAACAAAAAAAAAAACGAATTTTAATTTTGTGCATTTTCTCAAGTTGAGATATTAATTAACTAAACGACTCCAGAGATCGACGAACCCCCCAAGAGCGAGCGCAGAGAACAGTGCAACCCAATCGGGAATAAAAATCATCGATTGAGTGTTTTCCTTTGGGTCTTAGAAAATTATATTTACCGTATCTATATACTTTTTTTTTGTTTTGTTGTTGCTGTCTTTAAAATCATCGCTGCCTTGGAGGAACCTCATTCATAGAACTCCTCTCAGTCAGTAACTGATCGTGCTTCGAAGTTGTCGTAATTTCTTCTCTGCTAAACATTAAATTGCTCGATCCAATAAAGAATTATATCTTAAGAACTCCGGTTTAAGATTTTCTTATTGAACAAAAAAAAAAAAAAGATTTTATTCGTGCAATCAAATTAAATTTTAATTTGCGTGTTTTATTTTTTTTATTAATTAAAAAAAAAACTTTAAACAAAAAATATGAGGGAAATCGTTCACTTGCAAGCCGGTCAGTGTGGCAATCAAATCGGCGCTAAGGTGAGTTTTCAGAATTTTCAAAAAAAAATGTGTTTATCTAAGCGAATTTTTCGTAGTTTTTTTTTGATTACTTAAACTGAAATTTAATATTAAAAAAATATCGAAGGAATTAATTTAGAAGAAGATCTTTTATAGGTTTGCATTTATTTTTCCTAACCCTATTATTATAAGCAGACCCCAGACCGCAGATACAATTTTATTTAAATGGGTTTGTTTAGATTGTGGTTTTTAATTTGTGAGATACCTTCAAAGGCAATCGTTTTGAATTTCGATTTTTATGAGTTCTGATAATGGGGGAAGAAGATTATCGTTGTTGTGTGTATTGTATATTTTAAGATAAAAAGACAAATAAATGAATATTTGAATTTGAGGCAATTATAAGATGGATTTTTTTTTTGCTTTGTTAAGATTATTTGTTTTTTTTTGTATTTAATTGGAGTGTTGATGCGTGTGGGTAATGATCAATTTAAGAAGATTTAAAGTGCTTATACAGAGTGAGTAAGGTTAGATGGTTAATTTTGTTTTTGCTGTGGGGATATCTAATTATGTTTAATTTAAAAAAAGGAGCAAAAATTGTACAATAATTGAAATTTATGTGCGCAAACGAAAAAAAAAACTTTGACTTTGAATTATGCAGAAAGTTCATTTTCGTCGGTTAATTTGACAATAATTTTTAATTTGATATATTGGGATTATAGACTGACTAAAATTGAGAATTCAATTTTGGGGATGTTGTTTTAAAAAAATTAATTAACAAAAGATTTTGGAATTTTTTACAGAAAAATTAGCATTTAACTTTTTTAGAGTTATAAAATTACATTTTCAATTTTATTTGCTAAATAAAATAGAAATGGGAAAATAATCCCAAAAAAATTTTATCTTTTTTGAATACTCATGCTTTTGAATGAAACGTGATTCATTTTGTAATTGTTGTCAACTATAAAATTTGAAAATTTATATTAAATTTTTTTTTAAATGCACGAATGTGTTACCAAAAAAAAAGCATAAAATTCATCATTTGAATTGCTAAAAAAAGACAAAAGAGAAATTTCATCTGAAAAACTGAAGATTCCATCTTATGTACCATGGAATTAAGAGTTTTTGAAAAAAGAAATCAAAACCTATTAGAACTGCTTTTTTTTCAAAAAATATTTAAAAAGTATTTTCAATAAATTATAATTAATAAGCCCCATGCAAAAAAATTCATAAAAATCATTAGAGTCGTTTTTTAAATAAATTAGCTTTGTTCGAAGGTTATATCACAGGTAACATTTATTTTTGGAGTAAAACAAAAAAAATTGATTTCGCCTCTAGAAAATATCCTTAAAACTTAAGCTAAAAATTTGAATAACATCGTTTTAATAGTTTAGTAGTAGTTTATTAGACAGACACAGATTAATTCTGTGTCTAATTGAAGCATTTTTAGTATCCCGTTGCATAAGGTCTGCGTTCGATTCCCAGCTTCGTACAGCTGAGAGACTGACAAACTCTTCAAGGGCATCTACTCTACTACATTAAGAATAGAGTGCTTCTCATACTAGCCATTCGGATTCAGCATGAAATTGTAGGTCCCCTCCATTCCTATGCATACAGGAACGGTTGAGATTTGAAAGTCAATTAGGCTCTAATTCTTCATGGTCTGTCGCGCCGCCTAATTTCCTTTATTTTTTTAATTGAAGCCTTAAGAGGAAGAGAAAGTGACTTTAATGAAAGTCGCAAAATTAAGAAAAGTTATCTAGTGCACTATTGCCATCTAGCTTGTATATTATGAATTTTTAACGAACTATATTGAAGACGTGATACGAAACAACGTTTTCCAAAAAAAACTTATTCAAACACTGTTGCAAATGTCCCTTACCCATTTTTTCCTCTAGGCCCTTAAAATATTGACTTCCTCAACATTCTTATCTCAGACAACTTATCTAAAAGACATTTTGAAACAGGTCATAAATTATAAAATAACAACAAGACAAGTCACCAAAATGACTTAAATGTTTATTATGACAAATTCCAAAGACTCATTTATGATATCTCTAGAGTCGTTGGGAGTTACTTCAGAAATCAAAACTAATCATAACTGTTATCACAATTTTCGAATTTTTCTTTAATCGGTAGTAATTCGACTAACAAGTAAATTTACTACTGTACAAAAAAATGCATAAGTCAACATAACATCTGAATCACAAGCAGACTCACAAAATTAAGAATTAAAACAAAAAAAAAAAAAAAACCCAACCATTGAGCTCATCATTGAAATATTTGAGTTGACTTATCAAGTATGTCTGCTTCCTTGGAAGCCTATAAAAACATTGTTGCCAGAAGTATCAAATTACAGGAAGTCTTGTCAATGTTCACAACATTTGCATAAGAAGGTATTATGGTCATTTGATGATGTCCATTTGGTGCGTTGCACTTCTTCTGCTTGACCACAAAAAGGAAAAGGATATCCGAATTTATTTTTGTCAGTTAAATGAGCAGCCACAAAAGTACATCACGTGTCCAAAAATTTAAACATGCACAATATCGAATTACAAAAATGGATAATACTAATTTATGTTTGCTTCTATAAAAGTATGACTCACTATAGTTTCACAAGAAAATCCTTATCACGATGAGTTTGTTTTCAAAATATATCATTGCAATGAATCAACTAGATAAACTATCGCTTTGTTTGTTTCACTCTTGAAATTCTGAGTGAATTTTTAGAACATCAGCCTCTGAGCATCGTCAGCTAGCTAGACCGCGCCTCATGCACTAATAAACCAGGAATTAATCAAAGCACTTGCGTGCCGTGCCGTGCCGGAGCGGTGTAGTTCAACGTAATTCGGCCACATGCAACCATATGGTTGAAGAATTTTATCTCAAAAGTTAGTTCATTTTATCGCGCTTCTACAATATCCAAACTCTACTAATCTCTACTCCTACTGGGCGAAGGAGATAAGGCGTTGATGATATACGTGTGCCGATGTTTTCAATTCTCGGCTTTTTTAATGGAGAGCAATTAGTTTAGAAGAAAGAAAATGCATATAACTTGAACTGTTTAAGAGTATTTCTATAATGGTTAACTATTTGTGCTGCTACAGCTGCAGAGAAATTGAAATCATTTGGTTTAATTTATTGGTGGTACATAGCGCTGCTGTTTTGTTTTAATAGATTTTTTTTTCTTCGTTTTTGATTTCATTTATCTCTAAATGTTAGATAGAGAATTAAATGCATTTTCTCTTTGTGTTGAGAAATTAATTTGAATTTAAAAGAAGTTCTATACTATAACAACAACAACGTATTTAAGTCTTTGGGGTTCTTGAAATTATATTCAACTGTAGTGCAAACGAAAGCTATCATCGTCATTATTGTTTTGGGATGTAGTTCAGTTCGACATCATGCCTGAATGCATTTCACAATTATTATCTATAGATACAATTCAAAGTACATCATCTTGAAGATAATAATTTGTTTTTTCTTTGCTTTTAATAAAAAAAAAATAATGGATAAATATAGACTTGAATAGATATATTAATATAAATCAAGCGATAAGACATATGATATCTATGATACTCCAATAAGAATGTGGTAAGATCACTTTTTGAAAACAAATGTAGGAATGTATTGTATGTTAATTTGAAGCTTCCTTTTAAAGTAATCGATTTGTTTTATTTTCTAAAAACAAGTACCTACAAGTAGCATTGGATATCTGCAGTTAGTAAAATTATAATTCTATACGTTTTTGAAGAGATGAATGAAGATGGAATAAAAATTTAATCAACACCGTGCGTTTGGTAAATTAATGTTTTTAAAATACAAATATGTCCCAAAAACATAGTCGCTCAGAGGGTGAGACAAAAGAGAATATAGTTGCCACGTTCGCGAACATTTTTTTAAATTTTTTTCCATGTTTATGTTTTGGCACATTTTTTAGAAAAATCTTTGTCCTCCTCGGAATATAATCTGGCAGACGCTTTTTTCAAAATAACTTCCTTATAACAAAATATTTATTATTATTATTATATTTATTATTTATGATTCCTAAAATATTCGAATTCGGCTATTCGTTCCGGAAAAAAATGATTGTTCCAAAAATCATATAAATTGCTACGATCTATAAATTATGTTTAACCAATACAATTTTGAACTTGAAAACCGAGGATTAGTGTGATACGAAAGTTCCAATCTATACAAATGTCAAAAATTTGTTTAATTTGTCCAGTTTAAAATTGATATGGAACCTTTGACTTAGAATTTTAGTTTCGAAAATGTTTGGTTGCTAAAATGCATCAAATTTTATTTGATACAAAACCCAACTATCACTCCAAATTAGTTTGCTTGCTTGTGTTACACGGAATAATATGCAACTGCGCATTCAACTTAAATAGATAGATATTTATTTTCTGAAAGTGCAAGAGAGAAAAAAATGTTTCCAATATGTTAGAAAATAGACTGTAAAGTAAGGTTTAATTTTATTGTACAATTTTCAGACCCGTTTTTGAAAGGTTTTTTAATCAATCGAGGGCGTTTCCATCCATCAGATGGACAGTAAACAATTTTTGACGCAAATTGAATGTTTCGTTCGATATAATTTTCTCAAAACCCTTATATCCTTATGTCCACTTTTACTTAGGTATAAATAGGATGTTTGCTTCGAACTCACCTGCCCTATACAGAAGGTGTTTCCAAAGCCGTAGGAAATACTTTCGAAAACAAAAAGTTGAATGCGGGAGGAGTTATTTTCTAAAACACAGCAAAAGCAATAATTCAATTCTTCAATGTGCTTTTTAAATCAATTATTTTTACTTTTTGAAAAAAAATTATTTTTTATAATCCAAAAACAAATGTGTGAAAAATAAAATCATAAATGACTGTTTAACGAAATTCTGTAAATTAATAAAAAAAAGGTTTCGTAACTTTTTTTATAGTTCCAAACTTTTCCTTTAAATATTTTCAGAATTTTCAAAACAGAAAACATAATTTTAAAAAATAAAATCTTGATGCTGTAAGTTACTGCAGTTTGTAGCACAAGCTGGTGGTTTTACTAACCTACCAAGATGTTATGAAGAGGACCAGGAATTCTTCTAGTTGAATTTTACGACACAGCCAATAAATGATATCTAAAATTTCTTAACAAAAATACTGGATACAGTTTTTTTCCAATCACAATCTATTCAACGATAATTCGCAGCTGTCAACTCAAAATTCTCAGTTAATTTATAAAATGTCTCATGAAAATCCGCAAAGACTTAAAATTGCAACAGTTATAGAATATCCACTTAAATCTTCTCCAATTAGTCAAACTTTTCCAATTTTCCATTCTTAAAGGTTTAACTTAATCGTTTTGGAAATCAATTTTATCGGAAGCTTAAACGATTTGATCATTATTATAATAAATTGATTTCTCTTAAAATCTATCGATTATATAGAAATTTAGAAAACTCTCATCGTTAACCTACTTAAAAAAAAAAATATATACCTACCTACATCTACCAGAACGCTGCTATAACTCACCGGCATTTCATACGGCCCTGAACTTGTATTATGTGGACGTACTATACGTAGTCTAGAGCGTCAAGTATGCATCCCCGGCTAAAATAAAATCGCAAGAAGATGCTTATTTCTGTTGAGTTGTTGTTGTTGTTGTTGTGATACACTCGGTTAGGCTGTCAATTCAATTATACACTTGTATCTTGTATCTCCTCATTGGCAAGTCAACAGCAATTATTCTCATTATAATATATATCTAGAATGACTCGCTCTTCCATATCTTCTAACTACATATACGATTATTTACTTCACAAGGATAGTCAAGTGAATAAATACGAGCAATGATATATTTGTATGAAAAAAAAATAAAGATAATCTCTCGATATAACGTGATCTGTTTGCTAATAAATTGTAATATGCACAATTGCTATACATAACTATAAATATACAGTGGCACTTGTTATGCCCCTTAAAACTAAACAATTAGTCCCCCAAAGTAGTCGTATCCATTGAGAACAGCTTTTCGTTTTTTTTTTTTTTTTTTCAAATATCTCGAAAATATTGTGTGTGTAGTATTTTGCCTCGGTCAACATCAACAACATGTCACAACAAAATCACTCTAATGCTTGATTGCCCAACGCCCAAATTTGGAATCACCTATGCGATAAAAATGCAACAAAATATATTCATTAAATGTTAAAAAGAAATTGAGAGCACCTGATTGAGCACGCGCGTTATATGTGCGAACGTGCAATTAAGCTCGAGGCTCGTTTATTATACGCACGGATGCAAATGTCCTCCTCAATTGGATATATAACTATGCACCTAGAAACAAAAAATTACTTTTGAGTATTAAATCTTTTTTCTTGAAGATAAATAAATAAAATAAAAATTAAAAACTTAATAAAATCTGCTTGTAGAGGATTCCAAATTTGGGATAGTGCACAATTTGAAATGATTTGACGACTGAGTGATCAAGGCCGGAATAGGTGAGGTATGGATTGGGGGCTCTTAAGGCAACTCCTGAAATATTGGTATCTTGGTGGAGAGGTGTTTTTTGTGTCATACACAGTCTGTCATTTTGAATTCTGAAAAATAGCCATAAAACTATCAGTTCTAAAGGTATCCATAGTGCACCATACTAAGAGAATGACAGCAACGCATGAGGACTGTTTTGCTCCGTGTATTTCGGATGCTATTTTTGAACTATACAGATATACATCGCCAAGGGGAGCAAATTGTATCTATTTCAATCGTGATCCTCCCTTGAGGATAGCATCGGAAAGAAACATCCCGGTATTTTCAAAAATATCATCGCCACCTTAAATCAGGGCATGTGGCATGACTTTTTGTAGCTGTTGCCACTGATGGTGTTGCAGTGGGAGAGTTTAAAAACAAAAAACATGAAAACTACTGTGTGAAGTGACAAATCTTTAAAATGCATTTTTTTTTTGTAGGAAAGTACCACAGGCACACAAGAAAACTATTTTTGGATTTTTAATTTTCGGTGATTATCGAGAATTTCCTTGGAGTCACTTATTCATAGGGCCGTTAAAATAAATATTTTCTTCTTATTTTTTTTTAAATCATAATGATTAATGACTTCCTTAATAGAGATGTTTTGTTGAACTGAGTTGCCTTATACAATTAAATAGAAGCATATTTTTTTTTGTGATTTGTTTGAAGTATGTGAAGAAACTTTAATTGCTTTGACAAGATAAGAAAGATAATTTGATTAACTGTCTGTCATTTTTTTTTTTTTTTGAAAAAAAAGAAGAATACATATCTGTAGAGATGTTTGGTGTCAGTTAAAAATTGAGAACTTAATCATGTCAAATGGTGTCATGAAAATGCATTCAAAAATGGCGCCCAACAATCGGTATATGCAATAGACATACATACGTGAAAATAAAAATCTGACAGTAAGATATTTTTTTTTTGAGTGTCTATAAATTGAAGTTGAATATGATTTGATTTTATGATGAAAGATCAAAGGAGGTTCTTAGTGATAAATAGATTGACAGATTTATTGCCTTAGTTCAGAAAATTAAATGAAAATTTTTTTATTGAAATATGTAAGTCTTAATCAGTTCGTGGTTGATTTTCTGTTTTTAGAAAAGATGTTTCCCTATTTCTGGAGAGTTTCAATTTTTTCGAATGCAAACAAAAATATAGATTTTTGAATAAAAACAATGTTTGCTTTTGTGGATTTTTCTCTATTTTTCCACGGAAATCATAGCCCTGCATTACAATCACTTTTGCACTTTGCAATCAAAATATTAAAAAAAAAATATTTTTAGATTTTTGAAAAAATCAATTGTATTTTAAAAAAAAATTAATATTTTGAAATACTAAAAAATTGCAACTTTTTTTTTTTTTTTTTTTTGATAAAAATATAGAATTATTTTTTAAAGACTTTTGATTTTTTTTTAATTCCTAGCACATAAGATGGCATCTTCAGTTTTGTCCTAAAACATCGTTTTTTAAATTCTTCATATTTTTTTTTTCTTATAACTTTCTTGTTTTCGTATTTTTTTGTTTATTCTTAAGTGCATTCACATAGGAGAATTTATTTTTTATAATTTAATCAAAAAAGTGATTGTAGAAGATTTTGAAAAAAAAATTGTTCAGAAAAAATTTTTGAGAAGAAAAATGAAAAAAAAAGTTCAAAAAATTGTCGAAAAGAAATTAAATTAAAAAAATCGTCAAAAAGGTTTTGTAAGGAACCTTCACTGCACTGGTTCACTGGTCAAACACTGTGAGTCATGGTTAACGTGGTTAAAAAATTTAACTGTGTAAATGTGTCAAAATTTACCATGGCCTTATTTCATATACCCATATTAAAACAATAGTTAAGGTTACCTATATGTTTCCACTATTCAACTTATTATGATCTCATTTCATTTAATAATATCCGAAACCCGTACGTGTGAAAATATGCAGATGTGCGAAATTTTTTTAGATTTTTTGTTTTTATTAATTAAATTAATTAACAATTAAAATAAAGAGACAAAATTGCAAAAAAACACGTTCATTCCCATTCATTTACTACTCATTGTGAAATCAATTGTTAATAGTAGGCTTTTTCGCTATTTTATTACTCATTCAAAATTACAAAAGCAATTCCATACATTTTTTTGCTGAAGTCAAAGTCGGTCTAAGTGCTTTGGAATTCTAAAGTTAGTCAGCCTCATTCAATAAGTATAGTAATAGTATACTTCAAATAGGAAAATTGTCTTGACACTCATTGATCCTAGTATTCGGGTTAAGTCCAAAATAACTCTAAAAAGTGTTTGGTGAATTACATCGGGATCTTAATAATTATCGGAAAAACCGTCTTTCAGGAACTAAAAAAGACCGAAATTGGAACTTTTACTATCTAAAAATTAGATCATGACCAGTTTAAATACTCATGGCCTTATTTATAAACTGTGTCCAACTTTAGACAACTGTCCAGCTTTCAAGTGTATTGATTGTTGCTTAATAGCTGTCTAACTTTTGGCTAAATCTTAACTAAATTGATATTTTTGATTTTAATAAATAAAATATGTTTTTACCACTTTAGACAGTGTTAGACAGTGTCTGTAAGTAGACAAAAAACTAATAAAAAAGAGTTTTATAATTTTCAGCAGGTGAATAGTAATATTTTATTTAAACGAAACTTTGTGTAAAATAAAATCAAGTGTTCTAGTTCTAATGCGAATTCTTCTTCTTCTTCTCATCTAACTCAATTAAAGTTCTTCTTTGCTAATTTTAAGAACTTAACCATTAATCATTCTTTTCAAGTTGCCTACATAGGTTAGGTAGATATAATATTTCTTAAAAGTCTTGAAATTCCTTATCTACATTATGCATCACATGACTTCTGTCATTACAAAAAAAAACTCTTAACAGTTTGCCTTGTCGAAAAAAAAAAACAAAAAAAAAAACATGTGTAGTAATAATATTTAAACCAGTTTTAAGCTGGTTCATGGTATCATCAAAGATCTTTGTCCGTTTATAAGAAACTCGAAAGAATTTTATTTTACCTACGATACGATGAAATATACTTGTAATTAAAAAAAGATAAAATTCTCACTTCGCATCGGTTTAATGTTTCCCAGAGTTTCTTATTTTAAACTTACCCCTTATTACTCCCCATAAGTACTCACATCTCACATACATACCTCACCAACTTAAGTTCCTATCTTCTTATAGTCAATGATTTTCACATGATTCTCTGAACTTAAGTTTGTAGGTTAAGTTCAATGTCTGATGGCGGGTTGGAAACATACTTATCTACTCTGTGTGTCGTGTGTACGCGCGTCTGTGTTTTGCTAAAATTGATCAACAGAGAGAAAGTAATTCAGTGATAGCGTTGTTAATTAAGTGTTTTTTTTTTTTTTTTTGTAATCACAGCCCATAACGGAAGTGCATCTGACGTTAAACTATTCACAAGAAATAGTTTTTTCGTTCATTAACAATTCACTTCACCTGTTGTTGATGAACGATGGTGAATTTTAAATCTGACACTGATGACAGCTTCTCTTCTTTTTTTTTTTTTTGTGGCGAATTCAAGCAGCTAGAACTGTTGCTTGTCATCTATTGACAGCTTGTGATTGTTATCATTACAAATTGTTATATGGCTTCGTTATGGTTTGATTCATCCATAATATTAAGTAAAAGTATGCAGTTACTGGCGTTGGTAATAATGAAATTCAATGATCGCATTTTTTATTTATTATTTATATTTTTGACAGATGCTTGACATAATGATATTGCTATCGCCACATCATGATAACTTTTCAATCTTAAGTCACAAGAGTACTTTTTAATCTAGGGTTATTTACGGCTTATTTGTTTTTTGAAAAATACAACCAAAACGAAGAGGGTATATTATAATTGCAACGAAGCGATGCAACTTCGACGCGCCACTCAGGTTGTTGCTCCCTCTATCGGGAAACAAAATCAAAAAAGATGCAAGTTCATAAGGAAAAAACTCTTGTTCTATTTTGAGAATGCTGTTGGTCTGCTGTTGCATTGCTTTTTTCACCCAACGCACCAACGAGTAAATAAGTCTGTTGTTGCGCTCAGTTGAGTTTGATGCCAAAATAAATTAGAAAAAAAAAAAATAATTTGTATCGAAAGGAATTTTCTTTGGAAACTCTTCGTCATTTCTTCTAAAATGTCTAGAGTTTAAAATTTTTTTATTTAGACTGGTTGCATGCTAAGCAACGTTGTAGGTATTATTATTTATAGACGAAGAGGGTGAGAAAAATCAACCAAGCGTTTAACATTTTAGTTAGATTTTTTTTTTTATTCTCAAAATGTATTTACTTTTTGTAGAAATATATAGTTTACCTTTAGAAAAAAAAAAAATCAAAACAAGGTCACTCTAAATGATGTATAGAAAAGTTTTACGTATCATTCAAATTAATTGCAAGGAAAATGAAGTTGATTTTGTGCAAAAATATATTAAAAAAAACCGGCATCCGTTGATAAAAGTCTCTTAATAAATATTAATGAGCCTTAAAAGTTCGGTGAGCAAATAAATATTAAAAAAAAAATTAGAATAACGTTAGAATTAAGTGATTTTGTTTAATTTATGCATTGCTGTTGATATTGTTTAGTCTTTTATGCAAATTAAGAATTAAAAACAAAACCATCTTTAGAAATCAAGTATTTTAAGACAAAAATTAGAATTGAAAACAAAAAAAATCAGAGCATGTGATGAGTAAATTGTACGAGTACGAGTATTTATGTACACGAAAATAAAATTGAAGAAAAAGAAGCTTGAGGGGAGATCAATAATTTGGATTCTTATTTTATTTTTATTTAGTAGTGGTTTTTTTGGGGGGAACATAAATTGCTTCAGTCGTTTTCCATCATTAACAATTTGATAACTGCCAAATCCTCATATCGTCCCGATCGAACGAGCTAAGTTAAGATGGAGACATTTTTGTAAAACGCATATTTTAATTAGAGATCTTCTTGAAATCAATCAATTCAAAATAAAAATCCTAATGTTGACTGATGACGAAAGTATAAGCAAATAATCTCGTTATAATCCACCATCATTAAAAATAGTTTTCAAACAAAGTGGAAAGAACAGATACGTTTATTCGTGTTTTAATGATTGCAAACGACTGAAGCAACTCACTATTCGCTTAGTTTCGAGGAATGGATCGAGGATTTCATCAGATGCAATCTTTATAAGAAGCTTAAATCCAACCTCTTGCAGGATTGCCACCATCTTGACAACGTTTAAAACTAAAAAAATTAATTTACAATAAATCAGATGAAAGGCAATAAAATTTACAATTATGGAAATTTTGACATATTTTTAAATTTTAAGTAAGATAGTTTTCAAACCCAATTTTTTGTCTGCATAATTTTATTCGTCTTTTTGAAGGTTAAGTTTAAATAGGTATTTTCTTATTTGCCCTATTTATGGATTAAAAAAAGAAAAATAAATCCAACTTATAATTTATAGAAAAAAGGAAACCCTAATCCACTCTTAAAATCAAGATGGTGGCAACCCTGTAAATGCTTGATCGACGAAAACTTGAATTTAATTATCAACCGAATTGTATGCAATTTTCTGAAACAACATTTTTCTTGGATGAATGTTGGGGAACCATAAAGAAATCTTCGCACAAGTTCTTAGAATTGTCGTTCTGTCTGTCTGTGCCTCATCTTATAGGCAAAATAGTTTTTTTTTCGGCTCAAGAAATAACTGTACATGCCTGTCGTATAATCGTTGCAAAAAAACTAATTTATATTAAAAATGGTTCTATAGATTTTGAGGCTAAATCAGCTTAAGCCTTTGTTTGGTAGGCGATGCAAATGTTGTTTGTAATAAAATTAAAACGGAATTTAGTTGGCTGCCTGAAAAACCGGCCATTACATTTTTCCAATTTTTTTTAAATTTATAATTCATTCCACAGTAGCTCTTTATAATACTAATTCATTTAATTTTAAGTTTGCATAATTAAGTCTTTCATATCGCGTCACACACGAAAATGCTTACACTTAAAAAAAAACAGCTTGTAATTGCAAACTGCATACAGTAAGCACTCTATCAATCAAAATTCAAAACATAAAAGTCAGGGTTGTGTGCCATCATCACACTACCGTTATTTTTAAATGTTCTTTCTGCTAGTCTCTGCCTTTACCTACAGCCATACAGTGTACTGACGACTTAAAAAGAAACCAAATATCTTAACAGAAACTTGGCTTGGCCCCAATCTGTTTAAACATCTGACTCAGTGTTTTTTTTTTCGCCTATAAGTCGACCTCCAGGTGTAAGTAAAATCTTACTTAACAAGATCAGCATATATCGCTATCGTCCGTTCCCGTTAGGTATCTTCATATTATCATCAACACATACAGTAGATAGAGTTAGAGTTTACAAACATTTTTCTTCTCCATTAACCTGTCCAGAATAATTGCAAATTAAAATTTATGTTTGTTGTTTTTTTTTTTCATTGCAGTTCTGGGAAATCATTTCCGAGGAGCATGGAATCGACCCAAACGGTATCTACCATGGTGACAGTGACCTGCAACTGGAAAGAATCAGTGTCTATTACAACGAAGCATCAGGTAGGGTATATGTACAAAAAAAAAAGTTTTATATGTTCATTTAAATTTTATGGCTTATGAGAGTTTGGAGAAGAAACAAAATCCATCTTGGAGATACCCACTACGACGAAAACGACCCACGATGCAAAGCAACGACGACGACGACGCCCTCCCTTGATAGAGTTTTAAAAATAAAATGCCTGCACGGCTCTAGTTGCCTTGGCCTGCCGTAAGCATTTCTCCATTTTTTTTTCTTCCAAGTGCAACAAAAATGTCCATAACTCATTTTGCTGCCTCAGAATAAATTCAACTATGTGGTGGCACATTCTAGCAAATGATTCATTACGTGAGACATAAGAGTCATCGTGAAGAATCTTGCAGCGTAGCGTATAGTCGAAGTCAGAGGGGAAATCAAAATCTATGCAAAGCACTTGCGGCGACACCGCACATCGTCTCGTCGTCGTCATCGTCATAGTCGTTTTCGTTGGTAGCTGAAAGAATACGCACTGCACAAACGAATATATTTGTCCATTTTTAGCATGGGACATTTCAAGAGTATTTTTATGGACTTCCTTTCCAAGTGAGAAGATGAAACGTGCCAGGCATTGGGAATCGGGGAGTAAAATGCCTTTAAGAGTCAGGCAGTGGGGCAGTTAGTCACCTGCGTGTCCGTCCACCTGGTGTCAAGATTTTTTTTTTTTCATTGAGAAGGAGCCAGTTACTAACGGTTTTTATTTTTTTCTTTGTTCATTCTAAAGCTGTAACACGTTCGTCAGGTGGTAAATATGTCCCACGTGCGATATTGCTCGATCTGGAGCCAGGCACCATGGAATCCGTTCGATCCGGTGAATATGGTCAACTCTTCCGTCCAGATAACTTTGTGTTCGGACAGTCCGGAGCTGGCAACAATTGGGCCAAGGGCCATTACACTGAAGGCGCTGAGCTGGTTGACAATGTGCTCGATGTAGTGCGTAAGGAATGCGAGAATTGCGATTGCTTGCAGGTAAGTTTCATTTACACACCTAGATATCATGCCATCGATCTAATGGACTTTTCTTTCTCTATAGGGCTTCCAACTTACGCACTCTCTGGGTGGAGGAACTGGTTCTGGAATGGGAACTCTATTGATTTCCAAGATTCGCGAAGAGTACCCAGATAGAATTATGAACACTTACTCCGTTGTGCCATCACCAAAGGTTTCCGACACTGTCGTGGAACCATACAACGCCACTCTGTCCATCCATCAGCTGGTCGAGAATACTGACGAAACCTATTGTATTGATAACGAAGCTCTCTACGATATTTGCTTCCGAACGCTCAAGGTGTCCAATCCCAGCTATGGCGATCTCAATCATTTGGTCTCTCTAACAATGTCCGGTGTGACGACTTGTCTCCGTTTCCCTGGACAGCTGAATGCTGATCTTCGCAAGTTGGCTGTAAACATGGTGCCTTTCCCACGTTTGCACTTCTTTATGCCAGGCTTTGCACCACTAACATCTCGTGGATCCCAACAATACCGTGCCTTAACCGTTCCCGAACTGACACAGCAAATGTTCGATGCTAAGAACATGATGGCAGCATGTGACCCACGTCATGGTCGTTATTTGACAGTTGCCGCAGTCTTCCGAGGTCGCATGTCAATGAAAGAAGTCGACGAACAAATGCTAGCTGTGCAGAATAAGAATAGCAGTTACTTTGTCGAATGGATTCCCAATAATGTGAAGACTGCTGTGTGTGACATTCCACCGAAGGGCTTGAAGATGTCATCGACCTTCATTGGAAACACAACTGCCATTCAGGAATTGTTTAAGCGTATCTCCGAACAATTCTCGGCTATGTTTAGGCGTAAGGCTTTCTTGCATTGGTACACTGGCGAGGGTATGGACGAAATGGAATTCACAGAAGCTGAGAGTAATATGAACGATTTGGTGTCGGAGTATCAGCAATATCAAGAGGCAACCGCTGATGATGAATTCGATCCAGAAATGGCTGAAGATGTTGAAGGAGAATGTGTTTAAACAAAAAATTGAGATGCTATCTCCTTCCCAACTGCTGAGCCTGAAACCATTGAAAAGCGTAAAAAGTTCCAAAGTTCGATATCATGAACATAACACACAATTCTGCCTTAAATAAAAAAATCATTATTATTTTCTACATTTCACTTTCAGACAATATTATTATTTAAATATAGAGCATTTCTATCTACCATGTACATCTCTTTATATACATTTTATATTCATGTCACATTTAATCGTCGATCACTAATTAAATTAGATATTTAAGGATACAAAATAATTGAAATTCCTATGAAAGTATGTACTAGATTAAGTTCGATAGTTTTTTTTTTTTGTTTGTTTGTTCTTTTAATGTCATTTGCATTCTTTTATCTTTTGAACTTTTAGTCAGTGTAACTCCAATGAGGGTTTTCTTTGTTCATTTTTTTTTGTTTTTCTTTTCTAATACAAAATATATATTTATCCTTATTTTTTATAAATTTTTTTTCGAAAAAAAAAAACATTTTAATGATAAGAATTTTCTTTCATAGCAAATAAGTAATATTAAAAACAAATTAATTGATAATCTCTGTCGAATTTTATTTAATTTTTTTTTTGTTCACAAATAAATTTAAACATCATTATTTATTTGAATTTTGTTTTATTTTTTATCAATTTCAATTCTTCAAAATAAAGTTTGAAAAAAATACATGTGAAAATGGAAACTGGCAACAATGGCGAAATAAAGTCCTTAAATGGTAAGTAAGCATATATTTTATATTAAACCTATACTTAACAAAAAAAAAATACAAAACCAGGAATGTCATCAGAGAAAATTATGAAAAAGCATATGATTCATTATTTGAATTTCTAAAATAAGCCAGAAAATAAGTTTGAGAATTTTTAAATATAAAATTTTGCAAGTAGGTATTTATTTAAAAAAAAATTAATATACAAATTGTATAGTATTTAATAATATACATTATACATACATTTAAAATCAAAGTTTAAAAACAAAACATTCAACTTCGTTCCAAATATTGAGTTCTATTTTACTGCATTTCAAAAATCCAAAAAAATATATTTTTTTTTTAATTTTGAAATATGTATTGTTAAAATTATATTTCAAAAATCCGGTACCAAAAAAATTCATCAAAATTATTAAATTTGTTTTCCAGATAAATGTGTTTTCTCTTAACGTTAATATTTCACGTACCACTATTTTGGGAGTCAAAACAAAATTTTAATTTCCTCTATCTAGTGAATCTCTTTGAAACCTTTAGTCCAGAGTTTGAAGAAAATCCCTCAAGTAGTTTAGACTGTAGGTCGAGGTACAAATATACAGAATTTCGGGACCCACTTGAAAAAAAGGAGGTACCTAGAAAGCTTACTATTTGCTCATAAAAGCTTAGCTTTAGTAAGTAGACTTGTTGCATCTAACTTACTCATCATTAAAATAAAGTCGAAAGATTTTTTCAACCTTGAAATCAATCATAAACTTAGAAAACTTTAATCATTTTATTAAAAAAATTTAAAAATACACGCACAAAATATAAAAAAATAATCGGAACATTTTCGAGAAATTTAAGATTTTTGAGAAATTTTTTTTTTTAACATTTGTATGGGATGTACTTTTATTTTCGAAAATGAGATTAATTTTGGCTCCAATTACTAAAAATAGTATCACAAAACAGTTTTGTACCAAATTTTCAGATATGTATCGAATGGTTTTTTTCAGACTAAATTTTTTTTAAATAAATTTTGAATACTTTGAGAAAATCGAAAATCAAAAAATTATTTTATAGGACGTACCTACGGTACTTTAAACGTTTAGAATTTTTTTTTTCATTTAAAGTGAGCGACTATCTATTTAAATTTCTAAAATTATTTTCAAAAAAAAAACCTAGAAGCCATTTTCGAGAAAAATCGGATCTTCCAAAAAGCCAAAAAAAAAATATGTTAAGAAATCTGTAACGATATGGCTCAAAAAACACTACACATAAAGCTTAAAAAAAACTACCTACCTGTAAGGCTGTAGCCAAACAGATAGACAGAATTGAAAGAGATCTATTTTTTTATACTCCCCGATCATAGTCATGTCGAGTTCACCTTTTGTCGCAAGTGATAATAATTTGTCTTATCAAAATTAAAGTATTTTTCATTTGAAAAGTATTGCTAAGCAATACATACCTGCATTTTAAAAAGTGTTTATTTTTTTTCGGCGGAATTTCGTTCCTTGTGGAATACCACTAATAACTGGGCCCTGAAAGTATTTTACCCTATCAATGAAAGCTTATTGTAAATTAAGTACGTATGTGTCACATAATATTGTTTTTGTTAGGTATTCAGTGAATTAAATATGATACGTGATTCGTGCCCTATCTCACGAATAGGCGTAAACGCCTTTTTGATATTTTACAGGAGAGCAATCTTAAGTTTTGCGTACCCCTTTTATACGCGTTATTTCTGTATTTCACAAATGCCTTCTAATTTTTTTCTTGCAATATTGAGACAATTTGCCAACGTTTTAAATGGTATGAGTTTCAAAGTAAATACTACAGTTGAAACAGTTTAAAAAAAAAAATAATGAATCACTTACGTCTCTTCCTGAGAAACTTTTTATAATTTTTTTTTATAGAAAACGTTCTTATTCTTTTGCTAATCTTAAAATCTCAATATTAATGTTCTTTTTCAAATAAAAACTTAAAAAAATAGTTCAATTTAGTTTTATTTTTATATATCTAAATATTTAGTTTATTTAAAATACTTTATCTTTTGGCTTTGGAATTTTCAGTTCAGTTTAATTTAGTTTGTTAAAAGTGGCATGTTCTGATTACCGGTTTAATTTCATTGAATGATATTCTTCCTCTAAATGTCTTTTCTTGGAAGATAGTTGTTGTGGTTTTTCTTTAATAATTATTTAATAATTTAGCATCTTAACTTCTTAACATAAACTTAGGGCATAATCTTTTTTCATTAACCGATAAATGGTAAATCGGCTACGCCTGTTTGTGAGAAACATTTTTACGATAATGGCACTTATGCCAACAATGTCATAACGGATTTAGCCATGTTCCCGACATTTTTCAGGAAATCTAATGATGTAGGAATATGCAATCAAGTTTACCTAGCATATTTATGTCTGAATCTCAAAAACGACAATTTGGCGGTTACGTCTGTTCGTATGAGATAGGGACGGATTATTTAACCTCAAACCACTTTCAACCTGTTTATGTACTTTTTAACATTAAAAATATTGATTTGGATTTTTTGGGAGATATCCTTTTATTTTTCTGTTTTTTCTTTTATTTCTTTTATTAAAAAAAAAAACACATATTTTGTTTCCTACAGAAACTTCTATCACCTATTTGCTGTTTAAGTTTGGGAAAAAACGCTTAACAATAAATATTATGAGAAAAATTGAAATTTCTAAACTTTCTTTTGGATGTCTCTGTCTTCTGGATGTATGATGGGAAACGTCGTAAGTTTGACATTTATACCCACTAAAAAGATATTGTGAAAAATGATTTTAATAAATTTTTATTTCTAAAGAAAAAAAAAACAACGGAAACGGAAACAGGATTCCATTACTAAAAAAAATCAACGAAGAATTATATTTTTCTTGGTTTATTTAGGACATAAACCCAACATATCAAGAACCGATTCAGGTTATCTTGTCCACAAACCACAAACGTCAAAAATGTATAGCAACACATTGCATACATTAAGGCTGAAAAACACACCAGTCTCTCTCAAAGTGTTTTATTTGTTTAAACCCAAAAGCAATGCAGAAAGTCATGCATGAATTTTCTTTTTATTTTACACTTTATTAAAATTTAAATTAAAATTCAACATAAATATTTCAATGATTAAAAAATAATCAGGTAGCAAAAGCAATCAAATTTGACCTAATTCTGCGCAACTAAATAAAATAAAAAACCACATTGAATGAAAAAAAAAGTATCTTTAGCTCAGCTAAATAGTAAACCACACTCTATCTTAGCCATCGTTCAACATTAGATCATAAAAATAATAGAAAATATAAAAAAAAACTCATAGACAGAAAGAAAAATGAAAAACAAGCTTGAGACCGGCGAAGACCCCATCATCATAAAGCCATGGAGCGTTGAGCACGTTACATAACTTTCATAATAATTTTTATTTCATTTTTTTCTTTTCTATTGGCATCGTGAAGTTTCACTTTCATGCCCACAAGTCTATCAAAAGAAACCCCAGCCATCGTTGTCGTATGGTATACCTATAGTCGTCGTCGTCGTCGGCGTCATTTCTGTCAAGACTTGCTTCTCAAGACATCAGCTATATAGAGGCGAAGACGCCGAAGACGCTCTAAAGCTACCAAGCCAAGTCGAATGGCTTAGATGGGCATCGTGCATGCCATGATTGTTTGCTTATTTGCTTTAACCATTTTCCAGCTCCGATCGCAGTTTGTTATTTATTTTTGTTGTTATGGTATCTCTATCTATCTAGTGCCTCTTTTCTTCTTCTTGTCTGCGTTAAACGATAGAGAAGAGGCTACCCGATGAAATGGAAAAGACTCCGCCAGCCGCCACACCGCCACCATTACAAACAACATCACGGTACTCTTAGGAGGAAGAGGAGCAGAAGAAAGGCATTATGTATGCAAAATGTGGGTCAGTGCGATGAAGTGCAGATTTTATAATCATATTATGCGAGTTGAAGAAAAAATAAAAAAATGATAGAAAAAAAATACTGCATAGATTAACTTAGAGGGAGATGGAGATAAGAGGTCCTCTGATGCAACTAACTGGCTCCTTAAACGAGGTCTGCAATCTATAAGGCAGTGGCGGTGGTGATGGCGGCAGCAGTTGTAGTTCCATCGAGAGTGCAAGTTCATAAAAATAGAAACAAATAGATTGGAGATTGCCCACGACGACGACAACGATGTTGTTGTTGTCGTTGGAGGCGTCATTGGCGTCCACGATGACGTTGACAACGAACTGATGCTGACTGCTCCACCAAAGCCACACCAAAGACGAAGATCAGGAAAAAGTATATTTTTAAATGTTTCTTCTTTTTTTTATTTTTCTTTACTTGGATTTTGGGTCTTTTTGATTGAATGGAAGCTGGATTCAGCTAGAAATCGGAATCGGTAGTCCGTGGGTTGGATTTGGATGCCAAGATAGATGATGATGGTGATGTTGATGATGATGATGGTGATCATGAAGGGACTGGTTTTTGTTTTGGCTTTTTGTTTTTGATTGTCAGGCACTTGGAAGTTTATCTTGATTAGGTAGGTATAGACTTTTGGAGGGATATCGGAATCGGTATTGTGCGCTCTGATGTTGAAGAGACGACAATGGAAATGGGGACAAATTCGAGTGAGATGGATTGCGATTATTTTTCGTTTTGTTAAAGAAAATTCAGCTAAACAATAGGAAAATATCATTGCACACACAGCATGGAACGAAATTACGAAATCCTTAGTCTAGAAGTAGAAGGGCTGATGGAATACCGAAACAAAAGAATACAATTTAGATGATGGATTTCAGATGCAAGAAGCTCATCATAGGTAGATATAGTGGTTCAGGGAGTGTTTATAATATATTTATTTTGACTTAAAATATTTTGTTGCATCAATTTTTTTAAATTTAAAAAAGTCCTGTAATTCAATTTTTTTATTTTTTTTCATTCAAATTTTTTTATTTCATTTTCGCACTTTTCGAATTTTATTGTATTCATTTTTCTTATGTTCGCCTATTTTCAAAAGGTTTCAGGTAAAATTTCAAACCAAGGATCGTAATGTAAAAAACAATCTTTCATTCAAAAAATACAGTGAAAATTGATTTAGCGTCTCATTTTCAGAGGAAACTTTAGACTCACCATAAGAGTTGAAAGTTAGAACCACAAAACTTGGGGAGCATAATGGATTTTTTGTGAATCTTTTTCTCTATATTCACATTGATACTAGGACTGGGTAGGAGATACCAGAACAGAAAAAAGTCTTTAAAGTCTAGTATCAGTTTTATAGATAAGTAAGGTCTCGGTATCAGTCTCGTTGTCAATATCGGCTTCATAAAAATAAACCTGGTCTTAGGTGGTTTGTTTGGTCCTGACGTAGTTCAATCAATTAAATCGGTGAGTGTAAGAACAGTATACAAGCGCCAAAAAGTTTTGAGCTGAAATTGACAATAGATATTCGTACGCCCTTGATGTATTCCTGTTATATCGTATCCAAATCCATTTGCCGCCATTCATTTATCGCTTATTCGAAGTACCGGCCTCCTATAGAGCTGCGTACAAACAACACCAAACAATAAAAAATTCGTAATTGCATGTATCGAAACGAGTGCATAACGCGTGCATAATGAGATGGAAGCTATTACTATCCTGTCAAGGTGACAGCCTTAATTTTCACTTAGTGTCACATAGTACAAATGTCAAAAGCTGTATGGCAAGATTTCGCTTAAAATATTGTCATAAAAAAAAACATAAAAAATGAGAACGGATTGTTATTCTCTATTCCAAAATTTTGTATCACCAAAATTCTGTATATGGAATAAAAATTCTGTAGGAACATAATTCTGTATTCTATTATTCATCCTCTCTATTATTCTGTATTCCAACATTCAGTAAATCCAGAATTCTATATTTTAAAATTTTTAAAATCCAAAATTCTGTATAACTTCCATTTTTTTATAATTCGCGCACTAAAGGGGATTTTATGTATCCCTTATATGTCAGAGACACAGTGCGATATTTAGGTATGTGATGTCGGTGATCATTAGTCTTGAATTTCAGTTCATCACAATGAGAGGGAAAGACAGAGCGTGGAAGGGAATTCCACATTCGCGTAGTACGGCTAAAGAACGAATCCCTGTACTTCACAGTACAACCGAAATTGGGTTCAAGAGCAAACTGATGAGCATTCCTGGAAGCGCGAGTATTACGGTTGAAACGTTTAAGGAGAGGGATGCAACTGGCTATTTCATTAGAGCACTTACCGTAAAAGTAACCATAAAAAAGTGAGAGACAGGAAACGTTACGCCAGTGTTCAAGTGACGTAAAAGTATTGATGATGTTCCTGTCTCCGATCATTTTGAAGGCTCGTCTTTGTATACTGTCCAAGAGGCTTAAGTAAGTTGCTGCAGCATTAGCCCAGAGATGGGAGCTATATTCAAGCTTTGGACGTATAAAACTTTTACAGATAATAGCCAGATCAGAAGGGGAAAATAATTTCTTGCAGCTCCGAAGGAAACCTAAACATTTTGCGGCATGTATGTTAAGTATGTGATCATTCCACAAAAAATGGTTTGTGATACACATACCTAAAAATGCAAGCTGATTAGTTTTTTCCATGCAAGTGCCACTCATAGATAATGGCAACGGGGTATGTTTCGCTTTAACGACAGAAGGCAGCATTGAGTTTTCGAAGCATTAAATTCTACGCGGTTTCTTAATCCCCATTGTACAATGCTGTCTAAGTCAGAATTTAATGAACTTATCATATTTAGCCGTTTTAATTCCAAGTCCGAAGAGCAAGGATGTGAATCTGGAAACGAATAGTAGATTATTAGTTGCAAACAGGAGATCATTAATGAAAATGAGAAAGAAGGTCGGAGACAAAACGGAACCCTGTGGCACACCATCATTTATATTATGGGTTTCAGACTTGAATCCGTCTAATACTACTTATATAGAGCGATTCGAAAGAAAGTTACTAGTCCAACAAAGAAGGGTTTCATCGATACCAAAAGCACGCATTTTCGATAACAGAGCAGGATGCCAAACTTTATCAAATGCATTAGAAATATCAAGTTCAATAATCTTACTTTATCCAAAACGATGTAAAGATTTGTTCCACTGTTCGGTGAGATAAACCATCAAGTCACCAGTGGACCTATTGCTGCGAAAGCCGTATTGCCGGTCATTAAGAAGCTTTAGATCTTCGAGATATTTCTTGAGCTGATAATTTATCAGCGTTTCCATGACCTTGGAAAGAAGGGAAATAGAAAGCTGTAAATCTTTTAATCTGCTTTTAAAATTATCTAAATCCAAACTTTTATAAATATGAAATAATTTTAAAAAATTTGTTAAGTAAATAAAAAAGAATTTTGAATTTTTTTCTGAATTTTAGGATACCTACAGAATTTTAAAAATTTTGAAATACAGAATTTTTTAATTCGAATATTGCCACATACAGAATTATAAAACCCCAAACCCCTAAAAATATCACACTAAAATTTAAAAACCCACAACCTCAAGAGGTTGTTTTGTGTCTGACTCATGGTTTAAGTATATAAGGCCATCTTAGCGTGAGCAAAACTAAAATTTTTGTGTTCAAAATAATCGAAAGCGTTTTATAGTTTTCTGTCTATTTCATTCATGCACGTTTTTGTTTTGGTCAATTGCGAAAGCAAAAAGTGAACTCAAGCAATTTAGGTTCTTCAAAAAAAAACCTCAAACTTCATTCCTATTGAAGTATTTCTGCTTTTTTTACAATAATTAAAAAAAAACACACTCGACATAACCGTGTTATCAAATCATCATCATCATCGTCATGGTTATGATGGAATCTCTTTCTCCTTTACCTATTGCCGCTTTTCATGGTTTTCTTGAAGAAGAAAAATCTTTGAAATGTCAGTTTAACACTCCCATAGACGCCGACATGCACTCATCATCTCGAACATCTTCAACCAGCAGTACAAGAAAAACAACAATAACAACAATCATTCTACTCATCCGGAGCTGCCATCAGATTGTTATCACACATGCCAAACAAACATCACACAAAATTATGCAACCAATTCTTCGTCTACCGAACTGTCTGCGATCACAAGAAAGACCACATCATCCACATTCGTATCCATCAAGACAGTCGCTCCAATTGACCATATAGTATTCCATAGTTGCATATGGCCATTATTAGAAGCCCGATCTTTGGTAATATCAGCTGCAGAGCGATGCACCCGACCATTTCCGCTGATAGAACAGGGGGCCAGAACATTAAATTTAACAAGCAGCCATAGAGTCGGTCGTCGTGTAGCCTGGTCGGCTTTTGGTTCTGCGCGCGCGGAGCTCGTTCCGGGATTTTGAGTTTTTGATTCTTCGACTTGGTGTTTTTTTTTTGTTGCTTCTTTGCAGAATATTTTTTTCCTCGCAGCAACTGGGTTTGCCTTTATCTAATGTCTGGGGTTTTGTTTCTTTCTAAGCAAAATATGGCATTACTTACCACTGCACTGCATCGAGCAGCGCCACTGTATGCTTCTGCTACTACTGCTGCCATATCGAATCGCAGAGAGCTGTCTTTGTTGTTAAGGTGCATGGAAATTTAGGTCAAACATTATTTAAATGGACAAACGAGCGTTGGTACGCTGTGCGATGCCGTCTATATAGCAAACGGCATACCTATAGATACACACTGCGCGCGCGCAGCTATGATATAATCGGCGACGTCTCTCCGCTTAAAGTCAAATGTTGCGCAACATCCACAATAGCGTAGCCGCAGTTATAGCCGAAGACGAAGACGAAGACGAAGAAAGCCATCAGACCAAGCGTCCGAAGCCGTCGCGTCGCGACCAACCAAGTATATTGGACGGACGACGACGATGATGATGATGGTGCTTAAGCTATATAGTGGTAGACAAGAGACGAACCATTTGGCCAGCACTCTATGTGCTGTCCAGTTCTCTTTCTGGTAAAGCACACACACTCGAGAAGTGGATGCGGTCTTAGATGGATGGTCTGGATGCCAGAGCCGCTGCATAGCTGGTATTTGTAGTACCTTATCTATAGTAGGTATGTTGCAGCTGCATTTTCACAGAGCTATACATGTACCTACCTACATCCTATACGCCTGCGCTTATGAGGAGGAGCTGGACAGGTGATGAATGGTCCAATGTTTGCTTCTTCTATGAAATTTTTATCTTCTGTTTGGGTGTGGCGGTGGTGAAGTGCTTGCTTTGGTCTTTTAACTCGAATTGTTTGCTATTTTGCTGTTTTATCAGGGGCTGTTGTTGTTGTTGTTGTGTTTATTTAGGGGGAGCATGTTTTGTGGTAGCCTGCGGTCAATTTATTAACCATGTTGTCTAGATAACTCACAGAATTACTATATGGCTAGAAAAAAAAAGAAAAAAAACAAATTATGGAAAGAAAAAGTCGACAAGTTTTTTGGGCCAATTGCTCATCGGAGCGTGGCACATTCAACTCCCAGAGCCGAGCTGGGTTTCTCGCTCTTTCGGAACCGAAAAATGAAACCGAAATTGAAAACGAAACCAAAACCGAAAATCTACGACTCACGGTGGGTTTGTATATACATAGTGAACTGGACTGTGGACTCTAGCTGGACTGTTGGACCTGGACCCTGGGTACCAGTTGTGCGGTTGTATGTTCCACTATAAGTCTTTTTTTTCAAAATGGATAGGGTTTCATTTTTCTTCCTATCCGCGTACCTATCTCCGACCATTCCATATAGCGGATTGCAAAAGAGTTCCTTTCGGTACTTAAGTCGGATCTAATCCATTCGGCACAAGTGGTGGTGGTGCAAAAAAAAAAAACTGCTTGCTCGTGGACTTGGTTTTTAGCTAGGTAGTTTATGAGATGCAAAGGAATTTCCATGAAGTGGAAAATTAGATTCGGTTATCGCCGCGCTGCGAAATTAATGAAAGTGTCTTATTTGATTTTTTTTTAACGGTTCAGTTTTTACTACACAACAGCCAATATGGTGGTGTGGTGGAGGTGCAAAGTGAGGAAGGTGGAAAGGTGACAACTTTAAGTTAATGAAACAGAAAGGCGTTTATCAGTTACTGTTTGTGGTACTGCGGGAAGAAGTTATGGGTTTGAGGAAGTCAAAAAGTAAAGAGGTTAAAGGTTGAGAAATGCTTAAACTATATATTTGTGGGTTAGTTGTGGATTTGGTCATTGGACAATACACTACGGAATGATTTATGGTAGTCAGCTAGAGTTGCAAAGTATTGCAAACTTACTTTGTCTTACTTTTTCGTTCTCCTGTCTATTAACTATTTTTCCTTTTTCCTATTAACTGAATTCCTTTTTTTATTTATTTGGAAATAAGTTCTCTTTTGACCTGCTTCCTTTCTAAAGCTATTTAAATTTTATTTGTAATACTGTCACTGATCTGTTTGGGTATAAAATGTTCAGCTTAAAATTTTAAATATTAAATGTTTTATGTTCGACTTTCTTCGAAATGTTTGCTAACTAAGTTGAGGTTGAAATTGTATACATATGAGTCATAAATCTTTTTTTTTTTGTTTCTATATTTTGAAATTTCTTTTTTTTTCATAAATTTTTTGTTTCAAAATTCTGGTTTCAAATTGTCTAAATATGCGTTGTAGATAAAAATCAAATTGATTTAATTGACTAAGAAATAGGTAATACATATATTTACAGAATCTGTTCATAACCTGAATTTTGAAACCACAACTCTGAACACAGAAATTCGAAACAAAAAATTTCCGTACTTTAAGCAAAATTCGATAAAAACAAATTTATGAGAAACAGAATTTTGAGATTTAGAATTTTGAAAACAAAATTTTGACCCAGCAATTAGTCATACCCTTTTTGTCCCAGCCCAGTGAATTTTTCATCAAAATTACCGTTTTTTAATTAATTTATCCAATAAGAAATGCGTGCTCCTAATTTTGGTGATGGAATTGAATTTTAAAATTCTGATGCTTAAAATCAATAATTTTTCACACTGGTCACTTTAATATTAAGGCTTAAAGTTTGATCTATTTTAGGAAAGATATTTTGTGTGGGCCTTTAAGTTTATTTTGCAAAAACAATAATTCAACACTTACATGTTATGTAAATTAATTTTTGATAAAATGTACCAAATTTCAAAAACACATATCCAGCCGTTTTTGAAATATTTGGCGTATTTTTTTTTTGAAAACTTAAGCATTGAATACTTTTTATAAAATCTTATAAAAAATCGTCGGAACTACTTTACAGAAATTCTGATTTTCCAGAAAGGCCAAAAAAATTGTATGGGAGAAAAACGTGTGGATATATCGCCCAAAAAAACTATATACCAATTTAAAAAAATCCACCCATTCGTTTATGCAGTAGCTCAACACACATACAGACAGACGTTAAGAATAGGGAGACTCTTTTTTTCGAGTTCCTTATCATATATTAATACCAAGATTGACCAAAAATGTTGAGTTCGAAATTTTTCATGATTCCAAATATTACCGTTTAACACCTACGTAGATGCAAGTTGAAAGGATTTTGAAAAGAACTGGACAAAAAATAAAAATTGAATGTTTGAATTTATTTCGATGAGGCATATTAATGGCTACTTTAGGCAAGTATTGCATTCGTAAAAAAATCGGATCAAATCTGACACTACAATACTGGGGAAGATGAAAAAAAAATGATATTTAGTTAATGTTGACAATCTTTTTTTTTATGTTTAATTTTTCAAAAAACGCTCAACGGATATTTTTGATATTTGGCACCAAATGGGTTTTACTGCTATCTAAAATATTTTGGAGAAAAATGAAACTTAGATTTAAAATAATTGTACATACTTATTTTATAATATGTTTTGTTGTTAAATTCTACTTTAATATTTTAATAAAATTTTGTGAATCATCTGTTTTCCTAGAAAATATATATGTATTAGTTGGCTTATTTTCCGAGCTATACCAAAAACACTGAAAAGTGACCTGTGTGGCCATTCTCTCAGAAAAGCACAGTTGAATTAAACAGGATTTCCAAACGAACTTAATCATTATCAGTCATAGGTATTCTTGAACGAATTTTTTCCTTTCTAAAAGGTTTATTAAATAGCCTATAACTTTTTGACCGTATGTGTTTACCTTGGGAATTACTCAAATTTGGTCTTGGTTACTCGAGAGATCCCACTTTTCAAGAGCAAATATCTGCAAAAATATGAGTTAAAACTATTCCAAACTTGTCGATTTTTTTTACTTAAATAATCAATTGTTCCTCAAACGCTTCATATAATCTACATTTAGAACTGGATTTAAGAATTATTTGATGATTATACCTATTACTATTTAATTGATTTTGTTTTGCACTAGTTTTTTTTAGCTACCAAATAAATTTAACCAAAAGTGCAAAGAAAAAATTCTAGTAAAATGTTCAAAAAAATAATAATATTGAATTGTCGAATAAGACGATCTTAAGTTACAACGAACAAACGTTCTCAGATATTCAATATATCGCCTCCTTCTATAATTCAAGTAAACCCTCCATCCGTGCAATTTTTTTCCTTTAAAAAAATATATAAATGTATATAAAATTTCCTTAATCCGACTTAAAGCTGACAATTGACATCCTCAGCACGACCGTACAAACAACATGAATAATCTCACTATCGAACTTTGTTTTTCTCACCATGACTCCGTGGGCGACTCAAGAGTCAAAGCATCAAAAGAATAATAATAAAACTAAAAGTGTTTTTTTTTTAGTTTTTGTTCAAGTCACAAGCTGCGCTCTGAGGTCTGACATAGAAAACGAAATCCACCAAAACAAAACTGTCCATATTGCCCCGCGCCGCCGCCGCCGCGCCGATGAAGCGGCTTTAGCAAAAATTTGAAGCTATACCATCGTCGCATTGTCATCCTGTTCGGAAACTGATGGCGGTGCGGTGCAAGTTTTGCTGCGATGGTCTCTCTTCGCTGTGTTAACCGAATGTTCCACACTAACATCGCACCAAAACCAAAACAAAGAATTATTATTATTGAAGGCAACCGAATCATGCATTATTAATGTGCCGACTCCATCAGCAAGCGCAACCTATAGTATAAGCTCCTCGGAACAGGTCGTCCTCTTCGGGACTACAGAAGTGCGCTGTGTTGTGCTGCGCATGCCTACCAGCTGAGTTCCACCGCACAGAGCCAATTCAACAACCGGTGTTGTGGCGGTGCAGCACCAGCAGCAGAAGCAACAACAGCAACAGCTTTTTATTCAGCTAGTTCCACAACTGACCTAGTTTCCTATTCCTCGTCGACTACGACGACGATCGACGATGCACAAATCTTGTTCCACCACTCGAACGTGCTCTATGCAAACCTAGGCATATCAATATAGATACACACCTAGATATGGAGATTTGCCCACTCTCGGTTTCGTTTGGTGCAAGTCGGTCTCGCTCTTTCGGTCTACGTGCTGTGTTATCGAATTCTATCCAAAAACTAGCCGCAAAAATGCACAGATATATCTGCATCGATAGATACCTACTCAACATGTGGATATCATGTATCTACGGTGACGGCTGCGCGAGAAGATTGGAGTTAAACCAGAAAAAAAACTCATAGACAATGGCAGCCATCTAGTGTGCCATCCGTTGCAGTACCTAAGTCTAAGTCTAAGACTAAGTCGGCAGGCTTCACAGATCGACGACCTAAGTCACCATCACTGCACTGCGGTACGGCCAGAGTTGTGCAATCTCAAGAATTTTCCATTGTGGCAGTTTCTTAGGCGACTGTGCTTCTGATGGTGTGATGGATGCGAAAGCGAACGTGAGGATAGAGAGCAATGAGATACAATAAACTTAAACTGGAGCACTGAACCTAGGTGAACCAGCTAGATGAAAAGTATCTGGTTAGCCAGCTACCTTCCGGACAGTGCGATGGCGGTGGTGGCGGCGCGGCGGCGGCGGCGGGTGAGCCTGGTTTTGAATGAATTTCGGTTCTACCATCACATTTCCTGTCAGAAGATACGTGATGTATTTTTGTGGTTTTATGGCTTCGACCTGGTGCCCAGAACTCGGGAAGTTCTTTATATCAAACAGCGGAATCTCCACCGTTAAAGTTCATCGCAGCTCTCCAAAATAAGGGTTAATCTTTTTTAGAAGACAAAAACGAAAAAAAAACTCAAACACTTCGGCCAATGCCCTTACTGTTGGAAATCAAACTGGGCATAAACCGACCACCATATTCGTTCAGAAAGAGAGAAAAGATCAAGAACCTTTTAAGTAGACCGGTCCGTTTCGTTGTCACCGCCACCGGTCGTGGTCGGTGGGCTGGCTGTTCATTTTTATATGCTAAATTCTTTAGGATATATCACATAGGAAAGGTAGTTCTTTGAAACCTGCACATAATATAATGCCAGCGGAGGTTTGGACTTTAGCGGTGACTTTTGAGGGTCAGTCCAGATCATGGCAACATAAATGTATGTGCACTGTGCTCTGATGGGAAGATTTGTCGTTTTGGCTTGGATAAAATGCTCTAAGACCGCACATAATTATTTTTTTTATTTTTAAACGGAAATATTAAAACAAACGGATCTTATTTTACGTTTTGTTTGAGATATTATCAGAATTTGTTGATGATTAATCTGTCGTTTAATTATTATTATTAAGATGCTGTGCAGCAGTTGCAGTTAACAGTTTGTTGAACTTTACATGTGGATGGAGATTTCCAACGATAGTAAAATAATAAAAGTAAGAACTTTGATTGTTGGTGGAGAATAAAATAATAAAAAGCAGGTATGCAAAACAAAAAAAAATAACATAAGTATTTATTTACTTAGAGAAACGCCAAATTGAATTTTACTTTTAGTCTATTTTTATTTTTTATATGTCCTAACCTTACTGTGGGTATACTTACTCCATTTTATAAAAGGGTAAAATGGGTGCTAAAATAGATTTTTGTTTAAATAAATGACGTCACCGAAAGACGCTAAAAAAACGGACCTATTGATAACGTGTATAAAAATATCGCTAGGAACAATTTTTATCCGGGCTAAAGTAAAGCACAGAAATCTCCGTACCAATCGAGGGCTCAGTAAAATTAGTTGTTGTTGCATTTAACACTTAAATTGTTTATCCTGACAAAGCCTATTTAGGCTTAAAAAAAACAGAATTATTTCATTACACATTTTAAACATTGGCTTAGATAAATTTTATCACGTAATTTTTGAGATTTCAAATTTGAATCTGAATAATGAATTTGAGCCCTAAAATAACAATTTCTCTCTTTATTCATCCAAAGAAGCTGCACAAAATTGGTTCTCGTAATCATAAAATGATTGTACCTATAACATTGCATAGAATTTAAATGCTTTTTATAAATTGAAACCAATAATACTCCAATAATTATTTGAGAAATACGTTACATAAGCGTCTACTCCAGTAACGATATTTAATCAGCGATACTCCAATAATGATACCTGGGGAAAAATTAAGGGAGACTGGGTACGGTGAAGTAGAAGAAGAAATATAATTATTAGTTAAAAAACTTTAAAATTGACGAAAACGTTGCTTGAATTTTTTTATATTTAGGCTAAACAACACTATATTTAATAAAACCAATGAGTTTTTTCTTAAATAGATTCACATTTGTTTCGATTTTAAGGTACTTGGGTAGATTATTGTAATAAATACTGTGGCAACAAGGAATAACAGCATAAGTCGACTTATGTCGAAATTGAGTTTTTGATAACATCGGATGCGCATACATGCGATTCTACCTCCAATATTTTTTTCGTATTTGTATCTCTTATGGTTTCTGAATTATAGTCTAGAAAAAAAAACAACATAAGTCGTTTTCTATATGCTCTGTTTGCACAAGCAAAAACAACACAAGTAGACTTATGTTCTTTTTACAAAGTTATGGCAATTCCTTTTGAAAAAAAAGTCGACTTGTGTCGTCACTTTGTGTAACTATTTCGAATAAAAATAATTTATTTTTTTGCGTAAGCGCAATGCGGAAAAACGACATAAGTCGACTTAAGATCAGAACATTTACAAAACTGCATAAGACTACATAAGGAAAAACAACACAAAAATTCAAACTGCTTTCCTAAAAAACCACAAAAAGTGACTTATGTTGTTTTTCCTTGTTGCCACAGTAATACCATCATATAAGATGGAGTTTTGAGCCCTGCTTAAACGACATCGTTCTGGTATTAAGTCATTACTATTCCTTAAGTTGAACGCTTGGACTTCAGATACTTCTGATATTCCATCAAATAAGTATTCCGGGAGCTTACCATTACGCATTTTATTTAATAAAAACCATCGCATCATAGTTGAGTCTCTGTTTAATATTCATCCAATTTAGACAGTCCAGCATGAATTGAATCGGCCGGCGGCGTGTAAATGTTCAGCTTCAAGATAACTCTCATTCCCTAGTTCTGAAGTCTTTGAAGTCTTAATTTGACATCTGCATTGGATCCGAACAGCAAAGTTGAGCAATAATTGAAATGTGGCATTACAAGGGCTTTATATAGAAGAATAGAAGTTTCAAATATCAGTTGTTTTCTTATTCTACTCAAAAAATATATTTTCTTCGAAATTTTCGCACAAACATGATTTGAATGTTCCTTAAAGTTAAGCTTTTCATCTATGATAACACCTAAGTATTTTATACTTTCAACACAGTTTATTAATGCACCATCCACACATACATTAATTTCATCATTCTAAATTTAATACATTCAGTCTTACTCACATTCACTTTCAATTTGTTCATTTTTAACCACTTATCAACTCTCATCAAGTCTGAAACAATTTTTCTTCAATTGTTCATAGTTTTATTTTAGTGACAGTGGTTTCTTAATATCTATAGTGCCGTTATTTTTAATTAACATCAAATTAAACAAACGTTCATCCCCATATCAGTGGCAGTTGAAACACATGTAAATAATAAATAATATTATATTGACACATTATGTATATTATTATTTTTTTTTTTTTTAAATTAGAACATACACATAAAATATAAATATAAAAAATTATCAAAAAAATTAATATCATTTAAAAAAAAAATTATGAAAATAGCTTAGAAATCAAAACTAATTAAATCTAATTCCTATCTGTATTTTGAATCTGAATTTTTAATCTGAATCTTGGATCTGAATCATTAATCTTGAATCTAAATCTGAATCTTAAATCTATATCTTGAAACTGCATGTGAATCATCAATCTGCATCTGAATATTGAATTTGAATCTTTTATCTTAAATTTGTTCCTTCAATCTGAATACTAAATCTGATAAATCTCAAATCTTGAATCTGGATCAAAATTTTGAATTTGTTTCTTGAATCTGAATTTTGAATCTCTATTCAGAATTTTGACTCTGAATATCAAATTTATATAAATAACAAGCAAAAAAACTTTAATGTGGTTTTTAGATAGACTCTCTGTTTTGGGACTGTTGACTAATTTCAGAGACGGAAATATAGTTTTTTTGACCGAGACTTACCAAAGTTGCTGATGATCTTTTAGAAAAATATTGGAAAATCGTGCTTAAAACTGAATATTGTAATATAAATACTGGGCTGATTTTTAACGTCTGATTAGAATTTGATTAAACTGTTGCTGTAAACGTACTTATACCTTCAACTTTCACTTCCCAGGTTTCTTACATCACAGTGCACCTACATACGTACACATGCGATTGGAATTCAATTATTCCATTGAAAACATTTAACTTGAAAAATGTTCCTTTCCCTTAAATTCAACATTTTGATGCATCTGCAAAGACCCATCCAACATTAACCTATACCAATATCCACTGTCAATATATGTAAGTTCTTGTTGATATTGGTAATTGGTTAGTCACGATTTTCCATCATAATACATCGAAAATCCAACCTAGTTCATATCAAAATGGCATCTACAAATGTGCCGAAAATCCAAAAGCTATCTCTTCCTCTGTTTGCTTAAGATAGACCGATATACTTACATAGTTTGACATATTGCTCGTGTCCTGTCTACAGTGACAAATGTGCTTAAATCTGTGAATTATAACCTCACGAAGTCTGGCGCGTCAAAATTCAATAAAAAATAAATCGATCGTTATACGAGAGTCCTTTCATAGAGGTTATAAAAAAAATCCATTGCTTTTACATAGCTTGGAGGTGATTCAACATCTGAAAAATACGGAATCATGTGTGATGATGTGAATCTCCTGTCAAAAATGTTTATAAACAAAAAAAAAACTCATGTAACATTTGGCAAAACATATACAATCACTTTTATATCGCAAATTTCTGGCTGGTAAAATGTTATCTTGGCTAAAAGACAAAATTTCAGACTGCAAACATTCATAATATTAATTTTGTTTGTTTCGTTAACAACTACCGGCCTTTAACCCACAATTGAGTGAGTGGTCAACTTCACTTCTGTAGATTGCTTGATCTTTCATTTTACATACGACAAACGATAACATTATTATTATGAACGAACACTGAACAGTGTGGATTGGAGCCGGTTTTTTAGATATTTTTTTATTTTTAAATTAATTTTGTCAACTTTACATAACGAGATACAAAGAAAAGGTAAACAAAATGGTATCACTGTATAACTATATGATTAGGCCATGTTAATAATAATCATCGTGGATAATAAAACAAACACGATCTACAAACTAACTTATGCTACATATATATCTGCGTGATGAATAAATTGAACATGCACAGTTTTAGTACCGTTTTGCGTGCGGCTACTTACGTTGACAGCCTCATAAAATTATGCGAAAATAGCGGTATAAAAGTTGCTTTTATTGTTTATTACTTTGCCTACACTTTTTTTTTTGTCGCTTCTCTTTAAACGTTAAACTGCTACTGGTTTTTATTGGTATTTTCGAGGAAGGAAGGTATACTTAAGACTTGAAAGATCTACGTTTATTGAAACCGTTATTATATACCTGCAATGTGTCTTTAACAAGTTTTCTCTGATCTTTGAAGGGCAGGAAAGATTAATGTGAAATTCTAGGAAATCACTATAAATTGCCTTAATTACAATTCGTAAATGGGTCACTGTTAAAAATTCTTTTTGTTTACTTTTTTTTTTAATAAAAAAAATATAAGTGTTTATATATTTTTTTAAAGAGGCTTTTGCAAAATAATTTACAGCTACTTAAGAGTATAACAAAACACAAGTTACAGATTTTAACTTATCACTTTCAAGAATATTCCAATGAGTTTCAAGTTAAACAAAAAAAAAACATATGCTTTGGGCCTTACGTAGTGACAGGCATGTCAGGGCCCCTAGGACATAGAAACCATGGTTCCCCTACATTTTTACAAAGTCAGAAATCCATTATTAAAATTTTTTTCTTAAATAAAGTTGTTTAACTGAATCGTTTTGAAAATTTATTTTTAACTCAAAAATTTCAACAAAATTTTTTTCAAAATTTTAATTTGATCTAGACTCAATATTTTCCTTGAATAAAAATTCTCTTTTTTTTTTGAAATTTTTCTATACAATATTTTACTAAGTAAATTTATGAAAAAAAAATAAATAAAAGTTAGGAAAATATACCAACATTTTATTTTCTAAATGTGAATTTTTACAATTTTGAAAAGCTGAATTTTTGCGCACACATAATATAAATATTTAGTTGAAATTTTGACTATCCGAGGAATGGTCACGTCAAAAACCACATCTTGAACAAAAAAATACAACATGATCGACTTTTGTGGAACTCCCAAGTAAAACGAAGATGTCCTAAGAACCCCTATAGTTCAAAAGGCAAAAGCACACGACTTTTCTAAATCTTAAGTGCAATTAAATGCTCTAATTTTATAGCACCCAATGAAAGTCATATTTAATACTAACCTAGACGCAATGTACAGAAAAATGAACTAAAGTCAATTAAATAAAAAAGTGCGTAAACGCCTGAGTGTACTACATATAGGGGAAAGCGGGGCAAATCGGCCCCCATAAGGTTTTTTTTTCTTTAAACACCAAAAACTTATTTCTCAGTTTCAAAAAAAAATATTTATTCAAACAGACATTAATTATATAACATAAAAAGATAAAAAGTGAATGAAATGAAAAATTTTTCAATTTTTGATAAAACAAAAAAATTGCTTCATTTGCCCATTATTCCTTGTGCCTGGGGCATAATGGACGGAGAAAAAGAACGGTGGGAGTTGTGTTAATGTTTAGAACAGTGTGTGCAAATGTGGCTTGATTCTTAATCTGCATCGTCTTTGCCGGCACAAGAGCAGTGGACCCACTTTCCGCAGGCTCTGCAGGAAACCCACCCTTCTTTTGATTGGGAATATAAATGCCCACAATAAAGGCATTTCTCGTCATCTTCACTTTCAGAAAAACTCTATCTTCCTCTTTTTTTTTATTTTCAGAGTGATCTTTTCTTTTTTAGAGGCAGATTTGAGGCTGAGAGCTTCAGCCTCAAGTTGAGCCTTGTACGGTGATTTCGTTAAGACAGCTGTTTTCCCTTTGCGCCTAGGGCATCCATGCCCATTATGCCCCGCCTATTTTGGCTCATGTGCTATTTTATAAAAAAAAATGCAGATTTATGTTTAAGGTAAGTTAATAAAATAAAATAATTGGATTTATATTAAATAAATAAACTTACTGTAATGTTGAATGATTAAAATTAAACTTAAAATGCACTCCATGCATAAAAACACGCACTTTAGTGCAACTTATTAATACATAAACTGAGTAAAGAAGCTTTTTTTATTCACCTAAAAAGGGGATTCCCCCTTATTGCCAGGGATAATTCGAAAATGATAGATGCAAATTCGGAGTTCCCACTTTATACAAACAAGAAATACGAGGGGACCCATTATAGCCCGGGGGACCGATGTGCCTCGCTTTCCCCTAATAATATAATAGAGTTTTAGATTAGAGTTTTGTGGTTGGACTTGCTGCCTGTTACGAGAAATACATTCCATTTATGGCTTCATCTTTTTAACACAAGCAAAATTGGGGAGCGATTTATTTCATCCATTTTCGGGGACTTATTTCTTTGCTATTTGGGGATTTATATCATCATCGCATTTGGGGATTTATTTCAAAATTTAATAACTCCCCAATTCGGAATATTTTCAAATTTTTGAAATCACTTACGAATATTTCCGAATCCTAACTTGAAAAGTAACAAGCAAGTATAGCAAATTAAAACTTCAAATAATTACCTACGATAATTAAATAACAGAATATCCATCAACAATTTATTTTTAGAAGGGGTTCCTCACTTAATTTTTTAATACTTTATACTACACATACCAGCCATTTATGCACCCAATCTCACTTTTCAAAATCTAGGTAGCTTAACCATTATTTTTCTTTTCAATTAATTTCTAGACTTTAAAGCTTAAATAAATTTATTGCTCCTTAAATCGTTTGGAAACTTGCAAAATTGTCTCTAACTAAAACTTAAGTGAGGGTATAATTATCTCCCCAGAGTAATTTAAAAATCTAAATTAAATTTAACAATTAAATCTTAAGATTTCAAAGAAAAGCAATTTGAGTGATTCATTCAATTCCCAATTTCCATAGTCCCAACAGAGATTCGGCATACCTACTATAGACGACCGCAATTCGACCCGTTTTGTCCATTAAATAATGAGTTTCCTCTCCTCTGGAATGTGAGATTGTGGCAAATATCGTGTTAGTGCGAATGCCAATGGTTTGACTAAGATTAACACCTTCATCTAAAAATGTTCACTATGACTATGTATAGGTACTTTTGCAAACTATAAGCTTTTTTTCATTCAATTCATCTACAAAAAGTATCCGACTGTCTATCTATCGGCAATAATGCTTGGCACCTGGAGATTTGTATGGTCGCCGCCGCCATCGCCACCAGGTTGCCTTTGTTATGCATTTTCACGCTAAATTTACAAAAGCCAAGAAGGAATAAAAAAAAAAAATCAAGAAAAAGCAAAACCAATCAACCTAATACGAGAGTGATTATAATTTTCTAAACGAATTGTATTTTTTTTTTCGTTGTTGAATTGAACTGAATTGAACCGAACTAGTCGCTTGGTTGCAAAGGTTTTGCAACTTTGCTAGTAGATGGATGATGATGATGCTGATGTAGTATTGCCAAAGGAAGTCATATATAGGTGGAGCTTTAGACGCTTGGGGATATGATAATAATAATCAGGGCAATTCATCTTTTAGTCCAGCTTTGTTGCCGCGAGTATGTTAGTTGTACAATGTACAAGGACTTTTTCTTTCCCGTGGCTAACGAGATGCAAAACTTATAAAATTAGACAATGGACAAACTACAGCTAGGGGCTTGGCACGAATATGTGTTGTGATGGTTATGATTGGGAATATCATAACATTCAAGTTGTTATGGGTCTCATGTTATAGAGCGGCTGCGTCAATCTATCTCTGTTCAGTGAGTCTGCGCATAAGGTTTCCATCAGCTTGTTGTTCCCATCTCGATTTGCGCTGTTATTGTTATACACTCTCGACTCAAGACTAATTAACAACTTCTTAAAGCTGTACATTATAATGCAAACATAGCTAGTTCCTTGCATAATATGATCCAATTTCCATTGTGGAGCGCCATCTACATAGTCGAGCATTATTATTATCATCGAATATGACTCTGAGGTGATCGCGTTTCGTTGCGGCATTTTATGCATCACATCTCACATGGAATCGCATATATGAAAGGCCATCTTAGAGGAAGATTGCATTCGGGGGATGTAAATGTGAATGAGGCAGAGATTGCCTTAATTTCGATTATGATATTGCAAAGGAATTGAGAACACTTCGCACGTTGTCGGGTGGCAGAAAAGATGAACTAAAAAAAGGTTTTGCAAACAGTGCTGTCATTATTTAAATTCCCTCTGTTTGATTTCGCTGATTAGGAAAATAATTTTTTGATGGTTTAAGGATGCGTTCTGGGTTTGTGAAAAAACTGGACTGACATTGGGAACTTTTGAAAACCCAAGGTACCATTTTCGTACCAAAGTAAACATTTTTTTTAATTTATTCGCCACTATCTATTTTTTTCATAGGGACTTATGCTAATATTTGCGTATATGTTTTTCCTTATATTAATATACTCCGCACCGTCACGATTATAACTTAAAAGAGATGGTGCGGTGGGAATATGAAGACTCTTTTTGAGTTATAGTGTCTTTTGCAATCGAAGATTGGTGGTTGAATAAACTGAGGTCTGAGGTTTTTGTTGTTGTGTTTGGAGCGGTAATGGTGGTGCGGTGGTGTGGTGGCGCGGCTTGGTTTATGATTGAATTATTGGAGTAGAACCACATGCAATTGCTATGATAGATCACAGTTCGTTGGTCTTTTTTTCCCTTCATTTTGTTTGCATGTATTCTCGTCTGATTAAAGTTACAGCTTAGGGTTTGAGAATTCAATAGTTTTGATTTTTTGATTAAATATTTAGGGTTTTGTGATTAAGATAGAAAAGAAAAACATAAATATGTATAAGAAAATACCTAAGACATGATAACACAGAGACTGACAAAGTTTTTGACATGAGAAGGTTTTATTAATTTGAAATAGAATTTTTTGATCTAAAATCTATAACCTGTTGTCTTTTATAATCTCAGAATTTTGAAATGCATAAGAAATGTTTTTTTTGTTATTTTTGAAATTGTTTCATTTATTTACGAATTTGAGCATATAATGGGTGCTAAACCTGGAGTTTTTGACACACTAGACAAATTGTTACTTTGGCGCCCCTTGTTAAAACAAAAATTAAAAATGTACATAATATATTGATATTAATAACATATAGCCATTTATTGAGAAGCTGGGTTTGTCTTGAATTAAAAAATGTATTTTTCTTACCCAAAACTTTGCGTGTAAGCAACGAGTTTCATAGAAATTTTACCACCAAAAATGTATTTTCAAAAATGTATTTACATTCAATATATTAATTTTTGAATGGTTGCAATAATTTTTGATTTCATAATTGGGAACATAATATACCCAATGAACTCCTTTTTTGGTTTATTTAAGCAATCCAAATATTTAAGCAATGTGGGAGCATGTTTTCTTGGAAAACTGTCAAGACCGAACCTTGAAAATGTTTGTTTGTTTGTTTTTTCCAGGGCATGTTTTTTTTCAATTTTTATCGAAAATGCATTGTATTGAATATTTTCTGTGTAAGTACATATTTCCTGTAAAAGTGAATTTTATATTTTTTTTTTGTTTGTACATATATTTTTATGTAAAGAAAATTAAAAAGCAAACACTTTTTTTTAATTTGATTTTTAAAAATTTGATATTTATAAACATTTATTGAAAATTTTTAAATTTTGATGCTGAGTTCCAAATGATCTGTGATTGAACGAAAGTTGAATGTGGGATTAACCTTTAGTTTTCGGCAATTTATAAATTCAAAATATTATTACAGTTTTTCCAAACAGATCAATTTGGCTCATCGATAGTATATTCAAATACATAATGGTTCACTGTGGCGTATGTGGAATATTTTTTTTTTTCGTAGAAACTAATTTCATAATTTGGTTTGATTGGAAGAAAACATAGTTTAGCTGTAAATCAATTACATGTATGCAGTTTTTACGTTTGAGTACAACTCATTATTATCCCTATACTACCATTTTAAAAAATAGTAATTGACCTAAGCAAATTAATTTTTTTTTTAAACTAAGAAACAGAAATCAAAAAAAATTGTATGCTAACTTTTTTTTCAGAAAAAAATAATCAACTCTAATAAAGATAAAAATCAAAATTTGTAAGAAAATTAATCTTAAAAATGTGTTCTAGAAGTTGAAAACTGTTATCTTTTAAAAATTTATTTTTCAAAATTACCTACAGTATTAGAAGTTTCTAAAAATAAAGCTTAAAAGAAAAAAAAAAGAAAAAACTGCAAAAACTATATAAATTGATTTTTTTTTTGTAAATATATTTTTTTTGTTTTTCAAAAGTCTATACAAAAATTTATTGATATACTTGAAATAATAAATTTGAAATTTCTCAAACCAACCCTTAGAACGATACAAATTAAAAAGGCAAAATTATAAAAATTGGTTCACTGTATAAATAAACGCACAAAATTCTGAGAAAAAATCGTTTAATCTAATTTAAAATCGGAACAAAATTAAATGTTTGGATTACTATTCAAAAAATAAATAAAAACATAATAAAATTGGTTTTTAGAAAATAAAACCAAACCGGTCGATCGCATAACTCAATTCACTCTCAAATTTAACATAGTATGTACTTAGTTTATTTAAATTTATTATCAGTTAAAATCCAAACGTTTTTAGTATACCGTTTCTTTTTCGCAAAAGTTAACCAGAAATGGGTTATTTACAATAAAATCCAAAAGCTGCGATGAAAAATGTTTTTTTTTTGCACGTGTTAGTAAAATAAACCTATGATTCCTATATAATTTAAGCTTTTTTGTTAATTTTGAAAAACGAATTGACTTCCTCTGTCTTACTCTCGACTTTCGATTAATTCGACACAAAGAATGAAGACAAACAACATTTTATAGATATATTTACGTTTGAAGTAAAATGAAATAGTTTGTACTCTGATAAATAAAGAAACAACAATTATCTAATAATTGAATCTTTATCGAAGAAAAAAAAAGTTAATAAAAAAAAACAAATATGACTTTGTAAGAATTCAAAACAATTTTTTCATAGAACTTTTTTTTTCACCGAATTGACCTTCCTCAATCGAATTCATCTATTCTTCATACATCTGCTAGAGCCGCAGAATAAACTTAACTCAGTCAGATTTTTATCATCCATAATAGTGAGTAAAAAAATGTAATTACTATTTTACTCAATTAAATTGCATTCGATGCTAATTGCAGTCGCAGGGTTCAATGGCTTTTTGTTATTAATTTTTTTTTTTTCACCGAGTTTGCAATTGTATAAAATGAATTTTGTTGTAGGTACATGGAGAAGCAGGTGCTTTTATTTAAGTTATGTTGTTATAAAAATAAAGATGGAAATTATATTGTCGAAGTGTAGTTGGTTAAGCTTAAGGGTTGCCAAAAGAAATCAATAGTAAACAAATAATTTATAGATCAGTCATCCGCCATTTTAAATCTATACAGTGTTTTATAGTAGGTATATGGAAATATTGCTGGGGAATCAATTATTATAAATTATTAATATCAGGCTCATTAGACCATTTTTCAGCTTTTTAAATGTTTAATTTGTTTCGACAGAAGTCTTTTGTAAATCAGCCAAATATGCTGCTGTGAATTTCAACTATCAAATTGACTGTTTATAAACGGTGTTCTTAATTCAACACGAAACCCTTCTAACTCCTTAAAGAAATGAGACCTTACGAAGATTTGAAGTCATGAAAAAACTGCAACAAATTTGACGAAATTTTGTCTACCCTATGACGTGCGTCGTTTGAAATCTGTTGTGGCCAAAAACAAGGAAGGCGCCAAAGTTGAAAAAAAGAAGTGACACATTGAATCCATGATCAGATCTAACAATAGATCTTTCCAAGATGCGTGAAGAAAAAAAAAATTGTTTTTGGTCAGAGCTACTGCAAACTGTTCAACGCTACTGTACATGAATCTCAAAATTCAAATAAATTTAGAAGCAAAAGTATACAAAAGCCAAGAAGCTAGTACACCAACAGCTGACCAAAAAATAAAATCCAATACCAACACGAACGAGTGTATCAGCAACAACTGACGTAGACTACAAAACCAGCTAAACCAACAACAAAAATCAAGCCTCCGTACGTTAACTAGGTCACCGTGTCGATTTGGTTAGTTTTTTATAGAAAGTGAAAACACAAACATAACAAATAACACGGAATATAACGGTAAAGAGCGGTGCGACGAAGGAAGCTCAAGAAAAGACGAAACAGAGACCAGAAGATGAAGAAGAAGAAGTAGAAGTGAAAAAAAAAGTAATTTAAATGCGAAATACAACTTCAAGCTGTTCGTGGTTGAGCAAAGAGAAACACACAGAAAATCACACATTCATAGTAGGGGACGGACGAACGGTGCATTGGGACGCCTTTCCGTTAAGCTGAAAGTCGAGTTTTGAGCTTGCACAGTCACTATATGGGATTTGTTTCACTCTGTCAATATTATTTAAACATGTGGGTTTGAAACAACAACAAAATCCCGCGCTTTTTTCTGAAAAGTGATCTATACGATCTGAAAAAATGATGTTTACACAGTCAGCTGATCGGAGAATGAGTGTTATGTTGTTGGGACTGCATTTTAGTGACGTAGGGAGAGAGAGAGAGTAGGGTTTGATTAAAATGTAGATAATCACCGGATCTGGAAGTTTATCTTCAGCTGTTTAATTGAAGGTAGGTATAGAAGTCATAATAGTGGTGATCCGGAATTTAAATGTAGTAGATGATTTGTTTTGGAATATGTACTGCTGTTATCTTTAAAATAGTCTTATCTGTAAATATTCAAACTAAACCAGAAGTTCAAGTTATTTTTTCAATTAATAATAGTTTATTTGAGTTTGTCATGTCAACAAAAAAGTGGTGTACCTACCTCATTTTTTTTAACACAATTTTTCGCCTTAATTTTTATCTTATGTATGATTAGTTTAACATGTTTTTAAATTGAAGGGGATTAAACGCTTTTTGGAAAGCTTGGATACTTTGGTTGTTTAGAATTCTTTTACTAAATTATGTGCCTATATGTAGCTCATGTTTATCTTGGCACGTTACAAATATTGAAGATATTATCTTTGTAGTTTTGTCTTTTCGTTCGATTTTTTCATTTTCGTTAGTGAAACTTTATAGGTAAATTTTTTGATTTTGGTTAAATCTTAATAAAAAATAATTAAAATGTTTGACCAGTCCCAATTATTTGCTTAAACTCTTAAATGGGACCTAAACAAATTCATCGTTAAATGATTTATTTTTAAAATTTTAAAAATTAATGCAGCTTCTAAAAAGGTACTAAAAGTAAGTAAGTTAATCTCAAACTAAAAGTAGTATTATTGTAGTCAAAAAATTTTGGCGAATCATATTTTTTCCAAATTCTGTTTAGTGTTTCTTAAAGGGCTGTGTATTGAGAAGAAATAAAAAGGGATTCCGAAGACATAAAATTTAAGGTTTCAATTTTTTTTTTTCAAATTATTTTTCTTTGCAGAATCACAAGAAATAGAATCAGCCGAAAATATAAAATATAAAGAAATTGAGAGTCCGCATTTTTGTATACATATGCAAAGTTTTTTTTATAGATTTTTGGAAAATAGTTTTTGAACAAACAACTCCGCTAAAAAAACTGTATCAAGTCGTAATAGTCTTGACTTAAAGGTTATCAATTATGCCTCTAGTAAATCACTTTAGAAAAATGTATTTATATTTTTAGATCTTATAGTTCCTTAATAGCTTTAATTTCTTGAATACTCGTTAGGAAGGAATTAAAAAAAGTACATACTTAAAAGGAATTAAAAGTACTTAAGGAATTAATATGTTCTCAGCAGTTATAAATTCTAAAGGCATTTGAACTCCTTTGGGCAATTGTAACAACTCCCGCAAAAACTGGTACTGGTACTTGAAATTTTTAAGTATAAGTACAAAAGAATTTTACTGGTTTGTACTAAAAAAATTTAAGTTCATGATACTTGAACTTGTCTGAAATGAACAAGAAATAAAATTTACTCTTAGGTTATAACTGCTTTAAAACATTTAGTCTGCAATTTAAATCCATTAATTTAAGTCACCAGTGAAAAGTCAAGCACTGTGCTAAAATCAAAGAGTTTTATTTATTTTATTAACAAAGATATTGATTCTATAACAATTTAGTAATCCGCATTCTCATTTTACTTACTTTTTAGTATTGGTATCAAAATCTTAAACGAAATTCAATCTTTCATCAATTGAAATATATTTTTTTTATCTTCTATTTTATATCAACTCCCGAAACCTTTGCCATTTAACCCAAAAGGTTTTCCTCAACTTCATCACAGATCGTGTAAGTTATCCTAATTGTATGCCTAACAATAAAAATTGGGTGAGAAAAGCAAAAATCGAAAATTTCTGTCGCAGCCGCAACAATCAATAGTTGGTTTATAGTTGACAACCTCTACTCTATTGACCTCGTTAGATTATCCTGCTTCAAAATCAGCAAGATTGTTGAACTTCCGAAAATCACCAGCATCACCAACCAAATAGATTTAGAGAAGCTTATTATATAACACCTGGGGAATGAATGGCATTTTAATGATGTGACGTGTGAACCTCAAAACGAACCGAAGCAAGACACAAACACAATTGGATCACGAATTACAAAGAAGGGAATTCAATATCCATTATCTCGAAGCATAAGCTTCAGGAATCTATGAATCAACCTTACTATAGCAGCCAAGCTGAAGCAGTTGAACGGGGGGCTTTGTTGTGGGAAACTCAAGAATCATCATCATCATCATCGGTCCCAAGCCGGAACGAGATACACTTATACACAAATTCAACAAAAACCAAGAAAAAAAAAACAAGAAGGAAAGAATCAAAGAAATAACGATAATCGTCGACTGAAATCACTTTCAATTTCATTGTATTTACAGCTCGTAACGAAACCAAGAAACAACGCTAAACCGGAGACAAGGAGTCATCGCTTAGACAGAAGTTGTACCTAACCTACCTATGTATGTAGGTATAAGCAGTTTTTATAGAGGAACCACACAACAGACTCTTCTTCGGAGCTGAAGTCAGATCAAAATGTCTTAAAGTGGATCTAACTTCAGATTTTGTGTCTCTGACGATCGTGTCTTTGCAGTTTGAACAAGCTAAGATTACAGCCAGAAGACAGCCGGTACAAAAATAAACCTCAAGCCAGTTCGTGGCTTGGGAAACTAGGTCGCAGCTTTATTAGCATCTTGGTGTTATGGTGAAAACGCAGAGGTGCAGAGGAAAGGTTTCGATTTTTGTTGTTGGTGTTTTTTTTTGATCATTTGAGTGCTGGTTTTTATATTCTGTGTTTTTTTTTTGTTCGTTTTTTTGACGTCTATCGGCAAATGGACGAGGTATTGTTATTATTTTTCATTTGGATGTGGGATTTTCTGGAAACCAAAGACGTTTCTGGTATAATGAGGGTTTCATTGCTCGTTTTGGTATTCATCCTTTGTGATTCGTGACAAGAGGATAGACATTTGTTCTATTGGTTCGTTATGTTTTTTTTTTGTTTCTTCTGTTGTTTTGCAGAATAAGAGGGTTTTCTTAAGATTTTTTTTTGTTATAGAGGCTGATGGTTATTGTTGCGCAATAATTTTTAAGTCTTTGTCAGACGGGCAGTACAAAGTATAGAGAATATAGACAACTTAAAAGATTATCTCAAGTTGGAATCTTTATTGAAGTTATTGGTTGGATATTGGTTTTGGTATATCTATAGTAAAAACAAAAAAAAAAAATGGGCTTAGAAGAATTTGATAAACTGAAGAAGAACTGTGCGGTTTTATTTCAAAAGTGCTGTTTATCAAAAACCCCGAAGTAAAAAACAATTTGAACTTAAAAAAAAATCTTTCAGGAAAATAAATGAATTGAAAATATGAAAAGGGAAACTGGCTCTCACACTCAAAAGTTTTCCTATCGCTTCACAAACTGGGAGCCAAACATTCAATACAGAATGTTAGACATTATTTCTCTTGGACCAATAATCCAGTCTTTCATTCCAGAAAAATCACCTGTAAAATGGAACTTGTTAGAAGTGCTAAAAAGGGATTGGGGTGTCAATTTGAATTTTAACTGTTTTCTTTTTTCTAAACAACGTTCACTTAATGAATTTTAAAGAGCGATTGTATCATAAATTTAATTATTTATAATATTTATAAGAACTTCCAGCAATCGTTTAAGCTTTTAAGCGGAATTTTGAAGTTTTTTAGTAGCTCTCGGGTCAAACTGAAAATATATACCTACCTACATATTTACACCTAGAATTTTTTAGGAAATTTTTTGTAAGCTTGATTCGAATCTGAACTGAATAAAGTTCTATCGACTGTAGTCTTCAAAAAAATATATGATCTCATAAGAACACGTGTGAAAAAAATTCGCTGTTCTAAAAATGCTGCACATCTGTTTAATTTATTTTTTATTTTGTTGATTTTTTTAACTGCTTGAAACTCCTTAGAAAATGTAAAATGGCGAAGATAGATATTTTGTAAAGGGAACGTATCTTAAGTTATAACGTTCTTTGCTAAAAAAAAATAAAATTTTATATTCAAACTTCAAAACTGGTTTTTAATTAAAATTTTTATAAATTTAGGAAAAAACGAATTTTTCAGTTCTTTGTACCTATAATGGCTTAACCGATTAATTCTTGTATAATTAATCATTTCGGGAATTTATAGTAGCATATATAAACTGAAATTATTAATAACTTTGTTTATCAGCTATGACAATCACAATTAAAAAAAAAAACACTTTTTGGACAAAAATTCATGTTAATTGAAATGTTGAAATCAGTTACCTAAACGGTTTCTTTCCAAGCAGAAGGCATTTTCATAAGGTTAACAAAATTCTGTTCAAAACGTATTTCTTAAAAATAAAGAATCTGCATAATATCTTTTTTTCTTTACAAAACGGGTTTTTTAGTGCAATGTTACAAGTGATTCTTTTGCATAATATTTTCAATATTTTCTAAAAAGGTATTCAATTAAAGTAAAAGTTTGCGATGCTTCAATTTATTTTTTGTCTCACTCAGGTCTTTCAAATGTTCAAATATAAATTCGGACTTAAGAATTTCATTAAAAAGTTAATTCCTTTTTGTGAGTAAAGTAAATTGAGTCGTCGAGAGTCGTCTCATTTCAGTAACTAAAATAGCTAAATCTCGACAAAGAACACTCTTAATGCAAAATATAAAAAAAAATTGAATAAATTAATCAATGAAAAATTAATGAAACTTATAAACATAAGATTTTAAACTTGATAGCTTATACTTGGGTTAAAATACGAGTGCCTACCAAATTTTACTTTGATATTTTTTTTTTTAGAAAATAGTGGTTTCAATTGCATAAGACATACTTACATACTATTGCTCCAAATTCAATATGTAACCAAAATAACATCCCACCTTAACCCGGAACTTTATGGCGCACAGGCTTATTTACATTTTTACATACACATCTGATTCAACCACCCAAAAATAAAATTCCCACCAATAACAGTAAACATGTCTTATATTCGGGCCCAAGTTTGATATCATATCGATAACATCTTTAACCAGAATCATAAAACGTACAAAAACAAAACAAAAATAAAGTGGGACGTGTCCACTGCCATTTGTGGACTACCAAAAAATTTTCTCTGCACACATGCCAATTAAAATGCGCCATTCATCCCACGCCAAACAAAACAACAAAACACTGCAACATCATCCAGTGAACAGCGTGAGCGCAGCGAGCCCGAGCGTCCCCACAACCGCATGGTTAGCCCTCAGCAACCATATTGTTTGGAATTACAATTACAGCCCATTTGTAGTTCGAACATGCATCGAACGATAAAGCTTCTGATCGCATATCAACCATGGTACCATGGGCTTTAATTGACACAGCACGACTCGCTAAATAAAGCCTACTGTTTACCATACCTCTTTTTTGTAAAAAAAAAGCCAAACATTTGCCTAGTCACGTATGGGCAGCCACAATTTGGTGTTATTAATGATTCAGGTAGCACACAAAGCCTGATCTCAATCCAAAGCGTAATCAAAAAGCGAAAGTGTGACATCTTTTCACTTTCAAGGCCGAATAAATTGTCAATCAAAGACTATAACGACGACTACAAAGCTGCTTTGGTGACAAAGAAGAAGAAGAAGAATCAAAAACTGAAAAAGAAGTATAACCACTAAAATTAAAGTCACCATCAAATACCGATATTGGAAGTGGGCTATACTCCACTCGTATAAAATAAGCACAGATCCAAAGATAAAAGCTTACATATTGGCTTTGGCACTTTTCACTTTCAATACAAAAAAAAAAAAAATATATAAGCCAAACAATAAACCCACAGAGATGACGACGAAGGAAATTTATGTATGTCGCGAGCAAATTAGCATTTGGCTTTGTTTACAGTTTCAAGCCCTTTCACTTTGAATTTGGCCCTCAAAGTGTCACGTTGTTGTAGCTCATAGCCAAAAGATCAAAGCATTCATAGTTTGTCAGTTGGAATGATCATGATCCAGCCTTCTGTCAAAACTGACAGTTATTATTGGGTGGATAAATTCAAAACAATACTGTATACTTCCATCCTAACGACCTTGGACTCAAACTTTTACTTTCAATCGATTGATCGCCTTGTGGCAGTGGCAAGCATGCCCACACAAAGTTTATCTAACTAACAATGGCAGCTTCGACAGCATAATATGCGCGCGCAAAAAAAAAAAATCAACAACGAAGAAAATAGAAGAAAATAAAATAATTGGCGAAAGAAAGAAAAGGTAAAACAAATCCCAGAGGCAAAAAACAACAAAGTGGCGTCGTCGTCGTCGTTGGGTATTTTGGAGTAAAATATCGTGATTGATATTGACAGTTACGACCGACAATACGCTATATGTTGACTTTTCTTAAGAGCTACGGGAATCGAGCCAAAGTGTCAGATTAATGACTAGTTGACCTAATTATTCTGTCAGACGAGGCGATCTATTTAGATTGAAAAACTTTGATAAAAGGATAATAATTTTTAGGTATGTATGTATATTACGCTACTGATGTTTGGCAAAATCTGACAGTTCAGCGTGGGAATGAAATTTGTCGGACAAAACGTCATAAAACTAAAAAGTTCTCCATTTTGACACTATATTTCGGGTTAGGTAGCGTGACTGTCAGCAAAAATACTGACATCAATGGAACTGAAATTGACCCATTGTGATACGACAAGGATGCTCTCCCATTTCGAGTTCCTTATTGTTTGAAGAATGAGAAACTAAGACTATTGCAGTCTTATTTATTATATTTCACTTAGATTCTTTTCAACCACGTGTCAAACCGCGACGTCAAACAAATTCATATTTACATTTTTATGTCAAAAAATTACCAATCTACAACTCTGGTTATCATAAACGTAGACAAACCCCAGCTGATTTCCATAATTATCAATTTCAGACTCTTGAATGGCGAATAGAACATTGCAAACGTTTGTAAAATCCAAGATTTCGAAATATTTGGGAAAGCAAACTTCGATGTTCGTATAGACCAACATCTATATTTGCCAAACTTTTGATTTTCAATGTAAATATAAAAATGTGAGTCGGAAATGAGTGGTTTTATAAACGTCTGCTTGTCGTTTTGTTTTGGTATCAAAGAATTTAAAAAAATCATTTAAACTGCTCTTTTATGTCAAAATGACGTTTAGCTATGAACCAGTTTAAGCTGAGTCCGCTTCTATTCCTCATGGTTATTTTTTTTATAAATAAGATTTTCAGGTTTAAAGGGGTTGTAAATTAGAAGTTAATTTACTTTGAACGCCACTGCCAGTCGGAGTGGATTCAAAACGGGGGAGCTAGCGTTACCACCAATATCATTTTTTTATATGCTAATACTTTTGTTTCAAAAATTAAGGTACAACTCATACAAATGTTAAAAAAAAACTTTTTCAAATTTTTCTCGAAAACGGCACTAGAATTTTTTTTTTAATATTTTGAGTGTATTGGTATAGGTACGGCCTTATATAAAACAGTTAAAAAAAATTATATTAATAAAATTAAAATTAAGAATAAGGGTACCTTCCATATAAATGTTAAGAAATATTTTCATACTAAAACATATATAGCTGACGTGACGATAGTAATGTTTCAAAAATGGTTGTTCCCTTAACAAAAATTTCTAACATCATTAATCTAAGGTACACTTTAAAAATATAAACAGTATAAGTAAGGTACACATAACACGCCCTTTAAAAAAATGAAATCAAAATATCTATATTCACTTTCTTCTTTCGATTCAATTTCTGACATTCTTCTGCATAGAGGTAATTAATCATAATCAAAGCGCATTAAAATTTATTATTTTTTTTATCAAAACTGCTTCAACCAAAAAATTAAAAAAAAAAAAGAAACAAAAAATTCCCTTTCATTTGTTATTTCCATCACGTATCTAAACCACCTGCCATGACTATTAGGTATCAGTTATATATGAAGCTATACGCGTATAGAAGTTATTTTATTAGTTATATACTTTCGTTCCACCCTACCGCAACACTCAAGACCTTATCGCGGACTATATCAATCCCCAATTTAAAAATAGTATAAATCGCCTGAAGTATAATATGCTTCGCGGCGGACTACACCAACGCGGAAAGGTATGTGCCATCAAGTATCTAATTCATTGACGTCGTCGATGAAGTGGTATGGGGGGGGGGACAGCGAAGCGGTGCGGTATGGTGGCGTCGTCGTCGTTGTTGACGTTGTCGATGTCTTGAATAACCTTCAAGACTTGGCGCACAAGCATTACATTAAAATAAACAGAGCCGCTGGCTCTGCCACCTATTTGAATGCAAATGAAACTCCAAAGCGCACGACTCATCATCATCATCGAAAGTGAAAACGATTTCCCGATTAAGGCCATAATATACAAACCCAACCTGACTCCTAGATTCACTCTTGAAGAGTTGTTGTCGTCTAATGATGTTCGATGACAAATTCAACCTTTGGAAGTTGTGGTACGTGTACGTGGTAGGTGTTAGGCGTCGGAAGTTCTGGGTGCGCAGTGTTCTATACGGAGGTTTCCATAGTTCTTATGCGATTCGTCATCGCTAAGAGTCTATAGATGCTTTTACCAGGTAGTTGTCATATTGGCTTGTTTTTAGAGGAAGAAAAGCCATTCGTAAAGTATCTAATGACACTTTGACAAAGAGCTGTTAGCTGCAAGAGAAATGGTTCCTAAGGAGTTCACGTTAACCCACATCCATCAAACCTAGGAAAGCAACAAATCATAAACATCTATAAATTTAAGTGTTTGTCTTGTAATAAATTATGTAAGGGCTTCAGATAACACACATCATACATCCGTATATCGTCAAACAAGAGACCATTAACTAACGTAATAGACGGATAATCAGATACAAACTCAAGCCGATGCAGGTTGAGAGCTATTCAAAGCTTTTATGTTTATTCATAAAAAAAAAGTATAATTTAAAACCTTTTAATTAACTAAAATTGTAGTTGAAGTCTCAAAAAAAAAAAAAAGGTCAGCTGGGCAATAATTAAAAACGAGAAAAAGTAAAAGTTTTGGGCTCAAAAAAAAAAAAGTTATATACTTAAGTATAGACGAGAGTTATGTAAGCTTTTATATATAGAGAGGCTTTGATGTAATAATAAGGAATATCATTCAAATGTTGCGACTTTCGTTTGGAGGCAAAGGTTTAGCTTTTTTTTTTGTTGTTGTTTTTTTGTTTCAATGCAGATGCAGGTTTACCTTTAATTTATTCTTGAAAAAGTGAAGTAGGTTATGGTTGGTTGTATGTGAAAATGCATTTTGAGCTTTGATGCAGTTATTTGTATTTGAATAATTTAAATGCAGTTGATGCGATGGATGGATGCATCTATTAACCTAAAAAAAATTAAAATGTAAATTATGCTTTGAGCATAGGTTAATTAAATCACAAGGCCATTGGAAAGATACATAGGAAATCTTTGGGTTTTTTTGAGAAGTAAATTATCTACCAAGAAATGAAATTAATGTTTTAATATAAATACAATAAGCTAGCTATCAATAAAATGTTAAAAAAAAAAAACAATTCTTATCATTATTCTATATTCACTCAGCAGTTAAAAATGTCTTATTTATGTAACAATTGGGGTTACCATTGCTGCGCTACTTTAGTGACAGTGACAGTTTGACATCTTTTCGAGCGTGGTGCCACCGGGCAAGTCTTTTTTGAATCATTTCTAGAATTCTAACTATTTTTTGGACAGAATATAAATTGACTGTTCAAAAAAATCTATTCATGCAACCCATTTTCAATCAATTAGAATTAGAAAATATTTCAATATTGTGAACAAACATCAAAGAAATAATGTTCTTCAATCTAGGAGACTTGGATACCACAAGGGGTTCATCATGGCGCGATGGTTTGCGTGGTCGCCTGTCAGCCTCATGGTCACAGGTTCGATCCCTGCGGTAGTCTATGTCATGTTTTTATTCCATTGTAATCCCTGTGAATTTTCATTGTTGGGCGCGGCCGCTGCAGCGGCTGGTTTGCTCATTGCATATTGTTCAGTCATAACACTAAAAACATGTGATTGAGTAAATACTAGTATTCCCAACAAATATGTCTAAAGCATTTGATAAAGTTTGGCATCCTGCTCTTTTATCGAAAATGCGTGCTTTTGGTATCGATGAAACTCTTCTTCGTTGGATTAGTAACTTTCTTTCGAATCGCTCTATACAAGTAGTATTAGACGGATTCAAGTCTGAAACCCACAACATAAATGCTGGTGTGCCACAGGGTTCTGTTTTGTCTCCGACCCTCTTTCTCATTTTTATTAATGATCTCCTGTCTGCAACTACTAATTCATTTAATTGTTTCGCTGACCATAGCACCCTTAGCTTTTCATATTCGTTTACAGATTCACATCCCTACATTAAATTCTGACTTAAACAGCATTGTACAATGTGGAGTAAAAAATCGCGTAGAATTTAATGGTTCGAAAACTCAATGCTGCCTTCTGTCGTTAAAGCGAGACGCACCCCCCTGCCATTATCTATGAATGGCTCTTGCATCGAAGAAACTAATCACCTTGCGATTTTAGGTATGTGTATCACAAATCATCTTTTGTGGAATGATCACATACTTAACGTCGCCAAAAATGCCGCAAGATGTTAAGGTTTTCTTTGGAAGATGCAAGAAATTCTTTTTCCCCGCCTTAAACGATTCAACCGTAATACTCGCGCTTCCAGGAATGCTCATCAGTTTGCTCTTGAACCCAATTTCGGTCGTACTGTGAAGTACAGGGATTCGTTCTTTAGCCGTACTACGCGAATGTGGAATTCCCTTCCACGCTCTGTGGATGTGATGAACTGAAATTCAAGACTAATGATCACCGGCATCTCCTATCAAATCCTTTCCTACTTACCTAAAGCTCGCACTGTTTTTCGACATGTAAAGGGTACATAAAATCCCCTTTTGTGCGCGCTAAATATATAAAAAAAAAAAAAAACTTCACTGTGAAATTTGCAGTACATTCCTTTTTCTCGGCAATCGGTTGGGCTAGACTAGACACTTAAAATAAGACTTCAAATTTGTAGTTCTTCATCTTCTTTTGGAAATCTTCAATTCAAATTTTGAAGTCGGTATTAAAACAGACTTGATGGACTTTTGGTGCAGTCTATGCTTGAATCTTCTCTTCGAAATTTGACGGAAATTGAAAAATTTTACGGAATTTTCTTGGGGACACTTCAAAACTTTTTAGGCGTAGAGAAGAATTTTTTAAGAATTTTCGTAGGTATTTGAACATAATTTGAACGAGTGGTGCACGAAAATATTTCCTCTTATTATTTATTTTCATTTATTTAAAACTTCTGCGTTATCAAGGTTCTAATTTTCGTCATTACATCTTTTTTTAAAAAGAACAAACAAACGCGTATTTGGCGCCTGTCTCAACTTCGTCATCAAAATAAGTTAAACTTGGCACTATCCAAATGATATTGACATCAAAGACTTTACGTCAATGTATTTGTTTACCAAAAATAATTACTTAGATTCTTTGAGAAATGTAAGACACCGCACCTCAATTGCTGTGCCATCAACCCCAATGTCAAGGTTGTTTTATGTTAAACTGATTCTGACGTTGTCTTTCCGTGTAGTCAGACAGGCCGCGTACTAAATACCATTGAAACTAATAAATAAAATCAAAAAAACATTTCCTTGAATTAAAAACAACACTGACTCTTCGACAAAAACAAATTAAACTTAAACTAAAAAAATAAAAAAAAAATAATAAAATTAATTTTGTGTTGAAGATGCTAAAGGAAGAGAGATAGCATTAGCTATAATTAAATTTGGCACCTCTGTCGAAGCCAGCCAAACAAAAATCTGTCCCTCTCGGCATCATTTTAGCTCAAAAAAAAAAAGAAACTGTATACAAGTCGCCATCGCCATGCTATCGCCATTGAATCCCTATATAATATCGTGTGACCGTCCTTTTGTGTATTCGCTTACAGCCTTCGCCCATAATCATCATCATCATCATCATCATCATCATCATCATCATCATCGTCAGCCAGCAGTTGTTGTTAGGTGAAATAAGATAAAGTGGGGAATTTTTGGCGATCTCAGCAATGTTCACTGTCACCGCGTTAATTGCGACTTAAACAAATTCTGGCGCTTAATTTAAATAATCCTCATTTTGGTGTTGGTGACGGTGCGGCCGACGCACGGTGATTTTAGAACAAAAAAATATTCTCATCGGGCGTCAAATTCAACCCTTTTGGTCGCTAATACATCTGCGGTTACCATTTTGTTATTTTTATATCACACATGTCTGTAAAAAAAAAGAACGAGACTAAAATTGAAAATTACCAGAATATTTCTTGTTTTGCCATTTATCCTGGTAGCCAGAAATTTTAGAAATATGATTTAATTTATCATGGAAAAATATTTGAATTGGTGAAAATACAGAAAGGAGAGTAGTGAGTGGGTAGGTTTTCAGCAACATAAAAAAATGCAAAATTTTATTTGTCAAAAGTGTGTGTTGAAGAAAACCTTTTGAAAATGTTCACATTTTTATGAATTTTCCAATACAAAATTTGTGAAAAGATAATTATGAATTTCTATCTTCAAAAAAAAATTGAGGAAGAAATTTAAAAAAATTATGAAAATCTTATTTTCCAAAAAACAGTCTTTTGAGTTAAAATTTTGAATTCGACTTACTTATTTATGCCAAAAATATAAATTAAATTTTTTGACAAATCTAATTTTCCAAACTTAAACTTTTTCGTAACATTTTTTCCGTAATTTTTTAGAAAACGCAAATCATACTCTGTTCCGATGAAATGAATTCATTCAAATAATTACAGCGGTTTTCGAGATCAATGTTTATGTAGAGTTCGATTTTTTGCGAATTAAAAACTTGCCAAAAATTGAACAATTGAAAACCAGGATGCTTATCAACATTTCTTGGGGTCAACCCGGTGAACTATTCAAGTGGACCCTAATAGGGTGAAACAGGGGTTTGGGAGAGTAAATTGTGCCCTTCCCCTCCTCGGGATCATGAAAAGAAGAAGTAGAAAATAAATAATCTTTCAAAAAATATACATACTTAGTTAAAGCTGTCGTAGAATAAATTCCTTCGAAAACTGAAAATTTGACAGTTAAGAATTGTCAAAAATAAACTCAAAAAATAGTCAAAATAAAGTTTTAAGGAAAAAAAATATTTAAAAAAAAATGAGGTCAAGAAAATAATAAATGTTGCGAAATATATTTTTTTTTAATTTCTAAATTAACAAAAAAAAATTCGGAAAAGATTTGTCTCAAGAAAATAAAATAATTAGGCCGAAATAAAGTTGGTAGCTTACAAAACATTTTTTGGTATCGCAACAATTAAAAGCACTTACCATGTTGTTATACCTGTTTTGTAGAAGTAAGAAACTGGCAAGAAATGTCAAGTTTCAAAACGAATGGTCACCGCATTATACTCATCATAATATCAGCTACCGATGAAACGATTCTATTACATCGCGATGTAGTTACCTTGTTAGCGCACCATACCGAATCCACCGTATCCACAACGAGGCGCATTTAATTACATTTGTCTAATAAATAAATGAATAAATCATCTGCACTTCAGAGTGGACACGAATTTTTAACAAAGGAGCATCCATTTGATCGATGTTCAGATTCACACAACCAACGCCTTTAGGCACACTCTCGAAAACATTTTCTAAAAATACCCAAAATGTCAGAGACCATAAATACGAGTACCAGCTATACAACAACTTTCAGAATTCAGATAAGTATTCACCTAACACTTTAGCCGTAGACTTTTTGGCATCGTTTCGGGTGATAATTTACATGTAAGAAGGTATGATCATCGAGAGACCGTACTCTCGATCATATTCCGACCAAATTGGTGGAAGTGGGGAGCTGGTTTGGGGGCAGTTCGTTTGGTGTTTAATTTATGTGAATATCGCAAAGTCATTTAGCGCACGACAATTACATGTAATTACCTTCATTTCCCGTAGTGATTATCGATTGGACTCGAGATGAACGATCGAGTTTTTTTTTTTTTTAGTTCTTTATGTATCTTCGAATACATAAATAATGTAGATAGAATTTTCTTATGGTTTAGATTTATTTTGGCGGTCTCTAAAAACTGATTGGATTTTTTTTGTTCATATAAAATTTATATTGCATACGACATGGCGTGGTTGATGTTAATTGCATCTTTGAATTGATGTTTGTTTTTATTTAATAGATTTATCGATTGTGGTTGAAATAAAAATAAAAAAAAAATATAATTTTCAAAAGACAGAAAATCAATTATTTATTATTTTTTGCTGCATTGCCTTTTTTATATAAATCATTAACATATAAGATAACATAATTTAGTAGTTATAGTATTATACATATGAGAAGAGCAACGACTGTAGAAACTAATATACCGTTGTTAATATTGTTCAATGATTACTTGGAAACTCTCAAAAAGATAGAATCCTATTTATTTGGACCGAATAACAAGTTTTTAACAGACCGAATTTTTATTCCTTAAAATTTCTGAGGAACTAATATCTCCAACTCAAAATTTGTCGCACTTCATAAAGTCTAACTCATAAAATGCATTTTTGAGGGCAATCGTTGAAACATACATTTTAAATCTAAAAATTCATATTTTAACTGTCGTAGCGACAGAGTATTAACTTCATACAATATTTTATTTTTTCAACACAATACAAAGCACAATTAAATGAAGTTTGCCTTTGATTCATCATAAAATGTCCAAGTAGTCTTTTTTTTGTACAATGATGTGTTTGTTTTTAGCAAAATTTGTCACTCGAAATGTTGAATACAATGCTCAGTACTTCAATCCATATCTTCTTGCTTATTTTTTATACTTTTACTAACGGTGGTCATGATCCAGAGCCAACTTTCTAGAAGACTGGGAAGACAACTCTTCCGCTTCATTGCTGGACATTAAGGCTCCACTTGTGTTCGGCTGGTCGATCTCAGGAAACGTCAACAGGTTTCCCGGTTTTGGATGTTTCAATTTCTCAGGTCAACATAATGCAGGTGTTGTTGCATTTGTTTCATCTATAAGATTTTTTGCGCCTGCCTATCATCCGCGATAGTGTTAAAATATCGTATGCTTTTGCTTTTTGATCTGGGCATATGTTTTTTTGCATGACAGTAACATCTAAGTTGACCACGCTGTATTTGGTATTGGTATTTTTAACATGAAGACTTCCTTTTTGGAATTTCTGGCTTCATGAGAAGCATCTTCATTAAAGTCACCGCCAAATTGCCCACACAATTCTTGAACATTGTCCAACACTGTGAACTGTATGTATGCGCTAGACGAACAAGTACCATGTACCTGGAGCATTTTTAGATCCCAGAAGATGACAGAGTTTTCCCGCCACTTCATCCACCTTACGCTTCCGCGATGTTTGATGTTGTCATCACAATATTGGGGATGACTGTTACATTATAATAGACGTCCAGAACAGGCTCATACGGATCAGAAAATTGGGCTGCATAGGAATTTGGTCCTCTTAGAATTAATGCGGTTTTCATTTCCCTCCAGAACATACCCATACATCAAGTGCTCGTTGCAAGAACACAAGATTTTCACTTTTCTGTCTGTCACCTTATCATCAATCAAAAACTGTAATAAAGAGCAAAGGACTCAGGCACCCAGGATGCTTCCCTGGTGCTCTTCTACTCTAATTGGGAACTCTTATTAAGTACATGTCCACCAGCAGTAGTTTTCCGGAACTCCTTAGGCAACCTATAAATTTCGTTTCTCTGCAGTCCATTAAAAGGACCAGGCTTCAAAGTGACTTTCAACTCTTGACCATTCCTTTGTTCATGTTATTTCAGGAAATGAGGGGATCTTCAATTTTATGCCGAAACTGAAAGGTCAGGATAATACTGTATTCTTGACAAGTGATACTCTTGGAAAATTTTTCAATATTCAGCAACATGCAGCAGCCCTTGAAGAAATAAACATTTCTGGTTTTACTCGCTCAACATTTATAAACAAAAAAGAACAAAGTCTAGTACTGGCAAAGACGTATTTACATTGAAATACTCGATTTTGAATTCAATAGTTTTAAAAACACAATTTTGAATAATTTTCTTTATAAGACTATCGCTAAGGCACAGTCCAAAAATTACAGTCTTGTCTAGGATACTTGGAAGTTAGTCTCGTCTCGGTCTCGTGGACAGCCCCCACCAGTCTAAATCAGTGTACCAGTTTCCCATAATACACGGTAAAGGAAAATAAGTTCCCGCCCATTCTATTGATGTGAAGCTAGTTAAGATGCATAGTTACGAAGTCCATTTTATTATGTGAACCAAGTACCATTTAGAAATTTTAAGTGGGTTCTTTCTTAGGTACACTGTATGAATATAGGGCTATAGTGTGCCCAAGCATTGAGGTTGCAGGGGAGAATATTAAAAGAAATTTTTTGCATTTTCAATATTTTGAAAAATCTTGCTTCTTACCTTTTTTTTCTTTAAGGAGGGAATTTATTTCACATTTGAAAAGAACTAAAACTGCTCCTATTTATGTGAATTTAATTCCTACCATGCGTGGGAACTAACTCCAAATCAATAAAAAGGATTTAATTCCCACTTGTGTAAATATTCATTTTTAAAAATATGTAGACTGGTCTTCAATTCCTATTTATAAGTTGACGTCATATCAAAAATATTTCAGCCATCATGAACAGCTGGTCCATCAACCACAACAATATGTTACAGTCAGTAATACTATTCGATCATCTTGAAAGAAGTCTTCCTTTTTAAACACGATCTCATCCATAAATCATTTTTCACATCCGAATCCGACTCAAAAAAAAGTAAAAAAAAACAATGTTCAGCGAACTTTCCCTTTTAGTTTTTGTTTTTGTTTTTTTTTCCGGAAAAGAAACATGGAATAAAATTGATATTCAATGAAAAATCCACATTAAGGTACATATATAAGTAAGTAACTGATCAGATCACACATTCTCCAACCCACATTTGGTTTTTTTATTTTAGATCCGAAATGAATGTCAAAAGGGAGCAATAAAAAGGGACCCAGTCGCAAAAATTTCCTAAAAAAAAGACAAACCTTACCCAGTTCAAGATCCAGATGCACGCATATATTTTATGACAGCATCTATAGGAGAGGACGCCCACGTACCACCCGCACTTCTGTATAAAATTAAATAAGAAAAAAAAAACACACAAAGAGATGCAGCATCCAGAGTCCCATGATAAATACTCACACGCATTGTGTCGAACTGTTTTTTTTTGGTTTTTTTTTTTTACCCAAAAGTCATAACACTCGATGTCATTTGTGTATCTTTAGAAAGAAGCCCAAACAAACATACCTATAGGTACAGTAATGTATAGGTACCTTTACTTCTCACCTGGAACGGAATACAGGGCGCCTCGTCGCCGTAAAACAAAATATCCCAAAAACACAACGACAACGACAACGGAAAAAAAATCGAAAATACTTCTTATGACGCAGACTTTCACTTTTTGACTGGCGGGCGGGTGGAATGGCTAAGAAGAAGAAGAAAAGTGAAGTCATTGTTGAGCCGGATATGGTCGAAAAGGTGTTAGATTAAGGCCGACATTTTTTTTCTGATCATTAATTTATACCAAATTCTATGAAAAAGTCAGACTGGGTCGAATGAATTCGCTCATACTACCAATGATCTAAAATTTTCAAGAATATAATTATTTTGGTTATGCATTAGGGTGGTCTTTATATATCTAGACAATTTTAAATAAATATAGAAAAAAAACATTACACATTTTTAGGTCTTAGTTATAATTTTAACCCGGCACCTAAGATAAATGAAGTATTGTATCGAAAAACACAGTTGAAATATCGCCACAAAGTCTACTGTTTCTCCCTCTCTTATCGCTACTACAACAAGAAGTACTCCATTGAAATAGCCAGTTGCACTACTCCCCTAAAACAATTCAATACCCGCACTTCGAGGAATGGCCATCAGTATAACCCTTCACCCAACTGCGGAAATTTAAAACCACCAATTCGCATTGATTTCTGCTTCCTTTCCCATATTTTCCTAATTGCTCGCACTGTGGTAACCGAAAACTGGTGATGTTTATGAGAAATTTGGAATTTTTCAGAACGAAAATAAAATTAATTTTATTCAAAGTATTAAAACAAATGCACTTTTTTTTCAAAACCCATGTCGAGTGGTTTTTGAAATATGTATTGAATTTAAAAAAAAAATTTAAAACTAAATTTTTTTTAAACCGTTTTTAGAAAATCGAAAATCAAAAAAAAAAAGATCATTTGGGAGGAAATGTTAGGAAATATTATTTATTTAAAAATTATTTTTTTTTTAAATCGTTGGATCCTTTTTCAAGAAAAATCTGATTTTCCAAAAGACTAAATAAAATGTATGGCAGATACAGTTATTTTCGGTTCTATAAAATATCAAAAAAAAAAACGTGTAGAGTAGATACGGCCGAAAAAAAATTTTTCACCACGTTTCAAGGAAATCCATTCACTTTTGTTCGACTTCACTGTCATAGTAAAGAAAAGTTTGATCAAAATCTTGGGTTCGAATTTTTTCACGAATCCAAAACTTTCTCTATTTTATTTTATTTTAATTTATTTTATTTTATTTTATTTTATTTTATTTTATTTTATTTTATTTTATTTTATTTTATTTTATTTTATTTTATTTTATTTTATTTTATTTTATTTTATTTTATTTTATTTTATTTTATTTTATTTTATTTTATTTTATTTTATTTTATTTTATTTTATTTTATTTTATTTTATTTTATTTTATTTTATTTTATTTTATTTTATTTTATTTTATTTTATTTTATTTTATTTTATTTTATTTTATTTTATTTTATTTTATTTTATTTTATTTTATTTTATTTTATTTTATTTTATTTTATTTTATTTTATTTTATTTTATTTTATTTTATTTTATTTTATTTTATTTTATTTTAGTTGCAAATAAAATCTAAAATTTATTATTATTATTTTTTTTTTTAACCCGTTTCGTCTTTGAAATCTAGAATCTAGAAGATTATGGGATGTTTTAAAAGATACCTAGGCCTTTATTTTTATTGAACATTATTTAAATATTTAAAAAGCGGAGTATGTTCTCGGAACGCAGAAGTTAAGTTCGTAATCCGTAATAGTCAAGCAGTATGTTTTGGGCTCTGGATTATTCCTCTATTTTGGTTGCCGCATTGCGGAAATATATTTTTTGTACATTGGAAACAAATGATAGAATTTTTCTCAGGTTTTTGTTTTATAAAAGGCTTAGTGTGCAACTCAAAATGTCCACGTAATATGATATTGGCTAGTTTATCATTTAAGATTAATTTTCAGTGATAGAGTATAGACTAAAAATTCATGCATCTCAACTTGTCAGCACCAATTTTTTCAAAACTAACCAACTAACCAAAGAACTACTGTATATGTTCCGTATTTTGCTAAAATTAAACCCAGATACAACATAGAAGTTAAAAAAATCTTCAAAAACCGGTGGAAAAAAGTTCAAAATAATTTTATAGATTTTTTTTCGTTTCGTTTTTTTCGTTTCGAAAAAAAACTCGAATAAATGTTGAATTTATTTGTCGATTATTTTTACAATTCCTCAATTCGCCTTTAAATTGCAAGTAGAATCGGAATCCAGCATCTCGCTTTTTACCTTCTGATCATAAAGTGATTGATTTGAATGCCTGGATGTATCCCAAATCCAGTACATTATAACAATTCTGACCCTCTCTTGCGCTGCAAACTCTTTAAAGGGCGTTTATAAGCGTTAAACCGAAACGGAATGTAATTTTTGATCGTATACACCAGACGATTTGTGTAGACCTGTCCCACGATTTTGGTGTTCCATTCACCCACTGCGATGAAGAAGGAAGAGATAGTGTGTATAAGGCCCAAATTGGTTTTCTAATTTTGATGTTTCTTTCGAGATTGGATGAAAAGCGCTCTATAGGTATAACATTCGACGATGAGATGGTTTTATTTTGGGCGTAAAAGCCAATTAGCTTTCATCAATCAAATTTTTTTTTTCCTGCCAGAGATAGAAATTAATCCGAGAAAGTTGAAGGGATCTTAAATGGTTATTCTTTATGTGCTGGAATATTACTTTGTTTTAAACAAATCAATCAGTTGTTTCGCAGTTAACAAAAAAAAAAACATATAAGCTTTAGTTTGGTATAATTTGAAGGCTTTTGTTCTTAGGTCCAGATTAGAATTCGAATTGAACTTCATAAAAGAGAAATCTTTATGACATTTTTTGGGATACTTAAATTGATCATATTCATAATATTTAGGACAGTTTTATTTACTCATCAGCCACAGTTAATTTAGTAAATTTTTAGACATTGTTCAAAGTTGTTGGGATCTCCTGTAGAATTATTGCATGAGTTAAATACAGAAATAATTGAACAGACAATGATTTCAAAAAGAGACCAATGCAACTACAACAGAATTTAAAAAGTTTTAAAATTATTCAACTCTTAATGAATCCAGTTTAAATTTCCTGCTTCAACTAAGAATTTCAAAAAAAAATTGAATTTTTATATTTAATTTTGCAAATATTAAAATAAGAACCTTTTATTAAAAGGCAACTGTCAATAGTTATTCTACAAAAGAATATTTAGTGTTTAGTATTTTAGTGTAACTTAATAGTTTGCATTCAGCGATAGCTGTCCAAAACCGTTACGAGAACAACTTTCAAAAAAGCGATTATACTATGGAGACTTCCAATAAACTGAATCCTCTCAAAAACCAATAGGAAAACATTTGCTTGTCACTGTGCCGTAGTCCAAATCGAAATAAATTTCTATTTTACCGGAATCCTCCAGTGGCGCGAGAAATACATCTGATTTTTCTCGAAAACAGTTCAGATAATTAAAAAAAATCCTATAAATTTGGAAAAACAGTTCATCTGACTGTAGCAAAATAGTATGCAAAAGCATTTACGATTTATAAAAACTAGCTGTACCCGGCGCGCGTTGCTACGCCACCTGGTGGCGAGTGGCATCAATGAGCATGCTATACCAATATATACCAATTTTCATAATAACCGGTCCAGTAGTTTTTGAGTTCATCGATGACATACAGACAAACATTAATTTTTATATGTACAGGGTGAGTCACGAGCAGAGCGACAAAATGCTAAGGCATTGAGACAAGAAAAAAATCGTATGGGAGGGGTGTCTTTTCCCCCCCGTTTAGCCAGGAGGGGCACTTTTCGAAAAAAAATTGACTTAAAATGGAAAAAAACTTATTTAAAATCAGCGGTTTCATTCACAATGCTGTGCGATACTTTTTTGAAAAGCCAACAACTTTTTCTTTCATTCTGTTTTTAAATAAATCTATTCTAAGGAACAGTTTTTGAAATATTAATTTTCAAAATCAAAATTTTGAAAAAAAATGGAAAAATTAATTTTTTTCAAAATTTAACGTAATTAAGTGCTAATTTTTATTTCAAAAGTAAATGCTGTTATTAAGTTTAAGTCAAACCCGATGGAAAATTTAATGTCGTTCTCAAGAAATTAAAAAAAAACCAAAACCACTTTTTTCTAAGAAAAACATTTATTTTTATTTTAACGAAGCAATATATGAAAATAAAAGGACTTTTTAAAGCAAATCATGGATATTTTTGTTGCACATTGTTGTTTATATTTCATTTCAAAAAAAATGCGGTTTTAGTGTCCTTATTGTCCACCCTAAGAGGTAGAACCCATAGGCTGCGGGCAGGCCAAGGCAAAAATATTGACAGGTCAGTTTTCGGAAGTTATCAATGAAAATAATATTAATCCAGGGTTATTCCAATACTATTTAATTTTATTGCGTTCTCATAAAACTCCAATTCAAAAAAAGTAAAAAACTAAGATTAATGCTTCATAGAATAGATAATCGATAATAGATAATACTAACGATTTCAGAAAATTAAATATTTCAAAAAATGCTCAATATATTTTTTGAAATTTGTTAATTTTAATAATGTTTTCAATAATTTGAACCAAAATTTTAAATCATTAGTTTAAAAAATAACGGTACCACCCTACAAATGTTAAGAAAAACCAATTCTCTAACACCTCAAATTTGTAGAAAGCGGTTCTGAGGATTTTGATAAAATTTGTTTGTGTGTTTGTATTTGTATTTGTAAAGTCTATTATTAATTAGTTATATTAGAGATCAGAAATAATTGATTTTTCTCAGAAAATAAATACATTTCTGTAGAAAGAATTTGGTTACGGTTTGAGATTTATTTAAAAAAAAAAAAAATTAGGTTATTGGTTGACACTTATTTTTTATTTTTGAAAATATCTCTCAATGGTGTGTTTTTTACGAAAAAATTAATGGAAAAGGTTTAACCTTTTTCGCTGAAATTAAACCAAATATGGTTAATGCAAGAACAAATTCGAATTTTATGAGAACGATGACTAAAAATAAACAGCCTAATAAGCTGCATATCCACTTGGCTTACAAAATACCAACGGTTATACTAACGGGCATTCTGATTGATAAAATTGCGAAGAGATTTATTTTTTTTTATCTCAAAAATAAAACTCAGTGGTTAACCCTAACCTAAAAAATAAAAAATAAAGGTTACTCTCAGACCTTGACCGATATTTTTTATTGGTTGAAAATAAAGGTTATTGAGTTAGCATTTTTGAAAAGCACATCAAATAACAGTTATTAGGGAACCCTTCAAAAGGTTAAGAGTTATTTCTGATCTCTGAGTTATATAAATTCAGCTATTAACGGTACTTCGCATACAAATGTTAGAAACTCGATTTAAAACGTAGACTTAAAAACGATGTAAGTGCTACTCAGTCTTGCATTTTATTTTTAAGACAAACACCATAAAGTAAGAATTATTATATGATGAAATATCAAATGAAATTAATTAATTTGTTCTAAGTAGGTACGATTATGAACTGGAAACTGGTAAATTTTCTTTCTTTGATCTTTACGACTTATTATTGAAACCAACATTTATAATGGAAAATAAACTTCTTCAATTCCTCATTCAGAATTTCATCATACAAAAACGTTAAAGACCTCTTCAATTTTATTAGTTTTTCTTCTCAGTAGATATACATAGGTACCTATAGATTTTCTTTTCAATTCATTTGAATGCAACCTCAGCCAATTTCCATTAGATACTCGCAATTAAGCCATGCAAATCAAAGTGGTTTTCCACCAATACAATATTCCCACAAAAAAACATAACATTATTATTATCTATCTTCGATTAGAAATTATATATTCTTAACATTAAAAACATTTCCCCTGGTCGTCCTAGAGCAACAAGTGATTTTTGTTTTTGTTAATTTTTCTTTGCTTTTCTTTCACCACTTGAACCACACATTTAACCCATTGCCCTAAATTCCAGAAAAACGAAAAAAAAAATCCCTTAATGATAAAAACAAAAAAAAAATCTAACAAATCCAGCTGAGATATTTTTATGTAAATAAAAAAAATAATCATTTGCATTCTAAAAATATACTTATGTTTAGATCTCTTTTATTTGTATTTGTTTTATAAGGGAATCAACTAGAACAGCATAAAAAAAAAATATAACAAATTTCCCTAAAAAAAAATTAGAACAATTAAATTCACAACTACATGTACTTGAATATTTACGAGAGTAGCTCACAGCCAAACAACAATGCCAAAGCAATTTTCTATTTGATTTTTTGTTTTCTGTATAAACGTGAAATTAGAAGCCCTTTACTTATTTTTCTGCCTTGCTGCTTCATTGCACGAGCTCCGCTTTGCTATCAAAAGGGCACTAAATCATTCCACACACATACTCATATTAATAAAAAAAAAATCTATATCAGCGCCACAAATGTTTTTAATAGTTGACCCAATTTTGGGCTCCAAAAAAATCGTGTGCGTTTTCTGGCAAAGCCCTAAAAAAATTGTAGACAACAATTTTTTCTATAGCTTCTTAAATGCGATCGACAAAGTTCTTCTCTTCTTCGATGTTGGGGTTGCCCTACAAATGAATGGAAATAAAATCTAAAAAAAACACACATACAAAGATGAAGCGAGGGAATCATAAAAATTGAAAGTGAAACTAGGCCACACAACGCATCCAATCCACAACAATTCAAGACATTCTTGCTTGCTGTAGATACTTTTATTTTCTTCGAGTTATTTTTTTTTTAAACAAAAAAATGTTTTTTGTGATAACGAATTTATCACACATCTAAATGAAAGAGAGAGAGACCCTTGATTGAAGAGTCATGGTGGTGGAAGAGGGTAAGGTCGGTCGGTCGGTTGGACGGCCTAACATAATGCCCTAGAAAAAAAATTGAAGTTAAAAAAATTAGATGCAAACATTGAAGACAATTACCATCAATCCTCATGAGAATATTGGAAGCTGGATGTGTGTTGTGAACAACAGAAATTATATCATTTTGCGCCCGCAGCTTTTTTTTTTGTTCATCGAATTCCCCATACGTTCCCACCCACATTCCCCTTTATCGCAGCCTTCCTCTCGATCCTCCCTCGTTCCAGAGAAGTGAAAGTGAATTGAAGAAAAAAAATACTCATGCTAAGGCCGTGCAGAACGAAAAAATTCGTGAGTTCAAAAATAAACTAACTTCAGGTAGATAAGAGATAAAATGATTTTTTGTTTGTGATGATTGGGAGCGTCTTGTGAGTTCCTTATTCTGAAAATGAGGCCAATTTAGTTTGAAATAACTAGATTTTGTATTTCTATATAATATTTTAAAGCTGAAAATCACTGATGAAGATGTGTACTGATCTCAATACATTAAGAGATAAGACCGAAAGAGAAGTTTGCTTCCGATTTTCTCGAAAACGGCTTGATTGAATTTGATAAAATTTTAAACCAGAACTGAAATATAAAGCCGGCAAAAATGCATTATGACGTCTTGAAAAAAAACCATCTTAAAAGATTTTAGTGGGTACATGCTTATATTGAAGTGTGTCAAGTCGCAATTTTTCAAAAAATTTAGGCTGTAATTTTTCTTCAAAACTTCGCATTTTTTTTAAATTACTCATGCTTTTGTACAGTTAGAAAGTGCCTCTGAGCTTAAGAAAAAACTAAAAACAAAATTTGCAAAGTTCCGCCATTTTTATTTAAACGAAGCAGTTGTGTTGTAAAATATGTGATAATATTATCGATGTTTTTTCTTAATTTTGATTTTTGAAGAAAAATTATTTCTGCTAAGTTGGTTTGGTCATGTTCAGAAGAGATATAATTTTTTTTAATACCAAAAAAGAACTGGTACTGTTTTTGTTGTTTTTTTTTCACAACTTTGCAAAATTTAGAAAAATCTAAATATGCAAATTTTCAAGAAAAAAACATGACTTTTGCTGTTTTGTGTATAGTTTGCGTTGCCATTTGTTGGGTTTAAAAAAAAGCAAAGAAGCTCTTTTGAATTTGAGATTGTTGAAATGACAATTGCTGTAAACAGCTGTTTTCGATTTTCAAAAATAAATTACTGAAATGATACAACTTCAGCTGCCCTGCACTGTTAATATGATTTTTCAAAAACTCAACTCTGACGGTAGAGGAGAATTTTCAAAAAAAGTTTATTATCTAGTGTTGATGTGCTTAATTTGTGCTGCCATGATTCTAATAATAATAATTTTTTATTAAAAAAATGAGTTCGTTTTCAAAATTTTACGAATGATGTTTTCTAAAATTATAGACTTTTCAAAAATAATTTTTTTGAGTGGTATTAAATTCACGCTTTGCAACATTCGTTTTTTCATTCATTCAAAAATTCAAATAGTTCCTCAATTTTTCATTTTCAAATTCGGAAAATTTTAAGTTATTTTTTAAATATGCCAAAAGGCAAAGTAATTTTACTTACTTTTAAAAAAAATCAAATTCCATATCTGCGAAGCCTTTCAAAATACTTTCCTCTCTCTGTGCCTGAACATTGCATTTCGATTGTATAGGTCTTGAATTTTACTAACTAACCTTATTAAAACAATAAGCTTACATTATTATTGGTGAGTTTTTAAGCATTTAGTTTTCTTCTTGAAATATTACTAATATTTTATCTAACTTCAATAAGTTTTTCTATATTAAATCAATCCGATTTCTCTATGGAATTATTTGGGAAAACTATTTTAATTATCTTATCATTTTTTAATAACTTTTTTCTCTATGTATAAATACGTTCATGATATCAAGGCCAAATTATTTTCATTAATCAATTGAGTGGAATATTTTTGATAACATTTTAAAACTTTCCCATACACCAACGAACCATTAACCATTTTCTAATGGTTATTAAAAATATTGTACACGGCCGGCTACGGAAGTAAAAACATATCTAAATGGACGAAACATTAATTTAAATTAATTTAAACATTCATACCGTAAACTCTCTTACAAACTTAAATTAAATTTTATCTTTAATTTATTTTCGTCAATGTTTTTATGACGTGGTGTCTATGTATACGGTATAAGGTATAAGCCCTTTTTTATCGGCGTATTTTTTTTTTTATTTGCGATAGTCATTTTCTATTTATTTTTCTTATCTATATTGCACTTTAAAGTTATTTAAGAGCCCTTTCGCTTGATATAGATTACAAAAAAATGTTTTCCCAAAAAAAAAAGTACAAAAAAAAAACGTATTAATCATTCAAGTTATCACATCTAAAATTAAGACTTAAAAGTACAGTTTATAAGAAAGCGTACCTAAATGACAAGAATTTAAGAATATAACAAAAAAAAAACGTTGACCCAATTAGAAGTTCTGTTGATTAAAAAATACAATACTAGAATGAGGTATGATCTTCTGTTGGTTTTGATGACGTTTGTAAAGTTTACCCGAATTGTCAGTTTCGGCAGAGTAAAACTTAATTAATTGTTTACATTCATAGTCAAATATTTTTTTGGATTTTATTGGTTTAATAGATTTCAAATAAATTGTATCATTTTCGAAGTTTTAGAATTTTATGGAGTATACTTAAAAAAACAAACAAAATAAGGCATGGATGCTCTGCTTTTTGTTGGACGTCTTAAAAAAAAAATGATTTTTTTTTCTATTTCTTGTAATCGTGTTGAGTGACAGTAAATCATGAAATTTAAGACTTAATAGCTAAAACTTTTAAGTTGGTCAATTGATAACCAATCATTTGACTGCATATTTCTACGTTTGTACAACTATAAGAATAATGTGTGCAATCACGATTTTTATTTTGATTCTGAAATTGCAAATTAATATGAAATGGAAAATAGTAAACACATAACATCATTGAAAATTATTATAATTTTATTTTAGAATTTATAACAAATTTAAATAAAAATATATTATTTTGTTTTATGGGTTGGAAGAAAACGTTTTCCACAATGTTATAGTAAAAAATAAAATTCAAGTTATTGCTCTGTAAACTGACTTACAAAAAAAAAGAAAACATGGCGAAAATAGCTATTTCAGAATGAAGGTAGTTTAAGCTATACATCAATTTTCCCAATTTTTTTAAAGAACATTAAATCTAATGTTAACCTTACAAAACTGATTGAGCACGTTTTATTTTTTTTAAACTAAACAAACCAAAAATTGTTTATTGGTCAATGACGAAGTATGTGCTGTCTTTAAGAAAGGACATAGAACGGCGACGTCTTGGATAAATCGTCACCATAGGCAGCTTTAACTTCGAGGTAGTTGAGGACTTTGTCTACCTGCACCGCTATCAATTCAGACAACGACACCAGCGCTGAAATTAAACGGAGAATAACTCTTGCGTTGACTTAGAAGGCAATTGAGTAGTAAAGTCCTCTCTTGACCAACTAAAGTGACCATTTATAAGACGCTTATCATCCCAGACGTTGTCAAGGCAGGGTGAGAACGTCTTAGGATGCTTCGAGAGGAAAATTCTCCGGGTGATTTTTGGTCCCGTCTGCATAGATGGTGAGTGGAGGAGAAGATACAACCATGAACTGCACAGCGACACTGACCTGGTCAAACGCTCCGGCCCGGAAAGTCTTCGAATCCAATCCCGAGGGACGGCGCAGTAGAGGAAGACCGCGGCTCAGGTGGAGAACGCAAGTGGGAGAGGACCTCAACCAACTTGGCGTGTGAAACTGGAGACAGCTAGCTAGGGACCGAGCTGGCTGGAGATACATTTTGAAGTTTTGAATTATGTAAGTATACAGCAAAGCCTTTAAAAAATACTATTTTCCTATCCAAACGTTTAAATTTAGCTCTAAAACTGATTTTTTGAGAGAGTGTGTACTTGTATTTATAGGTAAGGAAATATAAATTGTCTTTTCCATCAGAAACACATATTTTACGGTTGGGTATAATTCTCAATTGGATTACAAAATTCTGCATTCTAAAATTTTGTATTTCAAAAAGTGCGCATTTTTTATTATGAAGACGATTTTTTTTACTTGAAAACATTTTCTTTTAATGTAGAGAATTTTGGAATAAATAGAGAATATTAAAATATATATAAATTTGTAATATCAACCTGGCTTTACAAAAACTATTCTCATGAACACAAAAACATCAAATCTAAAATATTGAATTGAATTTTCGTTGGTTTATGACAGTCCACCAAGTAGCACAGCCAACTTTCCTTGAAAACAGAATCACAAGTACCTACCTGGAGTTAAAAACAGGGAAAACATTCTGAAAAGTTGAAAAAAATTACTTTAAGTCAAACAGAATATTTGAGGAGATTTTACAGAAAAAAAAATCGGACTGTCATTGAAAAACTAATTGGAAATTTTTCAAACGCCCTGAGTTATTTTTTTTTTCCAGTTCCTTAAACCAAACATTAATACATAAATAGACATTCAGTCCAAAATCATAACAATAATTAGCATAACACAGTTATTTACAATTTCCATTAATTTTTTTTTTTAATTAAACACGTAACATTGCGTCTATAATAATAATCATCATCGCATGTCAGTAAAGACATCCTATACACATTAATATACAAACAAAACAAAACAAAATCATTTAAATTCAAATCAACCAACTCTCTCATAACACTCGATGATCTTCTTCTATTCATAAATCATTTAAACAAAATGGAAAACAATCCACCAAATTAAAATAACATAAATACAACAAGACCAAGATAAAACTAAATTTCCATATAAATACTTACTGCCTATTACCGCATTCAAAAACTTAAATTGTTAATAAAATGTTTAAATTTACTATAACCGCAGCTCTTTTCCCCACTCAAGCTGGATTTTTTTTCTTTGTCAAATGAACAAAAATGTTACTAGGATTTTTGGGGTTTACATAAACAATTTTTACTAAAAAAAAAAACACAACAACAACAACAATAGCAATAGCAATAAACAGTAGCTCGTATATGCGTAATTAAATCTATCTGCGGCCCGGCGACACACCGAACCATCATCAGCGAAAGTTTTAATAGGTCAGAAATACTTAAACTAGTATAACACCGTTTTTTTTTTTTTTTTTTGCATAAAACAGCCCTCTTCTTCTCTCCCTTCAAGACACCATAATCAAGACAGCCCAGACTCGGATTATATCAAGCGCATAATATGCGCTAGATCCGAGCTTAATTTTTACAATTTCTTGAAGTTTTTTTCATTTTTTTATTCATCACAAATCTTTTTCCAAGTTAAATATAGTTATACTAGACTGGTGGATTTTCTTACATAATAGAAGACATAAACAAAAAAAAACAATAAAATAAAAAAGTAGCAGGTATGGTAAAAAGAAAAAAGAAAAAAAAGAAGTTAAAATGAATGAAAAAGGTGAGAAAGAGACAAAGCAACACCATATAAGAAACAACAACAACAACAACAATAAACTTAAATAATTTATAACCAACTTCTTTGATCGCATAATTTGCGGTATATAACCACTATAAAGTCGATTAAGTAACCGAAAGCATAAACTCATTGTTATTAGCTGTATCTTTTTTTTTTAATTTTTTTTATACCATACGCATTTTTGGTTGAATGAAAAAATAATAATAATAAAATAATGATTCGAATATAAAAATTATGAGTGTCTTGGAATCGAAATTAAAAATAGAAGTAGCACAAAGCAGCAATAAAACAAAATTTGATGATTAGGTCGGAAGGAGTTTTGATAAATGGAATAGGTAAGATTTTATTTTGGATGCAAAGGAGGGCACAAATCATATTATTTGAGAAGAACACACAGCCTGGACAGACCAGTGCGGTGGTGTTCCAGTTTTCAGAGGCAGATGGTTTATGGATTTGTGTTTTGTGAATTGGATAGTGTTGACATATGGACACAAAGGCTGTTGTGGGTTGTAGTTTTGTCGTGTAGGTGGTTTAAGGGTCATCTTCCGGTTCATACCAATAAAAAATTTTGACAGGAAAACAAAAGTGTTTAGCTAATTCGAATTAAGATTTATTATTAAACTCCTTTAATTTGAACCAATAAATTCTAATTTTCTTTCTTTGTTTTGTTTATTGAAAATAAATTAAAAAAAATAAAACAAAATAAAGTAATATATAAATCTATATGCCTGATTCAAGCGTTCCATGATGACTAAGGGAGAACTTTTTTTTTTAAAAAGTGCGTATACGCCCAAGTGCAAGTATGCACGATTTTTTTTTTTGGTGATTAAACAACAAGCCATTCAGGGTCTAAAATTATTAAAGTAACCATCTAGACAGACAAAAAATCTACACAAAATATATGAAGAAATATAACAAAATTTGTTTTCATCCAGAAAGAAAGTGACATTTCACCAGTGTACAAAATTTTATTGAACAGTCTATAAAAAATTAACTCAGCAAAATAAAATATAGATTGTAAACTAAACAAAAAACATGACTATTAAAAATACAACAATATACCCACTTTACTTTTTCTAAATATTTCTGTAGAGAAATGGGATTTTATTAAAATTTATTAAGATTTTCACATAATTTTAAAAAGGATACCACTTAAAATGCCCATCAATACGAAAAACGTTTTGTTTTTAAAAAAGTTTACTTATTAAAATTCAATACACTCAATGCAAAACAGAGTACCTAATGTTTTTTTTTTAATTTTTTTTTTATCTGGAATTTTCGTTGCAATTTTCTATTTCAAATTGGCGCGGAGGCAAAATGTACCGCTACTAGTCGGAAGTGCCCAGAAAAAAGAAGAACTGAACTTTGGAAAAGATAGTGAAAAACTAAATGTCAAACAGCTAAACGAATTTTTTTTTTTTTTTGGTTTTGCTGACATTTTTGTAAAACTGTGTAAAACCATAAAGAAATCTTACTGTTTTTCTTTTATTTTTTATGTTTCTTTTTGCTCTGTGAAGTTAAATTTCAAACAGAAAATATGGAATTATGGAATTAGTCAAAGAAGCAATGGCTTAACAAAAAACTGCCAAACTATTTTTAAAAATAAATAAAATGCATCGGGCGTATCCCTATGTTATTTTAATTATTGAAACAAACCAAAAACCGAATATGATGTAGGCATCGAGAATATTTGAATTTATAAAAGAAAAACACATTTAAAATTCTCTAGGTGTTCGTCGATTTCTTGAAAAATATTTTTTGATGAAATACTTTTAATTAATTTCAGGCGATCATAAAAAAAATTATCAAAATCTTTAAAACTGTTTTCGATATAAATTAAACAAGTTTTTTGTCAACGACTGCATGGCAGATATGGATAATTATGGAGTTAAACTACCCTTAGTCCAAAGCTTAAGCGACATGAAAAAATAGAGCTGGCCACGAGACAAGACCAAGACGAGACGTTAGAAGTCTCGCCTCTGTCTCCTCAAATTTGAAAAAAATTGCATTCTTGTGTTAGTGACTTAGTCTCAGTCTCGTGTTGGTACCAAATGTCCAAATAAATCATTTTTTTGAGGAACCTGAGAAATGGCAAAAACTCTCTGAGCTTTGAATGTTAATATTTCAATTAACATCAAGCCTTAATAGGAAAATATTCGTCCAGGTAAAAAACCACTGATTTTTTTCCACAGTCAGGGCAGGGTACAAAACTTTCAAAAAATAATGAAAAAAAATGTTGACACAATTTATAGGATTCGGCTAACTTACAAGTACGATTAAAGCAAGAAAATTAAATTAAAGAAAAACTGAATTTTATAAAGTTTTGAAAAAAAAGCTTAGAAGTTTTTGATTTTTACCTTCTTGTTTTTTTTTAATTTCAAATTCATACACCGAATGGATCATTTTAAAAATATAACATTTCGGGAAAATTAGTTTTTTCATAATTTTTAATGTTTTATAATTTTTGATTCTACAATAATTTTCATAATTTTCTGAAAAACCAAAAGTTTTTTCCACTCTTTAATATTTCCTCAAATTACACAAAAAATAAGCAGCAAGTGAAATTTCAAGTTTCTAAGTCAACTGGTTTAGATGCCGAAAATGCGTTAAATAAATTTATTATCATTTCAATTATTTAAAGAAACTTTTTTAGTGGAGAATAAGTGTATTTTAAAGTAGAAGTATTAGTCAACGAAAGGATTTGCTTAGTGAGTAAATTCAGAGTTAGCTTATGGATTAATAGCCCTCGATTTCCATACCTTAATATAGCCTTCAGATTATAAATATCTCGGTAAATCCTAGTATACGAATATAGTAGAAGGTAGGTTTATTTGAAATTAGGTAGGTAAATGATGAACCAAACTTTTAAAAAATTCGTCAAAAATACAATAATTTAAACTGATGAATTTCTTATAACTCGTATCAAAGTATTTTCCATAACCCAACAAAACAGGTTGCCAAAAGCGTTTATTGAGTTTGAACATCTTTATTAAAATTCATGTTAATTAAAGCCTTGTTTAAAGATATATGTATGACTGTGCGAAGTAAAATGATTCTCTTCGATTTGTCATGCCATCTTTTACCCCATGACCGCGGGTGAATCATATAATACAAATATTTGATTCATTAAAAGGCAACCTTATTTGAAAAGTGAAAGTTGGTGTTTCAGATACATAAATTGAAAACTTTTTAACAAGAAAAACTTAAATTTTATATTTCATCATATTGTTTAAAATTTAGTGAAACAAAATTCATGTTCGTTCATGATCATAAATGAAAGAATCTATACTTACAAGAATATAAACGATATTAATCTGTTTTTTTTTTATGATGAACTCTATTTAGTTGACCAACATCACAATAATAATAAAATATCATAAAAGGCCCAAATTATTGGTTACAAGTGGATGTCTCTTCATAAAGTCGGTACCTATTGGATCTTAGGTAATGACTGCTTACAAAAAATTTAACTTTTTTTATCTTTTTAATGAATTTGTGTCAATTATTTCATTTTGGAGTAATATCTTTGTCGGCTATTTCTTAAACTTATGATGTTTTTTTTTTGTGAACTATGTAGGCAAAGGTAATGAATCTTATGGTCATTCAGAATGTTATGATAAAAAAATATTTACAACGGAATTTTACAAAATGTAAAGTGTCAATTGTCGTTTTAGTTTTTTTAGTCTGCCTGTGCCTACGTGACATTTTCAAAGCATTTGAATTTGGTGCTCTAGATTTTAAATTTGTTTGGAAAATATTATATTTTTATGATGTAAAATAATATTTTAATAAAACAACGAATTAGAACAACGTATATTTCGTCAAAAATTGGCATTTCATCCAAGGCAATCTTACTCGAACTCATAGGTTTAATTCAATTCGACTAACAAAGATTTAACGATCATAAAGTTTTAAGTGTTTTTCGAAGTCCCAATTGCAGAAAACCCTTTGAAGTAAGAATGACAATGTTTTTTTGGTGTTACTAAAAATTTGTCAATTTGATTGTTTTCAGTCCATATTGTTTATTGCAATTATTATTTAATGCAACTATTCAATGGATAGTCAAAACTATTTGTTTTTTTTTTTTCTTAAATTGTCAAGCTTACTTTACTTAGTTAAAAAAAATTGAATTAAGTTCAAAGGCTAAAGACCAAAAAATTATCTATTTAAGACATTTTTGTTTGAATAAAAGTATACAATTCTTAAACAAACTTATGTACATACACACACCTTAAAGCCATAAATCGTCCACTTTAAACTCGTAAGTAATTTAAATCTGCAGCTTGGTTATATTAGAGGTACCTATAGCAAAACAAAAACAAAATTTACTTTATGCGAAAATACCTGACTGTTGCGCGATAGTGATAAACAAGTCAAGCGCGAATATTTGCCGTCATATCTAACTACATTATGTATACATACACGCTTTCGGGATAATAGCGCCCATCTACGCGGGCTACTGATTATCACCCTCAGTGCATGGTTACCACATAATGAGAATATTTTTTTTTTGTAATGCAGATATAATTTTTTTAATTAAAAAAAAAAGAAAACATGAACGCTTTAATTAATATTAGTTTAAAATGTTTGTTTTTATCCTTTTGTTTTTATATGCAATCCTATTGTATAAGTATATACTGCCCCCTTCGTAAAAAAAATGTATCGCAATCTGTTAAACCGTTCATGGAAACAAAATATCCGGTTCTATAGCAATTAATTAAATAAAAACGGTTTTTTTGAAAAATATTTTGTCACCTTACAAAAATGATCTAAAATTTCATTAAAATTGTTTTTGAGTTAACACATATTGTTTTTAAGAAAGAGGAAACAAAATCTTAAATTGTTTTGAGTAAATGCCCTCCACTGCCACCCCTACTATTCTTATGGTTCTTGTAAACCACTCAAATGATTTAGATAAAAAATTATATTCAAATGTTATTATTATTACGTTCAAAGTTTATTTAGACAATTGTTATTCAGGGTAGTAGACCAGGGGTACCAAGAAAGGCGCAATTTGGGTGAATTTTTATATAAAAATAATAATATTTGACATTTGAAGGCAATCTACGTATCAATGGTGGATCGAAAAGGGTCATCTGCAACATTTTTAATGATTAAGAGATTAGAGATCTAGATGAGATTTTGTATTTAGATATTAGAATTTTCAAGTTATTCTAGAAGGGTTAAATGAGGCTTGTGGAATACAAGGAGAATGTAGAATGAGGCAGGCCCTTCAGGTCTAATGATAAGAACGATATTTTCTTAAGATAATACTTTACTCCAAAAATATACCTCAATAAGTGTCAACCAGGGGTCTAAGTTGGTATAGGCACCACCCAAGCCTGACCTAAAAAGGACCCTTTGGCTCCAACGATTTTAATAGAATTTTGTCTTCAGAAAAATAAAATTCCAAAGCTAATCTTAGAATCACAGCAGGTATATGGCTGGTCACATTCTATTTATTAAATTAATTAATTTACTAGTAATTTAAAAAAGGATGAATGTAATGTACAAACATTATAATGTAAAAAATGTACTGTTAATTACAGATGATCTTTCTTTAGCCGCACCACACGAATGTGGAATGCTTTACCCGGCTCGATTTTTCCTACCCATTTCGATGTTCAGACATTCAAAACCAATGTGCATGGGTATCTTCTTTTAACTCCTATCCCATTTCCCTAAACGCTCGTACTATTAAGGGTAGTCACCTACCTAGCCTAAAAAAAAAACAATTATTTCCTGAAATTTATATTTTTTTTTTCGTTTGAGACTTTGTGAATACATTGTGTTCCAGTGCGGCAACCATGTTCAGCTTCTTGGTAGCATAAGGTGCCCAGAGTCAAAGCATAATAATATACCACACTAAAACCTTTACTTCGCACATTTTCTTCCTTTCACTTTCTGGATTTGGATTCAGAGCTGAAAAATTTGTCAAGCGTGACTCTGCCGTCACCGAAATAAATTTGATGATATTTTTTATCGGTTTGATTTTCAATTCAACATCATATGTGCGGGGGAGAATAACAAACACTTCAGAAATCAGAAATATTTACAAAATGCATATAGATCATGTTAATGATATTTTATCCTTGGTAATAAAATTCCAAATGCACATTATGCACCTGTCATCATATCACCTCACGCGCATGTTTATGTTAAATATTAAAATCGTTTTACATCTCAAATTAAACAAATTAAACAGAGAAGAGAAGATGGCGGCGGTGACATGTCGGTCCTAAATCACATCTCAATTCACCATAAATCCATTCAATTTGTCCATTTGTCATTTCGCGCCAACAAAAACAACAACAGCATCCACCAATTGGACACTTTAATTATTTTAGTGTTAATTACTAATTTTATTATTTATTGCAAAGATAGCATGATGGGGCTGTCCAAAAATACTTGGCAACGACAACGATTTATTCGCTGGTGTAGAATATTCTTGTAATTCTGTACGATTGGTTTTCTTCTTCTTCTTATTATTATTATTTTTTTTTTTTTCTGTCTGTCCGATCAGAATATGAACAATCCCTGATGAAGGTTTTGCGAGCAGCATTTCGAAGCAGATCGTATTTTCTTCTCACGTGGATCGTCTTCTGTTTTTGCGGCGGCGGGTCAGCAGAAAGAGAGGGAGAAAAAGAAATTATTTAATTGTTTTCTGTTGTTTTTTTTTTGTAAAATTTTATTTTTATTTAAATTTTTGTTATATTTCAAATTTAATTGTGAATGTAAGGAAAATGCTGCTTGGACGCTTGTTAATCTTGTTTATTTATTAGTTTACGTTGACAAATTTGCAATTGAGATTTGAAGAATGTACCCAGCGGTGAATTGTGACAGAAGGATGACATTTGAATTTATGCTGAGATTTTGATTTACCTAATTCTATATTATTTGGCATTCTTTTGTTTTGTATGGTTTACGATATTTTAAAAATGCGGCGAATTTGAAAAGAATACATTTTAACTTTTTATTAAAAGTTGCAATTAAACCCAGTACTTTCTAAAAGTACTGTCTTCTTGATTTTTAAACTAACTGCTAAGTACTCATTTTATAGGTAAAAGAAGAATAGACTAGTCTTATAAGAAGGAATATTCAAAGCTATTCATTACTGTAGAAATTAACTTCATAAAATTCCATAACTTGTTCAAATGTTTTTATGTTAACTCGTTAGACTTCTAGTCTAGTAAGTAATTTGGCTTAAAAAATAAAGATGTGAACCTTTATTTTTTCATGTCAGGTCAGGTTAATTTGAAATCATGCAATCTGATTTTTCAAAAAAATTGAATTTCTCAAAAAATTAAGCATCTACTTTTAGAAATTATTTTTATCACTTACATAATATATGAGGCACTGTTATTTTCGAAAATAAAATTAATTATTAATAATATTATTAAAAAACAATTTTTATTTAACAAATATTTATCATGCAGTTTTTAAAATATTTAATTTTCAAATATTATTTTACGTTATTTTACCCAAAAAAAATTTATTGAAAAATTTTAAGTACTGAATGTTTTTTTTTTTAATTTTTAGATTCTTGGACGTAAAAGTTTTGTTTCCAATCACTTGAACCATTTTTGAGAATATAGAAAAAATGGGAGTTGGCGATCTTTCCCACATTTTGGAGTTTTTTTCTGATTGAATTAAATCAACCACCTATGTATAGCTCAACAGGCAAAAAGGCAGACAGAATTCTGAGACCTGCTTTCTTCGATATTAATGTCATGTTTGAACAAAATTTCGGACTCGATTTTTTTGTCGAATCTAAAAAAATAAAATAAAAATATTGTGTAGCGAAAAAATAAATATGTAAATTTTTGGCAACAAATCTGAATTGCAGTTTTTTTTATAAATTTTCCATATTTTTCAAATTCATAAAATCTCTAAACCCAGTAGTCAAAATTGAAAGCACCAAATTGTCAGAATTTTTTTGTGACGGTTATGGCATCGGCCTTAACTTAAATTATAATTGTTATAATTTTTGGTGTTAACGAAAAATATTTATTTGCATCTTTTGCGAGAACGGAAAGAAAGAAAAAAAGAAGGAGAAGAAAAGAAACGATTTGTTGATCGCGAAAAACTCAAACATTGTTCTGTTCTTTGCAACAATTTTTATTTCATCGAGTGCAAGAAAAATTTGCTAAGAATAAATTGTAATATTTGAATAGATTCACTGAACGTGAGGAATATTTTGTTAAAAATTTAATTAATAAAAAAATACGTATACGCCCTATTAAATCATTGCTTATCTAAATAATTTAGGTTTTGACTTAAAATAAAATTTGCTGAGCACCATTTTCAAAACATGTTCAATTCATATCTTGACGTAGTCAAGACGTAGACGACAGAAATAATTTCAGTTTTTTGGCAAATTCAACATTTTGCGAATATGTTTCAAATATTATATTTCAATATAATTTTAGAATTTTTTCTTGTTGATGAACTTATAATGAAGTTTGTTTGTCAGAACAGTTTTAAGATTTTAATTGTTAGAGCTAATTTTTCAGTCGAAAATTCTGACGTGCATTCAAACAATAGGTACCAAATATCTTTTGTTGGCGTTTGTCGATGTCTTAGATTCTTGGCAAAAGCAGAAGAAGCCCAATTTCTGATAACGGTATAAACTTAAAATTGTCATGACCGATGATCCTATTCCTCATTCCTTTTATTGCACTACACTATTATCACTTAGATAATATAAGAGTGGTCTCCTTATTTTTCAACTTCGAAAAAGTAATAGCGTTAACCCAAGTGATATTTTTTTTGATTTTGGAGATGACGATGGGATAGTCGGAAATAAAATTTAGAATTTTTTACTCCCAAAAAAAAAACAATGCAAGTCTTAAAGTTGTGTTCAACTGGAATCTAAAGTCAATTTATTCGTTCTGCTGGAAGCGATCCCTAAAGAAGTCAGAAAAGAGGAGCTTGAGTAAGAAAAACTTCTCCTAATTTTTATTCATTTCACATCATATCCACGATCTTAAATAAGTCAACCAAAATCATCTTCCCAAATTAAAAAAAAATACAGAAATAAAAAATCTTATTAATTTTTTTTGTATTTTAAATTAAAATTTATTTATTGCATCATCGACGAAAAAAATCGTCTTTAATTTTTCCTATAGAAAATAAATTTCACTAAAATAAAAAAAAATATTAAATACATTTATTATAATAGAGTTTCATACAAAAATATACACAACTTTACATTTTTAATTCTTTGAATAATTTTATACAGTATTTTTTTTTTTAACACAAAAATTCTCTAGCTTATAATTTTCAGATTTTCAACGAAATTAACAAAAAAAACAATGTAATCGATGAAATTTACTAGCTTATAAATAAATACAATAATTATATTTTATCATTATTTATAAAATTTATATTTGTATAAAAAAAACTATATATTTTTAAAATTAAAACTTTGCACATGTTTTTTTTTAATTGTTTTGTTTATCTTGTCATAAGCTTTGATTTTTACATAATTTTTCTATTAAATATAATTATATTTTCTTTGGCTTATCTTACAATCTTTTATTTAAGTTTTTTTGTTTTGTTGTTTTTATTTGAATATTCAATAAAAATATACAATTTACATCTAAGTAATAATATTTATTTATTATATTTTCTTTAAATTAATTTTAAGTACGAATTTAATGAATGTATACCTGACATTTTTTTTTGTTTTTTTAGTTTAATGAATATCTATACAAAAAAATATTTATTTTTTTTTTCATGAAAATAATTTATACGAGAGAACGAAAATATATGTACAACAACTAATCAACTGTTTTTATGTTTGATAATGATATTTTTTTTTTCTTTAAACTGTCACCATGAATTAATTTTTTTAAACACAATTTCTTTTAAGGAAACATTGGACATATTTTTTTTTAATTTTTTTTATAGTTTTGTTTTTTGTACACAAAAATAAAATTGAAAAATGAGGATTTTTGGATGAGGAATAAATATCCTGAGACCAGCAGTGTGCATTTCGGAATTAACTATATAAAAAAAATAAGTCTTCTAAAGGCCATGATCACTCATATTGAGAAAACTTCTGCATATTCGACTTACTTCCGGATTGGCATGATTCATCAATTGCATGTAAATTTGTTTGTGTAGCTGAATTTCATTGGTCATCTCTTCCAAACGTCGCAGAAGGGCGTCCTTTTCTTTGAGCAGAGTTTTTACACGTTCTTCAACCTCACGCGAACGTACTTTGGCCTTTTCTCTGCTCTTACGTACCGCAATATTATTGCGTTCACGTCTGCGGCGATATTCATCTGTGCCTTTGTCAATGTTCTTCTGGGATTGCTTCCGTTGAGGTAGCATTTGTTTGTTGTTGGAAAGGTGATGTGATTTAAGGAGATGCGCTCCAGCGGTAAGATGTGGGAGATTTCCGTGATGCAAGCCATTGGCGGGTGTGAGCGTTGTAAAGGCATTATTGCCATTTGTTCCACCATTTGTAGCCTGGTAGGGTAGATTTCCACCACCAGCAGTCAGATTGTATAGTCCATTTGTGGTTCCATTGGCAGCACCAATGAAAGCTGCCGCTGCAGCATTGCCATCCTGCAGCTGCCTTCGATACTCCTGGGGATCGATTGGTTCCTCTTTGATTGTAGAAGCCTCCGAACCCACTGAACTATTCTCATCACCACTTGAATTATTGCTATAAGTCGCTCCCGAATGAACCGCCTGGGGCATGTAGGCCAATGCATTGCGGCTGTAGCCATGATTCTGTGCTGATCTTAATGTCTGCTGTTGCAGTTGATGTTGTTGTAGAACTTTAGCCGCTGCACTCACCACCCCATTGGTATTCAAACCTCCTCCACCAAAACCTCCAGGACTAGCAACCATGTCACTGAATATTCCCAAAGCTTCTTGCTCACGGAACTGATCATCGATGAGGTGCTGAAGGTCGAGGGTTATTTCCTGAGTGGTTAACTCGTCCAGGTCACTTTGTGAATATTGCTGCATCATTTGTTTTTGCAGCATACTGGTTGTAACGTTGTTGTTTTGTTGTTGTTGCTGCTGCTGAGGTGTGTTGCCGTTTGTGGTGTTATTATTGTTATTGTTGTTTACAGCTGCCGCTTGTTGCATATGATGGACAGAATGTTTATTCACCACTAAACCGTTATTGTGATTGTTATTTGCGTCCGCTGAATTATTGCCGCCATTAGCCATTGCGGTCAGAGTTATCTGACCAATGATGGCTTGGGCGGGCTGTTTTTTGAGGTCCAGTTGTGACAGAGTCTGCACGGTGTCGTACATTTGGGGTGACTCCATGTTAAGCATTACAAGGGAGTTTTATTTTTTTTTTATTTTTTATTTAATTTTTTTAAGGGACTTTTTTTGTATAATTTTTTTTTTGTGTTTTTTTTTACGTCAAAAACATTTTTTTTTTTTCAAAAAATCACTATTTAAAAGCCTTAAGAGTAATCCACAGTTCAAGGCTTAAAGTTCACTATTCAAAATTATTTTTGTTTATCACAAATTTAAAAAGTTTTTTTTTTTATTTTTAATCCAAAAACACAGAAGTTGAAAGATCTAGTATTTTTTTTTTTTGTAGAATCTTCGAGATCCGTATCCAAAACCGTTTGTATTTTTTTTTAAGTATAGCTTCGCTCAACAACCTTCGATCGACTGAAGTGTTCAGACAGTGATGCAACGGATTATATATTTTTTCCGATATGTTTTTTTTTTGTTCACTAAGAAGCTCTGTATACGACCCGGATACGAGGAGAATAGGTATTGGCCCCTGTACGTTTGGGGCACAACTGGCGGTCTCAACAAATAAATGCACTGAAGACCGAAAGAGCGCATATGAGATACACAGCGTAGAAGATTATCTCAGGAAGTGTAAGTGTAAGTATGGAGCTAAAGAAGAAGCTTTGTTTCCTTCCAAGACACAAAATTCAAAAAAAAAAAAACTACAGAAGACTTAATAAATAATTAGGGGACGCGTTTCCGTTAAACGTCCGCTCAAGGCAGTTGGTAGATGGTAACTGAAGCTTCCAAAAAAGAAATTTCGTTCGTTTAGTTGTACAAGAGTCTTTGGGGGCTATAGAGTCAGTCGCATTATGTAGGTATCCACGCAGTGCACTCGCGCGCAGATACTTTTATTTCTCTCTGTTTTGTCTTGTTTGTGTTTTTTTTTTTTTTTTGGGGCCACTTTACTCTCTTACAAGACTTTTCGTAAGTCTCAGCTACATCTACAGGTAGTATGTAGTATCTACGACGAGCGACAACGGATAGAAGACCGAAGCGTCAGAAAGCACAAATGGGCTTACGTCGAAACTTGAGGTTCTCGTCGGTATCGTTGGTAGTTATCGTCGTCTTTTTTGGCGCTTTCAGTAGTGGCCTAGTGGGACTGTTGTGTTCATGTAACAAGACGCTTTACAAGAAAACTTTAGAATCAAACAAACAAAAAAAAAAATAAGAAAATGCAGACAAACTAAAAGAAATAGAAAGATGGAGACGTAGAGCCGTTGGTATTATCAATCTAATTATGGAAACACGAACAACGAATCGACGGCAACGGAAGAACGACGAAAGAAGCGAGTACGATACACAACAAATGTACATAATACAAAAAACACTTTTACTCTTGCTTTGGAATGCATCACGAACACGATAACGATGACGATGCCATTCCTATAGAGCTCCCCGCAATGATTTGGAGCTTTTTTTTCTTTGGTATCTTAATCTATAGTTTTTTTTTGACGTGCAAGACAGCAGACAGATAATCTGTATGCAAGAAGCAGGCCAATCGTCACAGAATCGAGAGCCGGCAAGAAAGCTTTTCTTTAACAAAGTTGCGTTTTTTGTTATTTTGGATTAACATCCGCAACTTTTATGCACTCTCTGCGATTAACGCGAGTGTGATTGGTAGGTTAGGTACTTCAACTTCCTCCAGTTTGATGATTAATAATGACGTCACATCGACATCATTTAACGGCACTTAAGTGCTCAAGTGGGTTGAATTTTTTGTGTTAGGTTAATTTGTGTTTGTGAGATTGGATGTTGTTCTCTTTACTTTGTTTTGGGGGGTTTTGTGACTCTGAAGTCTGAACTGAGTGTGGGCTGTTTCTCTTTTATTTATTTTATTTTTCTGAAGTAGAGAATCTTTTGGTCACTTGATGATATTGGAGATTGCAGACAAAAATTATCGTAAAAGAGGTAATTGGAAAGCTTTTGTGATTTGAAATTGTATGTAGGTACACAAAACAATGGAACTTCAAAATTCGTATCTAATAATAGCTGTGGTGATAAGAAAGTTTATGAAGGTTTTAAGATTTATTGGTGCACTGTCAACTTATTTGATTTGACCACTTTGGGATCAGAAATGAAGATTTCTTTAATAAAAATACCTAATAGGTATTATGTATTGTTTTGTAGGTAGAATGTCTCAATAATCATGGTTGAAAGTATGGTGTTGGGTAGGGCCATGAACTTTCAGTTCATTCTGAATAATGAGGCTTATTTTATAAATTGTTGTTCCTTTTGAAAATTGGATAAACCCTTATTAATGGTTTTTCTTATACCATTTTTGTGCATCAAAATTTTTTTCTACTGTTTTGAGCATTTGGTTAAAAATTGACAGAATATCTTGAAGCCAAATTTTTACTTCAATCTTAAAATTGACAAGAGTACGATAACTCAGGCGACAAAGTTTAATGACAGATTTGTACAGAACAGTTAAAAACAAGCATTTTTTATTATGGAAGATAGACCCCCCCGTTTAGGCAGCAGGGGCAATTTAAAAAATATATATGTTCAATGGAAAAAAATTAATTTAAAAATAACGGTAATACTTAAAATTAAGTATTATATATTTTTTTTAAAGCCAATATTCTATTCTATTAGCCAGTTTTTAAATCAAGTCAAAACTATGCATAGTTTTTGAAAAATTTAATTTTAAACTCAAAATTTGAGTAAAAAAAAGTTAAAGTTTTTAATTTCCATACATAAGTATGTACATATTTCAAAACCATAAGTTTATAAATAATTTTTTTCTTAATAATTTGTTGCTCTTATTAATTGTCAATTAAAAACTGAAAACTAGATGATTTTATGCCTTTTAGTTTTTGAGAAATTTGAAAATAACTACAACTACTATTTTAATTTTATTTATGTTTTTTTTCGCCTGAATGGTTTATTTTGATAGTAATAATGGTAGGTGCGAGTTTGGGTATGTGCAACAGTGGGGTGTGTATGGGGGGACGACTCAAGCAAGGAAAAAATAATTTAATTAAAGTATTTTTTTTGGTAATTTTGAATTTTCTCAAGAACTAGAAGACATAAAATCATCTAGTTTTCAGTTTTTGATCAAAACCAAAAAAGAGCAAGGAATTCTAAAAAAAACAATAGTAGATAATCTTAAAGTTTTGAAAAATTACATTTAAACATTTTTTTTTTAACTTTGTTTCCCCAAATTTTGAGTTTAAAATTAAATTTTTCAAAAAATGTGCATAGTTTTGACTTGATTTAAAAACTGGCTAATATAGAATAGAATGTTGGCTTTAAAAAAACGTATAATACTTAATTGTAAGTGTTACCGTTATTTCTTAATTATTTTTTTTCTATTTAACTCACATATTTTTTAAATTGCCCCTACCGCCTAAACGGGGCGAAATAGACCCCCCTCCCATAGTAAAAAATGCTTATTTTTAAATGTTCTATACAAATCCGTCATTAAACTTTGTCGCCCTTATGGTACTCTCCCCTTTTTCTTATATTATTTTTGTGCATCAAAATATTTTTCTATTATTTTGAGCATTTGGCTAAAAATTGACAGAATATCTATAATAGAATATAGCCAAATTTAGGCGAGGCGAAAAGATCAAAAATCTGGAAGAACTTCCCAAACTGAAACAGGCAAAACTCCTACTCGGGAAATATAACCGAGAGCGTTTCCTATCCTGCATCAGCCTAAGTAGGAACAATCTTAGGAGAGTAACGGGTCTCCTCTCCGGCCATTGCAAACTGAGAAGACACCTCAGTATCCTGGGTCTAGTGAGCAGCGCTTCCTGCAGATTCTGCAACGCTCATGAGGAGACACCGGACCATATAATAGGAAAATGTGATGCACTGATGCATCACAGACATAAATATCTGGGCAGGTACCATATAGAAGAGAATGAATTACATTCTCTAAAAATACCCCAAATCATTAAATTCCTCAAAGGAACGAATTTGGAGGATTCATAGCCAAATTTATACTTCAATCTTAAAATGGTAGGTAGGTACCTACCTACCCCAAACGGGGCAATATAGACCGCACCCCCTCCAATTGTAAAAATGCTTGATTTCGACGCCTCTACAAAAAATCGTTATCGATTTTTGGCGCCAAAGTCATCGTACCCGTTCCCTGACAAAAATTCCATGACTCGATACTGGAATTCTTTTATAAAAGCATTTTTTCTTCTTTTTGGCAGTTTCCAAAAAAAATATAATTCTTACCAAAGTACTTAAATTTTTAAATCTAAATTGCGACTAGCTTTAGATAAGCTGAAACTTTTCCAAATTCCGATTAACAACGTAATTTGTAATGTTAGATGTTATGAGTCAAAAGTACAGCAAACAAACGAATTTTTGAAGAATTTAATCAAAATTTAAGTATGTTTTCAAGATATAAAATATTTTCTTCAATTTTATGCAAACAAAATACAGTTTTATTTTTAGACAGGGAATATATACAATAAATTTAACTTTTAAAGCATTGGAAATGTGAATTATCCACAAAAAAAAAATATATTTTTTTAAATTAAATCAAGCAAAACTTTAGGTTAACATTAATTAATATTTTATCTTTAAGGTAAAGTTATGGCAAAAATGAAACCTTTAAGACCAAAAATGGTTGCAGGGTTGCACTCAAAGACATCCAATGTTCTTTCAACAATGTAAACTGACTAAATTGAACCATTAAAAGTCGACACCTAATTTCCTTCCCACGTGCGTTTCCGATATTCAAATAGCACTAAGAAGCAATAAACAAAAAGAATTTAAATTATTAAAGCAAAGTCCAATTAATTTAATATTTTACTAACCAAAATGCTGAGACAATGCAATTAATTGTGCATTGAAAAAAAAAATTACAATAAATATCTGTGCCATCGCGCGACGTTTAAAAACTAAAAGGGCCTGCCGCACCTGACAGATATATATTTACGCTTAGACCATCAATATAATATTGTTCACACCTTCCAAAAAAGCAATTTAAGAACGACCTCTGCAGGTTCGTGGTTAATTGCTTGAGGATCGGAATTGAAAAATTTTCCAAGCCATCACATGTCATCGGGACACGGCGGCGGCGGCGCGGCGGTGGTAGCCTGTTCGGTCACAAGTTGTCAGAAAGAAACGAATAAAAGACGAATCGGCAAATTGGAGCACACATTGCAAAATTACAATTTACACTAATTAAGGTGCATTTGAGCTTCGAGTTGGAGAGGTGCTAATGCAAGCGTTTTGAATTGACTTGGACTGGACGAGTCATGCTGCACGTTTCTATATACCAATGATGACGATTTTTATAGAATAGACAATTATGTATGTGGTATTCGAGTGGAGGTGTTCACAGGGAGCTTTGCTTTTTTTTTTTGTTCCGATGAAATTGATTTTCAATAGAAGTTTGCTAAGTTTCTGTTTATACGGGGGCAATGATGTTCTTGGTCTTTCTTCTTCTAGATCAGATTGACAAATTCTTGAGTTATGGTTCCGGGAAAATTTGATGCCAATGCACTTTGATTCTTTTTAATTTGAGAGAATTTCTTCAGACATTTAAAGAATCTGAAGCAGTGTGAATCATATTATAGCCATTGCAGCTTTTCTATAAAATTATGTAGTTTGATGAACTGTTCGACCCATTTTACGTCATAGCTTAATTTGTAGTGGGAAGGAAAGACTTGGAACTTCTGGACAAATTTTGATCACAATTTGTATTTCCATGTCATAGGGATATAAAAGTGACCTCCATATTCGTTAGGATCTAGATCAAGCCTCAGGCCAATAAAGTTTCAACCAGTACTTACTTAGTTTTAAAAATACAAAAAATTAGTTTAGCTCGGCAAAAATCCTCATTTCAAACCCTCCTAGCCGCAGTTATCTTGTGCGTTGTCAAGATGGAAATCAGCTAAGGTCAAGTTGAATTGCTGAGGTTTCCTACTCCTCAATAGTGTAGCAACTCTCGACAATGCAATTTGACCATAGATACGAGGTCCCTAATGTTCAGTGGTGGTTTGAGCGTTTTCATAATCCATACCGAAGATATGAAAGGCTGGGGGGGGGTAAACCAGTCGCGAACGAGCTCATTCGGTTCCCTTGGCAGGGTCCGTCTTATTTTAGCCGATTATGGACAATTTATGAACGATTTAGACATGACAAACATAAAACCATCCACCGATTTAGAGGATGAACTCTTGGCCTAAAGCCAAGAGAATTTAAAGGGGAGCTCATTTAGCGCCGGCAGTTCCAGCACTTGTGAGCAACCCAAAACCACAGGAAGTAGGCACTAGGCAGTGCTAGTCTAGTGCTTCCTAAACCAAACAATAAAAACCCTCGAGTAGCAGCGGAACTTGGGGAATTAGAAAGCCATCAGAAAGCGTTCTTCCCAGGAATCGCTTAAAAAAAAACGCTTCCTACGTTCTTGACAAGATTGCCAGGAATGAGGAAGCCGGGGTGATTCATGAGAGGGACGCCCGAACACAAAATAAAGTACCAGAAGTTTGTTGATGAATAAAATAATCTTCTGGCCAAACCAAAAAAAAGGCGGTGCAGCGAAATAGATCTCAGGAAGAATCCTGTTCTAATCAGAAAAAGAGTAAGCTTGACGATGTTGTAAAGTCGGGCAAGGCGCCACGCGTACTCTTAGTGAGGTTGTCAGGGATAACCTCCAAGTAGTATTCCCCAAACATCAGAGGTCTGCTAGCCTTGTGGAACTCTATCGAAGACAAACTCTCTAAGATAGTGTTTCCTACACTTAATCAAAAAGTGAGGGCCCTAGTTTTGACTCTGGCTTAGCTTAGAAGGCTCAGGGTAATTAAGTGTGCGGACGAGTTTTCTAGGGATTTCCTTAGTGAAAGCATGGGCTGGGATGAAGACTTGAAGCTCAAGCTTATCCTAGCTAAGGACATCCCTAGACAACCAATGGCTCGCATTTGGTTGCCCGTCATGGGTACTAAGCCAAGAAACAGGAGCTGATCCGCTGTCTTTAAAGGCTAAATCCGCTGGATGCGATGCATGACTGGGCTGTCATCAAGGCAGGAGAACGGCGGAAGATCATCCCCATAGCGAGCAATATCGTTTGTGGTTCTTCTATTTTATGTGGTTCCATTTTCTCTGTTCACTTATGGACATTCGAAAACTACTCATCTTTTAACATAATTTGTGCTGTGTATGTACACTAGTTCGAAAATTGAGGTCTTCAAAAAAGCTTTTTTTAGTCAATGTTTTTTATGATTATTTTCGATTATTTACAACTTTTAAATGCATAATTTTGGACTTGTTTTGCCTAAATACTCACTTACAGTTCCGCAATAAATTAACAATTTTCTCTTCGTATAAATCATACTAGTAAATATTGTTGTTTTTATAAAATGAAGCAATTTCTTTGTGACACACTCAGAAATTACTACAGCAATAATATTATTGCTAAACTAAGTTTAAAATGTTTTTCTAGATATTTTTCCAATAATCACATTGATCAATCTGTTATCAATATCGCAAAATTGCAATAATATTTTTTTATCTTTAAATAAATGTCCCTGCAATTGCAATGCAATATAGTTTCATAATTCCTTTGTCACAACTTTTTTCCAATAACCATAATATGTCACATAAAAATATAAACAATTTTGCAAGAACTTAATACCTGAACAAAAGAACGTTTCATTTGAAACCCAAATCAATCATGGCAACATGTAAATTACACAAAAACAACCCATATCGACTCATCAACAACTAGGCTTGGCAGGATTAATGCAATACTTATTTTTTTTTTATCAGGAAAACAAAAAAACTTATAAACGCATAATATTTCGTTATCCTACGAAATCCAAAGGTGTGTTTGATTGGGTTATTCGAGGTCATTTTTTTTGTATAATATAAAGCTATTGCTTTTATTTTATTTTCGCTATAAAAATAAATAATATAATTATTAGTCATTCATTGGATTCGATCAGGAAGCAAAGACACTACCGAGTTTTAAAGAATAGCTGACCGATAAGAAATTCGCAGGTGATTTTTTAATGAATTAACAATGTGTCTTGGTTTATTTGCTAGTTCATTAAACTCAATTGTCGTAATAAACAGGGTGTTTTTTTCTTAATTGGGAAGTAATTTTTTTTGAGATAATAGTCAGTTGGAAGTTGTTATTTTTGTGGGATTGTGAATCTTGGGTTGAAGTCCAGTATTATTTAACAATCTTTATTGAAAATAATTTATATTGAAGGTTTTTGAATGCACAACAACAACTTGTGTGTTTTACCACCAAGTTAAATGGCTGGAGTTATAGCTATATTTCACGGGGACCAACCCGATCATCAGACTCCTTTCAGTGGTGCTATGTCGCTTATTTTGAGAATTGCCCGAGCGAGGCTTGAACTCACGATCTAGCGATTGGGAGGCCGACGCACTACGCCTCACACCACTGCAGCCACTTGTGAATTAACTCACACAAATGTCTGTTGTTATTGAAAATAGTTAACTAAGAAATGGTAAGAAGTTTTGAAAAAGGCTGACTACAATTTTGAGCGCAAATCAAACATATAGTAATTTCTTCTAACTCTGGTTAACTAGTGCCAGACTACATTTACCTTCTGCCTTCTTGATGATATTTCAGGTCTCAAATAACACAAACCATTAAACTGACTTAATTCGAAACCCACCTGATTTCACATACTTTAAAAATAAACACCCCATTGCCATTAAAAGAGAGTAAAATATAATTTTTGGTAATCTAAACAACAAACACACTCCCCATCAGAAATCAGTAGAAATCGTAATGACGACGAAGATAAGGTCCCACGAACTGCTTATCGGTTGTTCTGATAAAATGCGAATATTTTGCAGTATTATTATAATATTGTTACCTATAGACGGTAGGTGAGAGTGTTCTTCCTAGTACAATGGCATTTTAAACATTAAACGTGATTTCGAATGTTTTGGTTCAATCAACTCACATGCCATCGAACCATCTTTTTCTTGGAGTTCAAGAAAAATTGTGTCGATGAAAACCAAAATAGCTTGAATGATTATGTTGATTATTATCATCCAATTAATAAATTACTGGTTTTATCTATTTACGTAGAACATTGAACCTTAAATGTTTATGAATATCCAAGTAAAAAACTGCAATATAATTGCTTAAATCAACTAAAACTTGGCACCAGATCTAGCTTAGCACATAATTCAAAATATTTTGTTTTGGAGATTTATAATTATGTAGCGGACTTGCGAATTGACAATAATCTTGCCAACTTGCTACTGTAGTTCTAATTTTCTCGCAAGCTTGATAGAGGACTTATGATAGCAACGAGGGTTGTGCATTATTTGTTCCAGTAGACAAGTCAATTGGTGGTACGTTGATCTATAGCTTAAACTACTCAAACGATTTTCATCATACTTGGAAATGAAGGTTTTTAGGTTTAATTTCCTAGAGGCAAAATTTAAATTTTTTTTGCTCATGTATGGCAACTTCCTTTCAAAAACGGTACCTACCACACGACCAGGTTTCCGATTTTTTTTTATAAACGGTTTATAAAATATATTTATGAAAGATGTTCTACATAATCTGCTTAACAATATACTTCATATCAAAATTTTCAAAAGAATATTTTTTGGAGTTTTGAAAAAAGAAATCTAACTTTATTTTGAAAACTCAAATTTTGAAGAGGGAAGAATATTTCTTTGAAGTTTTATTTTTGAGTGTACAATATTGATAACTAAAAATTCTTTTTCCTAAAAATATCTTCAAAAAATGTATAGTTGTACAAAATATTATTATATGAAAAAACGGCTGCAACGATTATTGATTTTCTTTTAAAAATTCGTATTTCTATAATACATCTTTTTTTTTGGTTATTTTAGAAATTCAAATAAAGAATTTTATGCTTTGCATATTTTTTTCTCAAAAAAAAATATCGGTTTTGGAACAAAACCTAATGCAAAATACAAGTTTTTCCCAGAGATTGGTTGATGTTACAAGCTTTCGTTAAACACAAGTTTTATAATATGCAACCATTCGAAAACTTGTTGAAGTTCAAAAATGAATTCAAAAATGAAAAGTTCACCTCCCATTAAACGTCAAAAAAGAATATTATGATGGAATGTTTACAAATGAAATTGTTTCTTCGTTTTCTTCAATTTTCATAAACTCTCAATATTTTCTACAGATATAATTTATTTTGTGTTCTAATGCAAATATTTATAAATTCACAACAAAATTAAGTTGTTTACTAAATAACTCCTAATTGCAATTCGGCTGCGTTCATAAATTAAAGACCTCGTCATGCTGTGATTTAAGCAGCGTGGCAAACGGCATGCAGCAAGTTAAAAGTGATTTTGATTTTCGGAGTTGGTTGTAGATGCGTAAAATATTTCTAATATCTAAGAATGCAAATAAAAAAGTGTTTTTCAAAATTTAATCTAAAAAAAACTAAAACAAACTTTTTCATTCGATGGTAAAATCATTTTTCTACCTTTCCCAAGATAAATACATGCAGCTACTTACTTACACTACCTAAGCAGTTCTTTCAAAAAACACGGAAATATTTTTTATTTGCAGTAGGTAGCCGATTTCAACTTCAATTATCTTACATCTAGATCTCCCATAAATGATTTTCAAAGCGTTCAATTTAAAATATAAATAGTTAAAAAACATAAAATTGAAATACCTAAATCTATTCTACAATTTTTGTTTATAAATTTAAATAAATAAAAGCTTTGGAATTTGAAATTTTATATTCATACATTCAAAAATTTACTTACCTTGAGCTTTTAAAATTTCATTTCAAATAACGTACGTTCTAGAACAACATCGTATTTTTTCCCAAATAGTCGAGACAACAACCACACAAGCGAAAATATATGCTTTTTCGTTAACTTTCTAAACTAAAGCTTTAAAAGCTTTTAATTATTTAGCCGTTATTTATTTAAAAAAAATTGTTTGAATAACGATTTCATTAAAGTAAATTAATGATAGGTTTGTTCGATGTAAGCACTGGGTCGCCCTAGGTCGCCCTGAATTCGCTCTGAAGCGTTTTATATAGCTCTTTCTTCGCTCTAGTTTATTTGTTCTGTGTTCGATGTGAGCTCTGAGCGAGCTCTGGACGCACTCCAACCGACCCCAGGTTTTTCTTAGAGCGAAAAATTAGAGCTGTCAAAATTCGTATCCGCTGTTAACATTTGATATCTTTTGATCAGCTGATAACATTTCTAGCTCTGAGGTGTTCGATGTAAAATTAAAACCCGAGCTGACCTGGATTTTTTGATAATTGAATGACATTCTCCAGGGCGCCCTGGAGCGAGTTACGTCGAACAAACCTAATGATGTTTGTTATTTTAATTTTCAAAATTTAATGGGCTCTTATTTGTTATAAGGGCAATCGTTGTGCAATGTTTTCTAAGTTGTTAATTCTGAACGAGCACCAATTTGGATAGTATACCATCTTTTTCTTTATGTTGTAATATAATATAATGTAATAGGGTAGCACTGTGCACTGTTAAATGATGAGCAGAATGCAAATGCCGATTACTTACTGCCGGACATACGTAGATCTTCCAGAGGCATTAATATTGACCCCCCGACAAGTGAAGAGTTAAGAACCGCGATCTTACTTTTAAAAAACAACAAAGCAGCTGGACTGGATGGCATACCTGCCGAATTCCTCAAAGCAGACCCCGACTTGGCAGCCGATATACTGTTGCCACTTGTTGAAGCTATTTGGGTAAACGAAACCTTTCCCAGGGAATGGAAAGACGGAGTTATCGTCAAACTACCGAAGAAAGGTGATCTTAAGAACTGTAATAACTGGCGTGGTATCACCATTTTGTCCGTATTTCCGAAGTTAATCGCAACTATTATTCTCGAGAGGATAAAATCTAAGATCGAGTCTACTCTCAAGAGGCATCAAGCGGGTTTTCGCAGTGGTCGATCATGTGTCGATCACATCAACACCTTGCGAATTATACTTGAACAATCATCGGAGTATCAAACACCGCTTTACCTCATGTTCGTCGACTTCGAAAAGGCCTTCGATCGCGTTAGTCGCGATGCTATCTGGAGATCGCTTGGTGCTAGAGGTATCCCGGATAAAATTGTTGCTCTTATAAAAGAATCATACAACAACGCAAGGTGTGTCGTTCTTCACAGTGGACAGCTTTCCGATGCTTTTGAAGTTCGACAAGGAGTGAGACAGGGTGATGTTCTGTCACCAATTTTATTCTTACTGGCAATAGATGATGTTATGACTGCCACGGTGGGTGAAGGTGAAAGACTTGGTATTCAATGGGGCCTCTTTCAAAAGTTAAGCCATTTGGACTATGCTGACGACATCTGCTTAATGAGAAATGGAGTTGGAGCCCTAAACCAAATGTGTCAGTCTCTACAACAAAATAGTGAGGCAACTGGCTTAAGGATTAACGCCAAGAAGACAAAAATAATGCACACCAGCCGGAGCCAACAACAGCAGGTTATTGTAAGGCAGGAGATAATAGAAGGGGTTACTCAGTTTAACTATCTGGGTAGTTATCTGTCACCCGATGGTGGAACAGACTTGGACGTCAGCAATAGAATAAATAAAGCTCGTTGTGCATTCGGAATGCTTTCCCCAGTGTGGAGCTCTTCAAAAATATCACTTCGTACTAAGTTGAGACTCTTTGAATCCAATGTTAAATCTGTGCTGCTTTATGCCTGTGAAACGTGGAAGTGCTCTACTAACATCTCGAGTAAGTTGCAAGTCTTTGTTAACCGTTGTCTGCGTTACATCCTAAAGATCCGATGGCCACAAACAATTATCCAACAATGATCTGTGGCTTAGGACTGGACAAAAAAAAGTGGATGAAGACATCAAGCAAAGAAAATGGCGCTGGATTGGCCACACACTGAGGAAGCCTGATGACAACATAGCAAAGCAGTGCTTTGAATGGAATCCTCAAGGTGCGAGACGGATTGGAAGACCAAAGGTAACATGGAGGTCAACTGTCATGAAGGAAGCTCGGTCCCAAAATTTACAGTCGTTTTCAGAGCTGAGGTATCGTGCTGGGAATAGAGAGAGATGGAAGGATCTGGTCGACGCCCTATGCTCCAGTGGGAGTTAAAGTGTTGCTCTCAACAGCTTCCGGAAACAAAGAAGAAGAAGAAGAATAGGGTAGCATCATTTCTAATAATAATCACAAAATGTGGATCTCATAACAAATATTTTCTAATGACTTTTATGGTTTCTGTGGTACAATTTCAGCTCCTATAAAAACTATGCTTTTCAAATTCTACAATTTAAAACTCTGTTTAGAAAATGCATGCTGTTTTACAAAATTCTGGAAATAATAATAGAAATGTTTTTTAAATGCAAAAAAACGCATTTCTGAACGAAATTAGCAGTTTTGAAGCAGAATAATTATGCAACAAAAATTAATAGCTTTTTATTAATAGACGTGAATCATTTTTTCAATGAAAGAACGTCTTGACATGAAGAACCAAGGCATAAGTGACTTACAAGTCTCAACCATTCCTGTGTGCAAATTATTAGGAATTGAGGGGGGGAAACAAACGAATGCCAAATTCGAATAGATGTGAGAAGTAGAGCTCTTAATACCCCGGTACACTGATCGGGTACCCACTACCCAGCCATTCCGGGTATTACCCGGGTAACAGAAACATAATTGGGTAATCGGGTACCCGACACGTTGCCGGGTACCCGTCAGGTGTCGGGTACCTGGGTATCCGAAAGATGGATGGGTACTTATATAACTAGTCCCAATGAACAGGTAGAATTAAAAAAAGTCGTTTTCAAAAAAATACAGGTACCCGATACCTTGCGGGTAGCAATAGCTCTAGTGAGAAGCACTTTATTCTTGAAAATAGATCCTCTTGGTGAATATGTCAATTTCTCCCAAGTGGCAGCAGCCCTTGAAACGACATTTCTGTTTCTGGACATGACGGCGCCGAACTTAACATTGGTGCATATCAAAAAAATCTATAAATAGTTCCTATATATTTAAACAAATGAAAATGTAGCAAGTTTAAAGGTTTATTTTACCTACATATACTTACTGTCATAAAATTGAAACAAAAAGAAACAAACCTTTTTAATTTTTTATTTTATAAAATTTTATTTTTATCATAATAATAGAACTAAAATATGTTTTTTGTTTTATAAAAATAAAAGAGCACTATTCTTATACAATATAGGTAAGGAAATATAGATTTTGAATATAATTTAATCTTTTAGCAAAATGTTTACTAAAAGCACTTAGCCACAAATTAATTAAATGAAAATGATTTGTGTAAAGTAAAGTTAAATAAATAAAAAAGAAGTTCCTATTTTAAGATGTCGAAGTTTATATTATTTAAACTGATAAAAATATTTTGAATAAAATAAATATATTAACATAAATTAAAAATCAAAAATATAACATCATTATTGCATAGATTTGATATGAGTTTTTAATAATTTTAATTACACAATGAATAAAAACAACAACAATAAATCTAACAAGAAAATTAAAATATATAAAAAGTGATCTAAATTTAGGCATTTTTTAACAATAGATATATTTATTCAAATTAACTCAAAAGTCTTCAACCAATCCAGCAGGGTGCTATAATTTTCGCAAATTGACGTTTGTATTTTTTTTACTTCAAAAATTACTTAGAAGAAATGACATTTGCGAAAATTATAGCAATTTTTGACAGAAAGAGGTTCATGACTTTTATGTCAGCTTGTATAATTTTCATTTTAAATATAAACATATTTTCTTTTGTAAATTAATAATAATTATATAAAAAAAAAAAACTTTATCACATTTGCAAGGCATTCTTGCATCCTGAAAGGTTTCCATAATCCTTATTTTAACTGGAAGTTTTTAGCAAGCGTTGTCTATATCCACACCACTTGCCTTTGTCTCGCTCACACTCGTTTTTGTATATAGTTGTCGACGTTCGTCGTAATAATAATTATTTAGAGTTGCTCATTGCTGAATAACTTGACAGCTGAGCGCTGTCAATAAATTCATTTATTTTGTATTTTTTGTTTTTATTTTATAACTTAAATTAGTTATGGCAGTTGACTGTTTTCAATGGTATGTTAGTTGATCGTGGTTTTTTTTAGATTTTTTTTTATTCAATTCATTGCTCTTTGGGATGCCATTTTTCATTCGTGCAGTTGAGATTAACCAAGATTCATTACGTATTTGGGCAGACTAGTTATTGATGTTATAACATTTAATCTGTGTTTTATCATGAAAAAGATATATGCACTTATGATTGTCAATTCTTGTAAAGTTAAAATTTATATTTTGCAAAAAGTTATTGAAATTGGCAGAAATATTGTTTTTGATTTGCGTTGTTTTACAGTGTAATGTGGAGTAGTGTGGGTACCTTTATTAAATACTTACCAAAACCAAATTAAAAATAAAAGACATTTAGCTACCCTTAAACCAATTTACTAAAGTGTTATTTTATTTTATATCAATTTCAATTTCAGAAATATTACCTGCATCAATTGATTTTAAATGTAGATTTTGAATCTTACGATAATAATAATAAATCCTTAGATTTTTATCTCAGTGTTTCGAAAAAAAAACATACAAATCTAAATCGTTTCTCTAAAACGTCATCTTTAGAAGTTCTACATAGAAGCGACAATTTACTCTGATACCATAAATACGCTCGTCTCAAGACAAAATACCATTCACTGTTCTGAAACAGCAATTACTGTCCCTTCTAGAGCTTGACATTTTAGTGTCGTTTTAGTGAAACCAAAAATAGTATTTGTATAGTGGCCTTACAGGAGTGCTATAGTTTTTTCTTAAAACTCAATTCTTTAATTCACATTTAATTTAATAAATATGAATAGTTTTCGAAAAAAAAATTATTTTCAAATCCAAAATTTTGAAAAAAAAGTCTGGTTTTAGTGTTAGATTTCCAATTAATAAGATCATTGAAAAAAACGTAAAATTTTGAAAAAAAAAAAACAGTTTAAATTTTTGAGTTGTGCAATTCTTCACGTCTTATTATTTTGTACATAAGTTTTGTCATAAAAAAATTAAGTATACGTCACAGTGTACCATTATTTTGGAGATCTTACTAATGATGCAAATCAATTTTTTTAATTCTTCCGATAGCCCCCAAGAAAGAGCCCACAAAAAAAGGCTGCCAAGTTCATAGTACAGTTGGAAAAAAGTCGAATTTAAAGTGAAGAATTAAAAAACGTGAAAAAATATGACCACAAATCACAGATAACAAGATTTATTGAATCACCAAGCCACCAGAGCCTGTTGCGAGAATACTTCCGAAGAAAATTATTCAGCCGCTTTTTAGACGGCCCTAGCCAAGGTATCCAGACTAAATCCTATTGGCTGTTGTTTTACTGTCCGAGACGGGTTAGTTCCAAACTGTCGCCTTAGATCAAAATACATAATTGTCATCTTAAAGATATTACCCCACCTAATTCGAATCTTAGTCAGGCACTTTGGGTTGCCATTAAACGAGTTTTTCAAATCCTTAAGACACAATTGATATAGAGCTTGTATATAGAAAAACAGGTCACGAAATGCAAAAAACGGCTATTGCCCTATATCAGGGAAATTTAAGCGCCAGTCAAAAACTGCGCTTTCATCAACAAACTCTGAACTACTAGTTTAAGCGGTTGGAGGCAGAAATGCTATTAAATCACCCAAAAACAAATGGTTTTGTATTGTAACAAAAGTGTATAATATTCACTTGGAACAAAACTATAGAAATTAGAAATTACAGTTCCTCACAAGTAAATTGAAATGGGTTCAATTTTATTAACTTCCCATAGGGAGTTATTGTAATTTGTCAAATTGAAATTTTTGACATTTCTCGACGTTTCAAGGTCCCTAGAGCCTATTTCAATCATTTTTAGAGAGATGTCTGTGTGTGCGTGTGTACGTACGTTCGTACGTGCATACGTTCTGGTACCATTTTTCGTCGTCGATATTTCAATAACGAGTAGATACATCGACTTGAAATAAATTTTGTTTTACAGATAATAACTTCGAAAGAAGCTGAAAGGGCGTTTATTAATATTCAATCAGTTGTTTTTTTACTATAGCAGTTTAAAAAAGAAGTGAACATTTTGGTTGGGCTCAAATATCTCACGAACAAATAATGCTATTGACTTGAAATAAATTTAATTCGACACATTATGACGTCATACAAATTTGATATGAATTTGGAAAAAAATCAATATACCATTATTTTGAAAATCAAAAAAACTAAAAAAAAAATTTTATAACTCGAATATCCTTAGATGGAAAAACGATATTAACTTTAAAATAATTTTATTTTACGAAAAATGTTGGTTTTGACTACTGGTGAAAATATCAAAAAAATTCAATGGACAGTTTTAAAAAAAAAATAAAAACTACAAAAAATTCTACCAAAAATTGGTATAAATTGTCTTTCGACTCAAATTTCTCAAAAACGGGTAACGATATTGACTTCTTGTTTGTTTTATTTTCTACATAACATAATTGTTAGCAACTGAAAAAATTTTGACAAATATTGAATGCGTAAAATTAGTTTTTCGACTCGAATATCTTGAGAACGAGCAATGATATTGACTTTGCCATTAGGTATTTAATTTTATAAATAATAAATTTTTTTACAGCGGGTATATATTTGACATATACTTTACTGACATTTTAAACAAAAATTTAAACAGAACTAAGAAAATTCCACATTCTTTAAAAAAAACGCGTGGAAGTTTACCTCCTGGGTCACGTGGAAACAACTTATACATCAACAACCTCTATAATATATGTGCATTTCGTAAATCTCTTTAAATAATTAAAATGCTTTTCAATCTTAAAATAATGATTGTTTGAATTTAACAGCTAAAGTTTGTTTCGCAGAAAATTTGGTTATTTGAAAAAAACTAAATATAAAGTTTTCAAGATCACAAATGGGAAGTTATCATGTTTGGGTCGCACCCAGCCTCTTTTTTCTTTATATACATATTCAGACTTTGTACCCCTTATGTTTTGGCACAAAAACTGTAGAATATTCAAAAAAAAAAATGTGCTATTAAAAAATGTTAAGTACAGCAAATAAAAGTACACTGAACGAAAAAAATGCTCATAAAATCTTCTATTCTGCATTGGTAAATTTAAATAATAAAATAATTTAAATAATTGATTGTTAATACTGTGGAATTACAATCGATTTACCTGATCTGTGAAACATCTATTAAGAAACAAGTCTTTTTGATTACTACCGAATTATTTAAGAAGAATACAAAACAGCTTTTAATGATATTGAAATTTGAAAATGAAAACAAAACGTAAACGCAAAAATAGGAAAAAAAAATCAATAGACATGTATGTGGTCTTAGAATTCAAAAGAATCAAAAGAATACGAGATTGGAAAAACTAATATATGTAGTTCTATTGAAAAAGTTAAAAAATAATCCATTTGCTCCTGCCATTTGCTCCTGCCATTTGAGACTCGTTTAAATTGAGAATGTCTATCACCGTGTAAAATAAATCCTTAAAATACATTATGTTGATGTTTTTATTTGATATTATCATCTTTTTAACACTGATTCTCATCGATTACACAATCTAACTTTATGTACCCTTTTTCAATAAATCTAATAACACAAAAAAAATATGTAACATAATTTAATATTTAACCAAGTCAAATTACACCGTTAAAGCTATTAACTTTCAACTGAGTCCTTCTGGAATGGTTATTTATTACCATCTGAATCTCTACCCCTTAAACCCTTAGAAGTAGCTTTAGGTATTCTGTTCACCGTATACCCTTATAGTAATAAAGCAAAAAAAAAACTTATTTAATAAATTCAACATAATCAACCCATAAAAAATGCCTTTATTTTTTTTCTGTAAGGTTTCCATCGTCCTTATGCTACCGCTATATGGGAAGTTTTGGGCCATACTTATTCTATAGAGATAAATATATACAGTTTTTTTTTTTTTTGTTTATTGCCCATCGCGACCGACATAAATCACTTCTGGAATTCTTTCTGTTGTTCCAATAATATTATGATTTGCATCAGTGTTGTCCTTTTCCACGTTATTGCTGGTGAGTGAATTATTCTCGAGACCGTCATCTTCGGAAGAACTGTTTTGTTTTTTTGATTGCGGGTAAGTGTGTTTTTTGTTGTTGTTGTTTGAGTGGTTTGTTGTTGTTGTTTTTTTTGTTAGAATACATTTTTGATTTTGTTTTATTAACCATCACCCAAAGGCAGTGAAATTATTATCGTAATATAAAAAAAAAAAAGTAAAATAAAATTCAAATTAGTCAAAAGCTTGATGAATGATGAGTACTTAAAAAATGCATAATGATGAGGAACAATCACCGAGGCAAATGCAAATAAGACGACACAGAAAATAAATATTATTTAAGAAGATGTTCTACTACATACGATGCGGAGAATCCTTTGAAAATCCAATCTTTCCATCCTTTGGATGTTCCAACATCAATTTTGGCCTCGACATCTTGACAGAAGTGCTTGCGATCATGACTTCGGCCACTTTTGCAATCGCACAGCATACGTTTCCGACATTCGTGGTCACATGAGGGTTTCACAGGGGAATTTTTCCAGTAGTTTCTAATGGACAAAAAGTATAATTTAAAAGTGTATTCTTTAGTATTTTAAATGGAATACACCTAACAAATAATTAAATAAAAAAATTAATAAAGATATTTGAAAGACTGGGCTGGTTTTCAAATTCTTTTAAATTTGAGATATTAATATTTTTTGAAACTTTTATAAAGTGCCAAGCAACTATTCAAAGTTTTTGGTTTCTGAATTCATTTGAAGTAAGGAGAGTCTCTTTTTTGGAGAAATTTATAAACCACAATTTCCAAGCTGATTAAATAAAATTGATTTCGAAGAAGTTTAAAAAACTGGAATTTATAACATAAAAATATAGATCTCCAACAAAATTCAGATTCTTTAAATTTTTTTCTGGATTGAAGTTCTAATTTTACAGCATTATTAGAAATGTTTTAAAAGCATGTTTTATGGCGTTCTAATGCTTATAACTTTCAATTTAAGGCTAAATTTTGTAAGATTCATACTTTTTTGCAAAATTTTATAACATAGCATATTTTTAAAATTGAATAGGTACTAGTATTCTTCATTCATGACATTTTTTATTTAGGGTACCTGCCGTTTTAAAATTCAAGTAAGTTGACTGTTAACTTTTTAATTATGTTTAAATTCAAATTTTCAAAAACCAATAACGAAATAATAAAATATAAATTTCGCTTGATGACATTTAAGGTGCTACAGTCATCAAATTCATTCTTTTGCAAATTAAATCCTAGAGCTAGATCTAATGAAATAAAAAATAAGACAGAAAATAATTGTTAAAATTGTTATAGCTCAAGAAAAAACCGGATTGCCAAAACTACCTGACTAATAAATCTGTGGCAACAAGGAATAACAGCATGAGTCGACTTATGTCGAAAAATTTTCAAAAAATGTGCATACATTTTGCCTGATTTAAAAAGTGGCTTATAGTACTAAATACTGTCTGTAAAAAAGAGTATTAAACTTAACTGTAAGTATTACCGTTATTTTTTAATGATTTTTTTTTTATTTTATTTTATTTATTTATATCTTTATTAACAAGTAAGTAAATTACATTGCTAATATAAATTAGAGCTTTAGCTACCATGACTACCAGCTCGAGACAATAATAAAATAACAATAATGTTATAATAATATATAGGTTGTACAAAAAGGTAATTTTAAAGATAAAGAGGTGTTTAAATATAATTTTCCAATTTGAGTTCACAGATCAGTTTGTACGTTAGGTTGATGTTTTCTTCGGATGGGTTTTTAAGTAAGTCCAAAAAGGATGAGTTTGGGAGTAAAGTTTATGAGAGGTCTTTGATTTTAGTACACTCGTAGACCAAGTGTTTGATGGTGATTATTTCGTTTTTGTTACAAAGATGACAATTCGGAGGATCGGATTTTGATAAAAGATGGCAATGTGTTATGTAGGTGTGCCCCAAACGAAGCCGCAGATATATTTTTATCCTTTTCCATGAGCATTGTGAGGGGTAAATGGTTTTTTTCAGCGTTGGGGTTAATATCCGAGTAATGATGTCTATATTGTGACCAATCGGCATATAGTTTTACGTCCCAATATTGTTTAATTTCTTTTCTCGTGTCTTTGTTGTTCGGGATGTGAAACGTAGTTAAAGGTTCATTTGTTGCCGATTTTGCAGCTTTGTCTGCTGATTCGTTTTTTACTTTTAGTACTCTTTTCATAAAATTGCCCCTCCTGACCAAACGGGGTAAGATAGACCCCCCTCCCATAGTAAAAAATGCTTGTTTTGGACCCCTCTACAAAAAACCGTTATCAGTTTTCGGCGCCCAAGTTATCGTTCTCTCCCCGAGAATCCATATTTAAAACGAATTATTGAACTGTTCTGTTCAAAGAACGCAGATCTAAGTAATCTAAAATTGATACTACATTTGGTTGAAAAAAGTTTAGCTGAAAGTTTTTTCCAATCATTAAAATCAGTATAATTCATTAAAATACAGTCATACGATGATGGATTGGTTCTCGCATTAGAAATCAAAAAGGGGCATTCATGCTGGTCAGTACATTAAGAGAGCAAGGTGCTCTTCCGGAATCATTTGATGAGCACACATCAAACATGATGGCATAACTCACTCTCCTACTGTACTATAGCTAGTGCTGCCCGATGTGAAAACATAAAAAAACAGCATCACTTTGCTAACTGAGTAAAGTTGATAATTATTGCAAAAACACTAGTGTCATTTGCGATATTTAGCTGTTAACAGAAAATATGAATGTCGCTTACGATACATTTTGTTTTCTCTGTAACTTTTTTTTTATATATTTTATTAAAAAACTAGTAATGTGAATAAGTGCGTAATAGTATTAGGTATAGAACTGCATTATTAACTCAATTTCGTTAAAAATGTCGCTTGCGATAAAATAGCGGTTAGGGTTCGATATGCTCTTTTAACAAAACTATAGCAATTCCTTTTTAAAAAATAAGTCGACTTGTTTCGTCACTTCGTCACTTTGCGGAATGGAATGCGGAAAAACGACATAAGTCGACTTAAGATCGAGAATTTACAAAACTGCATAAGACGGCATTAGGTAAAACAACACAAAAATTCAAACTGCTTTCCTGAAAAACTACAAAAAGTGACTTACATATGTTGTTTTTCCTTGTTGCCACAGAAATATATCCATTTTTCTATTTTTTTTTTCTTCGATTATGGTTATATCTGACCAAGCCTTTCTTTCTTTATATTTTTATACTCACTTATAATACAGATCAAACAATTCCTGATTATTAGCCATTTCATCTATAAGACCATCCCAATCTTGTGGCCTTAAAGCTTTCATACTATACGCCGCTCTTGTTGTATACAATTTATACCAAATTGGATAATCATATAAATTAGCTTCTTTCAAATTCATAATCCACGATTCATGATCGATAACTAATCTTGTCGTTTGATCATGATCACCATCGATATAATAAATTCTATAGCCAGGATTTAAGTCATAATATGGTGAGACTGATGGTCCAATATAAGCAACACTTGTTGTATGACCTTGAAAGAAAGTTATTAAGTTTTAGATTATACGCTCGTATAGTTTTTTCTTACCTAAATCACTTGGATCATAGAAAACTTCAAATTCATCAAAATGCGTGTGACCATAAAATTGTGAAACAATGGTATTTTCATATCGAGCAATTATCCTATAGAAATTTCTTGACCACACTTTCAAACAATCCGAATGTCCTGGTGGGACATGACCAATAACATGGACTTTTTCATTTGAAAATTCAGCACTTTGTAGCTCGTAGATGAACCATTGCAGTTCAGTTGCTGGATCAGTTGAGTTGAGAAGAAGCCACCTGTCGGAGGAAAAAAAAATTATATGAGTTTGATTGTCATGGATCAAGAAGTTCCTTACCAATTTTTATTGTTGCAATAGTTCATGTTCAAAGATATAATTCGGAATCCTGGTCTAACTAACACTGAATAGAAAGCTCCTCTACGAACTGTATGCGATACACTCGCAGGCAACCACCGCCTCCATTGCACATCAAGTTCGTCATACAACCACGAGATGGAGTTATCATCCTGATTGACATAAGGCGGTGGAAAACTATTGACCGGAGCACTTTCATGATTTCCCAGTGCTGGGAATATCGGAACTCCTGGGAACTTTTCGGTCATTTGCTTCACAGTCTCTTTGATGATTTCCAGATTTTCCCGTTTTGTTTGATTCCACACATCATGTGGGGGAAGATCACCCGTCCAGAGAATGTAATCAATGTCCTGATGGGTATCAGCAATGTGAGAAAGTAGATTATCAACAGTCCGTTTGGGTGTGTCACATTTCCGATAGTCCCCCCATTTGCCTGCAGCAGCATTCGGATTCGATGGACGTCCACTGCTCAAACGACAACAAAGTGGTTCGTTACATTCGGCGTTGGAACCTTCGACGTAATGTGGATCATAGTGGGTATCGGAGATGTGAAGAACTTTGAAGAAGGGAGCTCCTTCTTTTGGCATGGGAACCTCTAGAATTGGTGGCTTTGGGACTGGTGGAAATGCAACTTCCCACTCATGGTAAGGATTGTATACATCTCCACAGGCATCTCCGATAACAAAACTGCATATCTCTTCAGGACCCAGAGGAGTTCTTTTCAGGACATACACCACTTCACCCTGTAATGATATGATCTTTATTATTGAAGCTTTAGAATCTTTTTCAAACTTACCCCAAATAACTGACTGACTCCTTGGCAAACTCGGGGACTTTGAATTTGAAGATTCACACAGAATTCGTAGATTATTTTGATGATCTCAGCCTCAGTCTTTCCCGTCCTTATATAATGCTGAAGAAGCCCAGCACCTTAAACGAAAACCCTTTTGAGTGATACAACTCCCTGAGATGGTGATATGCATTCAATCTTACCAGCTTTACACGCAGTACATGAGACTTTCGACATAACACTGTTCTCCACTTCATACGCCACCTGCTTAAGATTCAGCAGTCTCAGGGCCTTATCAACAAAAGGCAAATAAGTAAGTCCATCTGAGGGAGTGTCAAACCAAAGCATCCTTGCCGTACTTCCGTTGCTCTTAAGCTCTCTTAAGTGATTTAGAAACTCTTCGTCGTCCTTCCCACTCAGTTCAGGATTTGTCCGATTGGGAAATTGTCTGAGCTCTACATGTGGAATAATACTTCTTGGTGCCGATTGTATGTCCCATTTGTCTTCTGGTGCCAGCCATTTTATCGCTGGGTTTCTATTATTTTGATACACAAAGGGATAACCTATGCAAAAATCAACAACAAAATAAAGACATGAACCCTGAACACACAAAATCATGATTCCAATAAAAACATTGTACTTTACCATTTGCTCCATCAAAGTCTATGCAACTGACAATGGCCAATATGACCAAGGACTTGGTCATATCCAACATCGAATAATGTATACAGCTCTTCTTTATACTATATGCTCCTCACAATTGGTAGTAGATACGTATTGTTTATTTGATTCTTGACCACACCAGGATGATGTGGTGATGATGGAATCTATTCTCTGTTCTATGTGATGGGATCTGAAACGAGAATGAAAACAAGAATCGTTTTAAAATCAATTTGAAGAGTAACCTCAGAGTTGTATGAGATGAGCTGAGCATTCCAAATCATCAACATCTTCGTTTGGTTTATATTATAATAGTGTATAGAGATATGTATATGTAGAAGAAGAATAGATTTCTCCGTTGCTTAACCCAGTACTCGAGTTTATAGAAGTGGATTGGATATAGTGCATCTAAAAGTGCAACTTCATTGTGTACTACAAACCCATCCACACTTCGTTTAGGATGATAAGTGATGAGCAAAGCAAAGCAGTCGAATCGAATGATGTTGATTCGTATAACTGATTTTAAAATCTTCTATCAGAATAAGTCTATTGAACTTGATAGAGGGGTACTTAACCCCTATACCCATACTCATACCCGTAGCTGATGTGATTTTTAATTCTTTTTGTTATGGAGTACGCATAATAATGCAGATTGCATACTCAAGTGGTAAATCTTCTGAAGAAGGCACACTACTGACCTGATTTAAATGGATATTTATTGATTTTGAATTTACTGCTTGGAGAGACGGTAATTTTTTTTTTTCTTAACTTATAATCTTGAAGAATTTGAAGACTTAATACTATACACAATGCCAGTAAGAAAAACAAATGAAAAATGAATGCAAATACAGAACTGAGCTATATATTAGGGTGGTCGTTTTATGTTTTTCTTTTGGATATTTATGATTGGATCGAACCAAAATCAGCTCCAAATAAAGAAAACAAATTTCCCTATTTTTTTCAGATTTTTATTTTGGTATAAAGTAGCTTCAGCCCAAAGACATAACTTCATGGGACATAAATCCAAAATGGACAGGTCGATCAAAAGCCCCCAGGGAACTGTTAGTTAGGGAATTTTCAACACAAAAAGTTATGATTTTCATAACAAGCCAACAAAAAAAAAAACCAAAGCATGATAAATTGGGTCAAAAATGGAATAAAAAATATTTCTCAAAAATGTACGGAAATCTAAAAAAACAACAAAACAATAACAACTTTAAAATAAAAATTATTTTTTACTTAAATAACACGTTTGCAATAAATAGTTTTTAAAAATACCATTTTCAAACTTAAATTATGACACAAAAAAAAAAACTAAAAACAAAAGTTTTGAATATAATTTTTTTTAAACCCAAAATTTTGTTTTCACAATTAGATTTAAAATTAACAAAAGCATTTAAATATAGAAACACTTTAATTTATTTAGTAAAATTTGGAGAAAATAATGATTAAAAGTTTTTTCAACTAAAATAAATTATATACATATTTGTAGCTCGGAAAAATAAATTATCTCTTTATCTAAATTGTGCAATCGAAGTGAACTTTGTATCGAAATGTTTAAATTCTAGAATTAAAATGTTAAGGTCGAACGTGGTAGGAAGCTAAATGGAGAAGTCAGCCATATTATGTATTTCCACCATTTTGATTGTTATATCTATCTGTCAATTCACTTTCGCAGGAGCGGTCGTTGAGCGCTCTTGCTATCGATAGCGAAAGTTAACGAAGCCAATCGCAATTCTGGGCGCGTCATATAAATTCCTCGTTTCATACGACCACTTCAGCTGACGTTCGACGTTTATAGTTCTACCTTTACACTTTCGGCAACACTAGTAATGAATACATTTCCGTGTTTAAATTTCGTGCGAAGCGTGTCAGATATGAGGTATTAAAAAAAACTGCCTCTTTTATTAGTTGGCAACGATTTTTTTTTTTTTTAATTTCAATCTGATATTTTTTGGGTAACTAACTAACAATTTTACTCCTATATTCATCTAAAGAACTTACACAGAACCATTTCTCGCAACTATATAAGTATTGTATAGTGATGTATCAAACCGAACATTTTTCAAAACCAAGTTAAAACGAGCTGAAATTTGAACCGAGTCGATACCAAACCAAAAACCGATTAGATATTCTAGCCAAACTGAATGCAATACTTTTTAGAAAACGAAATTAATTGTCTTTGCGTTCAGGTAAAATTTAACTTGTGTTGGAAAAAAAATCAAACCGAAAAAAAAATTAAACCAACAAACAAAACATTAACAACAAAGCAGAAAATCACTAACCATACTTTTACTAGATAAATCGATTTTCAATGAAAAGTGACTCAACTCACTCAATCATTATAGACTATTGAAGCATATAATTTATGTTGAATTGAATTGTATATTTTTCTTTTCTATTTTAAATTAATTGATTTAGAGAATACATTTTAATTATACTTTTTATTTATTTATTCATACAAAAAATTAATTTCAAGAAATATGTAGATAAAAAAAATTATACAAATTGCAAATTTACATCGCGCAAATTAATACAATCTTTTTTAGCTTTATTTTTTCATATAAATATTTCAATATTCATTAAATGCCACCGAAAGCATAATACTTTCCATATTTCATTATATAAGTGCATGCTTCTATTATAATGGAGCAAACGCTCCAATAAATATTTGAAATAAGCTTTGTATTTATTTGTTATTTATTTATTCATTTGCGTTTGTTAACATATTATAATATTATATACATATTATAATATTATTAATTTATTTATTTATTTGTTTGTTTATTTATTAATCTGATTATTTATTTATATGTATATTTATTTATTTACTTATTTATTTATTTATTAATATATTTAGTTTTTTTATTTACCTATTTATTTTGGTTTATTTAATTGTTAAAATTACTTACTTTAGTAAGATATCTTTATTTATTATTTGCTTGTAAAGCATTTTTGAGATTGGCGCTTTAAGGAATTTTCTAGCCTCATATTCTCTCTAATCTTGGATAACATGTTTCTGACAATTTGAAGAAGGTTTTTTTTGTAGCTTTTTCCTTCAATTTTTCATTTCACTAAACCGATGTGATAATTTATGTAAAAATGTTATATTTTTCAGAAGTAAAGTAGAGTTATACTAATTCTCTGTAAATTGTGCAATATAGGTATAAGAAAAAATGTAAATAATTACTGCTACAATAAAATATACAATACAAGCTTTATAGATCAAATATTATCTGAATATATGTGAAAAGAATTATATCAGCGTTTACTGCAGTAAAAAATTTCTTATTGGCTCGAAAAATATCCGAGGAGTTAATTGTATTACTTTAATTCAGAAGGACTATATATAAGCATTAAAGAAAAGAAGAACTCTTTAACTTGTTTTTAACAAAAAAAATACAAATTTACATTTTCGAACTCAAACTTCTTTTTCTACAAAATTTTAAAAGTAGACAATGATTTTTGTATTTTCTCAATACGACCAATTTTCAGTAGTAGCCTTGCCAAAACTGCTTTTAAAATATTGCCCCAAAAAAAAATCGAAAACAATTTAGATATTTAAATTTTTTACTGACTGTATACTAACGAAACACCAAAAATTAATAAGACCAGATCTGATCTGACGCAAAATAAAATCTTCCTTATCTTTCTCCCCAATATTTTATAAAGTAATGAGACAAGGTAACATCTTTCTAGAAAAACATTGTTTTTATTGTTTTCTAAACATAAACTTAAAGTTATATTTTCATCTTACAAAAAAAAAAAATCTTAATAATACCTTCTTGAAGTTCAACCAGAATTTCATTAGGATTCAAAGTTCTGGTTCTGGTTGAATTCCAAGAAAAACTAACCCCATTTAATTAAATGAAGAAAAAGAAATACTTTGTTGCGTATATTTATCAAAAATTAATCAAAGAAATCAAACCCACCCATCGTAAAAAGGATAAAAGGACGTTTAAGGATAGGCTCTGTTTGATTAATTTTCTATCTATATATAAAATTTTAATCTAACAAAGACGATAGGTAGGTACAGAAGGTACAATCCAAAAACATCCATTTTTTTTTTGCATTCGAAAATGAATCTTATATCGAAAACAAAATAAACAAGTAGCGTTATATAAATTCCTACTTAAAAAAAAAAAAAATCCTACCAAACTGTTGCCGGCATCAAATCAGTATTCAAGTGAAAACATACTTTTACAACGAGCCGCGCTCACTTTAAGATCTAATTAAGATCCAAAAAGGCTATCGTGCCCCATAAAGATAAATACGCTTTCTCACGAATTGTTCTTGCATAAATAAATAAATTTCAAAGGAACATTTTGCATTTGTATTTTGTTGCGTAAAACAATACAACACCTCTCCTGCTTCTGTTTCTGTTTCCAAATTCAGAGTCAGACCCCATTTCAAAATAAGATTCATGCCTCCAGCATAACTTCTTGTGAGTCTGAGTGTATTTCCATTCCATGCCCCACGAATAAATTTCGTATGCTTCAGGGAAACAACTTTAAGTGGGAGGGGATGAGTTTGAAAATTGTACAAAAGTAGGTAGGTATATATATTCCCGCATCTGATTACTATGCGTGGAGGATAGTAGCAAATAAAATCACAAGATGACGCATAATGCAAAGAATTTCCGGAAGATATATTCTAACAGTGCATAAATTAATCCAGTTCACTATACTAATTGAATTGCTGTATATTATGTTGGTGTAGGTAAGGTAGGTACTACCAGTATTTTTGGATGTGTGAAAATAATCAATAGGAATAAGTACATGTCAATACAAACCTAACATGCTGTTATAGTCTTTTGTATCTTTTGGGTTTTTTTTTTAATTTTAAATGGACGAATTGACTTTTTTTTTTTGTTGAAATGTGAATCAAATAAAAGACTTGGGATCTAGCTAAACTCGAAAGAACAATTATCTATTGGAAATTGGTATTCTAAAAAGAGATACAAGCAAAAAAATTGAATGCTTTTAATCAAATCAACGGCAACGACGCAACACATGTATTGTGATACATAACTACAACATTGCACAACAACTGTCTAAATTCACAGGTGGACATGTGTCAGAGAAGGGAAAAATCAGTTAGCTAGGTAGGTACCGTCCAACTTCACTCCATTCATACGAATTGTAGATTTTCATGGACAAAAGACTTTAAAAGAACTGACAACTGACGTAAGCATAGGAGAGGCTGGAGGAAAGGTGTAATTCTATAACAACTATTATATTATATTTAATTGGTTACTATAAAATGCACAACCTGGCTGAACTAATTTTTGTCTTTATTCTGCTAAATTTGAGGATTTTTGTGCGGGAAATATGTGTTTGGGATTTAAAATTTAAAATTTCCATTTTAACGTGACAATTTTTATCTCATTCATATTTTTAACATTTTAGCTGATTTCTACTAAATTTTTAGTTCAGTTAAGTTTATTATTTCATCAATTTGAAACTTTCTCTTTTAGGTAACTTATAATGAATAATAAATTCCCACCACAAAGAAAACCGGATTTGACCAACCCGAGATTAATCATCAAATATTATGAAGGACGTATAACAGTATAGCTGCATTATACTCTGCTTTAAGTTAAAATATTCAAATTAAGGTTTCTAAAAAAAAAAACAATTTAAAAAATTTTTTAACTTGGATAGACTATTAATGCTCTTGGTACCGAGTTTATTTATAAAAATATTTTTAGCATTTTCCTCTGACGTAAAATGCTAAATTTCAAAAAAATACATAGCTTTTCAAGTATAGCAGTTTCTTCTTTTTTTTTATTGCACAATTATGCACAACACTGATCGTTAAACGGTTCAGTTTCCAATTCCTCATCCACTAGTCGTCTGCAAGAGGCCACTGCCTCTACGGGTCTTGTGGAGGGCTGATCTACCCGGTAGGGCTGAGGAGGGGAACACGCCCAGATAAAAATTCTTGGTGCGTTAACCTCTCCTCACCAAATGTGTGTTTCAATATGCCTATTCGGTACACCAAACACCAAACCACTGGTCTACCTCTACCGTCCACCAGACTTTGAATGAGGCCACTGCCTCGACGGGCCTGGGGGAGGGATGATCTAACCTGGAAGGGGTAAGGAAGAAGAACACACCCAAGAATAATTTTAAAGTGTAAACCTCTCCTACCCATGGTGATCTTACGACGACAGAAACATAAATTTAACTGACTTGTAGGCACTTTTCGCTCTTTGGCTCGCTGGAACCTTATTTACATTCTCAACAAATGAACTATTTCATAGGACTTTGCCATAGGTTATTCAACTAAGGGTATCACAATGGATCTATATTGATCTAAGTTTGACGGAAATAAGATCATCTGCCAGCCCACTTACCTAACCTAACATAACCTTCCAATTGGTCATTGTGGAAAAAAAATTTAGACATAACTTTTTTTTAACTATTTTTTTTTAGTAATTTGTTTTGGTATTTATTTTTTCAACCTTTTTTTTTTTTTTGATGACAAATAGTTTTTGATTCTCTTGGTTAAAAAAAATACTTGGTTATCCGCCGATTAAATTTTTGGAGATTTGTTTTTACGGATTTAGTTTTTGCCATTTTGTTGGATTTTTTTTTACAGAATTTTAGTTTTTAACCTAATTTTTTCAGCTTTTTTTTGCAAAATGTATGCACTACAAAGTAACAAGTCCAAATCAATCATCTAAACATACAATCAGTTTATGGCGTAAATGTATTTATTATAATTTAACTCCGGAGCACTCTTATAATAAAAAGACACTCTTAAAACAAATGACAATGTATATGTATGTCAACTGTTTTGAAATATACACTTTAGAATTGTAATGGTTTAACAAAAACAAGCATTTTTCGCTTTTTTCTTTTATAAAAATATTTTATAGTTGTGTATAGTTCCAATAGGTGGCGCTGTTGTCAAAAAAAATCAGTACTTTTAAAGCAAAGTGGTTCATATGCCCATCATTTGTGGGCTTATTGAAACGAATTTCCAATTGGCATTCTGGCCCAACGATGAGTTTCAAATTAAAAAAATCGGTCAATTTGATTTTTATTAAATTCAACTGTTCAGAAGTTTTTTTAAATCTAAAATCATTCTTTTGTATTTTTTACTTTTAAAGAGACATAGGAAATCGTAGGAATGACAGAGTGTAACAATTAAAACATTCAAATTTCAAATAATTTTTAAAAGCAGTATTTCAATGTTTTCACACTTACCTAACAAGGATTTTTTATTCAGTAATTCTTTACTAAGCTCAAGATTTTGTTTCAGTTTTTTTAAATTGGACTGTTCGTACCTTAAGTTACAATTTTTAAATTGAATCTTAAAATCACACATGATGAGAAGATTTTTTAGGACATGGAAATCGTCTAAGCTCACAAATCAAAAGCATAGAAAAGGGTTTTCTTAAGATTACTTTTAAAATCCAACTTGATTTCCTTTTTCCAAAACAAAACTAAATCCGTGACACAACAAAAGAAAAAATGGACTCTTATTTTCACAACAAAACAATTTCTGCTTCAAAAATTATTCAAAAGTACCAAATTTTTATTTTTTTTTTCAGATTTAAAATGCCCCATGTTTCCCATTTTGCCCTACAAATTTATCATCTATTGACTCTATTTTCGTGATGGATTTTTTTTTGTTTCTATTTTATTTTTATTCAGTGTGCTGATTTAAATGAAGTCGTCAGCAATTCATTTGTTGTTTAACATGTTTGTTTCAGCTACATGGTCAGAACAGACGCAAAAGCATCAGCAATAGCTGTACTATCCTTTATACCTACCCGTAGTATAGTTGGAGTCTCAATTTCGAATGGACACACATCATATATGTACATATATCCTGATGCCTGTAAGCATATCAGTCCCAGGCATATCACATTGAATTCAAATAAAGAAGACCAAATGAAGTTTGGGGATTTTGTCGATTGAACATCCATCGATTTACTCGACAGCGCATCAGCCAGTGTAGTCAAGTCAGCATCATCATCCATCCATCCGTCCGTCCGTCCATTCTTCAGTAGTCGTCGTCGTCGTCGGCATCATAGGAATCAATATCAATAAAAATTTGCAAACTTTGCATTTTTGAATACCTACATATATATTTTTTTTTTTTTGGTTTTTTTTTTTTTTTCATTCATATTATTTTATTTTATTTGTTTTTCCTGATTGGATTCGCAATTTATTTGGCTTGTATATAGATAGGATGGTGAATTTGAAAGAGAATAGTTGTTTATGGTTGGCCATATAGTCAGGCTTGTAGCGTTGAAGTTTTGTGTACTGTAATTAGTTTTTTTTTTTAATAGTCTTGGCTTTAGATTTTAGATTATAAATCGAAAGTAAAAAAAATCAAACTTAAATCGAATTCGTAACAAACGTTGAATCTCAAAAACGATAGAAAATTTTATTTAAAATTTAAAAGATTGTAAGTGCAGTATTGTACTTCGATTCAAAAATTGACATGAAAATTCAAGAAAAAAAAATAATAATAATAGTCGACTAAATACGCAATTCCAAATTAACAACTTTACCTCTACGACTATTCGTTTTTTTATTATTTTTATTTGAACTAGTTACATTTTATTCATTTTAAGGGTTTGCATAGCCTAAATTATAGTCGAGTTCGTATAAATAATTATATACAGCTACATAAATATAAAAAATGCAATTGCAATGAATTTACTATTTGGCATGCTAATAAAATTGAATATAACTTTTATGTGACAATTAAATTTATTATAGTTTAGTTTGGTTCAAGAAAACTTTCTGATATACCTAACCTTAAGATAAACGTTACGTATGTATATAGCCTTGAAGATTGGTATCTCAAGCACGTTCAACTTAAGTTTTGCAATGAATTAACTGATGTATATGAAATACTAAGTTATGACTTACATTTAATAAGAGAGGCATTGCTGTCAATTATCTACTAAAGAAAAAACCGATAGAGGTGTGATCGTTGGAACAGTAATTAACAGAGCAAGTAATCGCAGTGAGATGAAAGTTTATAAAGAGTTATATTAAAAATACATTTTAAATGTTAGACAAAAATTAACTATGATGCAAAATCATTAAAATCTTACGACTAGTAAGTCATTGTAAAATTTTTTCAAAGGGGAGGGGGCTAGATGTTGGGAAACCATGAGCTTCGATTTTTATGTACATTTATATACAAAAAGATCCCATTATTTTTATTTCTTAAAGCTACATATTTTGAGAAAAACATGGACGTGAAAAAATGTGGTTAAAATTTTCGTTAACAAAATCTATAGCTTAAAAAAAAACAGTTGAAATTCTATTTAAAAAAGTTTTTCAAATAGTTAATTTTTTTAAACAACCATGTTCAATTGCGTTCTAATGACTTTCATTCGATCATCACAGATCCACAAGATTATTTTTAGGATGTTCGCTTTAGTCAAACTTTTTAGACAAAAATGGTGACACCAATAAAACAAATTTTGATGCCAAAAAAGGTAAATATAAACGAATGTTTTGGGGCAGAACATTTTAACAGTCAAAAACTAACTCAATCAACTAGTTAGTAATTTTGACACCTTAGTGAGTCAAAATTACTAACTAGTTGATTTTTTACGGATTTCACGCGGTTCAACTCAATAATAATTTATTAAAAACTATAAACTATGACCAGGTTTGAATATGATCAGTTTCAAAGTAGGAGTTTGTCCAAATTAAAAAAATAACAGTCGTTGATCGAAAATTGTTATGATTCAGTGTAACCAAGTAGGTACTAAATTCTGATTTCTAATTCTAATTTGGACCACTTCCAGTAAGAATACCCTGTATAACTTTTAGTACAGTATATATCATCACCATCAGGTAGGCGGCGCCTGTATGAATAAAATGTACATATATAAATAAAATGTATTTTATTTGAAGTACATATTTCAGCACAAAAAATGTGAGCGTAGGTATGAAAATTATATGGTCTCAAATATATTTATGAGTATACGACAAAACAAAATAAAATGCACTACTTAATCCCACGTTTACCTATAAAGGACCTCAGAATTAATAAAAACGAGGAAGTCATTTTAAAAATGCCAAAAATCAAATAAATTAATTATTTGAACTTGCTAAGAAATAAAGCTTGATCTAGAATAGGTGCTATCTGATGTTTGGAAGTATTTATAGATTTATGAAAATAACATAAGAAATCTTAAGAACATTTCTTCGAAAGATTTGGCACCAATGACGAAAATTTTTGAATCTAAATGAAATCTACGGAAACGCTACTTACATGAACAGTGCGTTCTTTTCTATAAAAGCAAAGTTTGATTTTTTTAAGCATTCAAAAGTTCAATTTTTGAAGAATTTGGTTAACAAATTCCAAAAAAACATTCCATTAATGTATATAAAAAAGTTAATGAAGATGTTTTTGAATAAAAAAACAGCAGAATGTTCTTAAAAACAAATATAATAAAAACCTAAAATAAATTATATAAATAGGTACTTACGTCAAAATATTTAAAAATCTAAAAAATAATTTGGTATGCATTATTTCTTTCATGGAAATTTTTATCGAAATCCGTCAAGCTGTTTATGAAAAAATCGAGAGTCCAAAAATTTAATGATCCGCTAAAATCTTAAATCTTAAACTAAAGAGAGCGAAAAAGTGATTAAATAATAATGTTTGACGAAATCAATTTGTGTTAATGTTAATAGGTACATGTCCAAGAGCTAATAATTACAAATAAATTCATTTAAAAGAAAAACTTAATCATAAAATTATTGAAAACCATTAAATTAACTCACGGTTGTAAATATGTTCAGATTTGCTATTTCTGGCATTTTTAAATTAAAACAAAAAATTACTGAAAGTTACAACTTAGGAGTGTTGCCTTAAAAAATATATTGTGCAATGTAGGTATTTAACAAAAAATATTACCTCTAAACAAAATAATAATATATTTGTTGTATATTGTTGCTCTTAAGTCACACGTCAAATATAGTTCATTAAACTCATTACATTGAGCATTACACCTCAAACAGCCCATTTGCTCTTCTTTAAGCTTGAGTGAAATCATATTTTCCCCCTCGTTCACATTCAATTAGACACTCATGCCCCATGCGTCGCAAATTCCATCATATAACTTTCGTTTCGATTGCTATAGGTATTAACACGCTACAGTCACGAGATCATAATTTAATCAACATTTTTTTTTTTTTTTAATTCTGTATAGCTAGTTACTACTTAAACTATGTTGTGAAGCTATGACACAATGCGCTTTAGGGGCCACTTGGGGTGGGTAACAACAGATCGCGCCTCCTCCACGCCAACAAAAAATCACTTTCAATCTTCCATCCATGCAACCAACATTCACCGGGATGTCATTAAACTCATTTTATGTGCGCAGATGGTAATGAAAAATGTTCACGTTCATTTTCATTAAACTTTAGCTATATAGTGATGCCTTTATTGCAGCTTCAAAAAACACGAGCCAAGCCAATCACCTAGACCTAACCGCAGCCACCAGATCAGGCATAGATGGCAAAGGCTCATCACACAGAAGAGCCGAAAGTAAAATCTAGTTACTATCAAATTATTTCTATAGTGAAATCGTGGAACAAAAAAAAAACAACAACAGAACAACAACAAAAAACGTGATCACAAATGTTATAGGTATGTACATAGGTATACGATCGGTTTTAAAGTTCTCGAACGAAAATTGATTTCATTCACGCTCGCGAGATTATAATTTATAGACTCTTTCTTGTGTTTCTATATAGGCTTCGAGGCTGGCAATTTAATTGACTTGGTTGATTGTGAAGTGAACAATAATAGGTTAGAGATACGAACAATTTGCAAATTGTCAGTCACAGTTGACAGATGATATCTGGAGTTGATTGAGCTCTTTTATATTGTTGAGCGCCAACGAGGCGTAATGGGATCATCTTTGTTGTAATCAGAGATGATACAGTAGTGCTTGTATGTAATGGTCGATTAAGAAATCAATAAAAATTTTAATTTGTTGTTTTTAGGCTTTTTTTCAAATTTGCTTAGGGAGCGAATTTGAATTAAAAGTTTTTTTATTTTACGAAAGTAAGAGTGTTTTTAGAGGTATAAAACATTAAGTTGGCAACACTTTTGTAACTGGCGGCCATTTTAACAGCCGTTAAGTGAATTGTGCTAAAATGGGTTGGGAATTTCAACATGAATGAGAATTTTGTTTAGCGATTTAGCTGACTTTTCGTTGAATGGTCAATAAACAAAACTGCCGTATTTGGAGTGAGGATAATCCTCAAGTACATCGACTTTTTCGTTCCTCAATTAACAACCATGGTGTGCTGGATCTGTGGTTGCAAAGACGGCCTAGGTCATATCGATTTATTGAAAGAAACGTTTGATAACCGTACAGTTTCAAGTTTCTGACCAGTGGAAAACAATCGATCACTTGAGGATGACAGTAGCAACGTTATTGCCGATATACGGCAACAAATGTTGCAAAAAGTGATCGAAAATTGGACCTCCAAATGGCATAATGGTCATATGCCAGAAATTATATTTAAATTACAATACCAAAAGATTATATTTCGAACAAAGTCAATTTCATATCAATTTTAAAAATTCATCTTTGTTTTATTCCATTTCAAACTAAAGTTTCAAAAATAAGTTTATTCTCATTCACTTGTTAATATTCAATTTTACAAAAAATTATATATTCAACCAAAAAAAAGTTATTTCTTTTAAAATGAATTAAAGTTACTAAGTTAATGCATCAGCCACCGCTGAATAATCGTTAATTTTCAAATCTAGTACAGACCAGGCAATAAATAAGTTCAGTCATTCAAAAAAAAAAAAAGTCAAACGATATCAATAAAAAAAAAATATTGTGAGGGAGAGTCATCATCAGACTGCCATCTCGATGCTAAAAAGAAACCATTGACCTGAGTTTCAATGGAATCACTTTGTCAAAGTGTCAAGTTGTTATCTTCTCAGATGATATATACTTTAATTAGTCAACAGTTAATGTCTTTGAATCAATACGAATTGCTATGAAAAATAAACAAATATCAGTCGTATACAAAAAAAGTAAGTAAACGTTTTATTTGATAAACGATTGAAAAAGGGACTTATTTGGTTTTCTGGTCTTTCTGGTGGACTTGTTCTTTTGTATTTAAATGTTATATTTATATTTGTTTGTAAGAACACTTGAATTGTCACACAAAAATGTGTTTGTTTTGTTTGGACATTTCTCAGAAAAGAAAACAGCTGCAACGAGTTTTTTTAAATCATTGGTTTCAATATAGGAGACCGAATGATTCTCAGATCATACATAGGTGTCGGCAGATTTTTTTCAGCCAGGAAGAAGACTTTTCTGATAAATATAGATTTAAAAAAAAGCCAGTGTTTTACATAGCAAACAAATATTTTGAAAACTTGAAATTTCCCAGTGCTGGAGGAGGGCAATTGATCCCCCTTGACACACTTTCGGGGAGCCTATGTTTCGTCTTAAATAACGAATCATAAGAATTATGGTGAGGTAGCATATTTTTAGTGCATTGGTAATCTTTTAAATATTGGAGGGCTATAGTACCACAACTCGTCGACAGCTTTTCAACGGACTTGTTGTTATAAACTTAAAAATATATTCAATTTTCCACTGTTTCTACTTTTCTTGATTTCTTTTTAGTTATAACCAAAGCCAAGCTGGGGTTACTAAGGCGTATACTTATTATTTTTCCCATAGTAAATTATATAAGTATGCTTCACTGTTCTCCAATAAATACTCTACAATAAAGACTTAAAACCAAATCCTTCTACTTTTGCTCCATTTAACTCTGAAATTAAAAAAAGCTGATTTAATGCCACGCCCCCTAAATGAATAATTCTATGATAACGATGTCGGGATAATTCATAATTTTGATAAATAACCTGTCAGTCAGTTAAAGTCTTAGTAGTTTTTGAAAGCCGCCTCTATCTCAGGAAACATTAATATACTAAAAATCCAATGGCTGAATCCGGGGGCGTTTGGGAAATAAATGAATACTAGATAAAGTTACATCAAAATGATTCATTCAAACTTACTTTGTTTTATCAAAATTGATTTTTTCATATTTTCACCGACACACCTTAGAGCTTCAAAAATAATTAGTTCCATTCTAAAATTTACGGACAACTATTTAACAATATTTTCCAGAAAAGCAGACACATACAGTGTGATTCAGACACCTAAAACTGTCAAAGCGTAAGTTTTAGGCATTATGTCTGCTTTATTTAATAACATTTAAAATTTTCCATAGAAAAGAGAAATAACAACAAAATACTAACAAGTTTTAAAAAGGAATTTCTGCAGATTGAAATCAAGTTAAACAGGAAGTTGTACGAAAATATTTCATATTCATTGTAAAAACTAAAAGTTATTCAAATAACAACTTAATAATACTATAAACAATAGACGTTTTGCTTTCGTTCCCCAGTGTTATTCCTAATCACTTTCATACTGTACCTACGAGTATATAATAATAACAACAAAATAATAAAAAAAAACAATTGTTATAATTTTATTGCTCAATTCAAGATCCGACAGTTTCAACCAACTATTCTATTGTTGTTGGAATTTTATATCTTTCCTCGATAAAATATAACAAACGTGACCTCCATTGAAATACATTTAAAACTGTGCGAGAATATGCAACTTTGTCTAAGTATGTAAAATTATCTATCTCTTTGACTCTGTTTATTATTGCCTGTAGATACTAAGATAAATAATTGCAATTAAAGACTAACACTTGGTCTTTATGAAGTCTTGAACGGTATAAAGTTCCAGAGAGTCACATACCTTATGAACATATATTTGTCATTTGATTACATTCATTAACCCATTTTATAAGCCATTTGGCTTCTCATAATCAACTAAATGGACAAAGGTTTTACTTTTTCTTCTTTGTTTATATTCATTACTACTACCTACTTGTTTACAAAGAAGAAGAAGAAGAGTAATTCAGTTCCAGTGTAGACTAAAAAGTTCTGATTTTTTTTGTGTGGAATTAAACTCCTTTTTTTTAAGTCATAAAAGGAAAATTAACTGATATATGAAATTTGATTGTAGGAATTCACAAGGAAACAATATGGTTCCGCTGCATGAACTGGAATAATTTACTGTGCATGACACAATTAATTTGATGTAGGTACCTTTGTACCGTAGTGATGTAATGAACGTGATTTCATTTCACACGAAATTTCCGGATTAAGAATTAAATTATTTCTTTGTTTGTTGTTTGATTTTTAAATGAAAAAGTAAAATATATGTAGTTTTAATTAGAAACAATAAAAAAATACCATTGACGAATATTTGATATCAAGATATAAATATGACTAAAGCCAGCAAAGAGAAAATTGACTGACTAGGTTAGTGATGGGATTATTGAAAAAAAAAGTATATGAGGTGGTAAATTTAATCAAAATTAATTTGTAAGTAATATTTACATATTTTTGTTTTAAGGTCACCTGAGTTAACGGGACCTCGACAGGAGTTTGATATTTTTTTTTTATTAGTTTGCATTTCTATTCCCGATTTTGTAGTTTATTAAAAAGTGGTATAGTCGCCAGTACTGTTAGATTCACTATGAAGTTGGCAGTTTATACATCAGAAGCCATTTAAGCTAAAAACTTGAAATAGGTAAGGTTCCAAATTTACATTTTTTTAGTTTTTTTAGAAAACACTTTGACCAAAACTTGAAGTTAGCATTACATGTTCTTTCCTCAGCAAATTCAAATTCACTTAAAAAAAAAAAATTAGTTTGAAGTTTGGAAGTCGTTTTTAAAAAAATCAAGTCTTTGACTTCACTGTGAAGTTAATAGATGTTAAAAGCCAGTACATACCACTTTCTCAGCAACTAAGCTAAGGATTTGAAAAAAAGGATTTGAAACTCAATTTAAATTTAATGTTCGCTATTTAAAAAAATAATCAGACTTCATCTTTAAATTCACCGTGAATGTAAACTACATTCTCTCAGCAATCTCTTGAGCTGAAAACTTGACATATTGATTCAAATTTGAAATTTATTTTTGGGTTTGGGGTTGGTCGTTTCGCGACGGTTTGCGTGGTCGCCTGTCAACCTCATGGTCACAGGTTCGATCCCTGCCGTAGTCTATATCATGTTTTATTCCATTATAATCTCTAAATTATCACTGTTGGGCCGCGCGCTGGTTTACTCATAACATGTTTTTCAGGCATAACACTAACAACATGTGATTGAGTAAATACTAGTATGCCCAACAAATATTAAAACGAACAAAAATATTGTGAATTATAAAGGGACATATGTAGATATAATACACGGCATTTCTCCGCTTTAGTCCAGCCGCCAACCCTGGAGATAAAATCTGAGACAACCACCACCTTCAGTCTCAGTACCTCGCGCCACACACCTTTCCCTTCCCATCCTATACTATCCATCACGCCCGCGCTGTGTTGAAACATATAAAGGGTACACCAAAAATCCTCTTGATCGCGCGCAAATTATAAAAAAAAAAGTTCAAGAAGTTATGAAGCACAAATTTTGAAGTCCTCTTAAAAAAAATCAAGCGAAATGTTTGTACTGCTTACACTTCGTAGTGATAATAGTGATGAAGTAAGAATGTTTTTAAAAACGACTTCAAAATTCGAACTGATATGTTTCTTAATTTAAATGAAAAAATGTAAATTTCAAGTAATATTTGAAGTTGTATGTCCTGCTAACTTCACATTGAAGTCGGGGTATAAAACAAAGGTTTAAATTTATATTTTCATGAATTGTAAATTCTTGAGTATATAATGCTAGAAGCAATTGCATTTATTTTTTAATGAGCTGCTCCATGAGGAACATAGATCAAAAAAAGATAATGCCTCTTCCTATCCTGCTTAAACGAACAATGTTCTGCAAACCTCACTTTTATTTGGTGAAGAATTGATTAAAAAACAAACTCTAGGGGCATATTTCTGCATCAAAAGTGTTCCTCGCAATCCATAATTTGTTTCCGACAAAAAATTTTTTTTCTGATATTTTTTTTGTTGATAACATTTTTATTTTGTTTTAAATTTTTTTTACGACAAGTGTAATTTTTTTTAGATTCAAAGAAAATCAGTTAATGAAATTCTAGAATTCGCCGATAAGACTCTAACTACTGGCGCCTAGCTACTAAACACACCCTCAATGGAGTAATGGAGTTGCGTGACCGGAACAGTTCCCCCAAAAAGGGAAATAACGGTAATGTTATACAGCAATAATGCTATACTAAAATGAATTTGAGTTGCGTATTATAATTATCATTATTCATTATTATTTAATTTGAAAAGTCAATAGATACATTGAAAATGGTGCAGTTTTAACCAAACATACGAGTAGTAGAAGTGATGTGTTAAAGTTAGTACAAAAGAAAAAAAAACCTAATAAAAAATATGTTTGACAATTTCGTTGCTCTTTATTATTGGACAATTCAAGGCCAACAGCATTAACACATTATAAAAACTTTTGAAACTATAGCTTAAAAGTCAAATCTACAACATTGGCACTCGCCTACTTCAATATTATTTATATTTTTTGTACCCATTTGACCTCTAATGCAGCACTCATTTACCACCTCTGGCAGCAGCTGGTTATGCAAATCAAAATTTAAGTTTTCATTTTCAACTGTCCATTTAAATGCCAGATGAATCACGCATTAATGTCAAATGATAAAAAATTTATATTCTAAAAATTTTCACTTTCTTTCTATTTAAAGTACGATTCTCCAACTCTAACTCCAACTCTACCACTCCCAATCAAATTGATAGCTTAACGTCATGTCAGTTGATACACTATCGTCAATAATATATTTTGAAAAACCACCATCATCAGTTTCTCTTTCGCTGCAGCATTTGAATACAAACAACAAAATAATAATCCAAGCGATAGTGACAGCCAGCGAAAATGAAAACGAAAAAAGGGAAACTTCCGACTGCATTTTTTGGGATAGGCAGTCTACACGCATCATGAGTATCTATACAAAAAAAAAAAAAAAAAGGTACAACGCAGAGGGCACACTTTTCAGGTCTCAGAATTTTTAATTAGCGCAACTTTCACGTATCAGAAACTTCTTACAACATAGAAGGTAATAACGGCTTTTTGCGATTACAGAAATTCCCTGTCAAAATGAGAATAATAAAACAAAAACAACAACAACAACGAGTTGGCTCGATGTGATGGTTCTCTGACACAATTTTTTAATTCTATTCTTCTTTTTTGTTTCATTCTTTCTCTTTTTTTTCTGCTTCTTTGAATTGGTTGTCGTTTATTTATAAAATGAAAGTTAAAGCTTTTAAGTTGTTATCGTGGTTTAAACTGTATCTTTCGGATTTCGGAATAGTTTTCAGCAAAGTATAGTGTGCGAATTTGACAAAAAAGTTGGAAAAAAGTTGATACATGAGTTTTGGATTGGATATGATGAAATAGTGTTTAGCTTTGTTGAATAACATAAAACGACTTGCAAGTAATAATTCAATATAAAGTTCAAGCGATCTAAACTTCAAAATCCGCCAAAAACACAAACTGTTTTTCTATAGATTAATCTTCATTGTTTGTTGATGATGTGAAATCGGGCCCAACAAATTGAGAACAAATAAAAAACTAAAAATTTGGCCTTATTTCGCTTTGAAAATAGAAATGAGACAAAAGCAGAGTTGTAATAGATTGTAATCTTTTGGAAATGTAATCTCTAGTGATTTCAAGTACATTTTGGTACGTTCAGTGAGATTAGGGAAAATCCGCCATCTTGAAAATTCTGATTTTGTTAAATGCATAAAGAATTAATTTTTTCAAAAAATGAAGAAACTTCTTTATAAGCCCATCCTATTGGTGGGTTGGGGAAAGTGAAAACCCGCCATATTGAAATTTAGAGAAATTTTGAATAAAAATATTTTTTGCTCAACAATGGCGTCTATAGTCTTCCTAGCTAGGCCGAAATACTTGGAGGGCACCTTATAAGGGCTACTACGACATATTACAAGCTCAAGGCCTATAAGTAGTGTTTTTTTCCGGCTCTGCATTCTGTGAGCTATTTAAGAGTCTTGTTCTCTGCGTAGGGTTAAGCGGTAAAACGAAACCTGCGCAATGAATTTCGGATCTGCACGTGAAAAGTACTGTCTGAATAATATTTGAAGACCCTGGTGGATGGGATAAGGTCTGACCCTACAGCTATCCAGAAAAAGCGAGGGATAAACAGGATAAACGAAAGATTCGCAAAAAGGGCACCTTTGGTAAGATAGCAAAATCATAATTACTATTGATAGCACTCGCTTCCATTATTGTGATGTTCACAAGAGGATTTTTTGGTCTAAAATAAAACAAATTCGTTGACCCGACAGTCCAATTTCTGTCAAGAGGCAGCAGGTCGTAAAAAAACATTTCTCAGCTAGTTGATCACATAGCGAATGTGCGCTAGTTATGATTCTAGTGTCTTGTAGACTCGGTCCACTATAGGTAGGTACCCTCTAGAAAAAATGCTGAGTTGGTAGCAAGATGAAATCGAGACTTCGATTTTTGTGACCCTGGGCGATACCGACACAAAACTCAAATTTTTTGGTTTGGACCAGACCACATACGAGTACAACTTTACTACTACCTAAAATTACCTCATTTTCAACTTTTGTTCCAGTTAGATAAACAAATTTGCACACTGTGTTGATTTTTATTTCGAGGAAAAAAAAACTCCCCTAAATAAAATAAAACCAGGATCACAATCTTAGTCAGTATCTGACAATTCGCCAGCATTCTGGACTAACAAAAAAAAAAAAAAGTTTCTCTTTGCAGTATCGTTTATCCGAGAAAAATATACCAAACAAAAAATTGAAATGAACAACAAAACAACGGATGCGTGGCATGATATTATGTATATGTGCCCTGAAGTTGCAAGTTAACTGGAATTGATAACAAACCCGCACCCGCACGAATGGTATTGAAGTATAAACCATTGCAAGACTTGGGCTGGTTTCGGTTTGGAGTTTATCTTGTTATGTGGATATGGCGGGAGCTTTTTTCTATTCAAAGTTTTTTTTTTTTTTTTTAATTTTGTATCTCTTTTTATATAGGGTCGAGTCGAGACTCTGAGTCTGAGGTTGGAAAATTGAAAACAAATCACTGTGTCACAGTTGCAGAACTATATTTGTGTTTTTTTTTTTTTTTTTTTGTATTTCATCCGCATTCAAACAGAAAGGAGAATTGCATTCAGAGATAGTGGAAATAGAGGTTGTAGGTTGGAATAATGTTTACGACGAGTGCAAATGGCACCATCAGTTTCACAGATTCATATACCCTGTCGTACTGCCATGGTTGCCAAATTGGTTAGATTTTAGAATTGGTAAAAAATGCCCAAAAAAGAAAAAAAAGTGACAAATGAAATCAGTCCACAAGTAACTAAATTATTTATAGAAGATCTACACTTATTTTCACTACTTACTGTACTATAGGGTAAGTTTTGGTTTTGTGAAAAAATTCGAAGTCGAGATTTCGGTCGAAAAAAATAGGTTTCCCATCTGTCTGTCTTTCCACGTTTTATTGATTTCTTTTTAAGACCAATAATAATGAGATCCTTTGGTCCTTTTGAAAAAAAAAAAAATTTTTTAATCTATAAATTTAAATTTTTTATAAATTTAAATAGATGTTGGCTCAATTCAAAATCCAAAATGTGGCAAACTCCGTTACCTGACAAAAAATCATTCATTCAAAACCACCTACAATTTGTAGAAATATTTAACACTGAACCTAGAAAAAATGTTTGAGTTTTGAAAAAAATAATATTTTTGAAAATTAAGTACATATTCCAAAAATGGCTCAATGTATATATGTATGTATATTTCTGAAATTTGGTACAGCAAAACAGTTCCTTAATAATACCTATCTTGAATAGTTTGAACAAAATTTATTTTTAGTTTAAAAACTAACGGTACTTATAATCGAAATGTTAAAAAACCGTTTTCAAAAATTTAAAATTTTTCAAAAACTGCCAGTTTTCATACATTTTTTGAAACAAAAAAAATTTTAAAAACTGTCCTCAAAAATCTCAAATTTCTAGAAAATGGATAAAAATTTTGGGTGTACGACCCAAAATTGTAAATTTTTTTTTTTTCATTTTGAAAACTCAAATTCAAATATTTTTTTTTTTTTTGAATGGCAACCATATATGACCACTACTTGTATAGGATCTTTGGCTCTATTGAATTTCATGTGCAAATGCAAATATTGACACAAGATACAACGGTTTATGAAATGAATTGGAATGTAGATGCAACAGATGGTTGGATTTATATTTAGATACATTCTCTCATGATACCAAGTAGTGTAGCCCAGCCATTTTGGTATATCACACAGATTTGTGTGGTAGAAATGGTAAGACCACCCAAAACAACAAAACACCAGAGGAAAAAAGTTTCTGCATTCACTGCAACTGCATTCATTTGTCAAACGAAAGGGGCAAGAGATACTTTTGTGTATATCCTCAAAATATTTTGTAGATAGCACAGTTATATGTTCCTAGATTTTCACTGCAAATGTTAAAGGCATGCATACATCATGATCATCATATTGCCCTGGCACAGTCCTGCCTCTGGCATTGATTGAAATTATCTGCATTAGGTGAATGAAAGGTACTATCAATGAAATCAGTTTTGGAGGGGGAAACTGAAAAGAGGAGTCTGCTTTCCTGTTTTTGGATAAGAAAATTTGTTAAATATTCACTAAGAACTACAAACGTTAACGTAGGTACACAAATGTGTGACCAAAAGCATGCAAGCAGGAAGGATTTTCTCGAAAGTAAACAGATTGTTTACCTAGGTAAGGTGTACCATACTGAAACTCTCCTTACATTATTATAGTTTGTAGTCAAATGTGAGAAAATTAATAAACAGAAAATTTGTTAAAAAAAAAAGAAAAATATCAAAAAAGTTGTTGTCCAGCTTTATTTCTCAGCACTTTATTTTTTGTTTGATTTTTATCGAAACGAATGAAAAGAGAAAGTGTTTTTTTTTATTTTCACATTTTTGTTAACTTAATTTATAAGATATTGGTAGTGGTAAAGAGTCAGTCACTGTTGCTGGGAAATTAATTTGGAAATAAATGAAAAAAAATAAATGTGTACATAAACGGATACAATTTAAGCCAAATGTTGTTATTAAATTATTATAAGTTGTTGGGGCAGCTGCTGTTATGCCGGCCGGTTGAACACAAATTTATAATATATGGACTAGAAAGTATATTTTTTTATTTTATTGCCTATCTACCTACATTTCGTACATTTGTGGAAATATAAAAATATAAAAAGCAGATGGTTAGCAAAAATTGTTCGCAGGTAGTAATAATTTTTGAAGTAAAAGAATCATTAACATTGATTTAATTAAAAGTCTTAAAAGGTAGCTTTTCAATTTTATAAATTCAAATTTCAGTGTAAACAAAATTCAGGAACAATATTTTGTCTCACGTCCAAGCTCCTATCTGTGATCGTTTTTTTTTTTAATTCAGAGTTTAAAAAAAAACTTATTTTACTCAAAGGAGATCAACATGTTATGTCCGAAACCTACTACACCTGTTATACGGCAAATTGTGCACGCTGCTGCAGCTCACAAATCGTATAAAAAGTGTGTCTTTCAAGTGATTTATCCATTTTACGTCACCTCGTAGAAAAGAAGAAAAATTAAAACAGAAAAAGTACTTATTTAAAAACAAGGGAAACACCTACAACGGTCTTCAATACCAGTGCTTAATTGATTTTTAAAATTAGTAGTAGGTCTGTAAAGAACCTAAACTTGGCGTTTTACTTGCAGGGTTGTGCTTTCGTACTCTTAAGTCATGCCCTAAAATTTATTGCAAGAAGTGGTGCCAAAGTGGCAACCCTGTAGAAGGGGGTAATATTTGGAGCTAATTCATGTTCAATTTCTACTTGAGGAAATTTCTTAAAATCTTAAGCTTGAAGTAAATCGATTTCGTTGCTTAGACTTTAGGTCAAGGTACATACCGATAGACCAACAGTTCAACAGACAGACAAAATTGGGAGAACCACTTGTCCTAATCGTCACAAGTAGCAAGTAAAACTAGGGTAAAAAAGGGATTTTTGTTGCGATCGAAATTTTCATCACACTTCTTGAAATAATAAAATATTAATTAAAAACATCAATTTTTTCCTCTGGTTTTTCGTATAATAAAGGAACCCTCACCCAAACATTTTCAAAAGGTGATGGGGCTTATCAAATTCTCCTGTCAACCGTTATTCCACCTTTGTCCAACTCTATAACAATTATCTGTCGATTTTAATTCATCTTTAATTTTTTAATAATAAACACTCCCAGTAAATTAAAAAATATTCAATTGTTAAAATGTACAAACACAAGTTTTTTTTCAACGGCCTTTCTTGATAATTCTCAGAATGGACGTGAAAAATAATTTTTTATTGGGAATCCTAAAATTGGTTTTTGCGGTTTGAAATTATTGTTAACGTTTGTCCGTTGGTAAATAAAAAAATTAAAGTTCTTCCAAAATTGTTTTGAATTTGACTCTCAATTAAATGTCGACATCGTGACATGTTTTTAAATATGGGCGAAAATAAATGATTCAACCATTTTAAATTCCAGCAACGACAATCATTAAACGAAAACTTTGTTTTCAAAACATAAAATCTAATATTTCAATGTTCCAGTAAGACAGCCTTAAAATCAAAAAAAATTGTTGTTAATAATTTAATAATTTAATTCCTACAAGATTTTAGATTCACTAATTTCTTAGGAATTCGCCTCACAGTGATGTCACCAGTCATACCATCATATTCTTGCGTAAATTCAATTTTCAGGTGTAGTGCGATGACCATCTATATATTTAGATTTCCAAATTGAAACTCGCAAACACTTCTCAGAAACAGCTGTGCTAGTAGATACACATATGATATAAAATAAGGAAACTTCAAATTATGAACTCTCTTTTGGAGTTCTCAAAATCCAGAGAATCAATTAATTTATTTTTCAAAATTTATAAATATGACCATCGCCTGAATATTATTTGCCTATTATTATCAATCATACATATTGTTACGAATATATCATCTATAAAACGAGGAAACAAAATTTCAAGTGATAATAATTTAAATATTGACAGAATGCAATCAATTTTCAAAACAATTAATAAACAAAAAAATATCAATAACAAAACAGCAGTGGCATATAGTCGATATTTCAACCAAGTTAAAAAAAAGTGGGGAACAGGTCAAAAGGTAAAAACTTGATAAGATAAATACAGAGCACAGATAGAGTAGACTTACAACAATGAACGACAAGAGGGTCGGCATCAATAAGAATCATCTCTATATAGAGGTCCAGTGCATGTGAATTGAAATTCAATTCTAAAATCCAATCAATTCGTTGTCGATCACGAGGAGAGCACAATAAAATTAAAAAAAAAAAAAAAACATAGAAAAAGTTCAATGATTTTGCATTCCATACTGAAAATGAATACCTGCCTATGTTTTTTTTTTTTTTAAGGAAGCCATGAAATGGTCATAGGGTATACTTTATAATTTGGGGTGTTCCAACATTAAATTTATGAATGTATCGATTGGAAATAAATTAAATAGTAACGGGAATATTAAATCTTGACATTTTTCTGGGGGGAATTTTTTGTATATGTAAGTAGACACCTAATCAAACTTTTTGCTTAGAAAATAATTTCCAAAAAAATTGTTTTGACTAGAGCTCTTCAATTTTGATCTCTATACCTACAACATAAACATTTTTAAAATTTTAGCACAAAACTTTTTGGTTAGTTTTTTTTTTTTTGTTAAATGAATTAAATGAAAAAAAAAACAATTTGGGAGCTTAGCTATTAACATATTTACTATTTAGCCCGAAGAAAATTGCGTAAGAAATTGAGATGGGGCTTAGCAATAAATAAAACATAAAATGCAATAATAACTGAATGACTAATTTATCGGGGCTCACCTTTAAATAAAAATATTACACAGCTTTCTATCGGGGTTACAGAATAAGCCGAAAGTTAATATTGAAAATTTTAGTTTATTAAAGTTTAACGCGCACTGTTGGCTTTTTCGAGTTAAATTTTGAAACTTAAACAACTTCAAATTTCTCAGAAATTTTGGGCATATGTAGGTAAATTGAACTAAAAAACAGTAAAAACACTGATGCCATTCGAAATAAATCAGATGTTATGAAAATTTAGCAAAACAACAGAAAGAGTAATTCTTGTGGTTATTTTTTAAACCAATATTGAGAATGAAAAAAAAAATTATTCTATGTTTCATTAAGTAGTTAGTAGCGATACAGTTAAGGTGCCCGTGTCTGTAAACTATAAACTCACTTTTCGTTGACTTTTTCTCGTTTTCGCACAACCGTTTTTTTTTTTTTTGATTAAAAGCATTTTAATAATTAAAAAATACATGGCGAATAATACCCTATGCAAAAAATTGTGTTGATGTAAAATTTCGTCTATGAGAAATAAAAATTTTCAAAAAAGGCGTAGATAAATAAAGCCTTCATTTTGACCTTGTACCTAATTATAAAAACGTAAACGTGCCGATTGATTCATGAAATGATTTTAAGTAGACATAAAATACAATTTTCTTTTAACAAAACTTACCACCCTATCGATGATGGGGAATATATTAAACAACAATTTAAAAGCAATTTGCTGAAACAGTACTTAAATATTTAAGTTCAACATGAAGGCTTTGTGGAACAGTTAACAAAGAGGTATATTAAAAGAGTTAAGCAATTGAACAATTAACAAATATATTTCACACAAGTTACCTAATGTTGTCTGCCATCAATTACCTACCTACCTATAATATTTATACCTAATGCACAAGACCACAGCTGTTCTGTATGTTTTTTTTCTGTAGTTCAAAGAATAGCGCGCAAAAATAGCAAGAAAATTCGCTTTGAAAAGTGAGAGAGGCTGGGTTGATTGGTTAGTTTCCTGCATATAAACTGGTTATGGGTTAGTTTCTAGATGAGGAATATACCGGGGTCCAGAAATTGGTCTATTGGACTCTATGGTATTGTGTGTATATGGACCAGACAGGTACCAACTACTAATCCACAAACACGTTTGATTGCACTCACTTTTCCTGAATGAAACTCGGATTTCCTCGTTGCAAACTTCACTCCAGCTGTAGCTGGCCTGGACTTGGACTGTTGACGAGCGATGACGATGACTTTATTGATTGTGATTTTGATGTTTGATGTGTTTCCTCTTGCAATGGTCTATGGTGGCAAAATTACAAACTTCTGCTCTGCCACTAACGTTATTTGTCACTGGCGACTCTTTTTTTCTTCTGCAGCAGTTAAATTTCATTTAGCTAATTGGAGCAAATTAAAAGCTAGCCTTTGCATTTGCCTGAAATCACAACACACAGTTATAATTAAAATATCTAATATCTCACAAATTCCACTCAGTGTGAATTAAAAATCGAAACAAAAAAACAACAACAACAACAACACTTTGCTTGCAAGAGCAACAAAACTCTCTAAAACGAAAATAAACACAGGCCAGTGTAGAAATGATAACTATTTATTTTCTTTTTGTTAACAAATTGACCAACTGATTCACAATAACGGTGAAAAAGTGAAGTAGGTACATACAGATATAAAGAGACGTTGAATGAATATCAAATAAATTAACCGTTCAATTATATCTTTTATTTTATTTAACGAAACGAGTATCTTTTGAGGTCTTTCTTTGACAGAAGCGCGCAGATTTATTGAAAGAAATCAACGAAAAAAAAATAGAAACCGCGGACGCATGCGACTGAAAAATTGCTATGATTTTCTTATAGTGATTCACTGGGGGGAGGGAAAGGCGAAGAAGAAGAAAGCAAAACAAAAAAAAAATGATTTCGAACTTTTTTTGTCTGACACGAATCCGCGAAGCGATTAAAATTTTACGATCAACCGACCAAGTCGAGTGATGGATCTACACTGATCTTTGGTTCCAACCAACTTCCAAGTCGATGTTGCACTACTCTGTGTCTACACTTTTGTATTGGATGCCCAAAAGTCTCATGGCTGACGGAGACGGTGATGTTGTTGAGCTGCGCTTTTTTCCAAATTAAAGAAGTGAGAGCCAAGCTTTCGCGTGGTAGAGTAGATTGGCTGGAGATAGATCAATAATTTTCTCGCATGATTTGAAACACCCTTTATAAAGTTGCAATTTTTTAAGCTCTTGATTGTGTTGTTGGATAAAGAGAGTTCGAATCATACAAATTCATGTATTATGTTGATAGCCTGAATTGATAAGTTTCCTTATCATTTTTTAAATTTTAAAACTTTAATAAATTAATGTCGTCTCTTCTTTAAATATTATTAAACAAAATAATCTTCAAATTCAAACGCAAAAAATCAATTATGACGCAATTTGGCTCATATGTGAATTTTTTCAAATTATTTTAATAAGCTGAGAGTGCCTTATCTATTGATCTGACTGTTATGTTTTATTTTCAAGGATTGTTTTTTCTCCAGCCTTAATTCACGCTACTGTAATGTTATGGCAGTTTCTTAAAAAATATTTGATAATTCAGTTTTTCTAATGTTTTAGATTCATTCAATAAAAAAAATATAGTGTATGCAAACTACTTTTTGCAAAATTATTTTTTATTTTTGCAACCTGTTTTTAGGTAGGCATTGAAAGCATTAAGTGAATAAAAAGTGTTACCATATTTAAGTAATTAGGAAGAAAAATAAAAATTTCTATCAGTGCTGGCCTTTAAGTAGGGTGGACTGGAAGGCTGTCAGCGAGGCGCCAGAATTGTTGACTAGGGTGGAGTAGACAACAAAAAGTTGTTGTATCAATTTTGAATTCCTCAATTTTGTTGCGTTTCGATAATTAGATCAATTTTAAGCTCATAATTGCGAAGTTTTGGAAAAAATGCCTTTTTCATACGCATTTTTTTTTATAAAATAAGAAATACATAAATACTAACGATTTGTTATAATTTTACTAGGACAGAAGTATTTTCAAAAATACAAAAAAAAAAAATACAAAATTACAAATTTAACATATTATATATTTATTTTTACTTTTCAAAGTTATACAGTTTTAGAAAAGTTTATTTTTCCAAACTCAAAACTTCGCAAATAACAAAGTAGTTTATTTTGTCCAACTGACTTTTTCCATACTTTTACGTTACTAAGTATTTTTTTCAATATTTCAATTATATTTTGAATTTTACTAAAAATGTTTTATGACTTAAAAAAAAAATTCATAAAATGCTAACTTTTGGTGTAAATGAAACGAACAAAAATTATGAACAGTTTTTTGTGTTCCCATTACATTCTAAAATATCGATGATCAAAGACAAAATGTGTGTTTTTATTAAAACAATTATTTCTCATCATCATCATCATCACCATCGCCTTGACAGCCGAGGTTCGATCCTGCACGATGCATTTTGTTTTCCATTTCAACAATTGAAAATAAAACATTTTAAAGTGAACATTCTTCGTGACGTTGCACGCTTTCAAAAATCATTAACCAATTTGAAATCAATTCATTCCTTGATTTTTTCTTTTTTTAAATCAAAATATTTGACTGGGTAATTCTTTGATTTAATCGTTATTATCAAAGGAGTATCCCAATATTGCGATTCACCTTAAAGGCTTATGCTTTTTATATTTTATTTTTTAAATGGGTATTTATGCTTACTTCATATAAAATCATAAATCAAGAGATTTCCATCATAAAACACTTTTTTACTGAGGCGTATACGCATTTTTCTCATTGAATTTTTAAAACTTAAATTACCTCCAAAGTTGTTTATATGGGCTGCGTTAATCTAATAAAAAATTACTAAAAAAAAATACAAAAGGGAAAAAAATATACAAAAGGTTAATTCACAACAGGGAAATGTTTGGGTTAAGCACAATATGTTGCTTTCATGTTTTTTAGACTTCGCAATTCGGTATGACAGGGCTTCCCAGCCATAAGTTCTAATTTTCTTTTTATGTTTAAAGTTTCTGGATTTGCATTTCCATATTTCTGCCTATCTTGTTTCTCAAAAATCCGTTTTTTCCAAATTACTTCTCTAAATTTTTCAAATGCTTTTTTACAAACTTTCCTCCTTCTACGTGATTACTCATTAAAACAAAAAACATTGATTGATTTCAGCAATTTGGTTCTACTTTTGCCATATTCTGTTCAAATTTATTTTCCCAATTTTATCAACTAACATTTATTTTCTATTGATATTGATTTCACCATCATATTTTCCGTATACCTACACGGACATATACAATATCAAAGTTTTCTTGTTGATTTGAGTTCCTTATAGCTAAAACAAATCTTCCCAATAACTAATCTTCATCGTCACTCTTCAAAACAACAAACAAAAAAAAAGTAACAACAAACTATTTATGTGCATTGGAATGTCCTTCGATAAAACTAAAGCACTGACAACATCCAATCATGTCAAATTATCCATTTTAACTTATTTCTAAGAAATTGAAGAAAACTTCTTTCACCACACTGTACAGTGTACAACTTCCCCCCCCCCATCTCAGGCAAAAACCATAGACATGCACGCAAACTTCTTCAAGAATCCCACTTTCGTTTTTCAGTTCAATTAAAACTTTCTTCCACTCTTAGTCTTTGCTTTTATATTTTCCCATGTACCTACTCATACATACTCGTTTATAGAGTTAAACCTTTGGAAATTGAATAGTTTTACATAATACTCGTACTCATACCTACAATACACACAGAGAGAATCCTTCTTGCCGCAAAACATTAATTTCCTGTCCTATAGCTGACAAGTCCTCGGTACAATGTGATCGACTATAGAGTATAATACGTAGAGAGCTCTCCACGAGCACAAATCGAATCCTTCACAGTCAGTGCGGCTGAAACACCATTTTGAAACAAAAACCCACAAAAAAGGACACAAAAGTTCAATCGATCTGCTGGAATCTGCTGCTTCAACAGTTTCATATAGTTTATATAACTAGAACACCCTAACGCCATTAAGGGAGGATAGTAAAATCGTATCAGCTTCAGCATCAACATCAGCTAGGATATAATCCATTTTGCATTCCCAGTACAGAGATTCATCAACGTCCTGGATGTCCTTTCTCTCTCTCATACGCTCTCTCTGCTGCCACATCTTCGTCCTTGTCATCGTAGTCGTCCTTAAGTCTTAAACCAAGTTGCTGTACATTCTGATAGTTCGTTTCGTTTTCCCGTGTTGGTAGTTAGGTGTGCATTCGAAGTAATAATAACCTCAAGTCAAAACTCGAAGTGCAAAGTTTCTTGCTTCTATGGGTTTTAGACTACCTATACACTAGCTATGTACTCCTCCATCTCTGTCAACCTTAAAGGCGTTATGGTAGTCTCATCCATTATTTTGCGAAGAAGAAGAAAACTACTACAACAAGGAAACTTATTTTGTTCTTCACAACGAGTATATTCCTATAGTTCAGTGAGTCAGTGGCTTTTTTCCTTCCTTCCAAAGATATATGTATATGCAGAGTATCATTCAAGCGTTTGAACACTAGATAATTATTTATGCCGCCATTGCCGCCTCCGTCTTGACACTAGTGACAAAAAACAAAGTCAAGGAAATTAGATTTTGAATATTAGCTGATGCCTTAGAAATTTTTTTTTTTATATTTCATGCAACGCAAAGTAAGTATGAAAGTATTTTCGTAAAACTTTAATAACATGCCTGTGTGTTTGAAGTGCTTGTTTCTGTTATGAAGGCTGATTTTTTTACATTTCAAAAGAAACGCTTTAATTTGTAATCTTAGCAGGATCTGAGCTATTGGAAAACATAAATTGCTCAATATATCCCTAATTATAAGCGGAAAAGTACGGCAACTTATACAAATATGCTGAATAGTTAAAAAAACTCGTTCGTTATATTATGTCTTTTGAGGGGTGGGAACACAGAGAAATAAGAACCTTTATAGAAGAAAAACAACAAGATTTCTCTATGGTTTGGAAGGAAGGTAGTATTAAAAAATTGAGTCTTTTTGTCCCTTCTTTAAAAATATCCGGCAGCAAAAACAAAAAAATTATTTAGTGGACTGAAATTTAGTTTCATCTGAGCATTCGACCTCCCGATTACCAGTCGACTATTCTTTCTGTGTACCAATGCGCAAAAGTTAACCACGTTTTATCACAGACCTTAGGTACTAAAATTTTTCTAACTATGCCTAATTTTTGCAAATGAATTCATAGGGATAGAATTTAGATAAGATAACTTTTTTAAAAAATTATGTTTTTCCTTTTAAAATAATATGATTATCTTATTTCACTAAATTTGTCTTCAGTTAATAAATCTGGTTTATAAGTTGAACTATTTGGAATAATTAAATGTTTTCTTGCATTTTTATGGAATTTAAAAAAAATCAATTATAAGAGCTTTTATAAATGTTGGCTCTATTCTTTTAATTGATTCCTTTCGAAATGAAAGCATAGTACTATCATGACGAGTAATTTTTAATGTTGCCCCGAACCTTGTGGTGGCGCTGAAATTGGGGTTAGGATCAAGAGGAGACTATTATTTCGATTGCCATAACCAAAAAATATCAATAAATATCAATTAAAATCCCCATAAGCTCTCCGCAAAAAAAATTGAGGAAGGGTTTCCCCGACACTTTAGATGTTCACCTATTTACTATGTTTTTCATGTTCAAAGTTGGTTCTATCTTTGTTCAAATATAAGTCAATAATTTTTTTTCAAATATGAATTTTTAACCATTTAAGTTCAACTTTTCCGTGCGGTTAGTAATTTTATTAAATTATATTGTTTTTGAGAATATTGGGTAGTTTTATATTTTCTCTCTTTTGTTGGTAATTAGAAAACTTAAAATTTTTCATGGATGTGTTTAAGTATTACTGAAAGTATATAAAATTACTATAAAATTAAAGTTCAACAAAATTTTCGCCGACAAATATTTCGTGTTCAAGTTAAAATTTTAAAATTGAATAAGGTTTCCAAATAAATTAAAAAATCTAACATGTACTGTACTGCTTTTCGAATTATTATATTACGGAAACTTTTTTTTAATCGAATTAATTTCAATAATTTGAGTGGTGAAAAGATTGTAAACTAATTCGATTTTTACAAAAAAAATTTTTTTGAAAATTTGAATATTTTTCCAAAAATAAGTACCAAAATTACTTTTACGATAATAAAATTTGATTTTTAAAGACGTTACCTAAAAATATAAATATCAAAAACTGTAAAAAAAAATCATTTTTCAAAAATTAAAAACCCATTTTTTCAAAATTTAGATCAAAAATACCTATAAGATTTATGAATTTAAAGTTTCTTAAAGGGGCATTTCAGAAACATTCAATCAAACAATATTCATCGGTGTATTCAAAATCGTTACATTAGAAAATAAAATTTGAGCCTGTATTTACCTGTTAGTTACCATTATTCTGCATTTCAGTTTCATCATAAATCAAAACGATACCGTATCTACTACGAATGGAATTAGTTTAAAAAAAGAAAATCTTTAAATGGAAATTCTTTAAATGACAAATAAAAGTCCATGTTCATGAATCAGCTGATTTATATTTTGAATTTTGATTAAAAAACATATTTTTTATCAAACTGATTTTTTTTACCTTTTTACATTTTTAACATTTAAAATAACTTTATCAATTTAAATACTTAAGGCTATAAAATTAAAATGTTTAAAATAAAAATAACTTTGATGACTCTATACATTTTGGTTATATGTATGTATGTATTTGACTTAGCAAATCAACATTCCAAAGTTACCATAACGTTATATTTTTAAGTCTTTGTTTTTTCATCATTCTTTTCATATTGCATGTTCTTACCAACAATTCCCTACTTACTCTGTACACAATGCAAATCATACAATTTTTATATTTGGGTGCACATGTTTTTGAAATAGTTGAGCAGTCAGATATCGATAAGAAAACCCACTCCAATTGTCAAGTGCGGCAATAAAAGTAGGTAATAAACCCAAAAACTTGATTTCTTACCTGTTTCGGATTTGGGAAAATCATAAAATGTATGAGTTTTTGGGAAGACTTATCAATGAGTTTTTTTATTATTGTTTTGTTCATCAGGTAAAAATAAGAAAACTTTATGTTTATAGGCATTTTTTGGAAAAAAAAAATGACCTGAAAGTCAAAATTTTGCTCGGGCAAAAAAAATGGAACACCATTTGAAATTGAATATCTGGCAAACATAAAACATATCAGCTCAATTCAAACGTACTTTTAAAGGATAGTATTTCTATTTAAAAAAAATGTATAGTGGGGTCCTTACCTTTAGTACTAACAGAGAAATTGAATTTAACATGAGTCAGGGTACAACAAAGTTAGCATTTTTTAAATCGTCAAAAAGTGATGTCAAAGTTGAAAATCGGAAATTACTGTAGAACAATTTATTTCGTTGATTTTTTTTATAAATTGTTCATTAAGTCAGCTATAAGTCATACAAGGCTTATCCATTAATCCAAAAACAACAACAAAAAAAAATAGTCGTACACTTGGACGTATACGTATTTTTTTATTTTACTGATTTCTTAATAAATTTTGTATGAACTTTTTTTTGTTTTGCTATATGGAGTGAGTTTGAAATAAATGCTGTGTTTCATTAATTTCAAAAACTTAAAAAAAAATATTTTTAACAAAATAAATTTTGAAAATTGCAATAGGTGTTTTGCACTCCACTGTTTAAATTGCTTAGTTGAAGACCGCAAAAGCAAACAAAAATATGCGTGCATTAGGATATCTATCTATTTATTTTCATCTTTATTACAACATCATTGCACTCAACTATTCTGGCATCAACTCACCCTACCATCACTCTATGTCGCCCCTGTAACACCTAAACATTTACATGACCTCACTTTGGAGAACTGGGATGATGATGGTGTACACTTTGGCGTTAGAGTCATCATTACTTTTCTCTGAAGTACTTTTGGCGCCATCGTTACTTGCGACTACGACGACATCTTTGTAACAGCAGTCATCACCATCATCGTCATCTTTAGCATGGCCCTCGTCATCATCGTTGCTGTTGGAATTTAGTTTTTTAACATTTTGAAGTTGTTTCTGTTTCTGCTTCTGAATCCAAGTCATGTTATCGCCGTGAACGTCGTCGTCTTCGTCGTTGTTGTTGTCCTTGTTGCCATCGTTAGAATTGCAACGGTGGATGTTTCTTCCACAACTATTCTCTCCAACAAAACGATTCCCAAAGAACCGCCTTAGACCACAAAGTTTCCCTTTCATGAGCAACGTATATTGGATTGTTTCAGCTAGGAACGTATATAGCAGCGGATTAAGGACGCAGCTGGTCAGGGTTAGGATGCCAAAGGAGAAATGCAAAATCCAGTGAAATGGACGCGTATAGGTCCCGTACATTCGCATAATGAGAAACACCCAGGCAGGCAACCGGAAGAAGATGAACACAGCCATCAGGATCAGAACAATGGCGAACATTCGCAGGTGGCGAGCTTCGCGGCTACTAATATGCTTCGCACTGTTGCCTCCGGCGTTGGAATTGCTTTTCGCATTGTTGTTCTGGGTAATGGTCTCCCTCTCCAGCGACTTGACGGTCGTTGTTGTTGTTATTGTTGTAGTTGTTGTTGCCACCATACTCCTCGTCGGCACCGTTAATGTTGAATATGAACAAATCTTATGCCCACCCTGTTGGCAATGACAGGGATGATGATCGTACTCCGGCTGATGATGCAAGGATTTACCGTTCAAAGTGGAAACGGCAGACAATGATGTTGTTGTTGGGGTTGCTGCTTCAGGTTTTGCTAGTTGGGGTGATGGTGTTGGAGCAGCTGGCGATGGTGCATTGATAGAACGCCTTCGGTTCCACAATTTATTGGCAATGATTGAGTTAAGCCAAACGAAGGCAACCAACGTTGGAATGAAAATTATGGCCAGCACAACGATGTAATAGTATGCATTTGATTTCTGTGAAACAAAGGAATTGAATCGATATGCAAATAAATGGTTATCCTTATCTAATAATATTATTATCAAGTTTTTAATGGATAGGCTTGCAAAGGGTCTTTTAAATCGATTTTAATTTATACATAAGTGCTTTAAAGTGATTTCCATTTATAGTAAGAGCTATAGGAAAGTCAATAGATAAGTACATATGTACCTACATACTTTTGTTCAAAATGAAGTTTAGCTGGAATTCATTGACTCACATAATGGATACTCGAGGTTCGTAACGAATTAAAAAAAAAGGTGTCCGGTTGTTTTATCCAACAAAAATATAAACCACATCAATATCAACACAACATAATAAAAATATCGAGATGAAAAAATCGATATTAACGGTTTGGTTTTTCGATTTTCTTATAAACGGTTTGACAGAAATTGCGAACAAAATTTTTGTGAAAAGAAATTTTTGGACAAAATCTTTTTCTCTTTGAAATCGAAGTTCTTTTTCGCTTTTTAATATTGTCAATTCAATTAATCTATTTTATGCATTTTCATATTTTTCCTTAATACCAAATCCAGTAATCCACTTCATTTCATATCCATATCTAATTCACTAATTTGTAAAGTTGTCACAAATAGAAATTTACCTTTTCTGAAACACACATCTCCACCAATGTCAATCCCAAAACTTCTGAATCATCCCTTTCCAATTCTAATCCCATCGATCGTAATATATAAACTTTGTATGTCGAATAAGCCGAATACATAGGACTCGCAATCCCATAAGACATTGCCCAAATGCTTGTCACAGACACAATACAAAATCTTCTACTTGGATTCCAAGATCCAAGTATCGAACTCATAACAGCAAAATATCTATCCATAGCAATGCCCACCAAAGTCATACTTCCTGCAAGAATTGCTCCTGTCGTCACAAATGGTATAAAAATACACATTGCTTCACCAAGGCACTAAACATCGAAAAATTTACTATTTCTTATTTTTTCAAAATTTTTATTAAAAAATGTATACCCAAACTTGAACATATGGTGCACCAAATTGAGCTAAATATCCAGCTGACATGAAGACCGTTTGAATTAGATCACTTATAGCCAATGATATCAGGCAACTTCGAAAAAACAAACGCAGTTTTCTCTTTTGAATTGCATAAAGTGCTCCCATATTTCCAATAATCGATAAGCCACACAGAATGACAACGATTATCGTCAAAGTTATATATTGTCCGGTTGATAATCTGGTTAGTTCGGAGTCCATAATGCTTGGAATTTCGCTCTTCTTGATTGAATCTTCGTCGTTTTCTTCAGAACTATCAGCACGAAGTTCATTTGAGCCAATTGTATTGAAAGCCATTTTAAAATAAATTAATCTTTGTTGTTTTTTTTTTAACTCTCAAAAACGGCCAAAAGGTATGCAATGAACAACACTTTGAAAACGACTAACTTTATTTTTATACTGAATCGGAAAGGCTGGAAATTTAAAAAAACACAAACTGATTTATATCTTATCACTATCAGCCTACCTATCTAGGCAAATTAATTTACCATCCACTTAAGACCAAATGACGTTTTCTGTCGTTTCGAATTCATTAAATGGCAATTGAACTTCAAAATGCGCACTGCCTTATCGACTTCGGTAGCGATAACATGATAAGATTTACAATTGATTGCATATGTTTTGGTGGTTGATTGAGTATTATTGATTAATAAAACGGTTGTCACTTACCTTGTAGCTACATATTTTTAGACAGTGGAAATGGCATTTATGAATGAATTATTTTATGACTTTTTAACCACTAAGATTATCAGCATTTTGTCATATTTGAAGTAGGTTTGTCTGTTAGTAGGTGCGCAGGTGGATGCAAAGATATCAGCTCTTGATAATTTCCTGTTTTAAGATCGTTATAAGTCCAGTCTACTTTTAATTTTAAGCCCTTTGGGTTTTTAGTTCAGCTTCTATGTTTGAAATAAGAGACTCTTGTTTTACAGGTTGCTGAAAAATTAGTAGTTGGTTTGACTTAGGAAAACTTGTTTACCATTAAAAATTTTAAAGGAGTTAACTTTCTCCTCTGTGCTTTTTGTTGAAAAACGAAATGATTGGAACTCAACATTTTAATTTTTTTGAAATAAAATTAGCTTTTATTTTTTGTGTACCATTTTCTCAAAAGTGTGTCTCCTTATTTAGATCAAAAATTAAATGCCATGTAAAAGCTTTAAAATTATAAAAATAAAGTTAATGCACGACTGTAACGCATAAACTTGCTCCTGTGTTAACGGACGAAACTAAATTTGAGAAAAATATTAAAAACCATACAATTCATCGCTTTAATGCAGAACTAGTCTAAGTCCAAAATTTCGATTTTTTTTTATCGTGAGAAAAAAAGCCACTGCCATTATGCGCGGGTCTGTTTTTTCTCAACGTTTTAGAGAATCAAAAAAGAATCAACTACAATCCAATTTCCGCAGTTTTTTTTGGCTTTCGGGAGGTGCCCACACGAAAATTGTAGGTATAGTTTTCGGATCTTTATTACATTTTGTTGACTCAATTTAATAACCTGGTCTGAATTTCTTCAAAAAAATCAAGTACTCAGTAGAGTTCGTCACCAATCTCGGTTTTGTCACTAGAAACGAGAAACTAGGCTAGACCCAGACGAGACTACATAACTTCGAGGCATCCGAGACTTACTGATAGTCTCCATGGGGTTTTCAGCAAAGGATAATATTTCCATATTTCAGTACTCAAATACAAGCACCATGTAATTAAACATTTTTTTTTAATAATAAATAATAATCTCCTAATTTTATAACAAAAAGACAAAATCTTCTTCATTTATTTTTAACCCTAGCCATAACTGAAGTTCAAAAAATTCTACTTAAATCTAATATTTCCTCCTTTTTACGTTTGAAAATTTAAGTGAAACTAATTAATGTTAAATTCTAATTTTTCCATTCGTTCAACAAAATAGAATTGCTATTACAAGGGCTTACAACATTTAAACCCGCAAACATTTAAAATAAAATCATTTAGCTTTCGTAGCACGTTAACAATTAAAAATTTATTATTAAAAGCAAACAGCCACTATCCCATAAAAACATACATAATAATCCACAAATAGATTACTTTTCTCTCAAAATTTACTGATCCTCGTGTTTAAGCTGCAAAATGTTTCTCATTGTTCCATGTTCTCTCTCTCTCTCTCACACTTTCCCACCTAACGCTCGCATATAATCCACATCACTTTGGTGTTTACGATTTTTAATCCAAAATAAATTGCAAAGTTGTTTATATCCAACCACCCACCCACCTCCTCTTAAAGCACCTCTTAACTAAGTGCTCATGCATTTTTCAATTTAATTTTGACATCAATTATTGCCACCCAACCGTTTAGTATAGGCGCAAACACAAAAGCTTTTTAATTGATTCCATAATAAAACAGGCAAAAAAAGGACAATAAATTGCATTAGTAACACACCATACTTCCGCCGCCGCACCACCGCCGCCGCGACGTGCTTCCGAGGCTGCCAACGCAAAACAGAATTCTGCATAAATCACTCATCCGCCCCCTGGTATATTTCTATCGCATAATGCAAAACAATTATTTGGTATTGGCAACACCTAAAAGTATGCGTTGTTCATTTTCAATGTGTGTTGTGCATATTGCAATTGATGCACGAGGCACGTCGTCGTCGTCGTACATTTTGCCGCGTCGTCGTCGTCGTTGCCTGCTCGTCATCCTCCCTTTATAAAGCAATGTGTTCTAAGCTCAGAAATTAATTGAATTCCATCAATTGTGTGATTGATTGGAAATTAATACAATAATCCCCCCACAGGCATGCCTCACAGCCTCAGCACAACACAAGCAGCAGGTCGAAGGATCTGCAGGACTCAATGTTACGCAAATATGGCATTCAAATAGGTACGTGTTTCATGTAGTGTTTGCTTTTCAAATGGCATACCTACACGTATTGTGGGCTAAACGAAATGCCATCGCCATATAGAGAGTGGGATTGGTAACTTGCAATAATTCCCGCATGCTCGTTGTCGGAGGTAGAATGTCAACCGCAACAGGAATGAAATTTTCGCAATTTGCCATCTCATTTAGCATTTGCATAATGATGACACACTAAATATCCTTAATATCCTTGATTCGTTTGGTATTTTTTTTTTTTTTTTTGTAAGCTTCATAAGTTTGCCTTGTTGCCGTTGTCGGTCGGTGTTGAAATCAACGTTTAGCCGTCAACTGCTTTTAATGCAGCATTTTTGAATAATCAACATTTGGCACGCGTTGCCTAATTGTAACTGAATTCACATTTTATAGCCCAGAACATAAAACACCAAATTTTTGTTTATTTTTTTTTGTCAATTCATAGTTTTGGAAGTAATGTTGGAAAGTCATGAGAAAAAATTAATTTCTTTAAAAAGAAATATGTGAATGTTAATAACGCTTCAAGGAAAATAACTCTAATCAATTTGGAAACAAATAATACTGAAAATACCTCACAAAATTACATTTTTAAAAAATCATACACTAGCTGTAAGTTAAATTTTTCAGTTCTTTTTCTAGTTTCAATTTTTTTTTAAATTATTAGTAAATATCTGCGAGGGTATCAAAAACATTGGAAAGTTCAAATTGAATTTTGAACGCGAAGACTAGTAATTTTTGAATCATTAAAAATTTTGTTGGAAGTGAGTCAAAATTTTGGTTTTATGATTCTGTTTTTCAAAATTCTACCCTCCACAAAATGTTCTGCATTTCAAAACACTGGTTTTCAGACTTAAAAAATAAAAGTATTCTTTAAATTTATATTTCAATTGTTTCATTTGTTTTTGGAAATACATATGTATTTTTGCTTTTGGAAAGCTTCAGAAATGTTTTCAAAAATGTCCTCCTTTTACAATCTAAAACATGCCAAAAAACTTGTAAAAGGTTTTTCAATATGCAAACAATAATATCTCAAAACCTAATGCGTTGGAATTTTTTTGAACCCCCCACTGCTAACTGAAGAGCACAAGTGAGATCGTTGGACGAAACGCCAATTATTGTGGGCTAAAGGACGTTAAAAAACTATTTTATGCTATTGCACAAAAAATATCTAAATTAGTAGTAATATACTCTCAAAGAGACCATTTTTCACAAAAATACTGCTCCTTAAAAAATCTCTCATTAATTTTTTTTGCTCTACATTTCAAGTGTTGAACTAAAATAGGTTTTAAAATATTTAATCTGATGGTATGTCGCTAACAATCTTTTTGCACAGTAAACTTCTGGAGAGTATCAAAAATGCAACTTTACGTCTGAGACTACCACAATGTTTTGCTATAATTTTCGCAATGCAATTCTTTTATTTTAACTTATCTTTCAATGTGCTTAGGCGAAATAAAATTTTAAAAGGATCAAATGACGAGTATACTTTCAAAATAAAACTTAGCGTGTTTTAAATAATGTGGCTAGTCCAAATTTGGTAATTAAGTTGGATATAATTAAGCGAACAGATTGAAGAAAATATAAATAATATTCAAAGCAGTTAGAAAAGAGTCGTGTTAAGTGAAGTTATAAGTGAAATTATTCAACGGTAGATATTCATTATTTTATTCACACCTTGTAGTAATAGTTTTTATTTTGATTAATAGCATAGCTCAGTTGAAGAATAGATATAAACGTTTTAAGTTTATTTTAAAGTAAATCATAAAATAAATGCAATAAATAGTGATCTTTGGTAGAGGTGACCGTGAGGTGTAAAAGACTCAAAAACTGAGCACTCCAGAGCCATGAGCTGAATGCAGGAGGTTAAAGATTCTCTTTTTTAGTTTCTTGTGAATATTTTGAAAAGTAAAGCGAAAATGTTAAAACAACAAAACGAAAGAGAATTATGTATAAATATATTTCAAATAAAAAAAAATTGAATCAAATTTTCGAAAGAAGTAATATTAAGGCAGTTTCACTATCTTCAAGTTTAAAAAACTAAAAACTATGTTTTTTTCTTGTACAACTTTACTGATCAATTTAACTTGAGGTAAGTATAATATATGCACGTTTATTTATGGTGAATTCAGTGACTTGAAATGACAGAATGTTGGAAATTAAGGAATTTTAAATTTGTTTTTATTTAACTTATTTTATATGTATTGTGTTTATTGTCAAATAAAAAAAAACACAGTTCCTTTAAAGTTATAAAGCATTCAAAATAATTCACATTTATTGGCAAATACCTTGGGGAGTAATTCAGAGGCATGTCTAACAAAAAAAAGTCTAAAAAGGTGACCCTGGAATCCTGGATGGTGGGACTTCTTTAATATTGCTCCCATCGAAAATTGGGCCAAAAAATTTTGTTCCAAATTTTATTCTCTTTGTTGTGATAATTTTTTCGCAATCACGGTAATTTTACAAAAAAATTTACAAAAACAACCAAAAGGGTTCTTTAACCCCTCCTCTGGATTTAGTTCACGGCTCTTAGCTGGGAACATTCGGTATGTCATGCCTTGGCGTTATCTCTACCTTTTTGAAAAAATAGAATATCACTATTTTTTGCATTTATTTTTCCTTCTCTGATTAAACTTTAAGCTATTGAAGTATTACAATAAATGAACTTAAAAAAAATGAAAATGAACAAAAAATGTGAATGTTTTGAAAATTATGTTTTTTAATTAAACAAAAATTCTAAATTTAATGGATCGCAATATTTTTATGTTCAAATGAAAAAAATTTTGTAATTTTTTGATGTGCATATTTAAAAACTTAAAAGGAAATTATTTTTTTGTTTTTCGAAAAATGTTAAATCTTTTAAGTAAATTTTTCTCTTAAAGTTTGTATTATTTAACATTACATAAAAAACCTTTTTTACATAGATTTCTTGGGATGAAATGTTACTAAGCAGATTTAAACTTAGATCGTCTGGCTTAGTTTTGTTTTCCTTCATTATTTTAATGTACTCCTCTCCTACCAGCTGGTTCTTCACTCGATATTTAAATTGGGAAGGCATTTTGTAATATATTTTTTTTTTTTTGATAGTTTTGTAATGTTTCTGTCAAGACATTTTTATAATTTTTTGCCTTAAAATTGAAAATCGTTTCTCGAAAGATAATTCATCAAAGTAGCCTAATAATGGCGGGCTTAGTGGTTAGTACATCGAGGCCTTGTGTGCACTCTCAAGCTAGAGCAGCGTCTTAAAAATGTCAATGCAAAGAAAAAAAACTTAGCTCAAACTGTGGCCGGTCCTACTTAACTTAGTCCTAATTAAAAAAAAATTTTTATTTATTAAATATTCTAAAAAGCCTGGAAAGAGTATATTCCGAAAAAAATGTCCATTGTTTAATTCCGGATTTATTGTTTGAGAGAAATGTCTAGCATGCTTCATACCTAGTCCCTCCCTATCAACATTCAGCTTCAGCAAAGTGAAATTTTTAGAAATTATTTTATTTTCTAGTTTTCTGCCTTTTTTAAGGTGACCTGGATTTATTCAGTAATAGATTACGGCAAGCCAAATAAATCTTTGGTACGCAATAGTTCAAATTCATTTTCAAATTTCGGTTCAATTTGCTTTTAGATGCACAAGATGCTGAATAATTAAAAGATGTATACAAGACGTGCAAGATGTTCTAACACGCTAAAGATGCTATTAACGCTCAAGACGCTTAAAACGTCCTAGTCGCTCTAGATGCTCTATTACAAAACATACTTTTTCTGAAAAACAATCCCCGAACTATTTTCCGAAGCTAATACAAATTAGTATATGTATGTATTTTGTGATTTTTGGAAAACTTGGGATTTGTTCATCTATAATTGAAGCTAAACAAAAAACTAAAAAAGAATGTAAGATATGTCATAATATAGAACTAAATTATAAGGCCAACATTTTATGTTTTAAATATTTGGAATTGTTTTATATTTTTTAATAATTTCCAGGGTTCCCACCTTTACAAAAATATTTTCTTTCACTAGCATTAAAAATGAAAAAAAAACACAGAAATTATTATTAATTATTTATTTTATTTTCTATTTTTTATTTAAACATGAAACTTTAATTTATTGTCATACATAAGTAATAATAGTGTTAGTTTGGTTGTTATTATACAATAAAGGGAAAAAAACACATTGTGTTTGTGAAATGGGGCCTTAGTTTCTAACTTGCAACATAGTAAACTAACACAGCAAACTTATTTATCAAAATATATTAAATCTACACAAAAGTATAATTATAACTGATTAAATTAATAAATCAATTAAAAAGAAATAAAATCTCAATCACACAATTCACACAAAAAAAAATATAATTAAAGCTTGCACAGTAAAAAAAAAAAAACGTTTATATCTTTCAAATAATAATATAACAATTTTTAAATTTAAAATTATATATTTTTTTTTATTCATATTCATACATAAAATATTAAACTTAACATATATTATTAAATTATATATATGTTTTTATAAATATAAATTTAAAACTTAAATTTAATTTATTCGTATACCATATTATTTATTTTTAGGCTTAAAATTATTAATAATAATTAAAAACTACAAAAAAGCTTTTTGTTTATATTTTATTTATAGTTAAGTCTTTTTTTGCTTAATATTTATAAAGAACATTAAATACATAGACGGCATTTTTTTTTAAGTTTTTTTTTTTATTATTTGGGAGGATTATGTTCCTGTTTTTTTTTTATGTTTTATTTGATTTGGAATATTTTTTTCATAATTTTTGTTTTTAAATTATATATATTTTTGTTGTTGTATATAAATGGCTCGTTAGGTTACAATTTCTGGTGGCATTGTGGCGGCAAGACACTGGTCTCATTTGGCTTTGTTTTTACTGATTGCTTTTGTATTGCTTTTTAATAGTAAGTTGCTGATTCTCTGGAATCATATAATTCATTGTGACACTGATGGCTCATTCGGACTTTTAGGCTCTCGTATGGTAAGGCCTTACCATCGATTAGGTACGCTGTGACGTATATTAGATAACTTTCGCCAGGACTAAGATTAAAAATGGTGTGTGTTTCAAGTGGTGATTGGCTGAAAATTATAGTGAATTTAAATAAGTTAATGTTTTTTTGGTGAAGGATTATGATAAAATTTTAAGAATTAAATAATTAATTTTCATCGCATTTATTAATAATAAAAGGTGCCTTCGGGCAATGTACATTACATTTTTCCTAAAAAACAAATATAGGATTACTAAGTGGTTGCAAGGCGCCTAATGCGCCCGTCGATATTAATAACTATATCAGGTCATGAAAAGAAAATTAATTTCATTGTAAAAAAGCGTGGGGTGCTCGATATCGATTGTTGTAAATATAATGATTAGTAGTTATTTGTAAACATAGAGTTAGTATAGAAATATGATATAAAAAGCACCCCACTTTTTTACAATGAAATTAATTTTCTTTTCATGACTTTATTTTTATTTTAGAATTTTTGAAAATTATTGAAACATATTGATGAGTTAGTATACTTCTTATAACCGTTGAATAAAATATAAATTAAAATTTATTTTCTGATTTTTAGTTCGATTTGCTATTAAAGCGTGTTTTTTAGTTTTTTTAAACTATATTTTATTTTATTTGCACTTAAACAATAATTGCAAAAATATTGTTTCTTGTGTACCTACTTTTTTACTTTATAATTTAATTCGGTCTGTATACCTGTCTGTCAACCTACAGCTTTAACTACCGGGGGATTTTCTTCAATTTTGGACTTAAGCCCTTAAGGAGATGCTTAGCGGAAATTTCCACTTCGTTGTACCGACAAAATTCTTTTTGACAACTTTTTCAGACATAACTTTTTTTTGTCGGAATTTTTCTGACAATTTTTTTTTATGACCAAAACTTTTTCTGATCAATTTTTTTTCTGACCAATTTTTTCTCTGACCAATTTTTTCTCTGACCAATTACTTTTTTTTTGAATATATTTTTTTGAAGATTAAAAAAAAAATTTTAAAAAACGGTCTGAAAAAAAATTAGTCAGAATAAAAATTTGGTCAGAAAAAAAATGTTCAAAAAATATTTGCTCAAAAAAAGTTTAAATGTGAAAAGAAAAGTTTTGTCAAAAAAAAAAATTCGTCCTCAAAAAAAAAAAAATATGGTTGAAAAAAAATTGGTCAAAAAAAATTTAAATGTGAAAAAAAAGTTTTGTCAAAAAAAAAAATTCGTCCTCAAAAAAAAAAAAAAATATGGTTGAAAAAAAAGTTCGGTCAGAAAAAAAAATTGGCAAAAAATATTTGGTCAAAAGTTATGAAAAACAATTTTTTGTCGTACAACGAAGTTGAAATTGAACCGTCTACCGAGTCATTCAGTCCATCAGCCAGTCATCCTATCAGTGAAGTGCGTAACTATATATCAGAAGATTAATCAAAATCTTGAATTAAAATTTTTTCTCGAAACTAAAACATTCTCTTAATGTCTATAGTCCCAAGTAAGAATATAAAATTTTCAAAAGCAAAATATGTGATTTCTGCTTTTCTTATGAAATTAGGCTTTAAAAAATTACCAATTTTTTTATTTTACTTAACCCACAGAAAAAAAATAATCAAAACCATTAGAGCGATTTCCGAAAAACATAACTTTTGTACCAGACTGACAAAAAAAAAAAAACTTGTGTGTTTTTTCAGAGGTATAGAGCTTTCAAAATTAATTAGACAAAAATGAGTTTTTTAATTGACATGAAATTGGCGTTATTCGAAAGAAAATATTTTGCCATTGAAATTTAAATATTTATGATTTCTGGCGACTTCACATATGCCCACAGGAAATAGTCTAGCAGCTTTTAATCGCACGATATTGGAGGCCAATTTACGGTCCGAAACTTGAAACTATGTGGTTTCCAAAACTTTTCCTTCAATAAATTAATTAAGAAACGCGCTGTGTGACATGTTTTGCACCATCTTGTTGAAACCACAGCTCCTGTACATCATGGCTGTTAAATTGAGAAACGAAAAAGTCAGTAATCATGGCGCTATAGCGATCACCATTAACCGCAACGTTCTGGCTAGCATCATGATTCCAGATTCCACCAGCTCATAAAGCACACCAAACAGTCAGTTTTTCAGGATGAAACGTTACCTTAACATTCATTTGAGGATTATCTTCACTACAAATATGGCAGTTTGGCTTCTTGTCTAAACAAAATTTTCTTATGAAAATCGGGATCAACGGCAAATCTTGTTTTAGGTCCATTCACCGAATCTACGCCTCATTGTTTAAGCGTCAGTCTATTCACGTTGAAATGGCAAACCCAACTTAACATAAATCACTTTAAAACTGTTAAAATTGCCAAGTTTTGCCAACTTGAAGAACTATAACCTATAATTTTGTAGTTATCCAAGATTAACTGAGAACGGTGATATGAGTTTAGGCTACCCTATTGCAACTTAATTTAATAAGTCCTTAATAATTGGAATAAAGCTTTTTTCAAACATGATTTTTAACCTTTAAATTAGATTTCATTTATAATAGTTCACCTACTCTCAAAGTTGCCTTGAAATTGTTCAAGCCTCACAATTTGATTGTTACAACTACATATGCTAAAACACTTGTAAGAGCCTTGGTTGAAGTTCTAAGCATCGACCGGAATAAAACAATATTTTTAAACTCGTGCAGTATACACTTTTTAAGAGTCTTGATTTTTTTTTTCGTTGCCACAAAACTCTGCAGCACACACATGAAATACATTTTCACGCACTCTACTTGAACTAACAAAATAACAGTAGCAAATACTGGAAAATCCTCGAGGTCTGTGAAAATTTCCACAAAAGTTCAATTCACTAACGCGTGCAGGTACGGTATAGGCATAGGGTATAGCTTGTGTGTGCGTTGATATCCTTTGTCAATTATGCTGCTAAAGCGCACTTCAGTGCTTTAGCCATTTTACGTCCTCTATACGTTGCTGTGAACCTTTATTCAAGGACTAAAAGCTAATTAGGTTAAACGAACCTAAAGTTCCATGGTTTAAATGGCTAAGTCAAGCGAAAATAAATTTCGCTACAAAACCAAACAAACAACATGTGATGCAGTGTTTTTTTTTTGTTCCATCCAAACTGCATTTGGTTTATACTTACATCTTACTCCTTTCTGAGCACTTAATCGAATAGAACTGCGGATGCTGCATGATACGCTTGCCAAAATCCATGCAGTAATTAGTTGAATCGACAGAGCTGCGATTTCGATTCGGCAGATTGAACACAATGATGCAGTATCTGTTGAAAAATAAAGAAAAAAATGAGTCAAAAAAAAAAAACCAATCCCAGATAAAGTGAAAATAGTATAAAGTTAAAACGATTATCATGCGGGTAACTACTCGGCTTAAATTGACCTAGATTTGACTTACCCGATTGGCCTGATTTCAGGCGATGCATACCACGCTATTGTAGTCGATTTGCAATTCTTGCGGGACCGCACTTCGTACACGGTTACATTTTCGGGCAGTTCAGGGAGGTTATTGAATGTACGGCCTGTCGTTACGGCCAACTGTTTGGACGATATTGAAAATCCACAAAAACATTTTACATTCTCGATCATTTATACATATATGTAAATCGAATCGATATCCTTTGCATTCGAACTCAAACTCACACTTACCCCAACTTTATTTGCTCGCAGGACCTCGTCCTCGTTGCTTGGGTTAACACGAATAATATACCTGTCACCAGGCAGGGCATTATTCATGTTAATGTAGGTGGGCTTGTAAATTCCATCTGCCTGGCCTACAACGGTTCGTTGTTTTAGAATTTTTGCATCGACTTCACTGCCACCACATGGCAAAATAAGGTAGCGCAATTGCGATGCTGCACGTTGTTCGTCCGATGGAACCTGCATCACACATGGTAATTGAATTCAAAGTTTATAAATGCAATTGAAAATTCATTGATTTTGAAACAGGGATATGTTGGATTTGTTGCCGTGGCTGACCTACCTTAAAGCTAAAAACCGAAACACTAGTCATGCCTGAGATTTTCTCCACACTCAAGTCATTCTCTCGCAGTGATGATGGGTGGGTGCGATTGAATTTAACAGTTGTTGCAGCGATATGGAAAGTGAGATTCTGACGTTTGGTGTGAACGCCAAAAATATCAACGAAATAAGTGGTGTTGGGTGTGAGTCCCTTGAGGACTTGTTGAGTGCGTGAACCTGTGCAAATGACATTGGTGATGCGGGGATCTGAAAGAATATGTACAAAATTGCATTAAGAGAAAAGATTTTCGTTGTTAATTTATGTAAGTGCGTGAGTCAAATCTACAGCAGGCATCTTTCTGGCAGTGAGTTTCTGACTTCTTAGGTCGTTTTATTTCGTTAGAAAAGGAAGTCGGTTTTCGATCAATTAATAAATAAGCTGATGTATTTCCTCTTCAAATATGCTCACAACCAAAGGTCTTGGTTCAAACAAAAAATAATGCTTTTCGATAAAAATCAGATTTATTGAAAAAATTTTTGATGTAAACAAATATTAAATTTTCCTGTTAATTTTGTATTTAGTTAAAAAAAATTATTTTGAAAAATATTGAACTTAAATTTTTGAACATTTCATATCTTTTAGTTTTTGAGTTAAAAAATAGGAGACGTGAATTAGTTCAAAACATGAAATATCTGTTACTGGGGACCACATGCGCACACTTGTTCAACCGTTATTGATCTTAACTGATCAGTTGCGACTAAATCTAACTTCTATTCTTAATTTAACAATACGTGTGTAGAAGTCAAAAGAAATAGAGACAACTTCTCGTCTAACAATACTTTTTTTTTATATTTAACGCGCACTCAAGGGGATTTTTTGTACCCTTTCTATGTCAGAAACACAGTCTTAGTCTTGAATTGCAGTTCATCACAATGAGAGGGAAAGACAGAACGTGGAAGGGTATTCCACATTTGCGTAGTACGGCTAAAGAACGAATCCCTGTACTTGACAGTACGACCGAAGTTGGGTTCAAGAGTAAACTGATGAGCATTCCTGGAAGAGCGAGTATTACAGTTGAATCTAGAGCACTTACCGTAAAAGTAGCGATAAAAGAGTGAGAGACAGGAAACGTTACGCCGCCGGTGTTCGAGTGACGTAAAAGTATCGATGATGCTCCTGTCTCCGATCATCATAAAAACTCGTCTTTGTATTCTGTCCAGGAGGTTTAAGTAAGTTGCTGGAGCACCAGCCAAGAGATGTGAGTTATACTCAAGCTTTCGACGTATATAACTTTTATAGATAATAGCCAGATCAGAAGGGAAAAAGTAATTCCTGCATATCCAAAAGAAACCTATACACCTTGCGGCATTTTCGGCAACGATGATACACATACTTAAAATCGCAAGCTGATTAGTTTCTTCGATGCAAGTGCCACTCATACGCATTCTACGCGATTTCTTAATCCCCATTGTACAATGCTGTCTAAGCCAGAATTTAATGAACTTATCATATTTAGCCGTTTCAGTTCCAAGTCCGAAGAGCAGGGATGTGAATCTGGAAACGAATATGAAAAGCTAAGGGTGCTATCGTTAGCGAAACAATTTAATGGAGTAAATAGTTGCAGACAGGAGATCATTAATGAAAATGAGAAAGAAGGTCGGAGACAAAACGGAACCTTGTGGCACACCAGGATTTATGTTACTGGCTTCAGACTTGAGTCCGTCTAATACTACTTGTATAGAACGATTCGAAAGAAAGTTACTGTTCTAACGAAGAAGGGTTTAATCGATACCATAAGCACGCATTTTCGATAAAAGAGCAGGATGCCAAGCTCTATCAAATGTTTTAGAAATATCAAGTGCAATAATCTTACTTTTTCCAAAAAGATGTAAAAATTTTGTTCACTGTTCGGTGAGAGTCACCAGTGCATTGGACCTATTGTTGCGAAAGCCGTATTCCCGGTCATTAAGAAGCTTCCGATCTTCGAGATATTTCTGGAGCTGATAATTTATCAGTGATTCCATGACTTTGGAAAGAAGGGAAGTAAGTGAAACTGATCGGTAGTTAGAGGGTGAAGAAGATTCGCCTTTTTTAGGAACAGGCTGGACAAATTGCGCAGATGTTGCGCTAATTTTTGGGTGTTTTCAAATTTAGATAATTTTGTATTAATTTCTCTGGTAAACTTAGGAAGCTACTTTAATTAAAATTAAATTAACTTGAATAATGGATTATTTCAATTTTTATATCTTTGGAAAGATATTTATATAAATTTCCAAAATTGGGAAATTTTAAAAAGTATTCATTCCGTATTTTTAGGACCAAGCGATTTTAAATAATTTTACATAATCAATGGCGTCATCATTCAAAATTGAATAAAAAAAATTGTTTTTAGTGTTGTTAAAAATGGTGATTAGAAAAAAATTTAAAATAAAAAATAAACTTCTAAAAAACTAAAAAATATTTCAACGTAGACAAAATTTTAAGGGCGGTCAATGATGTATGACCAATTTCTTGGGAGCAATATTTTTTAACCCTAATCTTTTGAAAATCGATTTTCAAGAAAAGTGTTAATTCAAATGTTCATCTTTTAGCAAAAAGCGTAGGTATAGCTTATACATTTTTACGATTTTTCGAAAATCATTCTGATAACCTGAAATCAAGTTTTAAAGACGAACATTAATTAATGGCAAAATTTTCGGAGAACCTATTTATTATTGACAGCTTAGAAGCATCGATTTAGCGCTAAAATAATGCCATCAACAATTTCTTCAGCTCACCTTCGTTTGTTAACTTCAGCGACAATTAAATATTTCTGTAAGAAAACAACTAAAAAAAGAAGACAAATTGATTGAAACCAATTGTTTACCAGAGCAATGTTGATATCAAAATAAATGTAGTATGTACACAAACGGAATCAATATGCTTTACTTTATCCATCATCGTTGTTCAAATAATGTTTTTTGCTGAACATCTTAAACCCCAAACTCTTTCACAAAACAATTAATTCATAGCACATTGTTATTCATTTATTCATATTATTCCGAAATGGTGAAAACTAGAACCCACCGTTTAATCAAAACTTGAGGCTCCCCACATTTTTAATCCCCCTTTTTAATATTCCAGAGGATTGTAGTCAAAGCTTGTGCTTACATTTTAATCAGCGCAAAAATTAATCTCTTTCAAATTACAACACCTCAAAGAGAAAATTAAAATTAATTTTTTTTTTCTTTTTGGTTTTGGTTTTTCTACAATTTCCAGCTACCTGAAATGAAAAACTTTTCCACCCTTGTCATACGCACAATTCAATTAGCCCATTAATTATCAATCAAGTAACTTTTATTCTTTGTTCTATATACTTAGGTAGGTACACATAAAATACTTACCAATTTTCTTTACCCTTTCGGCTGGCTTTTGCCAAACGTAGTCCATCGCTGATCCGGGGAAACAATTACCCTTCCTCATGGAACCCACCACAAACTCATTTACTGCCACACAGAAATTCTTCTGTGCTCGCTTTGCATTAATCACCAAGCAATAGTGCACCGCATGGATGTCGAACTTGCTGAAGTGAAGATAAAAGCAGAAATATAGTGAAATGAATATCTGTCCATATATAGAGAACTCGACAATGACGAGGACGTGGCAAATCCATCAACATCCGGTCAAAAACAGACAGACAGAAAGACAGACAGACGACATGAAACATAATACAGAACAGCCACATTATGCAAAGGAACACTTTATAAAACCGCTCACCTCTTGCTCCACTTAATTATCATCTGGCTTTTCCGCATTCGATTCTGACTGCGAATGTTAATCTGATTCGTCCGGTTCAATAGCGCCCAATTGGATTGCGGATGTTGAGCGTGAGCTTCCATTTTCATTGAGCCACGCTGCCTAGCCCGCACGAATAAATCGTATTGGCCACTCAAAGCACACGGCAAAAGGATTTCCTTCAAATCCGATTTGAAGTTTCTTGATAAATTGGCTGAAATGGAAGAAGAATAAAAATATGGAATAGGGATGGTGTGCTAGATTTTTGTTGTATACTATGGCAACAATTTTAAGATGGACTAATAAAGTTAAATAGAAAATGTATACACTCCTCGTCAGTTGATTGAGTTCAGACAAAATTCAAATTTTATAGTGAATTAGAAAAAAAATTATTTTGACATTTATACGTTTCTTTAAAGATTAAGAAATTAATTTTTATTCGATGTTTATAATATTTAATGATTTTTGAAAAACTTATCTTCTTCTTTAAAATTAGTGAAGAGTGAAATATCCAAAAAAATATATTTTGTTTTTATCCCTGGTGTAAGATTACCTTAAAATTTTTTGAAAAACGCTTCTGAAAGTATTAAGATAAGTGGTTGTTGAACAAGTTTTTTTTTTCTATTTTTAATTTCGTAAGCTATCTATAGGAACCAGACGCCCTGTATTTGCCTTTAATGTTATTTTTACTGGTTTGGAAAATTTAAAATTTTTTCAAAAACGGTGTGAATGAGAATGATTTTTTTGAGAATCCGAAACTTGCTTTGTTACAATAATGCAAGAAAAATAATTTGTACCTAACAGTATCATGAATATCTACTTGTTGAAAAGTTTTAATTTACTAAAAGATTGAACAATAGAAAGTCATGGAATGGTGTTTTTTTTTCTACAACATCACAAAACAAATTAATAAAATAAAATGACCTCAATCAATTGACGTAGACTATAATACATTTTATAATATTATCTATAGATACTCACTTGTTTGATTAAAATAAATTTTCCGGACCACATTTTGTGAAAAGGTTATAAAAAGTGGCGAAGATGAATTGAGATAGAGAATGAACCTGTATATTAGAAGGAGAAAAAAAAAGAAAAGAAAACAGAATTTGATTAGGTTGTTAATTAGCTTGGGGTTTTGTATTTAAAATATCAAATTGAATGGAATGAACAGAAAGATACAGATAAATAAAATTTATTATAATTAACTTAGATTTATTAGGGTTTTTTGTGTTTTGTAGCCTTAAGAAGGATTAAAAAGACTTTAAATCATCCTTGACCAGGATAAAAAAAATACAAAAAAAAAATTGTAAATGCAAAAATCAAAATTTATTTTTTGAAAATTGTATTGAAATTTATTTTTTATAGAATTTTTAAAGTGAATAGGAATACATACATACATACATTCACAAATTTATTCAATTATAATTTGTGATATTTGTGTAGAATTGTAAGGTTTTGATACATTTATATGCAAATAAATCGATAACTTTCCAGGGATGCCGAATAACTTATTCAACTGATATATTGTTCATTATACAATTAACAATTTTCCTTTTTTTTCATTCAAAAAATCTACATAAAATTACTAGTTTTCGCAATCATAAAAGTATAGTATTACACTCCAGACAGTTAAAAAGTAGGAAATACTGTACTGGAGTCAATTAAAGAGTCCTTATAGAAGTTGTTGAAAATTAGTTCAACTATTAGTACTCTCAGTTTTTCATTACTCTTCTTCGGATGTTGAACTAGAACGCCAGCTTATAAAATTTTGATCTCGACAGCATTGTCTTTATTTAATGCTTCCAAAAAGCAATGCTTTCTCTAATTCTGTTTATATCAGAGTTTAGTAGGGTAATGATAACAGATTAATGATTGTATCTATGTTTACTCCAATAAAGATATCAAATTCATGATTATATCAGCGTTTACTCCAATATCGATGTTTATTTAATGATTATATCAAAGTTTACTCAAATAACGATGTCTGAGGAATGTCCTACTATATAAGCTTTTAATCCACTAAAAATGTCTGAAGAATGTTAATATCAGTGTTTGCTCCAGTAAACATTTCTTTGGTATGTTTTACATTTGCGTTTAATCCCATAAAGATATCTGATTATAACGCCTTTACAACAACAAATATTTCTAAGTTTTATGTTATATCAGCATTTACTCCAATAACGATATCCTACTAGAAATGATTTCAGTGTTCACTTCCCAAGAGATTTCTGGTTAATGATTATTTCAGAGTTTACTTCAGTAAAGATATCTGAGAAATGTGTTTTATCAGCGTTTACTCCAATAAAGATATCTGAAGAAATATTATATGACCCTTAATTCCATTAAATCTGCTTGACGAGTTTGTTTCATCAGGGTTTAGTCCAATAAAAATCATTATAAAATGATTAGTTCACCTTTTCCTAAAATAATGATGTTTGAGGAATATGTAATAACAGCGTTTACTCCAATTAAGATGTCCGAAGAAGAAAAATATATCAGCTTAAACACCAATAATGATTTCTCAAATATGCATAATATCGTTTACGATATCTGAAGAACTCCACGCTGAGATAAACTGCTGAAGAAAATATCTAAGAAACAACTTATATCAGCTTTTACTCCAATAACGATATTACTCCCACTGAGAAGCTAAAATTCCTTGTAACTACTGAACGTATAACTACATATCCTCAAACAATTTGGCAATTTATCCATGTGTTTCCTTATTTATATGGAATAAAAGAATTTCATATCAATATTGATTTCACCAAGAAGATTCAATCTTAAAGCTATAAATTAAGGTACTTTACGTATGCAAATTTGTTTCGAAATAACTTCGTAAAATTCAAATTTAATTTTTTTTTTGTTTCAATTGATTCTCAAAAAATTACTATCATAAACAATAACACAGCTGCTATTTCTTTATAAAACACATAAATAAATTGAAATATGCAGATGTATGTAGATATATATTTCCCATGCAAAAGTATCACTTATCGGTAGAGATAAAGCCAATTTAAATCCCAATTCTTACAAACTGCTGCCTGTCAATTTATTTTAAAATATTCACCATAAAACACACGCGCCTTCCTCGCACAAAAAAAAAACACACACACAAACAAACAATAACAAAGGTCCTTTATATTTGCGTATATTTGTACATAATATTGAGAAGAAAAACGAAAACAAAAATACAAAAAAAAAAAAAAAATGGCAAAAAGGATATCATTTCAATGTGAATTTCAACAATAAATTTATGTGATACTCTGTCAACAAACTGTCACACAGGGATATATCGAGATTTGTCCTTGATGGTGTAAAAATCAAAGAGGATGTTTTGCTATACGTATACGACATACGAGAGGATAATATTATGATATGATACACCATCACACAATTTAAAAGAGACTTTATTTAGCATTCAGCCACAAAGCTAATGTTTGAGAGGATATGTCTAAGGATATGCCCTCTGATTAGTATGTGAATATATTTTATTTGTTTAGATGATATCCTTATGCAGGGATGGATCCTTCTTTCTGTGCAAAAGGCAATCATTTGTATTTTAAACTTTTTGATGCCAAGAGCCAAAGGGACATTTTGGTATTTGTATCATATTTTTTGGTTGGCTTTCTGCTGACATAAACAGTGACAAAAGAAAATCAAGGGAAAAAGGACAAAGTGAAGTGGATGTGTATACATAATTTCTCTTGATGTTTTTAGTTTATTTGAAATCAAAGGAAAATAATAATAATATAAAATCAAAATGAAAGCTATGGAGAATTTTTTACAATACAACAAAAATAAAACTTTTTTTTTCATCCTCCATTAATATTCAGAAGCCAAACAAACTCTTGATTTCTTTGAGTTGACAGTAAAATGTAAATTTAAAAAAAAAATCCATACCGATAATTTGTAAATGTATTTTCAGTTAGATTTGTTATTTTAATATTTTTCCATAATAAAGTCAATCAAATGTTCATGTATGTAGATATAGAAAATATTTCAGGGAGATAAAAATATTTGTATATATTCATAGACACGAGAAAAAAAAAATACGCATATCTATGTAAATATACACAGGTGTATTTATTTACATGAGTTTGAGTATGATAATTCAAAATAATATTATTTTAAATTAGGAATCCATAATATAAATTATCAAACAAATCAATAATAAATTAATATTCCAATTCAACAAGGTCATATTAAATTTGAAATAAATAACTACAGAGCAATATTAATTTACATAATTTATATTTTAAAATTTTAACTCAACCCATTTTTTCATTCGTAAAAAAATAAAATTCGGAATTTTGGTTTAACTTTACATACCACTTTAAAAATGGGTGGATCCCTTTTGTTTTGTTTTTTATAATTTTTTTGTTTTGGAAAAAAATAAATTTTAGATGTAATGGTTCAAAAACGGTTAGATTGATTTTTCTGAAATTCGGCAAATAGCAGTTTTTTAATACTATCCTACATATTTTTGAAAAAAAAAACTTAATATTAGATACAAAAAATAACGGTACCAACAACACACATAAATGTTTGAAAAAAATACCGCTAAAACAAGTCTTACATTATTATTAAATGTCTCTAAGAATTTTGAATTGTTGTTGTTTAAAAGCTTCAAAACAACTTTAATTTAGAACCAAACAATTTTAAATTAAGACATTATTGATAGTACCTTCCATTGAAAAGTTGGTTTAATTTTTCAATTTCCGTTGAAGTGATTTTTATTATTTTTATAAATACGGATGATTTAATGAATTTTTGATTTTTTTAATTCTCCACTTAGTTTCCACTATTTATCTTTAAAAAGAAATATTAAGTACAATTTTTTTTTTTTTTTTCAATTTTCCAAGCTTTTATTAATTTTAGATTGTCTAGAGAAATAAATATTTATGTAAAATAACTAAAGTATGAAAATGTAATTTTTTTTTGGTTGAAAAGAATGTTTAAAAAAATTGATTTTTGTTTATGATTGAGTGAGTGTCTCTTATGACAGAAGTACCTGACAAAACAATATATAAACATGTTGTACCTACTAATTTTTTTGACATGGTCTAAATATCCTAATTGTATTGCTTGTTTGGTATTGCTCCATAGGGTAAATATTGCTGTAAGCAAATTTAATTTTTACTTAAGATTAACGTAACGGCATATAATATATTGTATAGTTTCGATAAACTTGATTTTGAGTCAAAACCATGCCTTTATAGCTTTGCTTCTATCTATCTGTGCATTCACTGTCATTTGGATCAGAGTCTTTCTTTTAAGCACGTTCCTAAAAAATACCACCGAGTAGGCGAGTAATCAAAACTTGAAATGTGATAGGATAATTAACTAATTTTCGAAACCTCGAGACCAACTGGTTAACCTTTACTTATTGCGTATTCAGCGTTAAATTTAAAATTTAAAAAAAAATCAGTGGGATAGAAAAAAAACTAAAAATTAACACTTCTATTTTTTTTTCAAAAATTTGAAAGTAATTTTTTCGAAAAAAATAGTTCGAAGTAAATTAATTTAAGTAGATAATAGTAAAAATCTTATTGGATTCAAAAAAATTATTTCGTTCCTATTAAGTACTCCTATTTTTGTTTAATGAAATTCCTTAACCACCAAAGTTAGGACAGATTTACTTTTCTGCGTAAAAATGCTTGTACATATTTTGTCAATAGCAAAAAACAGTTTCATTAGAAGTGTAGGTAATTACCGTGGTGGCCACAGAAATAGCACACTTTGTACCTACCTCTTATTAAATTTAAACAAAAGGAACCGTTGAAGTTTCAATTTTAACTCTACCACTGAGTTAAAACAGAGTTAGTTAAACCTGCAAATTAAATGTTGCATAACTAATTCAACAAGCTATTTTTTAGATAAAAAAGATAAAAAATTACAAATAGGTGTGTTATTTCTATGACCACTACTGTACATATATCCCTGTGTTTCATGTCACAGTACTGCATGGCATTTTGGGATTTTTTTCTTCAAGGTAGGTTAAACTTTCAAGAGCAATATTTGCTTTTAAGACCTCCTTAAAATATTATTTTATTCATTGCCCTACAGCTTTTTGAATGAATTTAATCCATTCCTATGCTTGAAAAACATTCTATTTTTACATATGAATTAATTTATCTCTTATTCCTCACATAGAACATCATAAAAAAATAAAACTTTGCCCGCACCACATTCAAGTTATTTTTTTTTTATGTGATTAAATTTGTCAAAACAAAAGTCATGCTGACAAAATCTTATCAAACTTGAAACATAATCTGCAATTCCCAAACAGCAAAAAGATATCCCTTCATGATGCTTAAAATAACTTTTATTTTCAATTAAATTTTTCAAAAACTTTTTTTTTTTTTAAATCACAAAGTACTTAGGTTTCGACCCAACCAATACCTACCAACAACAAAAATGACAAAGCCAAAAAAAAACAGGATTTGCACTTAAAAACTTTCCTAATGTTCCTCGAATGACTTAAATGGTTTTTTTTTTGTTAATGTCCTTTTTTCGGTATAACTGTCCCTTATAGCCTTCCTACATTATTATTTTTCGCTTTATATATCTGGCACACCAAACTGTCTAGCCACATAAAATAGCAAAAATAAAAGAATACCAAAAAAAATAAAAGAGAGAATAGAACAAAAGTCAAGAGGATTAATGTCAAAGCTAAATTCGCGGGGGCAAAAGATAAACAATAATTCTTTCAATTGGACACTTTTAAATGTCAAGAAGCTATAAAGCTATACACTTTTAGCCATCACCATCACCATTTTGTGCTCTTACTATCACATCGCAATGTTAGTCGTGTTGGTCGTCGAAAGGCATATAAAAATGGGTGTTCGATGACGAAGTGTTACATTACTTACGCTTTACCTACGCACTCAATCGAAAGGACAATGGACATTCCCAAAGCATTACCAGAAAACGTTATAAAAAAAACTGGGGACAGTTAAACTATGTTTTATATATTTTTATTTCCTCGCATCCTTTAACGTGTTTTTTCTTTCAAAAGGATTTAACTTTTTTTTTTTGTAATAAAATAGTATACAGGGTGTGTTTGTTTGTACTTTAAAAAGAAACAAGTGTGGATTCCTCGGAAGGGGAAAGGGGACAAGTGAACTCTATATTTAAATTTTAAACATACAAGATTGTAGCTTCAACGAGATATAAAGATTCATTCTCCAAATAACTGAGACTACACTGAGAGAAAAAAAAGTGTAAGAAATTGACAAATGTCTTGTTGATTGATGAAATAAAAAATAAATATGTAGTATAATTTTCGGTTTTCAGATACTAAATTTGTTACAATTACAGATCAATATTATTTGATGGTTGGTAGGTCTGTATGTGCTGAAATTCGGATTACAAAATTCTGGGAGTGCCAAAATTCGGTTTCTGAAATTCTGTAATTCAAAATTCTGAATTTCAAAATTCTGTAAATAATAAAAGAAAAATGATTTTGATAATGACAGCACCCAGAATTTTGAAATACAGACTTAGAAAACCTGACTTTATTTGGGTTTTAAAATATCAACCTGGGCCCCATTGCACCAACAACTTATCACTTATCACTTAGCAACTTATCAATTTAAAGAAATTCTGATAAGTGTAAGTGATAAGTGTTGCAGAAAACCATAAATAAAACCACTCAATTAAAATTATCAACTTATCATACCTTTGCTAAGTGAAAATGATAAGTGTTTCACCAACTAAAAACCCAACTTATCAAAATCACTTCTTCGCTAAGCACTTATCACACAATTGATAAGTTTTTTTTTCTCTGCTTGTTCGTTCGCTTCGATCGTCTCTCAGTGAGGAATTTACCGTTTTGCACATTTTGTGAACAAAAAAAGTTGAAAAAATTGAATAAATTAAAAACTAATATCCATTACTTTTTTAAAAATAGTCCAATCTTAAAGGTTGAGGTCTTAAAATGATCGGAACACTTGCGGCTACTTGGTGTAAAAAAATTAAGGGGGTGGGGCCACGCCTTCAATAAGAAACATATACATAAAGTCATTTTTCAATTGATTTTTATTCTTTTAATTGCAAAACATGATGAAAAATTTTACAATATCAAAAAACAATATTCTACAAATTTATTCCCCTAACCCTCTTCTACAAAAAAGTCAATAGTAGTGTATCGATAAATTCAACAGGAGAGACGCCAGAAACACTTTAATTGAAATAATACAAAAAAAATGGATTTTAATGAAAAAAAATTTGTAGAGATAGGTTAATAAATTAATTTCTTAATTCCAAAATTCTCACCGGATTTTCAATAATAAGGTCGCAAAATACTGTCATTAAGACAATCATGTATCTCATAAAAAAAATTTCAAAATTATAAATGCCAACACTGAAAAAACTTAAAAATAAATTGCAGTAGTGTTTTTTATCCATTCAATTAATGAACTAATTAATTTAATTTGGTATAAAAAATTCAAAATATACAAAAATAAATATTTTTATATTATTATTTAATATAATATTTTAAAGATGTAAGTTCAACAGGGGACTTGATAAAATTAATTTTCCAATTTAATATTTTTGTGACTTAAATTTTTTTATACAAAGATCGGTTCAGATTATCATTAATAACTTTTGACAACTTTTGATTTAGATAAAATGTGTTTCATTTGCTTAAAGACAAAAAAACCGCTTATTTTCATATTTAAAACATATGTAGGTGTACATGACCTAAAAACATAATAAAAAAAATTGAAAAAAAAAATCATCGAATTATTTTTTTATTTTTAAGTAGTCGTACAGGCAAGAAAATTTTAAAAATTATTAATTTTACTCCCCAAAATTATCTACACAGTTGGACCATTCATTATGAGAAACCCTCTATATTTCTCAATGTACTTGATGACGGTTATAACGGGCTAGAGATCATACTTCGAATTACTTTTACCTCTGTTTCTTTTAAAAAGATAAGGGAGTACATTACATATACATAGGTACAATGGTACATATGCATATTATGTATGCATAAATTAGCTTTGCTTACATTACTTTTTAGCTTATTGATATACTGAACCTTATATAAGCAGTTTTTAATATTATTCACATGATCTTATACAATACGGTGGACGGTGGTCCTTATTAAAGTATTTTTCATTATTGTTGAGAATTTAAAAAAATTTGAACTACAAAAAAAAATTTACCTAAACCTTGCAAAAACTGTATCGAATTTATTTTTAAATTTAAGCTTACAATAATAATCTACCCTCTTGTCTAATTTTTTTTCTATTCCACTTAGCAATTTAACAGTTCATATCTACTTATGTACCTATTATTATTTATATGCATTATATGTAAATATGTATATTCTATGTACATATATGTGTTATATAAATAAATAAATAGGAACTTTATTTATCCATTACAAAAGCGAACCTAATCAAAAGAGCAGAAATTAAAACAAAATCAATTCTTTGTAAACAATACGGTTCCCGAGAGGGTTTATTATTTTTAATTTTATTTTTAACCACCAAAAGCGAACTGTGTCCTTTCATTCAAATGCAGCGGCTTTTTATAGGGCACTGAATGAGGATTGGAAAGTTTCCAGTATTTTTCCACTCTCCACTCTTCATATCTGGAAAGTTTGACAGTTTCCGCCATCTTCTTTTCATCATAGATCATCATGAAATTAATTTTCGTAGAATCACGTCAAAAAGTTTTGAAACTTATTCCATCGAAATCGCCATGGAATTCCACTCATTTTGGTGTGCCATACCCCTAGGTTCGTCCACACATTGACTTTTCCTATGTTCCACCTGATTATCGGAGTCTCGGAATTCTGGACCAAATACCCGGCCTACTGAATGATTCCATTTCCTAAACGAGGACTGAATCTCATTTTGATCAGTGAGTTGTGGATTGTGGAACCTAACTGCGTCCAGGTGGTATGCCTGACAGTCATTCCATTTCAGCAAAAGAACCCACATGGTCTCCGCTCTGGCTTGCAGGTAAGTAAATTACCTTTAATTTCGTTATTAATTAACCTGTAAGGTGATTAATTTAAGGTAATTAAAGGTATTAGAAAGCGATGAGCAAGGTGGTTATGTGGACAGTGTTGTGGACGGACAGTGAGGTGGTGGATGGTCATGTGGTGATGGAGATGGTGAAAATTGGTGTGGATGGCCAGCAAGGTCATGATGGTCATGTGGTGATAAAGATGGTGTTCGTCACATTGCCCCCTCCTTAAGACTCTTGGCTCCTGCTGAGTCCTATTCTATTCTTGTATGGAGCTAGACGATCAACATGTACCACTTTCGTAGTACGTTTACCTTTGCATTGGATCCTGTACACCAAGTCTGATAATCGTGCTTTTATAAAAACTGGGCCTTCCCAGTCACTCTGTATGTAGCTTCGGGGATATGCCTTTTCTACGTTTAGGGTTATGAAACCACGCCTCGTCACCTGTAATGAAGTAAATTGAATTTTTTTTTAAATCATATCGTGTTTTCATAGCATTAGCTGCTAAGTGGAGGTTTTCTCGAGCTATCTCGTGAGTTTTCTGCAAGCGTGTTCTTAGTTCGAGTGCATATGAGGGTGCGGTCCAATTAGTGTGATTTGGAGTTCCAAAGGCTAGATCAGCAGGAAGTTTTACTTCGCGTCCAAGATTTAAGTAGGAAGGTGAAAATCCTGTGGCCTCATGTTCTGCAGATCTGTAGGCTAAGAGTGCAGGTTGCAAATGTCGATCCCAGTCTATTTGATGACGATCTACGAATTTAGAGAGATAATCTAACAACGTTCTGTTAAATCTCTCGACCATGCCATCTGATTGAGGGTGCAAAGGTGTCGTTCTGGTTTTCTCAATACCAAGTATTTTGAGTACGGCTTGGAAGACCTCTGCTTCAAAATTTCGACCCTGGTCAGAATGTATGGCCTGCGGTACCCCAAAGCGACAAAATACTTGGTCTACCAAAGGCCCGAGTACCACTTCCGCTGTTTGGTTTGGGATTGCAAAACACTCTGGCCATTTTGTAAAGTAGTCCATGACGACGACTATGTATCGATTTCCATCGGCAGTGCGGGGAAGTGGGCCAAGGATGTCGATGGCTATTCTTTCAAATGGACATCCTGGTCGACTAGGTTGTAAGGCGCCACGAGTTCTTCTTTGTGGACCACGTCTGGCGGCGCAAGTTTCGCAGGTTAAGCACCACACTTTCACGTCTACTGTTCGCCCAAACCAAAAATACCTTTTTTTTACTTTGGAGAGGGTTTTCTTTTGTCCTAAGTGACCACCACTAGGGCTATCGTGTAAAGAGGTAAGTATGGCCTGAACGGATGTCTTCGGGACCACTATAAGTTTCGTGAAGCTGTCCGGTTTTTCCTCCCAAATTCGAAACAAAGTTCCATTTTCTAGGCTAAGTTGATCGAAAATAGTCCAATAAGATTTAAGCTCCTCATTTTGGCTTAGAATATCGGGTTTATCAGGGCGTTTGCCTTCTTGCTTCCACTTTATGACTAATTTGAGGGTAGGGTCTTGCATCTGTTCCTGTTGTAAGCTGCCTGAGACGGTGGTAACGAGGACCCGCTTTGATGATTCGTTTTCTTCTATCTCTTCAGCTCTTGTACAGTGTTTGCAATTGCCACATACTCTTCGGGATAGTGCATCTGCGTTCCCATGCCGTGGACCAGGTCGATGTTGAATGTTGAAATGGTACTGCTGCAGACTTTCAAGCCATCGCGCCATTTGTCCTTCAGGATGTTTAAAGTTGCACAGCCAACGTAACGAAGCATGATCGGTTCGTAACGTAAATGTACGACCAAAAAGGTAATGATGGAAATGACGAACGGCCAGAACAACGGCTAGCAGTTCCCTCCTTGTTACGCAGTAGTTACGTTCGGTGCGGCTAAGCGTTTTGCTAAAATATTCGATGACAACTTCCTGGTCACCTTGTCTTTGGCTTAAAACCGAACCTATACCAAAATTTGAAGCATCGGTGTCCAGTATAAACTCATCGGTGGGTGTAGGAAAAGCTAGGATGGGGGCAGTGGTAAGCTTTGTTTTCAGTTCGTTGAAAGCATTCTCACAGCTCTGGCCCCAGGAAAATCGTCGGTTGTCTTCTGTCAGCTCTGAGAGGGGTTTAGCAATTGTTGAAAATCCCTCGATAAACCGGCGATAGTAAGAACAGAGTCCTAAGAAACTACGCACTTGCTTTTTGTTTCGAGGAACTGGCCATTGCTGAACAGCGTGGATTTTTTCAGGATCGGTGACGAGACCATTTTCTGAGACAATGTGTCCCAAGTAGTTCACACTTTTTCTTAAAAAGTGACATTTTCTGGGATTAAGCTTGAGATTTGCTGTTCGAAGTCGCTCAAAGATTTGTGTCAAAACGAGGAGATGTGCTTCAAAGGTAGATGCGTAGGCTATGATATCGTCCAAGTAGATCAACACCGTTTGCCAAGCCATGCCTTTGAAAATCTTGTCCATCAGCCTTTCAAAAGTAGCTGGGGCGTTGCAAAGCCCAAAGGGCATAACGTTGAACTGCCACAGCCCATCTCCGGTAGAGAATGCTGTCTTTTCTTTATCCCGTTCCTCCATCTCTACCTGCCAGTAACCACTCTGTAAATCCATTGTAGAAAACCACTTTGCTCCGGCTAGAGTCGAAAAGAGGTCATCCATTCGAGGTAACGGATAGGAATCCTTCTTGGTCTCTTCGTTCAGTAGTCGATAATCCACACAGAAACGGTATGTTCCATCTTTCTTTCTTACTAGGACAATTGGGGATGCCCAGGGACCCTTGCAGGGTTCTATGATGTTTTTTGTTTCCATATCTTTGACGAGTTGAGTCACTTCTTCTCTCTTGGCCAGTGGGATTCTCCGAGCTGGTACTTTGATTGGTCTTGAATGGCCAGTATCTATTGTGTGTTTTATAAGGTTTGTTCGACCTTGGTCATGGGACCCTGCGGAAAATATGTCCTGATAAGAAAGAAGAAGTTTTTTAAAGTGAATTACCTGGTCTTGAGTCAGGCCTTCTGGAATAGCATCAATCAAATCTTTAAGGTGTGTGGGTGTAGCATTAATTGGGGCAGTTGAGTCACATACTTCAGCTATGCAAGCTCGTCCGATGACCGTGTTTTTTGGCAGTGTGACTTCATTTTCAGTTGTGTTGATGGCTCGGACCATAACATGTGTTTGAGTTTGGCTGACGAAAGTTCTTGCTAGGAACACACCCTTTGGTAGATGATTGTGGTCACAAGGTTCAATTAGAGCTGTCCCTTCTTTTAAATCATTTGGTCTTGGCAACATAAACACGGATTCTGAAAAGGCCGGCAGGATTTCTTTGTCTTTCATTAGAATGAGACTACTATCAGCAGCTGCAGCTAGTTGAAGTGGGAGTCTTCTACCCTGAACTTCCAATGACGGCTCGGTGAAATCTAGAGTGCACATATTATTTTGAAGAAAGTCTAAGCCCAGGATAGTTGGTACTTCTTGTTCTACAACTACAAACATTTGGGTGACCTCTTTACGGCTGAGAGCTACTAAAATTTCTGTCGTACCTAAGGACCAAAGCGTTCCTCCAGATATTCCTTCTATACGAATGGGACTTCCTGATGGTTGAGCTGTCGATGGTAGGTATTTCTCACTGATGATTGAGACATCGGCACCTGAATCTATTAGAAAACTATGCCTCCTCCCTTCGATGTAACCTTCTAATGACAGCCCAGCACCATTGGCTACTCCTGCAAAAACTGAGTCAGATTGTTGGGCGGATTTTGGTAGGGAAAGTTTGGGTGATTTGGGATTTGTTGAGGGGCTTGAAGCGAGTCTGAATGATTCTGCTGGCGTTCGCTTCACTTCACCGGCAGTTTCTAGTTTTCCGCTTGGTAGGGAGGGAATTTTGTGGTTGCTCCACTGTTTTTCCTAGGAGATGAACTCAATGCTAGGACATTTTTGTGGCCACGCCGATCGAAGCGCGATGTTATTTCTTGTGCGACGCGAAGGGCTTCTGACAAACTCTGAGGCCGTCCTACTGCCACAAGGTTTTGAATTTGATCATCTCTTATACCTTCAATAAACTGGGAAAGCACTATTTCTTCTACTACTTTCTCTGAGGCTCCGTCTGGAAAAGCAGAAGAAGCTAGGCGCTGTAGATGAATCGCAAATTCAGCCAGAGATTCTTTAGGCCGCTGGAGACGATTTCGCAGCAATGTGTAACTGGTGTGGTCGTCTAAACTAAAACGTTGTCGAAGGAGGCCTCGCAAGACTTCATATAAGAGAGGTTTTCCCCGTGGTATGGCACTCAAGACTGATAGAGCTTCGCCTCGGAGTTGCATTGCTAAGCCGTGAGCTTTCTCTGTTTCAGTCCAACCGTGAAACTTGGCCACGATTTCAAACTGGGTCTCATAATCTGTCCAGGAGCTAGTTCCATCGTACGGCTGAACCACGCTCGGGTTAAAGAAACGTGTCCTAAATTGGTCTGATTTGGATGTAAGCCATGAAGGATAAGCGTGTAGATGCTCCGTCGAGGATAGTTCTGTTAGATTAACCGGGTTAGTTAAGAATCTTTCAGAAGCTGAACGTCCTGAAATTTGCCTTTTTTGGTTTATTTGGTCAGGTGGAGCTGAAAAATGCCTCATATGTGAAAAACCAGGGTTTGGAAAGAATATGTCGGATGATAAATTTTGAGTTTCTAAATCGATGTTTGAACGGAGTTCTGAAGAAGGGAATGTGAATTGTTGGTGTTGTTGAAATGATTGGTGTGGCTGTTGTAATGGCTGTTGTTGTTGTTGTTGTTGGTGTTGTTGTTGTTGTTGTTGTTGTTGTTGTTGTTGTTGTTGTTGTTGTTGTTGTTGTTGTTGTTGTTGTTGTTGTTGTTGTTGTTGTTGTTGTTGTTGTTGTTGTTGTTGTTGTTGTTGTTGTTCTTGTTGTTGTTCTTGTTGTTGGTGTTGTTGTTGTTCTTGTTGTTGTGGTTGTTGTTCAAGGGTCACTGAGATTTGGCCTAGTACGTGATTTGAGGCAACCATTTCAGGTTCCTCGATTGGACAGGGTGTTTCGTCAACATCGTATTGGAGAAAAGGGTTGGTAGAAGATAACGGGTGAGGAGAAGAGTGAGAGGGTACAGCTGCAGCAAAAGTTCTGTTACTCACTGTTCTCTCCAACTCCTCCAATTTTCTCTCCATAGTAGACTGCCTTCCCACCAACTCAGCCTTCCATTGAGCAATTTTCGTTTCCCAGAAAGCAGTTTGGTTTATGGTGTATTGCTCTAGGAGCGCTTTCATTTCGTTAACATTCATGATGCGATGGTTAGAATTATCGAATTCTGTTGACCCCACATCTGACACCAGTGTTACAAAAGCGAACCTAATCAAAAGAGCAGAAATTAAAACAAAATCAATTCTTTGTAAACAATACGGTTCCCGAGAGGGTTTATTATTTTTAATTTTATTTTTAACCACCAAAAGCGAACTGTGTCCTTTCATTCAAATGCAGCGGCTTTTTATAGGGCACTGAATGAGGATTGGAAAGTTTCCAGTATTTTTCCACTCTCCACTCTTCATATCTGGAAAGTTTGACAGTTTCCGCCATCTTCTTTTCATCATAGATCATCATGAAATTAATTTTCGTAGAATCACGTCAAAAAGTTTTGAAACTTATTCCATCGAAATCGCCATGGAATTCCACTCATTTTGGTGTGCCATACCCCTAGGTTCGTCCACACATTGACTTTTCCTATGTTCCACCTGATTATCGGAGTCTCGGAATTCTGGACCAAATACCCGGCCTACTGAATGATTCCATTTCCTAAACGAGGACTGAATCTCATTTTGATCAGTGAGTTGTGGATTGTGGAACCTAACTGCGTCCAGGTGGTATGCCTGACAGTCATTCCATTTCAGCAAAAGAACCCACATGGTCTCCGCTCTGGCTTGCAGGTAAGTAAATTACCTTTAATTTCGGTATTAGAAAGCGATGAGCAAGGTGGTTATGTGGACAGTGTTGTGGACGGACAGTGAGGTGGTGGATGGTCATGTGGTGATGGAGATGGTGAAAATTGGTGTGGATGGCCAGCAAGGTCATGATGGTCATGTGGTGATAAAGATGGTGTTCGTCACAGTATATTAATCCATCCTTAACAAGAATTCGTACCGAAATACAATTCTAAAAAAGAATTGATAAGTCCATTTTTTCTTAGCAAAATTTTGCTTAACTTATCATAATTTCCATCGATAAGTCCAAGAGACAGAATGTTAGTGCAACAGAAACTGATAATTTTAGTCATTTTTGATAAGCTTATCACTTATCAAATCGAAAATTTAGAACCACTCAATTCATGTTTGGTGCAACACTTATCAGATAAGTTGAGTACTTTTCACTTATTAAAACTCAAAAAAATATTTATCAAATCTCTTGTTGGTGCAACAAAAAATTATCAAAATTCATGATAAGTTGCTAAGTGATAAGTGATAAGTTGTTGGTGCAATAGGGCCCTGGTCTTAGAAAAAATATTTTCAATAAATCATCAGTTTCGATGCTCTGGCCAAGTATGTACTCAAAACTTACCTTGGATTAGTTGCCTTACTTGACCGGAACTTGCCCATTTAACATGGCGTTTATCGTCCTTTGAAAAAGATTTTAGTACATTTAGAAGGATCACCGAACTTATTAAAGTTTTCGTTGATATCATGATCAGTCCTTTTAACTTACTAACTTATCTTGTTAAATCAAACGGATTCTACCTTTGATTTAAAACCAAACAAATTATTTACTTTAGCATTGAAAAATATTAAGTTAAATCTTGTCCAAATTTTTTATATTGTTAATGATTTAAAACGACCAATCCCGTTGAAAAATAATAACAAAATGGAAATTTATAAGATTCAGCAGATTTCTCAGATTTCTTAAGCCCCTGCAAATTACTCCTCGGCAAAAAAAAAACTAGGCCCGTTCCTGGAAAAAAACAAAACAATAATTCAAATAAAGCTACAAAGTTCCTTCACAAGAAAGAAAACAAAGCACCATGTTTTTATTGCTTCAAAAGGAAAGGTACCTCCATACACAAGAGAAAAAAGACAGCAACAAAAAAAAAAACAAAAAAAAACAACATTAAAACGTTGGCGAAACAGAAAGAACTCCTTCGATACAATCTGCAATAAAAAGGACACTCAAAGCTGGACAGATGATCTCTCTCTGGACCCTTTGGTTCATTTGATATATACCCACCACCGGCCGCGTCCATCGCCGCCGCCGGCCGCCGCCGCGCCACTCTGGAGGGACCCATCAAATTGTTGGGCATTAAAATTGCTCGTAAATAAAATTTAATTACAATTCCAGGACAGGAAAACGTTCACATCCTTCAAAGAATAATATATATCTTTGTTTCGAATATTGTGTCCTTTAGAAAAGATATGTTGGAATTTAAGCGACAAGAATGCCACCGATTGGCATTCTAATGGTTATATTCGTATATCCTTTCGGCGGAAGCTTACAAATATGCGTGGGGTGGTTTGGAACAAGACAATTGGGAGTCCTTTTCCAAATTTATCGCATTTTCTCCACCAAAAGAAGATCTGCCTACGTATAAACGTAGCCATCTTCATCATCTTAAACGAAAAAAAAAAAAAAACTACAAACGTCTTGGAAATTATACCCGGTTGGCTCTTTGAATTTGCAAAGACTCGCACAAAACTAATTGCATTCATAAATCAAAATCATATGCGAGTGCCCAAACTTATCTGTATGAAAGTTTATACCTTCTCCATCTGTCTATCTATATACCTACCTAACCTATGTTAAGAATGAAAATAGGAATTTTAAGGATCCGACAATGGCATTTTGTGTGGGGGTTATTATTATGGGCTTTTCGGAATGCATTCAAACAACAGCCACAGCCACATTCACATCTCACTATCTCTCTATCTTTCTCTTTCTCGCCAGGATAATGAATTTTTGTGCTCATATGATGCTTATGCTGATGCTGATTCTGAATATGTGCGGTGCTTGTATGATGATGCATTCATATCTCTCTAATAATAAGAGAAAGCATATTATTGTCTGCAACTGAAATTGATTGCATGAATGTGTGCAACCGAAACAATGGCATTTTCGAAATGAGTTCAGTTTTGGAAAATTTGGAGCGAGGATAAATTCGTAGATACCATCCACAGAGCATACTATCGTGCAGGTCTTATTGTTCTTAATGTTTGTGCTTTTTTTTTTGTTTTGTTTTTGTTGAGGGAATTATAGTTTATTCGTTGACCTATGCGTCAAGAAGAAACGACTTTAATCTGCAGTCTCTTTTATTTGTTTTGATAGGTGAACATAATGAAACACTAAATTGAACAGACAAAAAAAGTGGAACACCAAGAGCAAAATAAAATGAATTATTGTTTTGTTCACTGAACACTGACTGAGGGAGGTATACTATAATAGTTTTTGAACCACAAAAAAAAATATTGAGGACATTTTCAAGAGGAATTTACATAGTGTTATGAGCAATAGTCTTTTAGACCCACAGTGGAGACTTTGATCAGCCAGAAACTGCAAACATATAAGAATCACATATTTAAAAATAAAAGTCAAAGGGACCCATTTTGAAATTTCTTGCAAAATTGCAGACTATTAATTTTAACAAAATTAATCGTGTGTCTATTCCATCAACTTTTTAATTCAGAGATTTTAGATCAATTGATATAGTTATGCACTGCAAACTGATGCCATTGAGTTGCCTTGGTATTAATGTCATAGCTTCACCAATTCTACCGGCAAAGTTAATTATTTTCAATCTTTGATTCTAAAACTGTTTGAAAAACATGTTCCTCTTAAAACGGTTTTAGTTCGCAGTAAAAATTGTCCCTTGTTTACTTCCGATGTTGAAAGGTCAATTAGAAAAAGAAGAAGGTTATATTCAAAATGGAAACTAAACCCAACCGACATCAATTGGAAATTATTTTGCCGTGCGAGAAATGATGCTACATTTGTGACTCGCACATTTGTGACACCTTTGTTTTAAGAGATATTCAGAATCTGAACTTTGTGCCCAATAATCTTGCCATCCACGATTCTTACTCAGTGTTTGAATTTTAATCCGTCTCTGAATTTGGGGTTCTGGACACCATTCGTAGCATAAAATCTGATGCTATTGGAGAGGATGGGGTGCTAATGTGCTTTGTCAAAATGATTTTGCCGCATGTTTTGAGTACACTTACATAAATAATAAATTTTTGTATTGCGTCTTCATCATTCCCAGATAAAGATAGCTGGAAAATAGCTAAAGTTATTCCTGTGGCCAAAAAGTCAAACCCTACTTCTTGCTCCTATTTTCGTCCTATAAGTATTCTCCCTTGCCCGTCAAAGGTCTTTGAGAGAATTTTAGCATTACAGATATCCAATTATCTAAATCGATTTACCTTATTATCACCTCTACAGTCCGGTTTTCGTGCGAACCACAGTTGCCAAACTGCTTTAATAAAAGTCCTTGATGATATTAGGTTTGAATATGATTTGGATAATATTATTGTTCTTTGTCTGCTGGATTTCTCAAAGGCTTTTGACATAGTAAACCATAAAATACTCTGCAAGAAACTAGAGTACTATTTTGGTTTTCATGATAGAGCTGTGCGCCTAGTTGAGAGCTATTTGTACCTACAATCGCTGCCAAAAAGTTAAGTTTGGTCATAGAATCGGAGTCTCTGAGCATACATATGGGTGTTCCGCAAGGTTCTATTTTAGGGCCTTTGTTATTCTGCATATTTATTAATGATCTACCTAATGTTTGTTCAAGTGTAGATACTGCTACATCTTTATGCAGACGATGTACAAATTTATTTATCACGGCCGATTGGTCTACAGGATGATTTGATTTGCAGGATTAATGAAATCTCATTGCTATATCCAACTGGACCATCAAAAGTCTCAACTTATAGGCATATCTTAAAAATATATTGATACCTCACTATTGTATCCAATATTTGTTTCCCAAACTCAACTTCATTTTGTAGATACTGTCACTAGTCTTGGCTTCAAAATTATTAAGTCCCTGTCAGCAGAAAACCATATTTATTATATAGTAGGGAGAATCTATGCCGTGCTACGAAGACTCTGGCCATTCTCAAATATAACTCCTGTCTACACAAAGCTGAGACTCATAAAAATTCTGCTAGTAGCCTTAATTGACTACGCAAATGTGGTCTATTGCAGACCTGCTCCGAATTGTTATCATAAACTGCTTGTAGCTTTTAATGACATGATAAGGTATGTGTATGGTCTGCGAAGATATCGGCACATATCGCATTATCATAAACTGCTCACTGCAGCAATTCCTTAATGCAAGATGTTGTATATTTTTGCATAAAATTATACAGCTAAAATCACCATTATATATTTATAAAAAAACTACAATTTGAACAATCCAGTAGAACTATTAATCTTTTACCAGTAGTACCAAGATTCAACTACCTGAATTCTTCACGGCTCTTATTGTTCATGCGGCAAGGCTGTGGAATGTGGAATGTAATGGCAAACTTCAAAAATGCAGTCACTTCGTATTTTCGCTAAAGCTTAAGAATACTTATCTAATAACTCCTAATAGAAAAACGAAATAAACAGGTTAGTAAAATTTAAGTTAAGACTAAAACAAATTAAATTAATAAATATTAAAAAAAAAATAATAATAATAATATACTTATAGAACTTTAAGAAGCTATAATCTATTTGTAAATATGTATTTAATTTCGATTTATAAAATCAGATTATCGAATTCCAACATATTAAAATTTTTTTGACGGAAGTAAAAAAGTGAATAATCTATTTGTAAATATGTATTTAATTTCGATTTATAAAATCAGATTATCGAATTCCAACATATAAAAATTTTTTGACGGAAGTAAAAAAGTGAAACCGTTTTCAAGTAAAAATTGTAAGGCAGGAACTTTTTTTTGTCTGGAAAAAAAAATATGAACTGAGCTGTGGCTTTTTTGTTTTGTTGCCGACTTTTCATTCTATCGGTACTGTTTTAACTTCCGTAATTTATTTATATCGGCACCGCAATTTCCCTTCACAAGTTCAAACCGAAAATTTATTTAAATAGTGGAAATAAATTCATCACAATTAAAATCTAAAATCCTTTTGTTTCTAAAAATAAAGATCAAAAGGATTCCAAAAAAAAAAATTCCAATATTTTGTGCTGCAGCGATTTGTCCTACATTTTTAAGCTTTTGTCTATAGACTGTCCGCCCCAGTTTTGACGTCATTTTTCAATCTGCTGTCACACTTTTCTGACATGCATTTGTCTCATTATGCGATGCAATTATGCTTGACTTCTTCCTCAGAGTGACAGAATATACCTAAACCTCCTATTCCCTGCACCAACAGCAGCGTCCATTTTTAGAGCAACACTCAACTTAGCGCAGTTGAGTTGAGCGACATTATTCCGCTTTTTGTGGACAAAATACAATTTATGCGCGTTCACTTTGCTTGGCGTATCATAATCAATGCACTCAACTGATGTCTCTGATGTGTGTTGTCTCGTGGTGTGGCAAGTTTTTTATTTTTTTTCATTTTTTGATCAAATGTGTCATCGCAGGGGGTGGCTGCAGAAGCAACATAATTTCACAGACGCAATGTGAATACCATTTAAACAAGAATACCCATGTGTCATCATGGCTGATGATGTTACGGACAAGGAAGTCGACCAATGTTTCTCGGTTGGCGGTTGCCGTTGACGACGACAAAACAACAACAACGACGACGATGTCGAAGTCGTCAAAACTTATGGAATGTGTACGGTAGTCCGTGTTGTGCAGCAGTGAATTCAATTTAAATTCTCTTGAAAGGTGTTTTGCTGAACTCTTCCACTTGGTGGAGCATTATGTGATTTGTGTCATGTTGTGGCAGCGGCAGCGGCAGCGGCGCTAAAGTTGAGTGTGTGATCGGAAAAGCAATTTTTATGAAATCATCCAAGCAACCATAATGAAGCGATTCCATCCTTAATGGGATGTAACGCTTGTGTGACTTCGGCTGATACCACATACCTATACATAAACACGTCACACGTGTGATGATTTTCAATTGAAAATAATGTTTTCAATTTTGATATTTTAATCTCGGAACGGAGAGATATTACAGTGTACCAGAGGCATGTTGCAACAACTGATGGCTGATTTTGAAATCTCTTTCTCATTGTTACGTAAGATTACATCATCCATCGCACATGTAGATGTAGAGACAATTATTTACAACGAAAGAAAAATTCAAACGAGGATAGATTTTGCTGGAAGGAAGCTGATTGCTCAGGAGGAAACGAGGGTGAGCTTATAAACTCATCAAGCATTAACAAGGAACAACATGTCTGAAGCATAAGGTTAGGTAGGTAAGGTATATGTAGGTACTGAAATAATAAAGGCAAACATTATTTTCTTGGTATTAGTGGTTGAGATGACTTCGAAATGGAGTATTGTTTCATTTTTAATTTCAAATTCTGATAATTTATTTTTAAGAAGAAGATTAGTAGGTACTACCTAGGTACATCAGATTCTTTAATAAGCTTTAACTTATAAATACTTGAAAATAATGAGTCAATTAATTTTGAAAGTAGAATAAATAAGTTGCCTAACTACCCTTTTTTATTTTTCTTAAATATTTGTCGTAGATAAAATCAAGTATTTACGAGTTTAAACAGCAAAACTTAAAAGTTCAAATTATTTTCAAACACTTTTAGATAGACCTTGTCGGTTTTCATTTTAAACCCAAAAATACTCGTATATACTTTTTTAATTAATTTAAATTGATTTTTTAGGTTTTCGTTTTAATCTCCATTGTTTCTTTCATTCAAATTACACTTTTTAGTGCGGCTACTTTTTCGAATATTTCGAATGACAACTGTAAAATGTGTTCAGATATCTAATGTCATGAAACAATTGTTTGCTTGTGACACAAAAAATTGATCAAGAAAAAAAGTTAGCTCAAAATCTATACCTTTAGATGCCCCCGCCGATCGCTATTTTGTAGTTTCCTTAGAAAAAAATGAGGAGCAGTGAGTGAGAGCATCCAAAAATATATTGGAGTGGGAAATTTCATGTTCTAAAATTTTTTATAAGTATGCTTTTTTTTTACAGCCATTTTTAAAATCAAAAAAATGTTTGATCTAAAAAAAAAATTTGAATTTCGAAATATTTAGTCTTTTTTATAGACTACTAGCTGACCCGGCGAACGTCGTACCGCCTAACAGTCAATGAATGTCGTGTTACCTTTTAGCTGAACTAATTTAGGCTTTGATGAACGTAATACAATGATACAAAATAATATTAATATATGTAGATAGAAATTTATAAGTATTTTATTTTGATGAATGGTGATGAATACATACAGAATAAGAATAAAAATTTAAAAAAATAATAACAATTAAGTACTTCAAACACATGTCAGAAAAAAATGATTCAAAACTACGTTGTGCAGATTGTGATACACTCGGATTAATTCATTAATCGGATTTTCATTCAAGCACCTTATGGTAAGCGACATTCTTTGTTTTTTGGTCAGGCGCAAGAACAAATAAAGCCGATGGTTTGCCTGTACGTGACCATGAGAAAAACATGCATTCTCTAGATTGAAGCCACAAATTAATAGTCAAGGATTGGCCCTGTGATTTGTTGATCGTCATGGCGAAGGCAAGACGTTACACAGTCGATAGATTTGAATGAATACAGAGTACCTACGATTTGATTTTGAATTATAAAATTGAGGTCATCTATATCTTTATTTTTAGCCGCCAAAATTCGTATCTACTCTACGTACCTACACTTGATTTGTTTGAGACCATAACTAACGGTACATGCCATACATTTTTTTTTGGAAAATCCGATTTTTTCTTGAAAATGGTTCCGAAGATTATTTAAAAAAAAATTCTATAAATTAAAATAGATTATGGTTCACTTTAGTCGCCCATATAGAATTTTGTTTTTTTGGCTTACGAATTTTTCAAAAACGGTTCACCTTATTGTAATATGTACATTTTTTTTTTTAAATGCAAAAGCATCTTAAATTTACAAGAAATATTCAATAGTTTCAAAAAATAATTTTATTTTAGTGTTAAAATTGAAAATTTCGGCTAGGTAACAATAACTCAGGTGACAAGATATGTATATTAACGGATTTTTGTAGAACAGTTACAAACTGCATTTTTCCTATAGTAATGTACAAACATTTTTCAAGGTCGATATATTAGTCTGTTTTTAAATCAAGTGAAAGCAATGCATAGTTTTTGAACCCTAGCATTCACGCAAAGCTTGGGCAGTAAAAAATAAAAAAAAAAAAACTTTAAAGTGTAATTTTTCAAATATTTCAGAAAACAAAATGCTTGTAAATAACTGTTCTGGAACACAATGGTTGAATTTTAGTTTCAAAAACAACGATAGCTTCACTAAAGATGATACAAAATATCTTTCAAATATTGAAATTTCTCGAAAACGGCACCAAAAATGTTGATAAATTTTTTTTAAGTGCATGGGTACGGCGTATTAAAAAACAATATAAAAAATGAAATCAAAAAATTATTACAACACAACTTTCACAAAAATCTCAAATTCTTAGAAAACGGATAAAAACGTTTAGAATACTAGTATCAGTACGGCCTTAAACAAATGTTTGTTTTGTTTTCCATAGTACTTTGACACATGAGCAATTTCGTGCAAATTATCCAAATACTGTCAAATATTTTGATGAAAATATAAAACTTTTCGAAATGTAATAAGATTTTCTTGTTATTTAAAGAAGATTATCACCTAAAATGTAAATCAAAAAATCGAAAAACTTTTTGCATAAGTGAATTTATTAAAGTTACAAATGCAGTCCAGGTTCAAATAGAAAAAATAATTAACTTTTATCATTGGATTTTTTTATTGCAAATTGGTACAGAAAAAAGAGCACTCGGCTGGAAATCGAAACTTTAAATGTTCAAAACTCAGTCTTGCATTTTTATTAAAGTAAAAAAAAATATAAAACTTCTTTCTTTGATAAACCTATCACAAATCTTTTAATCTATGAAAAGTATTACTTTGCAAAATAAATTTTCTAAAAGTTCAAAAAAAAATAAAAACAACAAAATCCAAAAACCCACCAACCATTTAAATTAACCAAAAGAGCAAAACATATACATATAAGATTGATTATTCTTTGTGGTCGATGAAAGACTTTTAAAATTAATGTTTAGTTTAAATTCAATGCCAACAGACCTTAAGTAATCTGAGAGCTTATGTAATCAATTTTCCCAAAGGCACCGCAGTTCTATCTCTATAAATTTTATCAAAAGACTTTTACAAAAAAAAATTTTCAATTTACGCCAAGGTTT